>PUFA01000050.1:4375000-5000000 GCA_003508835.1 Eonycteris spelaea | reverse complement strand
TGCTCATCAGTCTTTCTAGAAGTGTGTCTAAAATAAAGATGAATGGACCCCAGGTGCTTTAATGTTTGGGATTTGTGTCTTTTTACATTAAGAAGCATTTTGTTTGTTTAATTCTTGGCTCTGGTTGTTGCATAATTGATACATGAATATATTTTAGGAACCAAATTACAAGTTGTATGTCTTACTGCTAATGAGTTATAATCTGCTGGTACCTCAACCCGAGTAAAGGCAATGGTATTGAACTATATAAGTAGTCATTACATTCTTCATTGTGGTGCGTTCATAGTAAGTATCCTTGATGACGCAGTGCACATTACTGATTTTAGTAAATCTTGGTCCTTGAATGCATGTCTTTTCAATACTTTTTGTGACAAAGCGGGAAGTACATATAAAGCATCTCTGCTGCATGCTGGAGGCTAATGGTTTTCTCAAGAGAAACCACTGGTACCATTGTTTGAGTTATGAACTAAACTAGCTGCTTTTTATGAACACTTTTCACTTGAAAGTACAACTAATGGATGAACTATGGCTATCAGGCTTGGGTATTTTACTGACATTTTCTTTAACAGTAAGTTAGCCTTCACTTCATGGAAAATACTAATTAGTTTTTGTTGCCACTGATAGAGCTTGCAAGTGAAAATTAGAATTTTGGAAAATACGTATCTACTTCTGTGAGCTTGACAGATTCCTAGCACTTAGAGCTTTTCTGATAAGATCTGTAGTGCTATAATATGTGATTTTTTGTAGTATATAATGAAATTTCGTCACTATTTAGAAGATCTGCATAATTCAGTGAACCAATACTTAAAAGATCCATTCAACGTATAAGATAGACCAATGGGTTTTAGTGTAAAAGAGTACAAAAAGTTCACTGGTAGAATTTACAGATTCCACATTGAAGCTAACCTTTATAAAAGTACCACTTGTCAAGTTTTGGTGTAGAAATAAAGGAATATCCACACTTATCTGAAAAGAATGTATTCCCCCCTTTTTCATGTGATTTTCTTCCTTCATATAAAACAACATATTACAATAGATCTAATCCAGAGCACCTGTGAGAATACAGATGTCTTCTGTTAAGCCAGACATTAGAGACTCACAAAAATATAGAATGATGCCCCTCGTCATTAACTTATAATAGGTTTATTATTGCTTATTATTTTTTAAAGTGTACCAATTAGACTTTAATTTTTTTCTTAAATTGAATTTAATACAGTAAATACTAATAAACATATAACCCACATTAACAACATTCTTGGAAATCTTCAGTAATTTTTAAGAATGTATATAAAGGAAGCATGATGATAGAGTTGAGAACTGCTCACTTAGTATGCTCACTACAGGCAAATTCACTGAACTGTTCACTCCCTGAACACTAGAGAGTCTCCAGTGAAGGTTGCTAGTAGTTACTGCTTGCTAGAGATTGAATGACATAGCAGTCTGGCAGCTTAAGGAATGACTAAACTAGATATTTTAAAGCAGATTGAATTTTCCTTGTTTATAATATAAAGAAATGAGAAACACAGACGAGTATATCTTTTAACATATTCTATTTTTGTGACCTTTGTTAGTTTAGAAATATAAACTTTAATCTTGGCTTCATTAGTCAAGTGGTATACTCTTTTCCTGACATTTTTCAAAGCCTTACTATATTTTATCATCTTATTTGAGTTCTAATACTAGAATTTTTTTTCTTTAATGTAGTTCAGCCATTTCAGAAATATGTTTTCTCTAGCAAAATAAAAAACTCAAAGCTCTTTCACTATCGTCCATCCAACACAGGAGTATTTACTGTTTCCTTCTTCACAACAGTTATTTCTTGATTTAGCCTCTTTTAAGCTGCCCTCTCCTTCTCCTTAAAGGTTATTGTGTTTTAAGCCATGATCTTTAAGAAGGCTATGCCCATTTTACCTAACATTTATATGATTCAAGCTTTAGAATTAGGATGCATGTCAGACTTATTCTGTTAACACATCCTTCCACCTAAATCCATTCCTCCTCCTGCAGTTTTCTGCCTCAGGTGAAGGTAGGTGTGTTCCGGGGACTCAGGCCCTAATCCTTGCACCATCCTGACTTCCCTCATACCCTCCACATCTGATCCACAGCAACTCCTTTCTGTTCTACTTTCAGAACATACCCAGAATCCCACCTCTTCCTCCCATCCTCTGCTGCTGCCATCATCCGTCCTTACCTAGATTTATTGCTATGGCCTGCTAAGTCAGATCTTGTCACTTCCACACGCAAAATCCTTCAGTGTTTTCTCTGTCTCATTTGGAATGAAACCTGGTGGCCTGCTGAACTTTGTACTGTCTTGCTTCATCCTATGCCTCACTGATCTTATTAACTACCATCCTAGTGTTTGTTATATGTACTTATCTTTTTATGGTTCATCTCCCAGACTAAATGTAATTCCCATGACAGCAGAGATTTCTGCCTATCTTTGCTCTGTTTCTAGGACCTAGATTAGTTAATGTGTGGCAAATGCTCAATAAAATATTTGTGAAGAGAATCAGTTTATTTATCTTTCTTATTTTATAAATGAGGATGCAAGTCTCCACAGATAATGATTTTTTCAAATTTTTTAGCGTGGCATTTCCTGGACTTGGACCTAGGTTTCCTGATTTCTAGTCATTACTTTTCATATACAACAAAATATGCTTATTGTGGAAAAATACATATATATACTTTTTGTCAAAACCTTATCTTCAGGATAAAAGGCTAGCTATACAGAAGAGTAACTATTTAATAATTTTGATGTCAGAAGAGTATATATGCATATCAAAAACAATAGACTTAAATAATATGAGCCAGGTATTTTCCTTTCAGTAGTATTTAAGAGATGTGTCTTTTCTTTCTAGACATGCATATGATGGTGTCGAGGCCGGAACAGTGGGTAAAGCCAATGGCTGTAGCAGGAGCCAATCAATATACATTTCATCTCGAAGCTACTGAGAACCCAGGGGCTTTGATTAAAGACATTCGGGAGAATGGGATGAAGGTGAGGTCAGCAGTTACAGTAATGTTTTATACTATGGGAAGATTTGGTGGAAGACAGGAAATGATAAGCAGATAAGACCTGACTTAGGCAGCTATTCTTCAGCTAGAAAGCCACAGGTTAAGTATAACTTACTATTTGTGTAAGTATAATAACGTGTAATAATTTTTTTGAGTATTACTTAAGAATAGGCATGTCTATTGAACCTGATACACCACAATAATATAATGTGGAAGTAATTATTAATGTGATGTAGCAAATTTGTCTCTGTCACAGGTTGGCCTTGCATCAAACCAGGAACTACAGTTGAGTATTTGGCACCATGGGCTAATCAGATAGATATGGCCTTGGTTATGACAGTGGAACCTGGGTTTGGAGGGCAGAAATTCATGGAAGATATGATGCCAAAGGTAAAAGAAGTATTTTATTCTGGGGTGAGGCTTTTATTGGTATGTTCATTCTGTAAGCATATATTGAACCACTTGTATGTTTAGACACATCCTGTTCTGAAAGTGGGGAGATGGAAATGTGTACCTGTCATTGTAGTACACTATGATAAATGCTGTAAGAGATTTTGATTTGGAAATTAGAGAAGATACTACATCTTAATCTTAATCTTAAACCACTATCTCTCTAGCTTTTAGAGCTTTGGGAGTTTTCATTGAATATTGAGGGTTTTGTCTTTGTCTTGTTTCCATGAAATATATTCTATGTAAAGCCATGGCAAATTCCCATTTGCCAAACTGAACAAAGCTTATAAGATTTAATTTGTTTCAGTATATGAAAAAGGAAGTTTTCCCAAGTCATAATTTTTCCATATAAAGTTATTATGTGATGAGACGTTTGGAGTTCTATTTTAGAGGCAAATATTGGCTGTTTGATTTTTTGTTTATTTGATTGTTGTCTCCTTCCCCTGAAGATACTCACTTTAGGAGTTATTTATTTCCTCGTGTATGTCTAGGTTCATTGGTTGAGGACCCAATTCCCGTCTTTGGATATAGAGGTCGATGGTGGAGTGGGGCCTGACACAATCCATAAATGTGCAGAGGTGAGAGTACTCCTCAACTATGACCTAGCCCAGTTTCCCATTAGATGTAATGTCCAGGACATTGTCTTGCGGGCCAAAGAGATTACCCCTACCTTTCCTAAATTGCTTTTCTTTCTTGGAGAAGTATTTTTTGTTTGAATGTAGAACTAGGAGAATAAAGACCAGTGAGTGAATATTCTAAAAATTACATAATCATTAAATATTAATTAAGTTCAATTATCTGAGTGATACTGAAGAAAGTTCTTTTTGAAAAAGAATATGCAGAATGTCAGCCCTTAGAAGATTATTAAGTTCCATGGCTTTGAAATGAGTAATTTCTCCAAATAGGGAAAGAAAACTTACCTTCTTATAAAGGAGAAAAGAATGTTATTTTGTGGAACTTAGAGGTGTATTAGTTACTTACCTGTTTGTCCCTTGTAAGAACTGACAAGGGCTATTTCTGATGAAATTCTTGATCTCATCTCTGGTACCACTAACACACTATGTAGAGGTGGGATGAGTTTTTCCAAGTAGTTAGCCGAGGTAAATGACACTCCTAAGTTTCACTGAGAGGGCGCCAGACCTTCCTGTAGCACTGCAGGTGATTAAAGCATCTGCGGCCTGCTTTTGCTAAGCAGCATGGTATAATCTGCACTTCTAGTGTTTTTGTATAAATGCCTCACTTTTCTGCTTTATACTTAATCAGAAGCTTGAATGATAAATATTTATGGAAGAAGAGCTGGCCAAATGATTTGTGAGCATACATATCCTTTGACCCATTGTGGAATTCTTTTTACTGATCTGTGCCCTTGTGCTGTTCTTGCTTACGTTAAGTGATGTGTTAAGTTGTAACTCTGTAGAACTATTTTTTTTAAATTTTTTTATGCAGAATATTGTTAGAGATGTGTAGTGCATTATATCATTGAGTGACAATGTCTCATGGAGACATTTTCCTTAGCTTTAGTGGTTCTGCGAATAGTCCCCCTTCTGGTAATGAATCATATAATGGATTGGGTTTCTCTCCTTGAGTCAAATCCTAGGAAGCTCAGAGCTAAATTTGGACTTGTGTTATTTGCTTTTCTTTAATTTCTTTTGTTTTCACATTTAGAAATACCTTGAAAATCGTTAAGCCACCTCAAAACCATTCTGGAATGCAATGAAGCATAAGTAAAAAGACATCCCATTCTTTCTGGCATCAAAATGAGAAATTGTTTCATATTTAATGTTGCCACATTTTATGGATAGTTTCACATTTTAGCAATAATTGCCCTTTTAGACTACCAGTTCATATACATAATTCAAAATTAAATGATAGGTTTGTTTTAGTAGCTCAGGAGTCATTGGTATATATTAGAAGAACCTTAATAGAGTTGAGGATAAAAAGGTTTTTAAACCTTACCTAAATATTAGCAAAGATGCAGTATAACTTATTTAGGGTGATTACAAAAAAGTCAGTGATTTCTTAGACACATTTAAAAATGATTTCACATCCTTATTCGTTAAGCGTTGTAACTTCTTTCTTCATTAAACCAGATTGCTTAAATCTGTTCTTCTCAAAGAGGCTTTTATACCGTTAAAGTGCGTATTGACAGATGCAAGAGTAGAACTCTGTTCCACGGATGGTTTTAGGCGTTTCTGCATCTTCCTTTGAGGCATAACCTAAGTTGTTTACTTCTTCCAGGCAGGAGCTAACATGATTGTGTCTGGCAGTGCCATTATGAGGAGTGAAGACCCCAGATCTGTGATCAACCTGTTAAGAAATGTTTGCTCTGAAGCTGCTCAGAAACGTTCTCTTGATCGATGAAAACACAAGGAGTTAAATGTTTCTGGTCATGAAGTCTTTTTACTGGAAAACAAGAATATTGACTACCAAATCCTATCACAAATGAGGAAGTGCTGCTTTTCTGAGCAATTATTCATTCCAGTGACTAACATCTATTTTGCAGAATGTTCTGAGAGGTTGGAAATTGGTGTGTATTCTTACTTTTTTAGTGATGGAATTTAAAGATTAATGTGGTAAAATACCATTTTTACTGGGAAACTTGATTTTTATAAAGAGTGATATGGCTGTATTAAGGTGTGTCTGAATGCCTAAGGAAGGCATGCATATTAGTTATGAAAAAAAAATGTTTTTTCTCTATTTCTAAAAAGACTTTGTTGTTCTTGGCTGTTTCCTAAAAGCAGGAAAGTCCTTATGTTTTTCCTGTTTAATGTCATTTTTGATTTATGTATATGCGTGATATGAATAGAATGGAACTTATGACAAATCTAAGTTTGAATGTGGCTGGGATGGCATACTGTATTTTTCTTGTTCCTAAACAGCTATTTGTTACTTTGCACCTTATATTTGATATAAAAACTATAAAAACAGTGGACGAAGTCCAGAGATTTTCAAGTGGTTGGTTCTAATATACAACAAGCATAGATTTTATCAGGGTGTTTTCTTTGTTAGCTTTGCTGCATGGGTAGGTTATTCAGTGCTTTCCCCCACCACCCCACCTTGTTCTTAGTCACACCCACCATTCTTAAGGACGTGAAATAATGTTGTGCTAGCTGTGAGCAGAATGGAGAGAAAAGCTTCTATTTGGAAGTAAAATCGAGTTGAATCTTGCCTCTTCCCCTTTGTAAGTATCTGATCTTGGCAACTAACTTTTTTGAGCTTCTATTAACTGATTTATACATTGAATGTAATTGTAACAACTGTGCAGGGTTGTATTGCACATTAAAAGAGATACTATTACGTATGTAAAGCTTCTGCTTTTAGAATTGTAGGATAGTAGAATTTTGAGGATGCCCAGTACAAAGCTATCATAAAGTTTGTTTTGTAGGTTATAAAGTATTTTGATATAATCTCATTAAATCAAGTCACTCCTATGAGTGATAGGACAGGTATTTTTGTCCCCGCTAATAGCATGGAAAGGATCCAGTAAGGCATAGGATTTCTGGTCTGTACTCTTTACAAATAGAGGCCTTGGGATTAGGTAAATGAAGCTTCTTTTATTTAACATTGTCTTATTTCGAGTCTAACTTTATTCTGTAGCAGAACCAAGTGACTGAGGATATTCTGGAACTATGGATTTTGACTCTGAGGATATTTGTTTTATTAATCCAGAAGGATCAGGTAGGCTAAGAGGTGACAAGGTACAGAGTTAATCCATAAACAAAATATTAAATTGTGTCCTAGATTATATTTTGACAACAAATGTGTGTCAGCCATTTTATTATTGTAAATACTCTTACTATGTAATAGATATGGCAAGAAGTAACATGACCAGTGTCATTAAACTTCTTTAGGCTATTATAAGTTTTAAGAAATATGATTTGAAAAATAAGAACATTAACACAAGCATGGAATAGAGCTGCTTGGTTTTTTTCTACATTACAAGGTAAAAATTTGTTTCTTAATTGTGTTTATTTCAGCTTGTTTAGGAAAGTTTTCTATGAATAGGTGGTGTTTAATCAAATCAGACAAACACAAGGCATATAGAAATAACTTTAATTAAAAAACTTACATAGAAGATTATAATATCAGACATGACAGAAAGATTTGAGTTTATTTGCCTGGACAACTTGGGTTTGTCTGGCTTTTGTTTCTTTTTAAAAAAATAAATGTACAGTAAAACTACAAGCAAAAATTTGTCAGTATTGAATTTGAATTTTTTTCCTTCTCTAAAGGGACTAGCATAATTTGCAATCCCTAACAAAAATTTAATGTCATCCTGAGGCTAGGCCAGATGCCAGGATTGTCAGTTAACATGGGTACTACAACTTGAATAACCTTTTTTACATGAGAAAAAGCAATTCATATAAATTGTCCTCAACTTTTCCATAGAAAAAAAAATAATGTAATATCTTCAAAAGGAATTTTCCTTAATGTACACTCCAGTATCCAATATTGAAGAATCATCCTTTGAAAAGTTTTAATTCTCATTCTAGGATACAAGTAAGAAGATGCTTATTTGAATAGAATAAGCTATGGTAAGGAATGACCAAATTAACTAGAAATACAACAATATTTTTTATACTGACAGGACTTTTCCTGTTGTTCATCTTAAGTCGGTGTCTTCTCTCTTCATGAGATACATCAAATAGATAAAAACTCAAGTTGAATTTAAAAATTGAGTTTTAAAAAACACCGACATTTAATTCTACTTTGCTTCTTATTCTATTAGGAGTGCATAGAAAATAACCCATGTTTAGTCCAACAGATATCAGTGATTCAAATACAGGAATATTGTGTTATCTGGTATAGAAATTTCCACACATAACTTCTATTGGTTAACATGTCTTTTAAAAAATTCCCTCTCCATAGTCAAGCCTTTAGGTGTCCATTATCATTGGAAACCTGTGCTTCTGTATTTATAGTGCAGCTTACATTTCATGGGGGTAATTCATACATGCATTTTTAAGTGGAGTGGTGACTACAGTGTTTTTAAAACTATGCGTGTGTATATATAGGTGTGTATATATGTGTGGGTGTAAAATCTTAAAAATTATTTACCCAGTAATATGATTTGACATCAAATTGCAGCAGTTAATTTTTTGGTGCTTGCGATTTGCATCATAAGCAAATGACTAGCACTTGTCTGTAAGTGAAAAGCTAGTTAGTTAACCCCTGTGGTTCAAGAAGGAAAAAGAGATATACCTTGCCTGTTGCATAAATTTCAAAAGATTAATACATGCAGTACATGCTCTTAACTCTGGAATTGTGACTGGAGGATTGGGAGTTGGAGAACAGGGCTTATTTTTTCTCCCGTTTTCCATTCAGTTACACAGTTTTCTTAACCTGTTTCCTGTCACCTGTTTTTTTTATCATGAGTAAGTCCTAGAGCAAAGGTTTTATATTCTTCCATTCCATCTGCCTGCCTTTTTGGATGGCAGCTGTTATCTGGTACATTGGTACAGAAGATTTCACCGTTGAAAGCTGGGCTTGATCCTTCAGTCTGATTGTTTTTGTTTTTTTCATCTTGGCATAATAAGGCTTCTGTGTGTTCATCCTTCAATGGAAAAGTCCGTCGTTCCCACCACAAAGACTGAAAGGGAAAACATGTTCAGCTCAGTTTCAACTAATTTGTTTAAATCAATATGTCAAGTAATCTGTAAATGTCAGTTTAACACGTACAAATTTTCATTTGGACTTACATATGTACCAACTCAAAATTGTTTAGAGATCTTTGGGAATTGTTTACTCTGCCTATTCCATGAAGAGGAAACACTACAGAGCACTGGTCTTCATTTTCAGCCTAGGCGCACTTTGGGAAAGCCCCTTTAAAGGTGTTTTGATCTTCTACTTCTACACTTCAGTATCTCCGTTTGCATCCCATTTTAACAGCTACCTATTGACTTTTCCTTCTCTGAGCTTTCTATAACTTGGCTATTTCTATAGTCTCCACTCTCTCCATTCTAGATATTCTTTTCCAGTACCTACTTACGAAGAAAAAAGAACTTTATAGATGTCTTCTTAGAAAACACTCCCCTTGAAGTTAGAACTATGGGGTGGCAAATAAAAATCTCTTATAAGAAGAAGGGAAATAGCTAATATTCACTATGTGCCAGGTGCTATTTTCATTAAAGAGACTTGTAATAAAACTGATAGAATCTCTATTTCCTAACAGATTAATGAGTGGATGGAATTAGGTACTGACTGGCATGTTGCATAAAAAGGTAAAGTGTAAATAGTAATGGAACTAGAATGTCTAGATTGCAGATCCTGATTCATACCCAGCATTACATACTGGATTATCATACTTAATTTGTCATGTAATGACAAGTCCTTAATATGCCAACAAGGAATTTCTACAAACAAGGTTTCAAAAGCGTAAGAGGCAATTAAAAACTTAACTAGTCAAGATTACACTTGCCTTGATTTCTTGGCTTTCATTTAATGAAGGTGAGCCGTGTGCACTCAGATCTTGGCTCTGAAGACTTACAGCAGCACAGTGCTGACCACTGCTAAAGTCATTAGGGTATTCTTTCACAAGCAAGTCCTGTCCTTCAGCATTTTTACTGTAAGCCCTAGCAAGAAAATCAAGAAAATATTTCTTCAGTCTTAACATTTTATGGAACCAAGGTGTCACTAAATCAGTTTAACTTGGTAGCTTTTCTTAAGAGTCTTGCCCAAAAGATTTTTAAAAATTCATCTGCTGATCTTCCTGATGGTATTATCTTCATATCTCAAGGACTTTTAAACTGTATTTTATGGACTTTTAAATTGTATTAAGTCTTTTGCCAAACTATAATGTTTTTGGTTTTGTGTTTTGGCTTGTCCTTTTTTTTTTTTTTTTTTCTCTTGGAAAACCAAGAAAAGGCCCTAATATAGAGTTTCCAGAGTAGTCTATGATTATTGTAATGTCATCTGTGAAGGACTTGACTCACATTTTCTTCTTTTCTTCTGGAAAGTTAAATCTCTGGAATGTGGAGAAAGATGAGAAATCTCATAAATGTTGGGATAACTTTCGGAATAAGGATTTACAACAAATCTGGATATCTTGAGACCCAAACAGAAAAGTGTGTTTTAACAGTGCTAACTAAATGAGAGATGCCCCTACACTGAAGTAGCTACCAGATTTCACACGGTTTTACTTTTTAAGTTTTTGGCTATATTAAAAAATAGTCAAATGTAAATATAAAATGCCAGGGATTTTCTCAAATATATAATTACTAATGATGTTTTAGGATTTATTTTCCTTTCCCTCAAAGTCATGTTTAAAATATGTAGAATATTTGCTTTTTAGACTGGATAGTTTCCTAATTTTTAAGAAAAACTTTTGAAATAGTTATGTTAAAATGAGTACCCAGATTCTAATAGTGTTAGGTCCACTATTACAGCACACTGAAATGACCTCCTTTATCTAGGGAGAGTTATCACATTATTTGCTCAGGAAAGATATTCCTGAGGCTGACAACAAGCATGAGAAATGAGTATATGTAGTAAAACACAGAAACTCAATTTCATCACTGTGTATTTAGCTCAAATATATTTTGAGCGTAAGCTCAAAATGCACAGTGTTTCACTTCTAGTGCGCAAATACAGTATGTTCCTATTTAGAGATCTCCCTTCAAACAGAATTTTTGTTGATTCCACATGGATTCCATGGTTTTGGGTTGTAAATGTATAACACCTGCCTGCTATTTCTTCTGTGCCACTTGCTTTGCTCCCATAGTGACCATCTGGCTTGTTCTCTTGCTTCATATTTTTTGTGTCGTAAGGAAAAGACTTCATCAGAAAGATCTTCTATCTGGAATTAGAAATAAAAAGTTGTGCTTTTATCAGAAACATTTTGAAATAGGTGTCAATTCCTCATCAAGAAAATAGGAAGAAAACTAAAATAAATGCAATCTAAATCAAGAGAACAAATGTTGAGATGAGCTTCCGATTCCTAAAAAGAGTTTAAAAACTTTTTTAAACTTTTTTACTCTTGGGTCATGTTTGAACACTTTCCTAGATTATAAATAGGCTCATAGTACTTTAATTTTACATAAAATATTCTTAAAGCTTTATTCAAAAGTTTGTATTGATTGCCCATTCTGGAGTACAGTGTTCTAGAAACATTAATATTAAAGAAAAGTTAAACTGAGATAAATGAGAATTAATTTAATGAATGACTTATCTGGAGTTTTAAGACGGTTGTAGTGTGGTTTTTTGTTTGTTTTGCCTTTTCCTTTTGGTTGTAGTGTTTTAAGAATTTGGGTTTTCTGGATTAGGATCATTCTGAACTAGGGAAGAGTGCATTAAAAAGTAAATTTTGGTAGTTCAAAACACAATCAGTGAGTATAGAAAGATTGTTACAGAAATAAAATGTCTTACATAATGCTTCTATAGGCCATCACTTGGAATTTGGTTATATAGTATGTTCTTGTATTGATGTATTTTACATAATCCCTTTCTTGCAATTTCAAAAAAATCTTTAAAAATCCATTTTCAGTCATTTGGTGACATAGCCTGATCTGAAATAATGTGAGGCTTTTCTACTTTCTATAAGTATTTCCATGTAGAAACATTAATGCTTGATTATGAGAACTGTCCTTTACTCCCTATGTGTATTACATGATATATGTACCACATTGTTTTTCTAAAGTCCAAAATTTTTCACATTCAAAATCAATTTGTGCCAAGATTTTGAATATGGTAGGCTTGAATATTAAGACAGTCTCCTCATAAAGGAAAATAGGACTTAAAAAATATGACTTAATCAATCTCTATATATGAATATAGAGATTCACATAAATTCACAATATTTTAGCAACTAATATAATAAGCAAATGTTATAATTTATATTTGGCTTTTCTTTATTTTTTATACATTGTCTTTGCA
Source organism: Eonycteris spelaea (assembly GCA_003508835.1). Classification (NCBI taxonomy): domain Eukaryota; kingdom Metazoa; phylum Chordata; class Mammalia; order Chiroptera; family Pteropodidae; genus Eonycteris; species Eonycteris spelaea. Next base: position 4,987,664 of record PUFA01000050.1, on the reverse strand, counting down.
GTCAGATTTGCACTAAAACCTTTTTTTAATCAATATCCTTAATGAAGAATCTTCATAAGTAAAAAGAAAAAAAGATCATTGTACATTAAAGGGCTTATATTTCCTTTTAGTTCCTCAGATATTAAATTAAGTGGACTTTAGAATGTATAAAATCCCATAAGTAAAAGGCAACTTACCTCCTCTTCACCTATATTATATTCATCCAAAGGCTGAAGAACAACCATCCTCCAGCTGTTGAAGATACAAACCAATTTCAAACAGCTCTAAGTCAGTAGTTGCTAATAAACTGGCTCAACAAAACAAAAAGAAAAACATGCTGATTTGTAGCATTTGCCAGTTTCATTGTGTGAAGACTCCCATGCTTGCCTCTCGAGTTCAACGACTGGACCACAGAATTCCTCTACATTTTAAAGAGTTAGTTCAACCATCCAGCTCTAGCCTACCACCATAAATTGAAAATGATTATTGCTATAGAACATCATAACCACAAATGACAAATGTTATTTCTTATGTAGATAGAATATATCAACAGATTCTCTGTAGGAATTCTCACACCTCCTAGAGTATTAAGAGCTCTTTTAATACCTCAAAGAAATGAATAAAAAATTAGAAATTAGCTTTAATAGAGAACAGTGGAAATTACTGTAGTTGTCATTCTGCTCGGATCTTTCTAACCTCTTCCTGGTACCAGATTCAGGTTCTTAGAAACTGCTTTCACCATTGCTAAAGAATTTAACTTCACTGCCAGTAGGAACAGGTCTATATGGCTTTCAAGGACCTCCATCATGTCTGTTTCTAACTTGTTTTCTAGGTTTAACTTCTTTTGTTGCCCGACACAAAACCTAAGTCTCTGGCTGAGCCTTGCACACGTGTTCATGTGCCTTTGTTTTATGGTCTCCCTGTGTGAACACATTCTACCTTTCCTTCCTTCTTGCTGTCTTCCCAGACCTTCCCACCCATCTATTTATAATGTGTTTATTGCAGACTTGACAATACATAAAAATCTTATTTTTGTTGTCACAGGTTTATCTTACAGTGTGAATACCCCATGTAAAGGTAGTTGCTTTCTTTGAACTTTTTGCAACCTTTGTAAACCTCCATTTTAAAGAGCAAGGATTATTTGTTAATATATTTATATTCCTAAAGTACCTTTTAATGCCATATACATAACAGTTAACTAAATACCACTCAATGAAAAAAAGATCAAGTGTGCTAATAAATAAGTTTTAGGTATTCCTAATTAATAAAAAGTAAGAAGTAAAGTTGTGATATTGTACGGTACTTTTTTCAGCATGAGTACTGTAAAGGTAGGTTTCTTTCACCATTTTTCCTTCATGGTTATACAAGTGGAAGGAAGGGGGAGAGGAGCACCTTTTATTAAAATTTTAACTTCATGCTGAAAATTTGTTTATTCAAGAAAAAGAAGAAAAAATTTAAATGTAAGTATACATACCTCGGAGTAAGTATTTCCTTATACTGGAGTTTCTCTAACTTAGCTGGGGCCACTAATGACATGGGAATCACGATGTTATCTATGTCATAAGAACTCTCACTTCGCAGTCTCCGCCGTGCAGTATTCTGCAGCAAAATAGGATTACAGTAGCACCTAGTCATCTGTGATTGTATTCTCATGAGTTATGTAAAGATAGTATGGCTTGTACCTGTTCTGTAAGTTATATAGATATGTTGTTAAAAGTCTGACTATAAAATGTTGAGAAAAACAAGAAAGCATACCTATCTTCTGTAAACCAGTACAATCCTTTTTTTTTTTTTTTTTGGCAAGTTATACAGCATACATTTGTGCATGCACACTTACCTATTTATAACCATGAAAATAGGAATGTCTTAAAATGTAAAACTTACCAGGAAAGATTACCATAAGGCACCCTAAATGTCAATGAAATGATCACTTAACTCACTTTTTATTAGGAAAGGCTCTGAAATACTTGGTGAGCCATTTAGTAAAGATCATTGTTACAATCTTCATTTATGTCTTCCTGGTCCCTGAGCTTCACCCTTGTTTCCTAAATCCTCTCACCTTTTGACTTTTACTCTGACCAAATAACAACAACAAATAAGAACAACACAGGTGCTGGATTCTTATTAGCAAGATTATATGTAGCTTCACATTAAGAAGTTGAGATAACTTATATAAAGTTTAAATTTTTAACAGTAACACCATAACCAAGGATTAATGAAGAGTTAGCGCCCTACTAAAAGTTTTATGGAATTTATTGCTTCCTAATAAGATCAAAATGTGCTAATATGTGCTAGTAAATAAGGATAATAGAATAATGATTTTTTTTTCCAAATCAGTTTTAAAAGTCTATAAAGCAGTTTTATAGAGCTCAGTATACAAAAAACCTACCTGTGATGATGAATTCTGGGTTCTTGATATAACACTGACATTAGTAACAGCAGTAAAATTCCTATGAGGTCCTGGTTCTGTGTGCTGAAAAGCAAATTCTTCAAATCTAGTTCTTTCTCCTGCCATGGAAAGAACCATTGAGAATGTCAAACATTAACATGACTTACAGTATTAGAACTATTTTTCTACTTAGGTAATATGTGAGTCCTTATGTTTATTGGTTTTCTCTTATTTTTTAAGTGCACAGATCAAAAACTGTCTTACAGTCCTGTCACAATTATTTACATTTTCTGGAGTCTTGACAATTTTTACCTAATTCATCTTGTATTTCTTTAATCTCATCCCTTCCCTTTACTTTGTTCCTGTTTTCTGTATATTCTTGATGTATTTTTATAATTATGTCCATATTTTTGTGCCTATTATTCAGAGGTTGAACCAGGATTTATCTTTTTTAAAATTTACACATATTCAGTTATAGTTGACATATAATATTATGTTTCAGGTGTACAACAGTGATTAGACATGTATTTAACTTATGAAGTGATCACCCTGATGAAATCCAGTACCCATCTGACACCATACATAGTTATTACAATAGTACTGATTATATTTCCCTTGCTATACTCTATATTCCCAGGACTATTTTGTAACCACTAATTTGTACCTCTTAATCCCTTCCTCCCTTCATTTATCTCCCCAGCATTCCAATACGGCAACCCTCAAAATGCTGTCTGCATTTATGAACTTGTTTGTTCATTTATCCTGTTCTCTAGATTCCACATGTAAGCGAAATCACATGAAGTCACATTTGCAAGACTAACCTCTTCATTATATTCTCTAGTCTCATTTTTTCATATCTTTGACTTTTCTATTTAGGGAGATTTCCTTAACTTGATCTTCTGACCATTGTATTGATTTTTGAAAATTTTTCTACTGTTAAAGCACTAATTTCTAAGTTCCTTTTCTCTTGATTTTTTTTTTAGCATCTTATGAATGAAATTTCCTATTATGTTTACTTCTATTCTTGCTATTTTCTGTGCTTCTTCCAAGTTCCTTTATTCCATTTGTTTTGGCTCCCTATTTTTTAGTATTTATTTATTTATTTACTGCCCTTGTTTTTTGTTATGGATTGTAAAAAATAATTTCCTGTGTAATGTAAAATCTGATACCAGTCCATATTTACATTTTGCCACTTGTTACAAGATGTCCTTTATGGCTAGTCGTTTCTTCAAGCCAGAATCTACATATTGAAATTGGTTCTTAACTTCTAGGTTTCTTATAATCTAGAAGAGTTTGTCTTTTCATATTTTCTAGTTAAAAAGACAAGACCAGGTATCCTACACTTCGTGGAGTTGTCTAGTTACTTCTTGATAATAAAGCATTTTACATGTACCCCTGTGTTTTCATGAAACTTGAACTTAGATCTATCAATTCAAGTGAAATGTTTTACATCTTAGGTAATTTGTATTTCATAATGCCTCTTAGAGACACAAGTTTTCCTATCTTTCAGTATTCATGTATGAAAGTGTCTAAAAAGCTAGTTGTCTTAAGATTGAGGCACTAAAAAATGTAATGAAATCTCGATGTGGGCGGGAGTTTACTGTGCCACACTGGTTGATCAAGTAATGATTATCAGGTAGTGACTTGACCTGTTACGGTGGGATTTCTAGGGACAGTAGTAAATGTGTGAAATTCATCATGTATCATTACAGTCCAGTACATCTTAGATGTAATTATTTTCTAATTTATTGGGCATATTGACATATTACATCTGGGGCACACTTTACCTAATGTTTATAGTATTATATCCCCTGGAACAACAAATAAGATTGAAAAGAATATATAGATCATTTCCTATTTAATATATATCTTCCCAGGTTATAGTATTAATTTGCAATAACTGTGGAACTATCTTGTCTCCAATCCCCGCAAAAATTTTACTTCACATTATTAGAAGAGTTATAGTTTCAAAGATATAGATCATGAAACTATAAATTCCTAAAGAGAATTGAACTAGGTGGTTGAGTTACCTTGACTTGATCTCATTCAATTTCTCAAAATTCTGAAGCAGCTTCAGTGAATCAATACCTCTACAGCAGATACCAAAAATGGTAATAAATTTTTATAAGGCAACCTTGTACTGACATATTTTGAGTCTAGAACATAACCTTGAAGACGAAATCCTGTCCAGGATGATAGCAGAAGATAACTCTGGTAGGGGGACATAGGAAGGAAATTCTTTACTTGCCATAAAAAGGACAGATGCCTAGTCCACACAATTCGGAACTGACTACATGAATGTGTTTAATGCTCATAGGACCTTGGATGCTTTATATAATTAGTGACTACTGGATTATAATCTCCCATGAAGCTAGGGGTTCTTTGGAGATCAGAATTTTCAGTTTTTAGTGCTAGTGCTAATAATCTTCATTTTAACCTACCTAATGCTGTTTCACTCAAGTGTCTTTTCTTTCTTCCCTGTAACAGCTGTGCAGAAGATTCTGCCCTTATTTGAGGCTTGCATGTAGGAGAATATCCATTTCTCCACTGACTCAGAGAAGTCTTATGTACTAAAACAAATGGAAAGGGAATGTGACATTTTTAGTTCCTTAGCACAAACAGATAATGACCATGTTAATATGTTTCTACTTATGTCATTGCAGAATCTTAATATACCATTCAAAATTAACACAATAAATACTTATGTACCAAGATAGAATACTCCTAAACTGAAAACACCTAGAATAAGATTCCTTAAAAACATCTTCAGGAATTGCCCAGTTTCCTATAGTTGCTCCATTATTTATTTGAAGGGGATAAGAAGGGAACAGTTTTCAACTAACAAAATTCTGTAATTCTTCTAAATTACAAAATTTTATAGAGAAGATCGGTTCAGTCTATAAATCTTGGTTGAATAAGATCTGGATCCTTAAGTTAGTTCCTGCTTACCCTTAAATCTGGAAATAATTCAGGACCAAGTTAGATTCTGCAGAATCACAATAGGTGGACCTCTCGAGAGCAAGAACCAGATTTCATCAACCTCTGACTGCCTACCACCATTCTTTCACTTTTTTAAAAGCAATGAATTTTTTAAAACTTTGTCATTTAATATCTCTATGCCTCAGTTGTTTTATCTGTAAAATAGGGGGAACAGGCATTAGACATAAGTATTCATAACTATTCATAAATGTTAGTTTCATCATGATTATTGTCTGAACCCCATATTTCTGGTACTGCATTAATCAAATGGCTTATTCTTTGAAGAGTTTAGAAATGGAAAGGAATGGAAAAAAATATAGGCTGAAGTGCCAAATTCTCACCAATAGTGAAAAACATGGCCTACCAACAGTAACTGGGACTTCATTTCAGGACAGCAAAGCACTCTAAAAATCAGACAATTATTATTTTTTTACATAGACACATGCACAGATCTGTATAAATACATCCATACTAGGAAGCAATAAATAATAGATAATAAAAATAAAACAATTTATGAGGAATCTCTGAAAGACTAATACATGGAATTTGACTAAAGAGCAAACAATGCAAAAAGCAAATGGGAAAGTATTACCCCCAAAATGAGATCAACATCAAAAGTGCTCTAGACCTGGAGGAAAGGGAAACGAAGCAGGACAATTATTTGGAGCATCTGATAGGATGCCAACACATGGAAATACCTCAGCCAGGCTCATTGATGAGAGATGATCTGTTTTAAGAAAAAATCTGGCAGCCTTGAACAGAAAAATTATGGGTAAAGAGATAAGGCAATGCCCATGTGCCCCATTTGAAACATGTACTGCCTATCCCTAACTGCCTCTGGAAAATGGTATAGAGTGCAAATTTCTACCCTTTTCATGAAAAGCATCCCATAGTGACAGAACAGAACAGTCTTAACAGTGAATATCAACTTCAAAGATGAGAACACACGACTCTAACAAAAGTCTGAATACCAACACCATAAAACAAAGATACACAACAAATGGAAGAACCATTTCAAGAATTAGTTAAGGGTCAAAATAAAACAGATTAACAAGCCTTTAAAACACTAATATTGCCAACAGAAACAGGCAAAAGGTCTCTAGAAAGACTTTAGAAATTGAAAATTCAAATTTAAAAAATCACTACCGGGGCTCAGTAATAGAATGGACACAGCTGGAAATCAAAATCAGTGAGTTGGAGGAGGCATTGCAGAACTAAAAGGAATCTAGAATGATGGCAAATATGTAAAAGGACAAACCAAAACGGATAACAGGAGATAATAGAGAATGCATGGGAGGCTATATTTGAAGAAATGATAGCCAAAATTTTTTCAGTAATGATACCCTAAGATTTCAACAACTCAAGTGTCAGATGGGGGGAGGGGGATCAATCTAAAGCATACAGCACATCACAATGAAGAACCCTAAAAATGATCAGAGAAGGGATAAAAACATTACTGCAAAGGAATGAGAGACGGACATAAAGCAAAACTAGATGAGTAAAACAGTGACTTTAAAGAAGAGAAAATGTTAGAACTGGATGGCCTCCAAGATTTCTCCTCCACTTCCCTCCCCCCCCCCGCCGCCCCCCAAAAAAGACTGCAGTGAAATATAGTAAATAGAAAACAAGATGGCAGGCATAATTCTAAACTCATTTCTAACAAGAACTAGAATTGTAAGTTAGGTTTTAAAATGTATACATGCCTGGCACATGTAAGTGTTTCAATAATGCCCACTTGTTTTAATAGAAATATTTCTGGAGTATTTTAAAGCAAATTCCAAACAATTCTCCTTGCTCCTAAAAGCAATTCACCACCTTTCTAAACCATGTCAAACATTTTGAAGAAAACAACACTAAGCTGATGCTTTTCATTGAATATTACTCAAAAGTTTTCTTTACACTTACCACATTTTTTTCTTCTTGGTGTCTTGTTAGGTTTCAATGGGACTATTGAAACAGTAGGAAATATATGACAATTCAGCGTCTAATTATACACATCATCGGTCCTATAATCGTAACCCTCCCAACCTTTGGGTTCTTGCTCTCAAATCCTCTCCTAGATTTCATCCTAACATACACCTTGACCCAGTATCTTTTCTATCTCCTGTCTTCCTTTCCATCCTTCTCATTTATTCATTCGATAACTTTATGGAGATCCAATTACACGGCAGGCACTGTGTTATACCTTGGGAACACGATGGTGGGTAAAAACTGGCATGGTCCCTGCCCCAATATAGTTTATGGACATTATTCAAAAATTGCAACTAATATAATAGAAAAGTACTATTGAAAGAAGTTAATGAGAATATATAATAGTCGGAGAGCTCTAGGAAACGCTTCCCCAGATAAAGTATGGAAACATGGTGAAAACGAACCATAAATAGGTAGGAGCCAGCCTATGTAGACAGGGCTTTAGGGATTCTCTATTAAGAATATTCTCTCTCTGAAATATAAGAAGGAAATGGGGGTGACGGGCAGGTGTGACATCATCAGACTTGCATGCTGAAAAGATCACTTGGTACAGAGATTGGAGGGAAATAAAAATTGATAAGGCTATTTCAGCAGTATAGATAAGGGATCATTAAGTTGGACTGTGAGTGGTAGAAATGAAGATAACAGTACCAGATTTGAAATAAATTTATAAGACTGCACTGAACGTAGATGAAGAAGGTTGAGCCCTAGGTTTGTCTTGCCTGTGGTTGGGCTATTGTTCTTCTCTCATCTGTCCACTCAAAAAGTAATAAACTTTAATTTGACATAATTTCAGACTACAGAAAACTTGCAATAGTACAAATAAGTCCCATATATCCTTTACTTAGAGTCCCCAAATGTTAACATTTTATCATATTTGCTTTATCTTTTTGAAGTGCAATAAGAAGTTGTTGACATGATACCCTAAATATTTCAACATGTATTTTTTTTAAAAGGGTATTCTTTTACATAGCCAGCCACACAATAATCAAAATCAAGAAATACTAGTAGCTATGTAGATCTTACTCAAAATTCACCAATTATTCCTATAATGTTCTTTTATAGAAAATTCTGATCACTCTTCATTCAGTTGTCAGGTCTCTCTAAAGTTTTCTTGCATTTGAAACAGTTTCATTGTCTTCTCTTTTATGACTGAATATTTTGATGAGTACAGGCCCTTAAATTTGCTTTGTTTGGTATTTTCTCATGATTGGTAACTACCATCTATTCACTCTTTAATCCACAGTTTGTCTTTTCTCTACTTCCTTGTTATCTGACATCAGCAGGGCTGTCAAAGCTGTCAACTTTAATGGGCAGTCCAAAATAAATCCAAGGTCTGGCAAAGCACATATATATCCAGCTACTCACCTTCACACAATTCACCCAAATACCAGGCCATTTTATATGTGCTTGAATGCATCACACTGTTTCATGGCACCATGACGAGTCACGTGTGTGTTTCCATTTTAAAACTTTGTTACTTAATATGGGCCAACAGCATTTGAATTACCTGGGACCTTATTAGAAGTGCAGAATCTCAGACCCCCATTCCAGAGTTACTGAACCAGAATCTACATTCTAATGATATCCCAAGTAATTTGCACATTAAAGTGTAAGAAGCAATGATTTGAACACTTCTCCTTCTTCCTCTAAATTCCAATTAAGTATTTAAAGCTACACTTGTCAGGAGTTCTTGTTGCCCTTTTCCCATCACTCTTAACCTTTCCGTCCTCTGCCTTCTCCTAGGCACACTTATACACTCCTTCTTCTTTTTAGAATACTTTTATCATATTTGTGTTCATCACATCCTCTAATAATTATTTGTGTCTGCTTTCCGTATTACAATTACTTTGATTTCCTGTGATTCACCTTTGATTCTTTCAGCACTTAATAGTCTACTTGGCACAGAATAGGTAATAAATGTTGAATTCGTTTTACTTAATTCTATAGAAATCAGTAACAGTAAAATAAAAATTAATGACTAGCTATTTAAAACAGATATGATATAACCTAATTAACGCTTAATTATTTGGAGAGGAGAGACTGAAATACAAAGAATACTTCATCGATTTGCCTAATACTAAACCATTCAACTCAAATGTAATCTATTAGCTCTTAATTCCCCGTTACTAATATTACATTATTGATGCATTACTATTTTATGCCTAAAATATTTACACTGCTCTACTTTCAAGTCAGATAAAAGAGCAACATTAGAACAAATAAAATCACCTCACTTATCTAATAGTGTAAAATTTCATTTTTGCGTATTTCCTTTCAGTCATATACATATTCATATTTCAAATGTAATAATTTTTATTTTTTATTGTTATTTTTTCAGATGGTTGCCTAACATTCCTCTGATTAGAGACAATATAATTTAACTGTTTTCTAGCTGTTAGAGCTAGCTGTCATCATGGCATTATTTCTATTATGTACATTCTTAAAATTATCACCTTCATACATACATTTTTTTCTATTTTTAAAAAGTTTAGTCTCAGGATAAATTCGAAGGAGTAGAATTATATTATGGAAAATACAAGAAGATAACCTATATTTTCCTATATTTCTTTAATCTTTTTCCCTAAGGATAAGCAATTGCTCGTCCTTAGTGCTTTCATTTTTCTTGTGGAAAAATGAAAAACTTTTTATTGTGGAAAAATTTCAACAAACGAAGAATAGGATAATGAACTCCTAAGTACCCATCATTCAGCATCAACAATTACATACTGGTAACCAATTTTGTTTCATCTCTCTCCCACTTTTTTTTTTTTTTGGCTAGAGTATTTTAAAGCAAATCCCATACATAATATGTTATCTACATCTGTCAGCTTGAAGCTCTAACAAACTGATAAAGTATGTGTGTGTTTTGTAACCACATGCACATTACATCTAACAAAATTAACACTTCATTAATATCCAACATCAGTCCATGATCAAATTTCTGTCTCAAAAACAATGCATGTGTGCATGTGTGTGTGTGTGTGTGTGTATACGGCTGAGTTCAAATCAGGATCCCCAAGAGGCACAGGCATTGCATTTTAATGATAAAAGGATAAACATGTTTACTGGTTATAACTGTACCACACATAGAAGTAAAACATTTTTGTCCTTCTTATATCACTTAACATTATTTGAAAAATAATGCCCTTCAGGTTGTTTGCATTATTTTATTACAACAAATATGTTAAATATATTTTTAATAAAGGTGGTGTCATATTTAGAATTGGACTAGGTTCTTAGAAATGGATCAGAGTACAGAGTTAACAATTTAGTAATTGAGAGCAAGTATACAAGGTTTTTATCAATAATCTTATTAAACAAAATACATACTTTGAAGGCCTTGTAATGAATCTCATAATACTTACCAAAAGGCTGGTATCAATTCTTACTGCTACAGCAAATATATGAGGGCCCTATTTTAATTACAGTCTTGCCAGAATTGATATTTATAATGTTTAAATTTATTAATATAATCAGAAATAGTAAACATTTAGCACAGTGTTCAGCACAAAAGCACTTGGTAAATGTTAGCTATTTTTTTCATTATTATTGAATACACCTAGTTTTTCTGATTCATAAGATATAATTTTTAACATTCAACTCTTTAATCCATCTGGAACGTATTTTAATATTCATCCATTTTAAATTTGTTTTAATGTGCTACGTAAGGTAGAAATCTTATGTTATCTTTTCCCAAGTCATTATTTAATGCCACTAATTACAAAAGGAACAGTTGTTTAAAGCATGTACTCTGAGCCATACTGTTTGAATTTGAATCCTGGCTTTATCACTACTCAACTGTGATTTGGGTAATGTTAGTCAAGGAGAAAAATAATAATACCTTCTTTATAGGGTTGTACAGATTAAAACAGCTAACAAACATAAAGCCTTTCAACCACGATTGGCATAGAAGGAATACTTCCAAAAATAGTTTATTTTTATTATTTATTGACTAGATCATTCTTTCCACATTGATAGGAAATAATACCTTTATCATATAATGAACCCTTTGGCTTTTTCTTCAGTGTCCTTGGTCTGGCTTCCATTAGCACCACAGTATTTTACTGATTATAGCTTTAAGATAGATACATTTTGCTATCTGATACCTCCTTATTGATCTTTTAAATTTTTTATTGGGTATTTTCTGATGTAAATTTCAGAATAATCTTTGTTCCAAAATAAGAATACTTGTGTGATTCTGAGTAGAATTACATTATAAATTTATTTGCGGAAAAATGACATCTTAAGTTACAATACTGTCTTCTGACAGGAATCGGGTATTTCTCTCCATGTAGGAACATACTCTTATGTTCCTTAGTAAACTTTTGAAGTTTTCTTCATGTAGGCCCTTGTTAAGTTTAATCTTATATATGTTAGATTTTCATTGTCAGTGTGCCTAGAATAATTTATTCCTTGTTCTAACTGGTTATTACTGGTATCTATAAATGCTACTGATTTTTAGAATTTTAAAATCTACTTTTCAGAACACTAATTCTAACAAGTATTTCAGTTGCTTCTTGAGTTTTTGAGGTAGATGATTATTTCGCCTGGAATAATTTCTCTGAGAAGTAAAACATTTTGTATGGCTTTTTTGATTAGCTCTGCAGATAGTCAAAATACTTCTCATTGCTTCCAAACATAGACAGTGTCCCCACCTCCATTTCGAGTACTCATAAACGTTTCATAAATTTTCAAGTTTTATAATTTTAGTTTTACAATTTTAGTGTTATACTTAAAATTCTTGGAACCAGCTGGAATTGATACATATGAAACAACTGTGCAAACAAACTGTCACCCACAAGACTAATACTAGTTACTGAATAGCTCTCCATTTTCTCATTGATTGACAGTTTTTTCCTTATATAATAAAATATGAGCTATGTAGTTTGCTTCATGGATCTACTTTCCTAAGTGTATGCAAAATAGAATCTATGCTAACTTCTACAGATTTTTGTCATGTTTCCTTATGTGGTTGGGACAGATTCTCTCAATACTTTTTCCAGCAATTCCTTTTATGATTTCTTATATTTCCCAATGGGCTTTACAGTGAGTTTAAGTAAACAAAATTCTATTAGAACCTCAATTTATATTGCATTAAACATATAAACCAACAAGAATAATTGCTATCCTTATTAATTTTACCATACAGGAACGCTGTTTTTTCACATTTATTTAAATTTCCTTTAATATTTATAGACCATATTTAAGAATTTTCATTCAATAAGTACCACACATTGTTAGCATTACTCTCGTGTATTTTTTATTTGTGTGTGTGATTTGTGAAAAGTGAATATTAAAAATTAAGGATTTACATTTTTTCCTTTGTTAAATTTTATTTCCTTAGAAAACAAAAGTATATGTATCTGAAAGATGTAAAAGGTATATAAAATACAAGATTTGTAAATAACATACCAGATGATGGAGATATGATACAGTCTCCCACAAATTTATTTTCAGCAAGATCTCCTTTTATTTCAGTCTTTTTTAACAATGTTTCAAAGTGAAAGTGGAGAGGCACATCTGGAAAAATAAAATTTAAACAAGGATTTTCAGTGAGCATTTTTTACAGGCTCTAATATTAAGACTGCTTTCTTTCTATAAATAGCACATAAGCTTAGAGAAATGAGAAAACGCTTGAAAAGTTACAACTTTCTGACATGGCAGAATATTTTTTCAAAGCATAAGGGTAGCAATATTTTGGAATTACTGATTATATGTACTAAATAATCAAACAAAATGCTAATGAACAACTTCATAAACTAAAATAGTTCATAAGATGAACAAAATTATAAATATAAATAAATACTATCACAGATGAAACAAATGTACCCAAAGGGTCTTTAATAAAACATACAGACAGACCTGTCTGACTCTTTTTAAGTCCATTCCAACCCACCTCACAACCTTTGCATCTGAAATAATGAGGTTTCCAAAAGATATAATTACATGGTTTTAATTACTTGAGGGAAAACCACTATAATTCAGATGTACCCTTTTATGAAAATAGCAACTTTCACATTCCCTTAGTTTAATAATATTACGAATCCTAAGATGAATCTTTTATAAAGATTCAAACCTACTGCCAAACTAGCTCTCTTCTTTTAAATAGAGACTAGAGAGATATTCAATTCACTGTTTATAATCTTATGATAAAAAGAGGAGCTAAGCAATAAAATGGGCTTCACACATTTATTAAAGGGATTTTCTTCAATCAATAATGTAAAACCAAAATCATCTTAAAAAGCATTTCTTAAGAGACACTTACACATTTTCATAAGAAACAAAAAAATTTTATAAAGCAGTTGAAATATTGAAAGTGATGCTACTGAAAAAAGGTATTTATTTTTAAGAAAATTAATTATGGATGCATAAATCAGGAAAGATCCAGGAAGAGTCTGGATTTTAAAGAAGTATCTCTCTTTCAAATGATGTATTTTAATGGTAGATCCATAAGTGTGGATAAATACACACACACACACACACACACACACACACACACACACACACACATACAAAATAGGTTTATGAGTATCATAGTGTCTGGCCCAAGGGACAGAGGTAGGATGGGTCAATCCTAGCGCTATTCTGTGATCATATGAAAACTATAGGACAAAATGAAAATAAAAATAAAAACTAAAGGTGCTTAAACATTTCAGGATTCTAATATTTCCAATTATCAAAACATAAGTTTGTTTCTTCAAAGAAATATCACTTACTTTTATAAAGAGACTATCACCTATTCTACTACTGTTCTTTATGAGTTGTGGGAAATTATGATGTAACTAGGAAAGGTCTTTTTTTGTTCCACCCATATAGCTCCTTTAGTACCTACACTGTGTGACCTGTGTAATGTATCAAAATATTTCATGACGCTTTATTACACTTACAAGTTTAGATTTCGGTTGTCTTAAACTTGAATGCAAGTGCCTTGAAGGATTTGTTTGTATTTATACTCCTAACACCTCGTTAGTACCTAGCATACAGGAGGCATTCAGATTTTTATTAAATGAACACAAGAAGAAAACAATAACCCTAATTAGTAGGTGAGGAAGCTAATCTTATTAGAGTAGACATTAAGAGGATTAAGATGAAGGATATTTATATCAACTGTCAGGGTTATGTCATCAGAGAAACAAATTTACTAATAAAAAAACAGGCAGTAAAGAGTAAACGTTAGGTTAGTTCCAGAGCATGACTACCTTAGATCAAATCCTGCTGCATCACTTATTAGCTGCGTAATCTTAAATGAGAAATTTAACATCTCTAAGCCTGTTTTCTCATATGTAAGATAAAGAGAACAATAGTATCTATTATCATAGGCTTATTGCAAGAATTAAACAAGAAACTATAATGTGCTTATAGGGCCCAGTGTATGCTAAAACCAAATGTTTGCTGCATTATTATTGTTATATTTTTGTTACTTGCTGTTATTTAGGTTTCCTCAAAGATGTACTTAAAGCACTCTAATTCTGGTAAAAATTAAACTAAGATCAGGGCAGGAATAGGTACAAACACTTTACAAAGAGGAGCTTTACAAAGAGGAACAGTGCCTGGATGCTTAGAAATAAAACCTGAAAAGGAAACAAAAGCCTATTTGAGATCTTCCCATAGAGAGACAAACGTGAGATAACCAGTGTGCAGAATGTTTCCTTTTTTACCCTCAGCATTTACTTTAGTCCCTATATAAGACTGGAAGTGTTCCAACAGAAACCAAGAACTGGAAACTTAAGGCCACCTAGGGAAATGGGGATGTATGTGTCTCATTTACTCAGTTGTAGATCACAGATATTCTTAGGGTTCAAGAACCGACTCTCCCCAAATATAGACAATTTTCTTCTCTCCCAAGAAATTCAATGTTGGTTATAAATGGAGGAATAAAATATGACAGGGAAAAAATAACATTAAAAAAAAAAAAGACACTGATTTACTCAGAGACGATTCAACAGCATAGCCATGTTATCAATAAAATGCTAAAAATTTAACACTCAAAAAAACTATTTCCCAAAGTAAACCAAAATTTCTAAGGAATTAAAGACATCAACTCAGCATACAACTTAATTCTTCTATAAAAATTGTTTAGTTGTAATATTCAGTGAGAAAATAATTGACAAAATAAAATTTTATTAGTTTCCTTGTATTTATAGGATTAGATTTCGCCATAGAAAATACTCAGTTAAATGTTTTATACAGAGGCTTACCTGATGGCAATGACAGAACAGAATGGAAAGAAGAATCTAACTCTGATACATGTTCTCTTAAAATCTGAGACTCTGAATTGTGTTCACAGCTACTCCACGTTGAATTTGATTGCGGGCATGGCTTTTGTGTAGTATTTAAAAACACTGTTTCCTTTGAAGGCAAAGTCTGCAAGGAAAAAAAAATTTAAAGACTTCATTTTTGCCTGAAAAGTGAGTTAGAGAATATAAGCTATAGTACAATATCTGAATAACACAGAAAGAAATCCTGACTTAATAAGTCACCTTGGAGAAAGACTTTAAATTAATATAAAGTTGTTGAAGGCCTTGAATGTGATGAGACTTGACAGAGAGTCTCTGTTCAGTTTTTCAAAATGAAGATCAATGTCTATGAAAATGGGTCTTTATCCTACCTTATAAAGTCATAATAAAAACAAATGAGTTTGAGAAACTTTAGGTCAAAAGAAGATGGTTACACTCCAGAATAGTGAGATCTGTAAGTGATGGTGAGCAGGTGCTATATTAAGAGTTGTGGATACTCTTTTTCTCCTTGTAACCTGTTACAACCAATGAATAAAACTAGTCTCTGCTGTAAATTCTAAAGCCAGACAATATCTACATTGGAACAATAGTAAAGTGCTGAGTATTTTATGAGTTTATATTAAATTTAAGATATGTTATTTAAAAAGATATGTATGAAACATGCAATATGTTACATGAGTGAGTTTTTAAAGATTTGAGTCCAGTAATCTTAAGAAAACCATGTTGCTAAATCAAAAAGTTATGTTGCTACAGTAAGACATACATAACATGTTTAAATGCTGGATTTTAAAATTATATTTCTGGTTATGAAATTATTATACATTGAATGGGGGAAATCTATAGAGAAAATATTTTTTAAATTAATAGAATTCACTTGTATGCTTTCCCTCACTCTTACCTCTATCTCCTACAATAACACTAGGATTCATTTTGATATTTAAAATGCTTATTAGAACTGAGATCTTAAGATGCTGTTTTTAAACATTTTTATTTTATAAATTACATTAGGTTTTTCAACTTTGAGTTTGCGTTTCCTGGCGAACTTAGGTACTTTCTCTCCGTGTTTCTACAGCACCTTGGGCATATCTATCTCTGCCGTAGCATCAGCTAGATTTCGTTTGGGCTGTTAGCTCCCTGAGTGTTGGCACTATGTTCAGTCCTGTATAACCAGAACTTGACACCATCCCTGACATATGGTTGAAACTTGAATGCTGACCAACTGGATTTTATCTTATTTGTTTTAAAAAAATTTTAAGTGAATAAAATTTTGAATACATGTGTGCCTGAGACTATTTCATTGGGCAAAAAGTCCCTGTTAATATATGCTAAAACTTATCATGTAATGACTTCCATTTATATTCCATTGGCCAAGACTTAGGTTACATAGTCATGCCTAGCTGCAAGAAAGGCTAGGAAATGCAATTATTATTCTGAGTGGTTAAGTAAATTGATGAGTTTTTATAAAAAGATATAACATATACATGATTATAAGAATGTCAGTCATTTCCGAGATTTATTCTAATGATGTGTTACGTATATGTGTGTGTATGTGTGTGTGTATGTATATATATGGCAACAGTTGCTGTTTTTTTACATTTAAAAGATGTTTTTGACTCACTATAGAATTTTTTGTTCTTTTATGATGTAGTTCATAAAGGTATATGGAACATTTATTTTAAATTACAAAGAAAAAAATGTGCTAAACTCCCTTATTCCATATATGGCTAGAGCATTATGAATAAAAGTTGATAAAATCTGAATATTTACCATATAATAACTTTCTTGTGCAATTATTCCAAATCCAGGAAACCCATTAGCCAATTTGAAACTATCCTAAATAATTATGGAGACAAGTGAGGGGCATCTAGGAAAAGGCCTTTTTTTCCCCCTGCAGAGAGAGTGAAGCCCAGGAGGCTGAAAAGGAATGGATGGAGAAATAAGAGAAAAAACAGGAGATTCTTGCCAAAAAAAAAAAAAAAATCAAATGTCTTAGAGGGTGTGATCAACAATACCATACGCTGCATAAAAAATTCAAGTAAAAAAAAAGTGCCAGAAAAGTATCCATTAAATTTTTTGCTTTAATAATGGAACATTCATATATACAAACGAACAGGTAATTTATAAGGAAGTCATAAAATAATTTTTTAAAAACATTTATACTCACCGTCTTACTTTAACAGAACAATACCAATAATACCTTTGATGCCTTTTCCTCCTGCCTCGCCTGCAGGAGCCTGTGGAAGATATTGCTACTTTCCTCCTGATATCTGTGCTTTCTTCCTCCCTGTTCAAAACTCCTGATTTTCAGCTGAGCACATCTGTTAAGCTTCCTTGCATCTATAAATTACTAAATTCTAGCCAGAGTACCATGAAGAGAAGTCATGTGTGCAATGTCCCTGAAGTGACCTTAAGAAGGTAACTTATTCCTTCTTTCTTCTACCTTGTTACTTGTAACGTAGCTGTGAGCCACCATAACCATATGGATGAAAGTAATGCTCAAAAGATCAAACAAATCGGGAGGAGCCTGGCTCCTAAATAACCATATAGATAGAGTAGCTGTCATGCCCAGAATATTTCTGTTACAAGACAAAGATATCAACTTATATCTTGTTTATTTAAGTATGTTATATATAAACATATTTTGTTTCTGTCAAATGCAGCTAAATCTGAATCTTAACTACATATATTTTGCCTCCTTAATCATATCTTTCGAATTTCCAGGAGTAACTGCTATCCTGAACTTTAATTTTATCATTTCCTTGATTTCTTTATATTTTTTCCAAATAAGTATATGTAATCCTATACAATTTACTAATTAAATCTGTATGCTTTAAAAATGCATATAGACAGAAGAATGTTAAGAATATTTGCTCGCTTTATTACTCAACATCATGTGAATTCAATTCATCATTCTCCTGTTTATAACGACCTATATTTGGCCATTCACTTTTTATTCTATGGGGAAACACGTTTTGATTATTTTTCTATTGGAATGTCTTTTTCTTATTGACTTTGTAAATTCTCTTTATGTAACTAGAAAGTAACAAATCTTTTGTATGTTCTATATATTGCTTCCTCTCTGAGCTTCTTTTCACTTTCTTTGTGGTGTCTTTTGATCAACAGACGCTTTTAAATGTTTCCGTTTTAATAACGCCAGGATCATTCAATGGGAAAAAAATAGTCTCATCAACAAATAGTGCTGAGACAACTGGATATTCACAATTAGGAAGCAAAAGAATGAAGTTAGACTCCTACCTAACACCACATACAAAAATTAACTCAAAATGGGTCAATAACCTAAATGTAAGAGCTTAAAGCCATAAGTATCTTAGGAGAAAACATAGGGGTAAATCCTCATACCTTGGATTACGCAATGGAGTCTTAAATATGACACCGAAAGCACAAAAAACAAACAAACAATTGGACTTTGTCAAAATTAAAAACTTAGGTGCAATAAAGAGAACCTACAGAATGGGAGAAAATACTTACAAAGCATATATCTGATAAGAGAGAGTCCAGTACCCAGAATATATAAAAACAAACAATTCAATTAAAAAATAAGCAAAGGATTTGAACAGACATTTCTTCGAAGAAGACATACACATAGCCAACAAGCGCACAAAATATGCTCAGCATCATCAGTCATTGAGGAAATGCAAACCAAAACCAGTGAGGTACCAAATCATGCCTACTAGGATGGCAATCATCATCATCATCATCATCATCATCATCATCCATCATCATCAAAATAACACATGTTGTTGAAGAATAACAAGTATTGTAGAAATTTTGGGAACCTCATACATTGCTGGTTGGAATGTAAAATAGTTCAGCTGCTATGGAAAACAGTTTACTGGTTCCTCAAAAACTTAAATATAGAATTGCCATATGACCCTGTAATTCTACTACGAGGTATAATTTGCCCCATTTCAACAGAAATAGCATACTATATAAACTCTTCTATACCTTTTCTCCCTAGTAAACAGTATATCTTAGGGACCTTTCACATCAGTTTGTATAAAGCTTCCTCATTCTTTTTTATAGTATTCCAGTGTATGGATATACTCTAATGTATTTAGCCAGTATTCTGTTGATGAACATTTGGGTTATTTATAGTTTTTGCTTTTACAAGCAATGGAGCAAAGAATGATCTCATATCACATTAATTCACACTTTAAAAAATAATTAATTGAGATGACATTCACATTACATAAAATTAACCATTTTAAAGTGAAAATTTGATGACATTTAGTACATTTATAATTTTGTGCAACCACCACCTTTATCTAGTTGCAAAAAATTTTTATCACTCTAAACTAAAACTCCTTGTCCATTAAGCAATTTCTCCCCATTATCCTATCCATATCCACAGCTCCTGACAACCACTAATCTGTAAGGATTTATCTATTCTGAATATTTCATATAGATGGAATCATACAGCATGTGACTTTCTGTGTCTGACTTTTTCACTTAGCATGTTTTTGAGGTTCATCCAGATTGTAGCACGTTATCAGTACTTCATTATGTATGGATGAGTACAGTCCAATTTGTGTATATACCACAATTGTTCATCAATTCTTCCATTGATGGACATTTGAGCTGTTGCCACATTTGGGCCGTTGTGGATAGTGCTGTTATGATCATGTGCATATATGTACTTGAAAATGTTTTTTAATTTGGTGGGGTATACAGGCGGACCTCAGGAATATTGCAGTTTGGTTCCATGCTACCATGAAAAAGCAAATACCAGAAAAAAGTGAGTCGCAAATTTTCTGGTTTCCCAGTGCATATAAAAATTATGTATACACTATACTGTATAGGCTATTAAGTTGCAATAACATTGTCTTTTTATAAAAACAGTATACATACATTAATTAAAAATACTTTATTACTAAAAATGCATGTTATAATATTTTTGCTGATGAAGGGTCTTACCTTCAATTTGTACAAATGCAATATCTGAAGCACAATGAGGCTCACAAATGAGGAATGCCTATAAATGGAATTGTCCATGTCGGGGCAAGTTTCTGTACACATTGTGATACTGAATTTCATTATGTGAATATATTATAATGTATGTATCACTTCTATTGCTGATGGACCACTGGATTGTTTACAATCTGTAGCTACTATAAATAGTGCTACTCTGAATAGGATTATACATGTTCTGCTAATGTACAAAATCCTATGCAGTTCTAGGATATCTTTACAGAAGCGTAATCTTAAATTACAAGTATGTTTATCTTCAACTTTACTAGAAAGAAGCAAACGATTAGCCAAAATGCTTGTACCAATTACTCTCAGCCAGCATTGTGTCCCCATTGTTCTAAATCCAACAAAGGACTCCCAACAAACAGGATTCAACAATAAGGAACATACCTCAAAATAATAAATGCTATGTATGACAAATCCACAGCTACTATCGCACTCGATAGTGAAAAGCTGAAAGCTTTTCCTTTAAGTTTAGGAACAAGACAGGATATTCACTATCACTACTTCTATTCAACATAGTATTGAAAGTACTAGCCACAGTAACCAGAGAAGAAGAAGAAATAAAAGGCATCCAAATAAAAAAGGAAGTTAAAGTAAAATTCTCATTATTTGTAGATGACATTATACTATATTTAGAAAACCCTAGAGTCCACAGAAAAACTATTAGAACTAAAAAATGAATTCAGTAAAGTTTCAGAATATAAAATCGATATACAGAAATCTCTTGTGTTTCTATATACCGATAATGAATAATCAGAGAAAAAAATTAAGAAAATCTCATTTATGATTACATCAAAAAGTATAATACCTAGGAATAAATTTAACCTAAGAGGTAAAAGAGCTGTACTCTAAAAACTATAAGATATTAAATAAATTGAAGAGGACATAAATAAATGCAAGGATATACCACACTCATGGATTGGAAGGACTAATACTGTTAAAATGTCCTTACTGCCTAAAGCAAAATAGATCCAATGCAATTCCTATTAAAATAACAATGGCATGCTTCTGAGAACTAGAACTAATCCTAAAATGTACCCACAAAAGATTCCAAATAGCCAAAGAAACCTTCACAAAATGGGTGGTATCATGCTCCCCAATTTCAAACCATATTACAAAGTGACAATAATCAAAACAGTATTGTACTGGCATAAAAAGATATAGAGATCAATGGATTAGAATAAAGAGCCCAGAAATAAATACAATGAGGTAAAGATAGTTTTTTCAATAAGGGGTATTGGAAAACTGGACAGATACATACAAAAAAATTGGATCACTCTCTTAAACCATGTACAAAAGTAAACTCAAAATGGATTAAAGACTTAAATGTAGAACTTGAAACCATGAAACTCCTAGAAGAAAACATAGGCAGTAAACTGACATCATTTTAGCAATATCTTTTGGACTTGGACAAAAACAACAAAAACAATGGGACTATATCAAACCAAAAAGTTTTTGCACAGCAAAGGAAACCATCAAGAAAACAAAAAGACAATGTACTGAATAGGAGAAGTCATTCACAAAGGATAGATATGATAAGGGGTTAATATCCAAAATATGTAAAGAATTCATATTAACACCAACAAAAGAGATAATCCAATTAAAAAAGGGGAAGAGGATCCAAATAGACATTTCTCCAAAAAGAACAACAGATGGCCAAAAGACATATGGAATTATGTTCAACGTCGTAAGAGGAGTAAAAATCAAAACCACAATGAGATATGGGTGAAAAAGGCTGAAGGGATTAAGTGCATTTCGTAGTTGCAAAATAGTCATGGTGATATGAAGTACAGCATTTTGAATACAGTCAATAATACTGTAATAACTATATAGTGTCAGGTGGGTACTAGACAAATCGAGGGATCATTTTGTAAATTATATAAATGTCTAACCACTATGCTGTACACCTGAAACTAATAGAAAATAATGTTGAATGTCAACTCTAATTGAAAAATAAAAATTAAAAATAAAACAATAAGATATACCTCAGGCCTATCAGAATGGTTATGTTGAAAAATCAACAAATAAGTTGATTTTTGGCAGGATGTGGAGAAAAGGGAACTCTCATACACTATTGGTGGGATTGTAAATTGGTGTAGCTACTATGCAAAACAGTATAGAGATTCCTCAGAAATTTTAAAATAGCACCATTATACAACCCAGCAATTTTACTTCTGGATATTTATCCAGAGAAAATAAAAACACTAACTCAAAAAGAAACATGCATCCCTATATTTACTGCAGGATTACTTATAATAGCTAAGATATGAAGCAACCTAAGTGTTCATCTACAGATGAATGGCTAAAGTAGATGTGATATACATTTACAAGGGAATATTACTCAGCCATGAAAAAGAACAAAATCTTACCATTTACAACAACATAGATGAACCAAGAGGGTATATTATGGTAAGTGAAATAAGACAGAGAAAACAAATACTGTATTATTTCACTTATATGTAGAATGTAAAAACAAACAAACAAACAAAACAAATGAATAAACAAAACAAAACCATACCCACAGATACAAAGAACAAGCTAATGCTTGCTAAAGGGAACAGGCGATGAAGGAGATGGGGAAGAAAAACAAACTGTTCCCTGCCTATTCAGCTTCTGATGGCACCTGGTATTCCTTGGATTGTGGTAATGTATTTCCAATCTCTGCCTCCATCCTCACATAGCCTTCTTTTCTCTCTGTGCCTCAAACCTCTTTCTCCTTTCTTTTGTAAGGACACCAGTCACAGGATTTAGGGCCCATCCCAAATCCAAAATGACCTTATCTCAAGATCCTTAACTTAATTACATCTACAAAGATCATATTTCCAAACAAGGTCACTATATTAGTTTGCTGGGTCTGCCCTCACAAAGTACTACAACTAGTTTAAACAACAGAAATTTGCTATTTCATAGTTCTGGAGGCTAGAAGTCAGATGAAGGTGTCAGCAGGATTGGTCTATTTTAAGGACGGTAGAAGAATCTGTCTGTCCCCTAGCTTCTGGTTTTTGCAGCCAATCTGGTGCTCATCGGTTTGAAGAATAACTCTGATCTCAGTCTTCATCTTCATATGGCATTCACCCTGTGTGCATGCTTCTGTGTCCAAATTTCCCTTTATAAGGACACCTAGAAATATGAAGTAGGGCCCATCCTAATCACCACTCCTTAACTAATTACATCTGCAACAACCCTATTTCCAAGTAAGCTCACATTCTTAAGTACTAGGGGTTAGGACCTCAACATGTGAGTTCTGCAGGACACAATTCAACCCCAAACAGTGTTTTGCCTGCATAATTTCTGATGGAAAGTCAGCTGCAATTCTTATCCTTGTTCTTCTAAAGAAAGATTGTTTTCTCTGTCTTTTTGCAAAATTTTCTGTCTGGTCTTCTGCAGTTTGAATATGTTATGCTTCGTTGTTTATTTTTTGATATTTACCCTGCTTGGTGTTCTCCTGCTTGAGTTTTCCGGATATGTTGCTTGGTCTTGTCATTAACTTCAGACAATTCTCAGGTACTATTACTTCAAATATTTTTTCTGCTCCATTCTCTCATTCCTCCGAGTAATTCAACTGCACATGTGAAATACATCATCTGGAATTGCCCCGAAATTCTTGGATCTGCTGTTCTTTTTTTTTTTCTCTCTCTTTGCATTTCAGTTTGTAAAGTTAATCTGCCTCAGCTTGCTGATTCTATTCTCTCTTCAGCCATGCCTAGTCTACTCACGAGCCTATGCTTCATTTAGGTTACAGTGTTTTTTGATTCATAGCATTTACTTTTGATTCTTCTCTAAGAATTTGCATTTCTCTGCTTATATGACCTTGTGTTCTTGTATGTTTTGTACTTTATTCATCAAAGGCTTTAAAATATTAATCATAGTTATTTAAGACATTTGCAATATCTTTGTCCTATTTGAGCCTGGTTCTGATGGTTTGTCTCTTAAGAGTGTTTTTCTTAGCTTGCCTGGTAATTTTTTGTTGCAACCTGGACATGATTTATCAGGTAACAGGACCTGAAGTAAACAGACCTTTATTGGAAGGTGTTATGTTAATCTGGCTAAGAGTTGGACTATATTTTATGTCTGCTAGAGTTGTAGGTGCCAGAGGCCTCAAAATTCTTCTGAGTCCTTGTTTTTGTCTCCTCTGTTGACTTCTGGCTTTAAGTACTCCTCCTCAGAGGGAGTCTATGCCTTACAGCTGTAACCCCACTGGTATTGTACTGGAGTCCTGTTGGTGTGGTGGTAAAATGTGGGGAAGTGGAAGCATATCTACTATAGCAGCATAATCTATTATAATCTTATGATTAAATCTCAGTCTTTCAGTGGGTCTGTGTTCTTGGTCTATGGCCTTAACAAGTGTTTCTTGTTTTCCAACCCATCCTATCTTAGGTGAGACAGAAAGGCTACAGGGGCAGGAGTGGGAGAACTGCTCTTCTCCCAGGTGGAATAAGACTCTGGTAAAGTCTCTACCCCTGAAGAGTAAGCCTTGGTATAGGCAATGCTCTGGGCTTACTTCATACAGGTTACCCTTCCCCTTCCAGGCCAGAGCCACCAGGGCTCCTTCTTGACTCTTCACTGTGAGAATCTAGTGAGTTGCCTAGAAGTAAAGTCCATGAAAGTATGGGGACCTCCTAAGACTGTGGCTCCCAGTTTTTCACTTTCAAGCTAGTCCACACTCAGCTTCAAGCAATTCATCAAAATTTCATTTAGGTCTTCCTACCAGTTACTTTATGGTTACTATGGCTTCTGCTCCAGGTAAGTAGATCTTGGCAGTGACTCTCTGGATTTACCTCTCTCTCCATATTTTGGGGTGGCAGTTTGCCCTGCATCCTCAATTCTCTGCTAGTCCCACTAATGTCTTTAATAGTATGATGATTTTTTTTTGTAATTTATACATGCAGTTGTTGCAATGAGAATAATGATCAGCCAACTATCTACTTACTATATGCTACTTAGCAGAGAAGACTCCCACCTCTTCTATTGCCCTTAAATAATCTTTTATATTCCAGTACTCTACTAAGTTAAATGCTATAGAAA
Organism: Eonycteris spelaea; assembly: GCA_003508835.1. NCBI lineage: Eukaryota > Metazoa > Chordata > Mammalia > Chiroptera > Pteropodidae > Eonycteris > Eonycteris spelaea. The sequence goes on along the minus strand of PUFA01000050.1, from coordinate 4,962,089 downwards.
ATGATTTAAAAAATTATTTTCCCAATTCTGCCAAAATGCTATATTGCTAGTACCATTCTAAATGCACAGGGGTTAAATTATTACACAAAATGAATGGCCTAGCCACTTTACCCCTTAATATTTAATGTATTTTATAGAATAAGGATATTTCTTACATACTGCAAAATAGTTATCACATTCAGGAAATTCTTCATTGGTACAATACTTTTATATAATCTATCAATAGTTCAGTTTTCTCAATTGTCCCAATAATATTTTTTCCCTCCAAAAAAATTCTGATTTAGATTATATTTTAATTAGTTGTCATATATCTTTTGTCTATCTATCTTTAACAGTTCCTCAGCCTTTCTTGACTTTCATAACATTGTTTTTTTAAAGAATACAGCCCAGTGGCCATTTTTAAATATCTTTCTGATTTTGATTTGTCTATTGGTTTCCTCATGATTAAATTCAAATTATGCATCCCTAGCCAGAACTACAAAGTGATACTGTATCCTTCTCATGGGCTACATTAGTTCTGATTACCAGGCAAGGTTATTGTCTGGATCTCTACCATCTATTTAAGACCATACAAATATCCTGTTTTCATCAAACTTATAAATCCTCACCCCAGATTTTTCACACATTGATGATTCCTGCCCAATCAATCTTTACTATGATTATTACAATGATTTTCTAATTTCAATGCTCATTCCACATTTATTAATCAGCATTCTATTGTATGAAAAAGTCTACCCTTTCTCCTTTTTCTTCTCTCTCTCATTCTCTCATTAGCATGGACTAATGACTTCCTATGTTTTCAATGTTTTATTGCTGTCCTTAGTTATTTCGATGCTCAAATAGCCCCAAATTTGATCAGTGGAGCCTCTTCAAACTAGCTCCTTTTGATACGTCCTCATTTTTCTTTCCTTCTTTCTTTCTTTGAACAAAGATGTTCCAGGCTGAGCTTATCCCTTCTCTTCTCCAGCCCCAAAGATCAGCCTTTTCTCCAAAGATCTCTGGTTCCTTTCTGTAGTGCCAGGGGTACTCTCAGCTGCTAGGAAAAGTGTGAGTCTAGACCTGTCATATCCAATCTGGTAGCCATTTTCCGCTTGTGGCTATTTAGATTAAAATTAATAAAAATAAATTAAAATTCAGTTCTTCAGTTGCACTAGCTACATTTCATGTGCTCGATAATTACATGTATTTAACAGTTACCACATTAGGTAGCACAGATATTTATAGAACATTCCTATCATTACAGAAAGTTCTATTGGATATTACTGTTCTAGACCTTTTCACAGGACAATTTTAGGAAACACACACATACACACAGGCTCGTAAGTTCTCACTTTCCATTGTCTTTTAAATATCTTCCTATGTTCCACTATATTAATTCTTTCGCACATTAAACATTTATTCAGCATAAACTATTGGACACTTACTGTTCAAGACCCTGTAGATTCAGAAATATACATCCCTGTTCTCTAAAAATTTACAATGTAATGAGAAGACAGAAATATAAATGATTATAATGTATTGTTACTATATTATGATGCTATATCAATATATACTCCATAGTGGGGATGTCAAGGAAGGGTTCCTGAGAGAAATGACATTTATTAAGTTTAAAAAGTAAACAACTGTTATCCTGGCAATTTAAAGATAATTGGGGGTGGAAGTATTTGCTTTCTCCAACATTTTTTTTCAATCTTTGTTCCAATTATTCATTTAAAATGCTTTATCTACCTCATACCCTTTCAAAATTCTGTTTATCTTTCAAATCCCATCTATTATAATATGTTTCTTAATACCTCTAACCAGACAAAGACAACCCAAAAATATATTGTCTTTACTGATGTCAAGCACATAAAAGATTTGGTTTACTTTTATTGTTTTCAATATAATGAGTAAGAACATGGGCTTTGGAATCAGACTTCTTACTTACTTGCTGTATGACTTTAGGCAAGCTACTTAATCTCTCTAAACCTCGATTTCAGCATCTAAAGGTATAATTAATAATACCTCATAGTTATAAGTTTAAATTTAAATAAAATAATGTACTGAAAATGCTTAGCATTGTGACTGGAATATGAAAAATTATATGGTGTACTAGTAATAATCATCTTAGTCTTGTTTCTTTATTTGCTACAAGTTTTAAATTTGTTCACACCTTTCCTGGCCAATTTTTATATTATGAAGGCATATATATACATATGTGTATATATACACATATGTATATGTATATACATGTGTATATGTACATATATTTACATTTTAGTAATGTCTAGCAAATCTAGCAAACTCCCTAAATTTTTCAAGCAGATTCTTTCCAGTCAGTATATTATTGCATATTTATATGTAAAATATTTTACATAGACAATTTTATGTATAACTATGAAATTACAAAATCAATTTAAAAATATTATTTATTGCTTGTGGCCACTTTAAATAAAAATAATTAAGTATGACTTCATATATAAAAACTTTAAATGAAAATATTTTCCCATTAGGTGGATTATGTAAAATTTCTTAAAATTATGAAATAACACTTAATTACAAAAAATATTTCACATCCTAATAATATGTGAACTACAAAATGGTAAAAATCAATCTATTAATAAAAACTAATTTGTCAGAATCCACATTCCTTTTTATAATTGGAGTCTATAAAATCATACTTAAAATTGGTTTAAAATTAAAACAAAGCATCTTGATTTTTGTATAAATATATTTTTAAATACTTAATGTAGTAATAATCAGAATACTAAATGATAGCATCAAGAATTTTTCCTTGTCATATTTTTTAAAAATATAATAGGAAAAAAGCATGTCATACAATAAGAACTAGAGATAACTCATTTTGCCCTTCATGATAGTTCGATATGCATTGAAAGATGTATGCCTAACATTTTGCTAGCAAATGAAAAATATGCTTTTCCAAATAAATGCATTTAGTGGTTTATTTAATTTGTAAAAAGTGTAAGCATGGACATCTTAAATTGCATTGCTTATATTCCAGAAAAAGGAAATGGAACACTCACCAGGTTTAAAAAATACCAAATCTAAAAAGGAAAGCAATGTCATTTCTTCCAAAATAACTGACAGCTGTGCAGATATTTTCTTTACTAAGCAAAAGACAAATATGAGGTAAAGTTACGTTTTCCTTATTATTACTCTTACCAGTAAAATTTTAAAAATCACCTTGATATGTTATTTTCCTTCAAATTAGTTTAAGCATAATAGTGGATTATAAAATTGGAGATATGAGAAATTTCAGAATATACTTCTATGTTTAAAAATTTATTAAATCCTATTAATATACTGTCAATACCTATCAGTCATTTATAAACTATACATTTAAAACTTCCTATATGTAATTGTTCTAAATAATGGTGTACATTCCATATCTTTATGAAATATATAGTCAGTAAAACCTTTGTTCATGTTTTCCCAAAGGCAACCTTACCTTTGGAGTCCAATAAAAAGTAGGGTTCAATCTGTAGAGTTTTCGTTTGTGGAAACTCTGAAGTGGCCTTGTTCGAGCCGCTGTACTCATGATAGTCAAGGATGGAGATTTCAATCTTGTCCTGTCTTTTCTCCTTTTCTTACTGTGCTTCTGGTTAAGTAACCAGCTACCGGAGGAAGAGAGCTCATCTAAATTCTCTGATGCACTGAAATGCCATGAAATAATTGGGGAGTGGAAGGAATAAAACAAAACAAACAAACAAAAAAGACAAAGAAAACTAAATGTAAATTGTCTTGATCTATTATGTTAGAAGAATATTAATTTTAGCTAACTTTGTGGTAACAGTTGGTGAAAGAATCAATATTAATGGGGAGTTACATATTCAAGTTGTGAAAACAGTTTCTACTTCTATTTTCTCCTGCAAAACAAATTTCTCATAGGTTAGAAATGCTCATATGAGTTCACTAGTACAATGTAAATGTTCTTTATAAATCCATAATTTGTGAATATTACAGTGTTACAACTATTTACATCAAATCCTTTTTGGTTATGGGTGAGATTACACAGGAGTGTAGATTTAAAAAGGGCTGGAGTCTCATCACTGCATAATTTTTAATTGCTCTTAAACAAGCACTACATAACACTGCAGTGAATTTTGAAACAAAAATGCAGCCCTACTATATTCAAGAATTTTTTTAACTTCTAATGATATAGAAGTCACAATGATAAACAGATCACACAAACTACATATGAAAAAAGCATACTAACTTTATAATCAGTCTTAAACATTATATTCAAATATCAAAACATCAGAACATCAAGAGGAAGTTAATGCTCATGGCTGCATAAATTTAACTGTCTTTATACCAGTATATTATATATAAAATAATTAAGCTTCTTAGGCACTATACCATACCAATTTCAACCCTATTTACATAGACAGAAGCTAGTCAATGCAGTATTCTAAATCAACAAGTTAATTTCCTACATGTGATATAAACGTTCTAATCACCATAAGTTCTAAATGTGCTATCTGGTTCAAGTAGAGTAGAATAAGTGTTTAACAGAAAGATAAAAAAATTTTATAGCACTATCATTGGTTTTAAATCATATTTATTTATGGCTGCTGTAAAATATTCTGTTTGCTTATGGACAAAACAAGTAATTCAAGAATGTTTTACATAGTAATAAGAAACCAAAAATAAAGGTACCTTAATGACTTATGTTGCCAAAACGAAAGAGAATAATTAAATATGAATTCAGTGCCTACCACATATTCAACGAATACATGATTGAGTATGTACTATTGGCCAGACCAATATAGGGAAAAAAGCTGATAACTATTTCACTGTAAAAATATTAACTTCAATTGCAGAGAGCTTTAGTCAAGAATGTTTTAAGTCTCAGTTAATAAACGTTCTACATATTTTCTATCTGAGAAAGGTTTAATACTACTCTCAAATTAACAGATCCAATTCATATCCTGATACTACTTTCTCTGACATATCATATGTATTACTACAGAAAACTAAGTGCATCGGTGCTAAGTAACGGTTTGCTCTTGAGAAACCATCCATGGAGCTGGGCTATCATGTCAAAGGTGAGCCGAAAGCAATATCAAGTGAATATCAAGTTAGGCACGGAACAGGTCAGGTAGCTGGCAACTAAGCGAGTCAAGGTCAGGAAGAGGACAAGTGTCAGTAAGTAGTTGGTATCAGAGGTGATGAAGTCAGAGAGCTAGAATCCAGGAATGTAGGAGTAAACTCAGCACTAAGATTCTTCATCCAGCAAGCTGGAACACCTTTAGGCAGATTACATTGCTCCTTAAAAGTAAGGTTTGGCTTGGGTAGTGTCTAGGGAAAATGAAGAGCTCTCATCTAGCAGCCTGAGGCACAGATGACTAACTTCTATTTACAACTCTTTAATTGTTAATGATTTCTTAATTACCCTCTCCCTTCAGAGGCTTAGTCCTAAAGAACATGAGCCACCATTTCTTTATTGAATAACAGTACACAGGTTTTGAACTGGCTAGAGGATCATAGGCTGGTTTAAAGAAAAGCTTGTTAAGTCTGTGCCAGTTAGAACCTGGCCACACAGCAGGAGGTGAGCTGCCGGCTGGGAAGGAGGGAAGGAAGCTTGAGGGCGCGCCCTCTCTCCTCCCTCCTCCCTCCTCCCTCCTCCCTCCTCCCTCCTCCCTCCTCCCTCCTCCCTCCTCTCTCTCTCTCTCTCTCTCTCTCTCTCTCTCTCTCTCTCTCTCTCTCTCTCTCTCTCTCTCTCTGGCAGCAGTTCCCCAACACTAGCATCACAGCTTCAGCTCCACCTCAGATCATCAGGCATTAGATTCTCAAAGGAGCACCAGTCCCTGGTGCCAAAAAGGTTGGGGACCACTCATTTATGTCACTAAATGTTATATTTTCAAGTTTCTAAGGTGGCTGATATTATCATAAGAAAAGTTTCGTTTTACTCTTTGTTTCCCACCACAAACAATGCATCCTTAGATGACTACTAATACTTTCTGACTACTATGGATCTTTGCAAAGTGTCATCAAAAGTTATCCTTCTCAAATAAATGGGGGAATTTTCTGAAATTGAAAGATGTGGATCTGTTTATGTTGCTACTAATCAATGTATAAAGCACATTATTTTCATCAAAGTTAACCTGGTGCATAAACTATTTTTATAAATAATGAGGTTGTAAAGAATTAATCTTAAGTGACAGAAAAATTAACTTATTTTGCAGTGTTGATACTAGAGATGGTCAATTGAGAAACCTCATTAAAAAGCAGAAGAGGAAAATTATGTTTCCTCAGCAGGTAACGATAGAATATCTAGAAACTAAGTATTAAGTAAAAGATGAACTTAAGACAAAGATATCATTAATAAAGCAATATAAGCCACTATCATCACAAGACATTCTTAAAAAAAAAAAGTCATAATAATAGGAGTAAGAGGTGAAGAAAAAAAAAACATTTCAATAAGAGATATTAGTATTCCCACTGAGGTACACCTGGGAAACTCCAGAAACTCATGCAATAGGCTACTGTCAAGTACTGTCATAATTATTGACAATTATCGATACATATCAATATATAATTATCTTTGGACTTTTGAAATAGCAAGCTTACAAGTGGGATAGTACCAAGGGAGGCAACAAATTGCACTTCTTTATTTCTAACTGGAAGCTTTTGCTCAGAGAACAATAAAAATCCTCCAAAGAACAGCCAAAATCCTTCGTTATAAGCAGATAGAATAATCTGGCTTTAAAATAAATTATATAATTGAGGAAGGAACAGTGCGGGTTGGTTTTTAGACTTATACCTTTCTCCATGTCCAAGATATTTTGTGCCAGGATTACTCCAATAGCTTTATTACTGGTCTCCCCTCATCCATATTCCCCAATCCCTCCAGTCCCTTCTATACTAATCTTTGGGGAAAACATCTGATCCTGCTTTATCCTTTCTTCCCATTCCCACACTGCTTAAACTCTCTCAAAGCCTCCCCATTGCACTTGAGAAAAAGACTTAAATTCTTAGTGTAAAAGGTTCTCATCAGTCTGGCCCCTGCCATCACTCTCCTGTATCATCTTGCAGGACATTCCCTCTTGTTACCTGTGTTGCAACCATACTACCTCCTTTCATTTCAAATAACTCTCTCTAAAATACATGTTATTTCTTTTCCTGAAATTTTCTCACATCCTCCTTCACCTACATAATTTCCAACAGTCACTTGGCTCTCAGTGCAAACACAAATTCCTCAGGAAAGCCCTAAGCCCTTGCATTGTCTCTCCGAAGACTAGGCCAAATTCTCTTATGGGCTCTGATAACACTGTTCACCTTTCCTTTATAGCATTGTTCATGGTGATAATGTTACATTTATTTGTATGATTATCTGATTAAAGCTGGTCATCCTTTCTAGACTGTAAGTAGTACAGAGACTGTCGTTTTGTTTACACTTGAAGTTTTTCACTTATATTCTATTTGCTATGGACAAAATAAATAATTCGAGAATGTTTTACACAGTAATAAGAAACCAAAAATAAAGGTACATTATTTAATTTCTCTAATAGTTATTTAATGACTTCCTGAAATCACTGATTTTCTATTACAATCCTAGAACATCTTCACAGTTTAGATATTTATCAATGATAATGATAGGCATTCAATTTGCTTTTATAGAATTTAAGTGAAAAACTTCAAGTGAATTTTTTAAACCATGTATTCCTATACTCTGATTACGGGAACCAAAGGCCTAGGAGTGAGTCAATTAATCTTTTAACCTGATAATTTATTATCAATCCCTACCCAAATCAACTTTTGCAAATATTATGTACTTATGACATAATATTAATAAAGATATTAGTTATGTATATGGGGATATATATTAACTAACTTATTGGTGTCATTTTGGTGGTGCTAGTAATGGTGGATGGATGTGGAAGAACAGCCTAATTTCGATCTTTTCCTTTTAAATCCAGTGAAAGATAGTCGAAGATTTTTCATAGCAAATTGTTTAAGTATTTAATAGCCTTTGCCTAAGCCAAATTGTATTTCTGGAAGAACTAAAATAAATATTATAATGCTCTACTCAAATACTTTTAGTAAATAAAGAACTTTTGAACCTGGTTATAAATTTAGGATGCTAGAACCATAAAAGCATAGAAATTATTTCATTAAGTTATTTTGTCTTTTATTCTCAAGGAATAGCAGAGACTAAGTATTCAACACAGAATTTTAAAATGCTATTGTAGGCCAGTGGTTTAACATTTGCCCCACTTCCACCTATTCTTATATTTAAACACACCTAAAAAAAAGTAGAAATCAATAATGGAGTAAAGAATTAGAACGTGCATTCTCAAAGAGATTCTAATAGCCCCCCCCCCAGTTCCTCATAGACGCATATACACAAATACCCACATCCACAAAACTGCTTTGAACAGTGGCCTCATGCACCAGGAACCTCAAAATATGATCTTATTTGGAAATACAGTCTTTGCAGATATAATTAGGGAAGGTGAGGTCATACTGATTAGGATACGCCCTAAATCTAATCACTGATGTCCTTACAAGAGACAGAGAGACAAAGAGGAGACCCACCCAAGGAAGCATGTCATGTGAAGACAGGGGCAGGGACTGGAGAGAGGGTCTAAAAACTAACTGAAGGACATTGAGGACTGCCAGCAGCCACTGGAAACCAGGAAAAACAAAGCAGCCTTCTTCCCTAGAACCTTCAGTGAAAGCATGGCCCTGCCTGACAACTTGATTTTGAACTCCTAGCCTCCAGAATTGTGATAGAATATCTGTTATTTTAAGCCACTTAGTTAGTGGTGATTTGATAAAACAACACTAGGAAACTAATATACCCATAAAAATACACACCTAAGAATCATTGTTTTTCTATGATTTGCAATCTCTATTTAAGTTTCCCCTTTTCACCAATGGGAGTTCTTTGATGAAGTCAACTGATAGCAACACAAGTAGGCAGCGACCTTTTCTAAACTTTCCCTGATGCTCAAAGTCCTGCCGATGGTTGAATTTACTATCTTCCTTCCCTTGAGATCGTTTGGAAATGAATACATCACACACTCAGATAACTCAATGGCATTTAAGATGACAGTAACCAATTTTCAAAAAATTCTATAAAATTGGAATTACATAAACTTACTAAAATGGCCCACCACGGGCATTATCTATCCTCCAAATGACAAAACTAAACACCTCTCTCAAATGACCAATAGATCAACATCCAGGCAATATCTGGTATACAGAAAACAGTGCCTACCCTGAGCACTAAGTGAAGGAACTATACCCCTTACCCAAAAATACAAGTCTCTTCAACTCCAGCAATAAGAAAATATGTTGAAGTACACATTCTAAATAAAATGTGCTCTCTAAAAAAAAAAAAAAAAAAAATTAAGGTACATACATATTCTGAAAAATTAAGGTATGTCTTAATACAGCCATTAAAATGGAAAAATATTTTAAGTATAAAAAGTTTCAAATATGATATTATTAAATAAGGTATAAAAGTGCTTCCAATAGATCCCAACTATGAAAATAATGTATAAAAATGATAGGAAGGAAATATACTTTGACCAATATAAGTGATTTCCACTGTTTTCTTAGTATTTTGTGAATTTTCCAGTTTTCCTACAGTGAGCTTATATTATTTTTATAAGAAGAAAACAAAGTCATCTAAAAATTAGTCTTTTTTTTTAATAAGAGACTTCTTAAAATTTTTAAATGGGTATTTGAGAATTAAAGACTTAGAAGATATAATAACCCAATGTAATATGAGCTTTGTCTAGATTCTGAGTCTAAAAAATTAACCATAAAAAAATAATTTTGAAACAACTAGGGAAATTTGAAAATGGATAGAGGTTCTTGGTGCATGAAAATTTCATGATAGTAACAAATTATGGCTAATAAGAATAATAAGCAGATGATAACAACATGATGGGTTAAAAGATAGATTTCAAAGAAATATATATTAAAATAACAACCAAACAAATTTGCTTTTAAGAAGTCCATAAGGAAAAAAATGTGTCAAGAAGGAAAATAGCCGAAATGAGTTGGCAAAACCTTGAGAACTGTTAAAGCTGGGAATATGTGGGTTCATTTTTCTGTGCTTTCTACATGCCAAGGTTTTCCACGATAAAAGAGAGAAAAAGAAACCACTTTGGCAGTGCTGCCATTCTCATTTCTGGGTCTTCACTTCAAATAGACTTTTTAAAGCATAAGAGCAAAGAGACTAAGAAGCCAAGTTGATACTTTATTTTGCTAAGAATTGACACATAAAGTTTGTCAAACATTTCTAGCTAATATATAGTTTGGGAGATATAGTTCAGATTCTTCAATATAATCTCTAAACTGTTTTTCTGACATACGAGATATAGACAGTTTGAAATTGAGACTTTTTATTTTACTAATCTCTATTTTTGGTTTTAAAGAAAAATTTGGAAATAAAAGTTGAAAAAAAAATGCTATAGTATTTTAAAAATCCTATCATCTAAACACAAATAGGCCTTCCATTAAAATTTTGATTTAAGTCCTTCGAGACTTACTGTACAATGATTTTGTTATCTTGATTTTTTCCCCTTAACATTCCAAAATAAGGATTGCATACGTTCTATACACATAATTTTTTAATAGTTACATGATATTCCAACCAGTGGTTATATAACATTTAAACATTCCTTAATACATGAGGTTTTTAACTTATGTTAATGGAGGTAAAAATGGAAAAGCAAGATTTTTACAAAGAAAGTAATTCCTACTGGCATTAATTTAAAAACACAGTAGAGGATATTTTATTTCCTTATCGATGTCATTAATAACTAATGTCATTCATAGGAACCTAAAATTATGTTAAAAACTCCAGCCTGGAATATGCTGCTAACAAATAATGTTTTCTCATAACTGAGAAGTAACTATTGAAAATATCATGAAGGTAAAAGAATTACTTTATTTGTGATCAGTTTGCCAGTTCAACTGCAGTTTTTCAATTAGGATGCCCGATTAGAAGAACAGCTTCATTTCATGAGATAATTACCATTAGTGGAAATAAATAGCATGGCAATGATTCACTGGAATTTAATTTCATATCATATTCTGGGACTCATTAAAGTAAAACAAACAACAACAACAATAAAAATCTTATTTTATTTCAAGTAGACATTTACTTTCTCAGAGATAATACCCCATGGGGTAAACAAGGATCCATTTATTACATTTTATCTTCATTTTAAAGAATGAGATCTAAAAACCAATAACTATCTCTATGATGATAAAATACAATGCTTCATTTGTTTGAAGACAGTTTATTCAGTTGCTCAGTCCTGGTACTCATCTTAGACCCTGCTGCCAAGATTAATAAAGCTAAAACAGGCCACTTCTGACTTCTAGGAGATAATGCCACTAAATAATGCCACTAAATAAGAGATGGAGGTTGGGAATCAATGAATAACAAGTGGGCAAGCAAATGCCCTGGAAAATAATTAACCAAGTGAATTCACTTTAGACACTGTGAGAAAAAATCATTACGATATTTAAAAACTGACCTTAAATTCTTTTAAAAAATTATCCTAAACAGTAAGTTCTATGTGATTCACTAAAAAATCAATATACAGAATGGATATGACCAAACTTTAAAAATTAAAAATTTAAATTTCCTCTAACCTGCATATATACAAAAATTATAATACAATGTGATATAAAGCTAGAACACATATGCTTTATTAGAAGAACTGTAACACTTCACTTATGAGATTATTTATCTGGCAATGCCAAGTATACAGAATACAGCAGACATGGCAAAAGCCTTTTAAATAACCAAAGAAAAGTCTCAGTATGTATATGCACAAAGGCTCTCTCCTGTTGCTGTTAAGGGCCTTCTCTCTTACTAGATAATGTCTCTTACTACAGTATAGATATGTATACCACTTTTAATTTTCTGATTTTTCTAGTCCAGAGTTAATTTAGATAAGTGGAAGCAGAACTTCAAGAAACGGCCATGAGAGCAACAACTAAAATACCAATGTGACTATGAGGAAGAAGAAACAAATAAGAACAAAAAAAATTTTTTTCATGGAATGCTGATTACCTGCAAGAAATCCTGAAAGATATTTCATTCATTCAACAAATACTTATGTACCCATGATGTGACTCTCACCAATCTAGATGATTATCAAAATGGAGTTAAGGCAGAATTTTTAAAACTTCTTTTTCTTATGGAGCTAATGTTTTCAACCAGGAAGCTACAAAAATGCGTTCTGTGTTTGTTCCACATTGTATATCCCCTGTGCCCAATCCAATGCTTGGCACACTGAAGTCACTCAGGTATTTGTGAACTATAAAGTGAATTCTTTTACAGGTATACGACTACTAATTTTAATAGCCCCTGAGGATATGGTCATAGTGATGAACCTGAGTTAACAAAAACAAAATGAATTAAGTTCAGTATCATCCAAGAAAGGCAATGTGTAGTAAATTTTATTCAAATCTTCCTAACTGGTTTATTTTAAAGTTCTAAAAGTTTTAACATATACTTTTTTCCCTCATACAACCATATACTATCTCCCAATATCTGGTATGTTTACTCCAAGACATACATTTAACTCCTAGTTAATTATCTGCTGAGCTATGGTATACTATAGTTTAATAGACCAATCATATACTTTTAAGATATAATTATGATTATAGAAATTGGTTACAGTAGAGACTGAATGACTGTCAAATGTTGGTTAGGACTTTATAAAATTTTTGGAACAGAGAGCCTATAAATATTTAGACACCATGACCTTTAAGAACATATAAAGCAAATATATATTATTTATCATAGTAAATTACCAAGTTTCCCGTTACTGTTAAATATACCTTTTGCCTGTATCTATATTCTGCAACTTCTTTTTACTGCACTGCTATTATTAGGTCTGACATTTGTACTAATTTATACATTTCAGCTGGTATGTATGTATCTCAAAACTCATAACTGAATGAGTACTTTTTGGGTCCTAGAGGACATTTAAAAATACACTATAGCTACTGGTCCTTTTCTTTAGCCATTCTCCATTTGCTTTCCACAAGTATGTATGAACACTTTTATTAGAAAAGACAGAACAGACATCCCAGATTAAGACAGATTTGACAAATAAAAGAAGGGGCAAGGGTAATAAAATCAACAACTGGATAAGTCTGTATCACCATATTTTAAGGTAACGTGTTGAGATTTAATTATCTTTGTTTTCCTTTCAACAAATATCACATTCCTCTTGTCTTAAAATTTTGATATTCTATGGTTATAGAATCATCACTCTAACAATGTGGGACTAGTCAAATTTTGCTTACAGGATTTAGATGGATAATGTCATTTAAATATTTTTTTTCCAAAACTATGATAGCCATTATATTTCTCATTATCTTTTTTTAAGTATATAATTTGTATCCTATTTTCTTAACCTTTTTATTGTGAAATATAAGCTATCTATAGGTAAGTACATGCAAAATTGATCTTTTATTTAACTTGTAAATACAAAGCGACGCCTCACCTACTCCTTTGCTGTCCTGTAACCACTGTTCAGGAATATTACCAGTAACTAGGAAGCCTCCTCCCCTGTGTGGACCTCCTCTTCATATTTAACTCAGAATGACTGAAAGTTAAATCCATACTTTTTACTGGCCTCTTCAATAATTCAAGGACCTGAGAACAATTTAAACCCATTTACCTTCCTCCTGATCTACATGCTGTTTTTGCTATGAACTTCTTTTTAATCCCACTAAACATATTTTACTATTTTGTTTACATGTACCCACATAGTTATTAACCATTTTATTCATTCTATATTCCCACTTTCATATCAAATTCTCTATATGGGATCATCACTTTCACTGCCTAAAGCGTGGATCCTTTATGGTTATCATTAATTAAAGCCTAGTGAGTGACAAACTATTTCAGTTTTAATTTCTCTGAAAACATTTGTGCTTAACATTCACACCTGAAAGATATTTCCTCTGGGTATAGCGTTTCTAGATAGACAGTCAGTTTCTTTTAACACACTGAAGATACCATTTAACTGTCCTCTGGCTCCTATTATTACTCTTAAGAAGTCAGCTGTCAATTGAACTATGACTTTAATGAGGATGTCTTCCTCCTCCCAGGCCCCCCACTGTCGCTTTCAGATGTTCCATGTGTCTTTGTTTTTTTGTTTTTCAAAGTTCCTCTATATTTCTAGGGGTAGTTGTTGTTGTCTAGGTCTTTGTTTTTTTGTTTTTTAAAGGTCCTCTATATTTCTAGGGGTAGTTGTTGTTGTTGTCGTTGTTGTTATTTACCTGCTCAGGGATCTGTGCTTGGCTTCCGGAATGTGGTGTCTTCCATCAGATCAGGTAATTTTTCAGCTGATATCTCTTCAAATATTGCTTCTGCTCCATTCTCTATCTCATCTTCCAAGTCTCCAGGTAAGTCTCACCTTAGACCTGCTGATTATGTTCTCCACATCCTTAAATGACTCTTCTGTATTTTCCATTGTTTTGTCTCTTTTCCTACATTCGGGAACTTTTCTTCTAATCTATCTTCTATGTTACACATTCTCTCTTCAATTGGGTCCACACTGCTGCCAAACTCACTTGCAGTTAGTTTTTAATTTTACTAGTTTTAGAGGTTTTATTTGGACTTTTTTCAAATGTGCTATGCCACTTTTATAGTTTCTTCCCTGCAGATATCTTCAAGCCTATCTTTTATTTCTAAAATCAGAATAAGTATTATTTTTTAAATAATCAGTTTGATAATTCTAATATCTGAAAATTTTATAACCTGTTTTTGCTGTTATTTTCTTATTCTCACTCTTATTGCTCTGTCTCCTCATGTTGATTATATTTGACTGTATACTGGTCACTGACCTTGAAAAAATTATTCCTGAGAATCTCCTGGGGCTAAGAAAGAAGATGCCTTCCTCCAAAAAGAATCTGCTTTTGCCTCTGCTATCTGCCTTGTAATATTACCCATTCTAGAACCAATTTAAACTAAGGATTCTTGGAATGACTCACTGATGCAAATTTAGACTGAAAAGCCATGTGAAAGTCCCCACCATGGTCAGACCATCTTAAAGATACATTTGCTTTTTTTCTTTTATCTTCTGCTCTGCTCAGCACCAAGGCAAATTCTCCCAAATGGTGCCCTAGGAGTTGGGAAGGGGAAACAGTTTTCCTTCTGATTTATATTTACTAGAAGGTTATAGCCCCTGGAGGAGGATGGTCCCAACTAAATATGGAGAGGATTTCATTTCATCTCCCAACCAACCATAGGCATGGCCCTGGGCTTTCCCTTTATCTCCCTCTACAAACTATTAAAACTTCACTTGATTTTTCTGGATTTGGCTTTGATTTCTCTCTTCCCCAAAATCATGACTTAATTTCATTAGAATTTGGCCTTAGACAAAAGGAGATCGCTGTGTTGTGCTTACTCTCCTGGGTTCTTATTTTTTCTCAGCTTTTGCCTTGGAAGTATCATTAACATTAGCTAATTTCTTGTTTTGAAAATAAATAATAAGATATTCAACTTAGCAATTCCACTTCTGGGTATATATCCAAAAAATGAAAAGCAGAGACTCAACAGATATTTGTATACCCATGTTCATAGCAGCATTATGCACAATAGTCAAAAGGTAGAAGCAACACAGATGTTCTTCCAAGGATCAATGGTTGAACAAAATGTGGTCTATTCATAAAATAGAATATTATTCAACCTGAAAATGGAAAGGAATATTGACGCATGCTAAAATATGAACGAAGCTTCACATTACACTATGTGAAATAAGCCAGTAGCAAAAGGACAAATACTGTATGATTTCACATACATGAGGTACCTAGAGAAGTCTAATTCATAGAGACACAAAGTAGAATGGGGATCGCCAAGGACTAGGAAGAAGGAAGAATGGGGAATTATTTCTTAATGGGAGTTTCAGTTTAGAAAAATGAAAACCTTTCTGGAGATGAATGATGGTGATCGTTGCACAACAACATAAGTGTACTTAATGCCACTGTACTTAGAAATGGTTAAAATGGTAAATTTTATGTTCACGTACCAGAATTTTTAAAATTCTTATTCAAATAATGAATTTTTCTTACCTTTACATTTACTTAAATACATAGAATGAATAGTATTTATATGCTTCATAGGGACACCTTCAGCAGGTGCATTGTGGTTGAGTGTCAAGTCTGAATAACAGTAGACAGACAAGCCCTTACTCTTGAAAAGCTTTGAGTCTGAAATATATTTTCTTTATATATAATTATATGTGAAGAAAAAAATTACAATATATTGGAAAAACAGCAAGATACAAGAAATAAAACTAGGCCTCATTTGGCTTTTTACTCTCAGGGTCAAGGCTCATAAATACATAAATTTCATATTGCTTCAATACAGATATCTTTAAAGCTTTTTCATATATTACTATAATATAGAATTATATCTCCAGTTAATTTTCAAAAGCTACGGTAATATCCTCAAATGTGAGCAATGTAAAATAATCTGTTAAATTTACAAAATTTCACTACTATGCAGTTATTTTATTAAAAAGTTCAATTAGAGAATACAGTACTTTTAAATTAAATTCTGAACTAGTTTTACCAATATCGATGAAGTACTTTTCAAAATATAGTTAAGAAGTTAAAAAAAAAAAAAAGCTTTAGAAACCACACAAATTCCTTCTCCAAGGTGGGCTGTTCACGCCACAATGGAGGAGGGAGGCGCAAAGGGGAGATGCAGTGTTTTACTTGCCAGCGTCCATCCAAACCTTTACCTAAGTCCTCCAGCTCCCTTTCCCACTCTTGGGGACAGTCACTTTATAGGCAACTGCATCCACACCCATCTTAATCTCTTTCATGCCACTCACAAAGAACAATTCTTCCTCCTGCCGTAAGGATCCCTTTTATAACTTTGCATTCTCATCTCTAGCTCTTTCCCTTCTTTTTATTTTAATAGAGACGCTTACCTTCCTTCCACCTTAAAAACAAAAATCCTTTACTTGATCTTCTACATCCATTTTACTATAGCCTTATAGTCAGCAGCCTTGAAAGTCGGCTTGACTCCTGTCAACCTCATCTCTATCTTCATCCATATTGATCCACTTATTTCTCTCTTCATCATGCCACTACACTGCTCTTGCTAAGGTCTCAATTTATAATGGACAAAACCAAGACACATTTTTCAGTACCTCTTTTTGGCATCTGACACAACCACCACCTACTCTCAAAATTTTCTACTTTCCCTTCAGAGTTGCTACTCTCTTATCTGCAATATATTCCGGTTTCTATGTTCCAAGTTAAATACCTTTGTATGTTTTATAGTATATATTATCATAAATAGAATTTTTAAAAAATTTTAATGAGACCTAATTTCCGAATCTTTTGTTTCGCATAGCAGTGTGCTGGTTACCTGATAACAAGGCATTTCAAAAGATAGGGAATGCAGTTAGCATTAATATACTGGCTAGGGGGAAAACCAGAGGAGAGAAGAAGCAATTAGGGGGGTCGTTTTATAAACTATAGAAATGTCTAACCAATGTACCGTATACTTGAAACTAATTAAAAAAATCTTTAAAAAAGAGTTCAATTATACATTTTAAACAATGTTTTAAATGTTCTAAATTTGCTCACCTTCTCTTTAAAGAAAAGTAGCTATATTATATTTTCTAGCAAATGTTAGAAAATAAAACAATCTTTCCTTCAAGGAAAATATAATATTTTGATAGTAAACGTGAAAATAAATGGTTTTTAAAAGCAATTTGTTACATAAAAAGTATTTTGAAAAAATGCTTATTGTTGCCAAAATTAATTAATTAGTAAAAATTATAAAATTAATTAAAATACATATTGGCAACTTCAAAAAGCTGGAGAACTAATTTCTATCTGCTTTTAAATCTACCAAACAAGGAATTTTAGTAGTTGTTACACTCGTTACAAACTTTCAAAAATATACTTTCCAAGTAGTTTCTAGGAACAGCTACTTGACATCAGGAAAGATAGCAATTACTACTGGATTTCAACAAGAACCTTTAAACTATTAGACAGGGTTGGAAAAGTATGATTTAGTAAACATAGCCAATGTTACAATTGTTTCATTTGAATCTATGTATCTTTATATGATATCTTTTTCAACTATGATAGCTATGAAAACCAAATATTCAAAAAACTGCATGCAACTCTATTATTATTATATATTTTAAATAATTGCATTTTTCACTCACTAGGCTATGAGCTATTTAAAAGTGGAGACTGTCTTCTTCATATTTGTATCCCTAGGACTTTGACTATATGGCATACAAATAGTTATGCAATGCGTTGTGAATGAATGACCAAAAATACAGGCAAGTACATTGAAATGAAAATATGTACATACACACAAATACACATATACCCAAGTATATGTGTAATAGTGTAATACCTGGTTAAGTTAACAAAATATTACCTAAAATGGGCTTAGCTTCAAATCGCAATGCTCATTCACCAATTTGATGGTGTTCAATGGTTCAACTTATAATAATGACTTTCTCGATTAGGATATGTTCTCATAAAAAAGGTATCATAGTTATCCTATATAACACATGAGCATCTTTACTTTCAAAATGAATCATCAGTGATACGAGAAATGAATATAAAGTCAACAAAAAATAAAACAAAATCAATAAAAGAACTGTCTCCAGAACAGAACAATGGATAAATAACCCAACACAAATAGAACTGTAAAAGCATTAAAAACTAGACTTCCAAAATAACAAATTAGAACTAAAAATCAAATAATAGCATTTTTATTATAAGAGTAGGTTTATATCTACTAATCTCATTAAGAATGTGATGGCTACTTTGTGTAATTTTCACCATGGTATAAATTTTCTTTTTAAGCTATATTAAAAAAATATTCACGAAGCTATATATTTTCTTTTCAAGCTACATTTTAATTTTTTAAAATTAATAAATCATATAATTATTAATATCATATTCCCAATACTAAATTACACTTAATCCTCTATGGTAGTTAAAGCAAAGAAGCCCACATTACAATTTCATTGGAAAAAAATTAGATGCATACACAAAATTATACTCTATTAACATCTTTAATTCTAATTGCATCTATGAAAAGAAAAATTCAAAGAGAAAAGTAAGCCAAATAAAAGAGAATAAATGCTTTTCCCAAAAGAAGGATAAAGATTCACAGTAAATATATATTTTTGCTGATATAGCAATAAATTGCTAATAGATTATAGGAATTATTATATTAATTGCATTCAGAAAAAAAATTATCTTATAAAAGCTGACATATAAAATGGCTGAGTAAAACTTAACAGGATTTTATGAATGATACTTATCAATCTTCTATGCCAAACTATAACTAGGGTCTTTTTTTTTCTTAAAATGCATTCCTAAGGCAGTATGAAATTTAAGAACATAAAATGCACAAAATGGAAGCTGTATTAAATAAAGCAATAATTCTGTAGCAAATGATGTCACCGTTGTCGTTGTCTTTTTTAGAAACATTGTAAAACTTCCTGGAAAGCTATCTCCCTCATTCTCAGGTTTATAGTTACCTTAATAATGTATGTTTGATGTTATCTAAAAATGTATCCATGGTCTATTGACTGTACTCTAATAGTGGTAAAGAAGAAAAAAACAACTGAGATACTTAAAAGATAAAAACAAAAAAAGTAAAAAAAAAGCAAGCCAAATTTACAAGCAAAACTATTCCATTGATACCTACCTCCTGGAAATTCCATTAGCCAGAGATTTATGGCTGCAGGATTTGGAGGAGAGGGGTGATGAAGTGGGGGACAAGCTGAGAGGGGCAATCAAACTGTTGATTATCTCCGTCAGCTGCGCACTCTGCAAGAAGACAGTCAACCTCTTACTACTGCTAAGCAAGACATGTGAGTTACACCTCAGGCTTTAGTGTCTATTAAATGTTTACCTTCTCATGAAATAAGTAAATGTTTATATTTTTAGTAAATATTTTAAACTATAAAAATCATTTTTACAGCTGGTTTTTCCATTTATTATAAGTAAATCTATATTTTAAAGTAGTCCTTTTCCATATCTTTTTTTGTTTCAGTTCCTTTATCTAATTATCCTAACCTCTAAAACATTTGAACTCAGCTAATAGTATCTACTATTATAATATATTCCCTTTGAGGCAGCCAAATTAAATAGTAACAAAATCATAGGTATAATTTTTATTAAGTGCGTACTATGTGCCAGGCACTATACTAGGCACTAGAATATTTCTCATTTTTACAACAAACCTGTAAAGTGGATAATATTAGAACTACTGACATTAGTATATGTAAGATCAATTTACAGATGAGGAAATCGAAGCAAAGAAAGATTAAGCAGCCTGATTAAGGATTGTAAAGTTGCTAACAATGGAGCTAAGATTCAAATTCAGGCTTGAAGCCTATGCCACACAGTTTCTCAAATTTTTCCTAATTCAAAAATGTCAGGTTTTTTTTTTTTTTTTTTGTATCCAACATTTTCATTGGCTCTTTTCTCAAACTTAAATACATGTAATATTTCTGTAAGGTATAATAATTAAATTATTCTCAAAACAACCAACTACAACATTGTAATAAACATAGGTTACAACAATGGAAATAGTACATTTCTACAAAAGAATGACAACTATTTTCATTACATATGTAATCTGTGTTCATTATATAAAAAAGGGAAAATATAGAGGTTTAAAAAGGAAAAGAGGATCACCTGTAATAATATTTCACAGAGAAAACCACTGCTAATATCTTGGTATATATCCATCTCTCTAGACTAAGTTTTTTGAGTATATGTAAACATGAGAGTATGTGTGTGTATACACACACACACAAACGTGTGCACACACATGCACACACACCCAACCACATACACCATTTAAATTAAATCATGCCATAACAATTTTCTAAAACCTGGTTTCCTCACCTAACATAGTGTGACTACATGTTTTTTAAATGTATCGATTTATTTCACTATTTTTATAACTGCAATATATTCTAAAACCAAGGGGTTACAAGGTTATTATTTTGAAACTCTTCATTTGTATGAAATTAATAATATGCTATTAAAAATAATTAGACGAAATATGACAGAACTAAACCTAATATTTGAATTCTTCAAAAAAATCTTTTACGATAAAGAACCTAAATGTTTTCACTATTTTCTTGAAAATTAATATGTACCTAATGACTTCATGTCAAAAATTATTACTCAGTTTTAGATTAAAGCTCACTTTCAAAATGACCAATACAAATTGATTCTTTATCCACTATCAAGCATTTATTAGTTTATTCATGCAAATAAATTTATAGAGTGTCTCATATTTCCAATCAGAAGCACTGATATACTCTTATTATTTCACCTTCAAAAACATCATCTAAAATATGCTAGGCCACTGGAAGTTGCCAGTCAGGTACGTCTAAATAATTGGCCCAGAGGTATAGTATTACAACCAACCCGTAGTTTTACCCTAATAACCACCCTACTCATATACCATATTTAGAATTGGAAATTCATAGTAAAAATTAGAGTCAAAGTAAAATGAAGAGAGGATAATTTGAACTCTGAAAACAAAAACTAATCAACTTTAAAAGTCAAAACACTAGCTGTTGGTAACAAGGCTTCTAATGTAAATACCCCAGCATGAAAAAAATTTAAATTATTTAAAGTTATAGTCAACTTTCAATTTATGAACAAAATATGTTATCCAAAAATACAAGTATGCATTAATACTGTGAATCAACAAGTTATCTTTGAAAACTGATGTCAGACTACATATTTTAACTGCCAACTCTTTAGTGCTTTGAGATACATAAATAAATTTTGTTTGGTAAGCAAAACATTCCTCTGACAAAATTAATTTAATCAAGTTGGAGGATTACCTGATTTATATTCAAGTTCCAATATGGTCAGTGAACAGTAGATTATCTTAAGAAAAATCTGTGTAATATCAGGCTTGCCACCCTTGCCACTTAACTCACCTCTAGGCCACCTTCCTTAGTATTTGAAAACAATTTTTAAGAAATTGGTCTATAAAAACACTATTAGCATATGTCTAAAGAGCAAATAACCGGCTCATAGGCAATTTATTGATGACTTCGATAAGTGATCGCTGTGGCCCCTTTCTTCCTCTGCTCTCCCTGTGTCTGAAGCCATTACCGCTACTCTCACAACTACTGACCCGTCCCTACCAAAGCCACTAGTACTCCTGTCAACAATGGGACCTAAAATAAGCATGATACACAGGGCCAACTTCATGGGAGAGCAACCTGTGCAGCTGCACAGGGCTGCACTCAGAAGGGTCTTATACTTGGTTAATGATCTGCTATTACCAACTTAAAACTCTTAGATATTGTTTTCAACAAAAGACTATCCAATTTCACGTTGCAGACGGTCCTGCAAATTAGCCAGTTCTCATATTAAATCTGGTCTAATCAAACAAATTGGTGCTAGCAAGGAGAAAGAAAAAAAATGAATCTCTTTCCAAGGAACAAATAGTGACCTACAGATAAAAAGTAGAAGATCTGACTGACCAAACAAATATATTGTTCTGGAGTGTGAAATAAGTAGGGTCAAATTGAAAGAAGATCGATCCTATGGGATGAAGAGAGGGAAAAGAAAGAAGTGGGAATATAACCAATACTAATTTAAAACACCACTTATATGGTAAAGGGCATTCCAATTTAACATGATAATTACAAAATCACTTACTAAATTATAAAATATTCATAAAAGTAATTTGATTATGCATTCCAATTAAGGAAAACTAGGCAACAAATATGGGGTGGGAGATGATATACCACATTCTGACTCACCAGGAATAAGATAATAGTAAGCTGGTACTAAATTATTTCACAGTGTATGTCAGAAAGACCCAGAAAAATGAGGTGTGGGTAGGCGTGAATCCATATTACCCAGTGGGAAAATGTAATCATGCAGCTGAGCTCCCCACCAGGTACACTCTAGCAAATTCAGTCTGATTGCAAGGTAACGAAACCCTAGAACGCCAAGTTTGTTAAAGAGTCACCTAAATCTAAATCAAAATAAATGGTTTGATTTCAAAGGATATAAGACAGAATAATTAAACTTCTGGAATCATCTATAATAGGATTTAAATACCAGGAAAGGCTTTGGAATCAAAGTAATTTATTAGGAACTTCTTCAACTTTCTATTTACATGATCATTTTTTAATGATAAAACCCATGTTCCAATATTATCTTTTACTAAAAATCTCTACGACTAAATTAATCAACCATTCATATCTATTAAGTTATACCAGTGTCCTTTCCCATGAAAAAAAAGTCCAATAATGAACAATTTTGTTAGAAGATTTTTCAAACAGTACAATAAATGAGACATCATCCTATGGCTATGTACTAACACTTTACATATTATATGTAAATAATTTTATATATCAACATAATAGAGACCAGTCATATACTACATATTTTACTTGTATTTAATGTCAAATTGCCAACTTTAATAACCCATACTCCAAACAGAAGCATACATTTATTTGAATAGTTTATAAAATCAATTAAAAGTTATTTCATGCGATTCACACTTTTACTTCTCATTACCTGTTTTTCTATGTTACGAAGAAGTAGTGTAGGGCTACTTGGTGACATTTCAAAATCTTGTTCTGGTAAAGGATCTTGACTCTCTTGGGGAATCTGAGGATTCCTTGTAGTGTTTAATGAAGATGCCTGGTCTGCAAATTTTATTTGTTTTTTCAAAATGTCTTTTGGAAGTTGACATTCTTCTAGGATCACTATCCCCTAGGCAAACAGCAATAAAAGAGTTGAAATGAAAACAAATTTACTGCTAAATCAACTTTAATGTTACAGTGCACTTGAAACCATGCTTCTTATTATCCCTTGGAAATCAGAAAATACACACTTGAAAGTACAGTTTAAATTTGTGAAAAACTGGCTGATTTAAAACATGTGCAGCTAAAATAACATATATAGTTTGATGGATTAGGCTTGTACAATATTGTCCTAAATTATATACATATGGTTATTTTTCTTCTTATGGTTTTAGTTATTAGCATTAAAAGCACAATATATTAGAATAAAGTTAAAGGTTTATATGCAGAACATGAACATTTCAGACTGAAATTTAGAATATTTTTTGATATAATTTTCTGATATTTTGGTAACTAGCATTTCCATTTGAGTTTCTTATTTGAACACTCCCAATTTCATAAATTAAAATGCAAACCTTACGAACATCCAAACAACAATCTAACATGATGCTAACTCCTTTCAGAGCCCCAGTAAGGAGCCCCAAACCTGTTGCTGCCAGCCAGCAACCATGGGCAGGCACCGCCAATGAGAAAATGCTCACTAGGCCAATCAAAGTTCTTGTTGCCTATAGGGCAGATGAGTTAATAATAAAGACATGTTTTCAACTTTGATTGGGTATTTTCTGAAATGTGAGTAACTGGAGGAGTAAGTACAGGTCTAGCTGCCTCTGAACAACCTGCCACACTAAGGTAAGTTACAGTATTTCAAGATGGAACAAATTAAATGACTGCTGTGGGTCAGCTTATATCATGTATAAGTGCTATTTACAGGATGGAAACCGCCTATAGATTCTAACATGCTATGTATGAGCAGTTTTAGTCTACACTATAATTTAGAGAATATATCACTTTTAAATGAACATGTTCAGCTATGGTATTAAACATACATTTTATTATTTTATAGTAATATATTACCACTGATGATTGGTAAGAGTAACAAATAAATTATTATTTTTTTACCTATACTTACAAAAATGCTAGTAACTTTACAAAGAGAAAGGGATCCAATTTTTGATCATATCTCAATGACTACTTTCCTAGTACATACAAATATGGCCATCAAAAAATCTGAAGAAATATATTTAAATTTCTGTTTATTTGATATTTTAAAAATTAAATTATACTTGATAAACTCAGCATCATCAATCTTGAAAACTCTTGAAAGTATCTGAAATGTCCACTCAAAATCTTTACAAGTCTCTCACTAGGTTTTTCACAAGTACCTCATGTAAAAGAAATTCACATTTTTACCATATCAATTTAAATGTAATTATCTTTGGTTTGATTACAGTTTATATTATGGGCCAGACTGCTGTGAACTAGACTGATTTCATAACTCCTACTTAAATATTGTTTCTATGGAAAAATTGCTTCTGAATTTCAAAAGTCCAATTTCTAAATCTTAAGAATATTACCATTTTTAAGTAGGGGCCTACTATAATTACTTTAATGAAGAACTGTATCCTTAAAATTTAACAGGGGAAACATTCATAGTCAACTTTATAATCTATTTATTTCCCCTTAAACTGTTGCCCTAGAAAAACTCTCATAGTGAGAAAAAAGGACTGTGATTTTTCCCTGCCATGAATCATCATAATGTACACTTTGAATACCATACAAATTTGTGTCAATAAAGCTGAATAAAAAAAAAAATCAGAAATAGTCTAGCGATAGATAAAACAAGGTAAATAACAAAGACAGGAAAATTCTTTAAAAAGATGAACTGTGATAACTGAGACAAGTGAAAACTAGCAAAGACGAAAGCCAATCAACTGCCCCAAAGATAACTGTTTCTGGTGTTAACACTAGTGATCTTCACCCCAACTCCAAGGGTCCTCACAGAGGAGACATAGTGTGAAAAAATAAACAACTGTCTCAGCAACATTTTATAAATTAAATAAAGTCACCATGGCTAATTTTAAGCAAAAATAGAAATTAAAATTTTAAAACACACAGAATGTACTGTTTATTTTTTCAAAATGTACAATTTAAATTAGGGAAGACCCTATTATAGGGTAACAAAAAACCCAAAAGAGACCATTTAAGCTAGCCAGCCTATTGACCAAGAATAAGTGTTTAAAAATTTTTCCAGAGAGTGAGAAGAAGCTGTTGTCTAAGTGAAAAACTAAAGCAGCGAAAAGGAGAAATATGAGAGTTGTAATGTGTTAACAAAGCTGCTCCAAAAACAAGGAAGAGGTGCTTTTTTTCTCCTCCCCCAAAATTTAAGCAAAATTTAGGCTACCTCGAGTGAGTCAAAGAAGGAGCAAATGACAGCTTAAAGAACTAAAACTTGTAGGTCTACTCAGTCACAAACTGGCACTTACTGAAATAGGATATTTACAAAAGAGCAAGCTCAATCTCTTCCCCTCCCTCTTATCTCTAATTTAACCAATCAAAAGGGTTTGTTACTCTTTCCTTTCAAGATCTATTAAATAAAAGCTCTGTCTCACTCAAGATAACTACTCTTCTTGGTGTTTTTTCTTACAATAACTCTAGAAGCTATAAGATCAAAGAAAGTGCTTTTTCCCTATTCAGGATAATAGCACGACTAAATTACACATAAATAAACAATTAAACATCTTAACTTCTAAGAAATGTAAGGAGAAACTACCAAAATAAATATTGTATCTTGATAGCATAATTGTAATGTCATTTTCCATAAAATAAATATAATGTAATTTTTAAGGGAACAAAGGGCCAGATACACATCTAGCCTGAACCAAGAAAAATATAAGGCCATATAAATTATTACTAGGCAGTTTATATTTCTTTCCTTAAAATAATTTATTCTAATAAACACAAACATATAATCAAACTTTTAATAAAGCTTAACAACAATTATGTAACACTGTTTAGAACACACAGAATATTAAAATAACTTTTACTGAGTCAAAGCAATATGAACCAGACTGCCTAGATTCAAACAAAACTTAGTCACCAATTTAACTTAGGAACCCACTTTATTGGAAATTTCCAAATTGTTTTAAACCTGACTTGTTCTTAGAACTCTTTTTGCCATAAAAATGCTTATGATATGATATCTTTTAAAGAAAGTGATCAAAGAGGAGAAATTATTTGGTGATCTTGAAAGGACTGGAAATCACGACAACTGAATGCCCAGTGAAGACAGTAAAAATGAAAAACAGTAACTACAATAATTTTATAGGAAACTTCCATCAGGAAACTGTCCTTGAAAATATTTCCCTTAAATCCAAAAGACAGAACCAGTAAGCCTAAGGTTTTATTTCTATCTTCCTATCTACCTTCCTACAAACATCATCACCAAATTCAACACACCTTAGAGGACAGCAGGCATCAAGATAAAAGGAATCTGAATCCCTGAATAACCCTGTACAACCAAGTTGCCCCACCAGCCTGAACGCCCTCACTCACTTTTGAAGCATTGCGCATCTTTATAAATTCACTATATTTGGGAACTTTGTAACAGCAGCTTAGTAAGAATAGTAAGCACATTTTTCAATAAAACCTGTTAGAAATGTAATTATTGACTGTAAAAAAAATAAGCAGATTGGAGAAGATATATTCAATCAGTAGTTAAGTAGAATTAAGGTCCATGTTTTAAGTTTAAAAAAAAGTATAAAAATACTGAATACTCTTAGTCATTTAAGAATTATTTGTAGTTAAGGAAGTATATTAAAAATTAGGAGTAATTACAAAGAATAAAACTATAATGCATAGTTTCCAAACCAGCACAGGAAAAGAAAGGAAGGAAGCAAATTATACCAACCCAACAAAAGAGAGGTGAAAAACAAGACACAAATCCAGAGAAGAGAAATAAGGACACATAAATGAAAACTAATTCGAGTTTTTAAAACTATATGCTTTATAAGCCATGTATAGCTACATATGTAGCTTATAAAAGAAACAGCTAGGATAAAAAATTTGTATCTACCAAACAGTACTACTTCAAAATGTAAGAAGCAAAAACAGAATTACCAGGAGAAACTGAAAAATTCACAATGATGAGGGGACATTTTAAACAAATCTATATTAGAAACTGAAAGATAGCTTTTTAAAAGTATAGAAGATAAATGCAACAAAGTCAACCAGTTTAACAAAAAGAGAATTCTATAATCAACAAATAAAGAATATTCATTCTTTTCCATTATACGTTGAGTATTTACATAATTTGATTAGTAGTATGTCACAAAAAAAATGAAATCCATACAGGCTAATTAGTTCAGACTACAATATACTTAAATAATAAATTACCAAAAAAAAAAAAAAAAAAAGAACCATAAAAACCAAAGGTTTCATGAGTTCAGATATATAAAGATATACTATTAAATAATCTTGGGGGGAAAAGGTCAATCACATTTGAAATAAAAAATATTAAGATATTAAGAACAGAACAACAATAAAAGAATTAAATATATATTATGCATTCAAAGTGATACTAGTATGAACCCAAAATAAGAGTTATATAGTCAAGAAAATAAAACAGCAATAACATAGTAAAGCCAATGAAAATAAAACAAAAAAAAAAAGAGAAAAAAACTAATGAATTAGAAAACGCAGAAATAAAGGAAGATCAATAAAACCAAAAATTTATTCTAGGATCAAAAGACACAAATTTCTGAAAAAAATTTGAAAATGATATAGGGGACTTTTGTATTAAGAGCAAACTTATCATAGAGCTGTAGAATCAAGATAGATTAGTAAGTCCAGTAACAGATTCATACATATATGGAAAACTCAAAATGTGACAAAACAGTGAAGATGAACTATTATAATTTATAAAAAGGTTCTCGGCTGACTATCCACATGAAAAAGAGAAAGTTAGGCCACTACCCTCAAAACAAATATAAAATTAATATTAGGGATAGGATTTCCTAAATAAGACACAGAGAGACACAACCCATAAAGGGAAACATTGATTCATACAATTACACTGAAGTTAAAATTAAACTCTCTGTTCAAATACAGGTACACTAAAAACATGAAAAATCAAGGTACAAGCTGAGAGATCTATAATATTTACAACTAACCAAGAATAGTATCCAAACTCACAAACACATAAACCTAAAAGAATAAAAACAATGTTAGCTCTTAGACCAAAAAAAAAAAAAAAAAAAAAGATAATTAATTACACTGAGGCCCAATCTCACAACATTCGGTAAGAAATTAAAACAGCAATAAAATAATATTTCACACCCATTACATGGGAAAAATTAGGTCAAAAAGTATAAAATATTGTCAAGAGTGTGGAGAAACAGAAGCTCTTATGCACGTGACCAGTGGGACTACTGATTATCCAATCACATCAATGAGTATGAGAAAGCTGAAGACAGCCATGCCTAAGATTCAGCACTTCTGCTTTTAGATATATAGCCAAGAGAAGCTCTCCATAGGCTCACAGGAAAACACATTAAAGTTAGTCATTATAGTACTGTTTTTACTGGCGTAAAAAATTGAAAAATGTCATCAAAAGAACAGAAGAGATAAACCTTCCATTGTATTCATACAAGTCCATTCCCTCATACAATTAAATAACATACTGGGAAGTATAAAAATGCATAAATATTACGCTGAGCAAAAACAAGCAAGTTGCAAAAGTTTGGAATAGCCATCATTTATATAAACTTTTAAAGCATGGAAAATAAATATATGTACATATAGATAGAAATTTATGTGCCAATAGTATAAAAGCATACACAAAAAATAATAAATATAAAAAATGTTAGAATCAGAATAGTGGTGACAGTGGCATAGGGAAAGAGACCAGGATTGGGAAAAACTACCTAAGTACTTTAACTGTACAGGTAATGCTTTATTATTCTAGAAACTTAAACCCATACTAGCAAATTTAACATTTGAGAAATTAGGGGTGTGTACACAAGTGTTCATCATATTGCTTTCTGGAACTTTTACTGTTTATAATTTTTTAAAAAGCAAAACAAACAAAAACTCTCTAAGGAGATTCCAGTAAGATACACACTCAGAATTTCTTATATATGTTAAAGTAAATGCCAACAAAGTAGTTTAACACCAAAAAAATGTGTATCATTTCTATTAACTAGAATCCAAAAAAGTTCTGAACTGCTTAAGTATAAAATGATCATAACTACAAATTCATTACAAAGATAGTTTCAATTTAGAGCAATACATAAAAAATCTTAACATTACATTTTCGCAAAGTCTGTAACAATTATTTTGTGTGGAGAGATGAGGAGAAACTAAAACAGTATTTTTTTAAGAAATAAGAAAATACCTTGGAGGCACGAATCTGCCTATGAACATCCGTTAGTTGCTGGATTTTGTATTCTAGCTCTGAAATCTGGGCTTGAAGCCACGTCCATCGGCTGCCAACTCTTGCTCTGTCTAAAAGCCACTTCCATTCAGTACTACAGTTACTGTGAACAAGACACACTGTTAGTCAAAGCACAAAGGCAATCAAGTTTTCACAGAGACTGCTTAATAACTTCCTTGATTCCTGTTATCCAATCCCAATTTCCTTTCCAAAACATCTAATTACATGATATGAGAATGGCATATCAACTTCTTATCAAATAAATAGATTTAATTTGATTTTTCCCACAAACACCTGTTTTTTTCAGCATTAGTTATCCAGCAGTAGGATAATCTCTTTTGCTACTTAATACTTTATTGATGCTGAAGGGCTGAAATAGGAGTGGCCAGCAAAGAAAACAAAAATAACAATACTAACACCTTGTAAAAACTGTTACATGAGGCTTTTTATATGTAAGCAGATGTCAAGTATGAGACAAGTCATCTGAACTGTGCCAGATCTAAATTCATGTAGCAAACTATAACTACTCGATTTTATTATAAGTTCCATTTGCTAAAACAGAAATCACTATTAAATACTTGAAATCAATTTAAAGAAACTGTCAAAATTATCAGAAATATGACTGCTCTGCTACATTTCAAATAAGCATGCCAAATACATAGACTTGACATGTTTATTAAAATAAATGGCTTGTTAAAAACCTGATTCACAGGCCAGAGATGATCAATAATTTATATTAAGCCTTTTTCAAGCAAAATAAGGGTTGAACACTACTCTAATCCAGTATGTAAGATTACAATTAATTACTTTATGAAAATATTCCAATCACTCCACCTAGAAAACAACTTTTTCGTGTGTATGTGTATGTGTGTACACGCATGTGCATGTGTTTGCAATAATTAATTAGGAGCTTCAGATTGCCAAAGAAAAACATGACAGAGATTGAAGGTACAACTGAAGGGCAATAACTAGTTAGTGGCAAAACATAACCTTTATGATAAATTTGTCTAAAAACTGAATTTATTGTCAAAACCCATAGAATGTATAAGACCGAAAGCAGAACCCTAACGTAAACTATGGACTTTGGGTGACAATGATGTATCAATTAAGTTCACAGACTATAACAAATGCACTAGTCTGGTGCAGTGTGGTGCTAGCGGGGAGGTTGTATTTGTGTAGGTACAGGGGGTATATGTGAACTCTGTATTTTCTGTTCAATTTTGCTATAAACCTAAAATGACTCTAAAAAATAAAGTTTATTAATTTTTAAAAAACACATTTAATCATAATAGAATATTTCATATAAACATTAGCAGAGAAAACATTTATTCTAAAAGATCACTTATGTGTCAGAGAAACAATATAATGATTGTAACTTAACTGTATAGAATTTATCCATTATAACAGGATTTTACATTATATCAATGTCCCAAAAGGTTATTTTTTTAAAGGTTCTAATTACAATGTGATTGAGCAGACTTTCATATTAATTAGGACTTCTCTTGGTATTATTATTTATTCAGTTTATAGTCATTATTGTGATTTTTAAATTTGACTCTTTTAAATCAAGATTTTATAACTATGGACAAAATAAAAGAGAATCCTATTCAAAATACACTATTAATAAATAATATTCATAACACTAACTGCCAATCATGAAATTAGTGAAGAAGGTAAGGGCCAGATCATGCAGTAGTTGCACTGGCAAAGTGCCAGATTTTATGCAAAAAGGGAGTTATCAGCAGGATAGTAACAAAAACATCTTTCTGAGTACTCTGGCTACTAGGTAAAAGAAGCACTGAAGTGTGACATGAGAGGAAATCAGGAAACCAATAGGATGCAACTATAATAACGTAGGTGTGGCACAGAGAGTTGTGATCTCCAAATATTTCACATGCTGTCCTGTATTTCCCAGCCTTCTCTGAGCTTATGCTGGAGCCGTGTAACTAGTTCTGACCAATGGGCTATAAGCAAAAGTGACCTTGCCATTTCTAGTCCACATGACAACCTTCGAAGCACTAGTACAGATAACATAGCTTTAAGATGGAGGAAGATCACTGGAATTTATGTAAGCCATCACAGACCTTCGCTGAGGTAAACTACTGAGATTAGGAGGTTAACTGATAACTCTAAGCATAGCCTATTCTGACTAAAACACTGCATAAAAGGTGAAAATGGATTACACTGGGAAAGAGGAAGGAGATGAAAGAAGAGATGAAGATAGGATGGGTTCAAGGTTGACAGGGCTTGTAGAAGTACGATATGGTAGGGAGCATGGGGAAATCAAAGACGATCTTAAACTTTCATTAAATTTTGTTCCAGTTGGAAAATTTCCCTATGACATGCAATTTTGCTTGGCTATCAAACTGATATTTAACTAATAGTCAAATAAAATAAAGAAAAATATTTCACGGAGTTCATGTTATTATACTACTGTAAAAATATTGATATTCAAATTAAATTTACAAAAATCATGTTTATGTTCATACACTACATTAAATTATACTATCATAGAAAAATAGCAGTACAAGAATTAAACAAGTAAACTAAATAATGCTGGGGCTTTCTGATATATGAAATAAATTTTCAGTAAAGGATACATTATGCTACGTTTTAATAGGCATGAATAAAATCCATTTGCTATAATTAAAAGTAGTGAACAAGCTTTTCCACCAAAAATGTTCCCTTGCTTGAAAACAATTAACACTGTAAACATGTTATAGATCAGCAATGTAGCTATTGAACTTAAAGGAGATTAATACCTATTGTACCCTAAAGTCAAAACAGGTTTTATGTAAACAACTTATATAACCAATGATGCAATGGCTTACATAATTTAGAGCATAACCAATGAGAACATAGCTGATGCAACAACAAACAAATAAGAATGAGGCATACCCAGAGTGTCTAGACTTCCCAATTAGCATATAAGACTGTCATGCCAGACCACTAAGCACTGACTCCCTGCATCTCTCTGGTGTGTTTAACGGATCACAGACCACCACGTGCTGGCCATAAGGAGAGGGGCTCCTTGGTCCAGTGAAGATCAAGGCAGAGAGACTAATAAGTCTGCAGAACAGCAGCACATGCCTTCAATCCCCATTCTTGCTTGTCTGCAGTCACCAATTAACTTGCTGAAGGAAATAAATACAAGCTGTTTAAACCAAATTGTTTTGAGTACAATTTCTCTTGGTACTATCTTCTTGTTGTCATGAACCTACTACATCCCTGTTTTGATCTTCAAGTGTAGTTCCTTATAATACGATAGTTTTCTAATATTACATAAGTTATCAAGACTTAAAGAGGAACTGATATAAATTAATTTTGCCTTTAACATAAGTTTTAGCTCACTGGTAACAATGAATTCACCATGATTAAAAAATGAAAAATGATGATCCAGTTGTGGAAAATGACAATCCCAAAAAACATAAAGACTATCCTGGAAAAATACGTTAAATTAGGTCAACCTTCTCTACTGCTATCTGCTCACCTAGGAAGAGTTTACCTTCCCTGGAATTTGATTCTTTAGACATAGGATTGGCAAACTTTCCCTTTAAAGAGGCAGACAGTAAATATTTTAGGCTTTGTGGGCCACATGATCTCTTTAATAACTACTCAGATGTGCCCTTATTGCATGAGAGCAGCCATAGATGATACATAATGAATGGGTGTGACTGCATTTGAATAATTTTTTTACAAAAACAACTAATGGGGCCACGTTCCCCTTGCCACACTCTGTTCCGTTCGCTGTACTCACCTCCATACCCACCATGGCCTCCATTCAGCAGCTGGTAAAAAAATAGCGCTTAGGGGAAAGCAAAAGCTTTGATGAGTACATAAGGGAAGCAGAAGGAAAGGTTGTATGAAAAACGGGTACCATGGCCAAACCAGATTGCATCATCACTTCAGACAGAAAAAAAAAACCATCATAAAAATAGAGAGCACACTGAAAACAAATTTTCATGTAACCTGGAAAAGAAGTTTAAAGAAACTACAGCTGATGGCAGAAAAACTCAGACTGTCTGCAACTTTACGACACATTGGTTCAATACCAGGAATGAGATGGGAAGTACAATAACAAGAAAATTGGAAGATGGGAAATAAGTGGTGGAATGAATCATGAACAATGTCACCTGTACTCGGGTCTATGAAAAAGTTGAACAAAAATTCCACCATCCTTTTGGACAGGCATTAGCTACAAAGATAAACAAGCTCATGTCAATGAGCAAATCTCTCATTGCTTTTTTTTCTTTACTGTATTCAATTATCAGAAACATTTTTCATGCAATATTTCTGAGTGTTGGTTTAATTAGTATTAGTTAGTAAACAAATGTGTTTACGCTTAAAAAAAAAGAAGTCAGTAGGCCAGACTTGGTCCCTGGGCAATAGTTTTGCAGTCCCTGATGCAGAGCATGTTTTCATACGCCTCTCATGCTTCCCAAGAGATTATGACTTCATTTGACAAAAGTGCTCAAATCTTTCGCTCACATTTATCTTCTTCTAAGACCTGTGTCGGACTATATGCATTAGAAATACATATAGCTCCCATTCTGCAGCTTGTTTTTCATTTTCCTAATGGTGTCTTTTGAGCAGCAAATGATCCTACTTTTGGTGAAGCCCAATTTATCAAATTTTCCTTTCATGAATAGGTTTTTCTTATGTTCTAAGAAATCTTTGCCTAACAGTCATAAAGACTTATTCATGTTTCTAAGATTTTAGAGTTTTAGCTTTTAGATCTATAATCTAATTCAAATTTATTTGTGTATAGTATGAGGTAAGGGTTGAGATTCTTTCTATAGGATAGTTTTGGAACCATTTGTTGAAATATTCCATTATCCTTTAATAGAAAAAAAAACTATTCTTAATAAAGACTGGCTATGAACACTACATGAATTTTATATATAACACACCCCTTAGGATATTATCTATCTCAACACCTTAACATCATGCTATTATTGTACTTTAATCCTTAAAATTCAGTAGTATAAATTCTCCAACTGTGTTCTTTCTCAATATTGTTTTGACTATTCTAAATTTGAGAATCAGCTTGTCAATTCCCACATGGGGGGGAAAAAAACCCTCATAGTATTTTCATAAGGATTGCCTTGAATCTCCATATCTACTGGTGGATAACACTGAATCTTCCAATCAATGTATAAGGCGTTATTTCTCTGCGCATTTACATACTCTTAATTTCTCTCAGCTGTTTTGTACAGTTTTAAAATTTTATCTCTCTGTATTTCATGTTTATGGATGCTAGTTTGTATCATCTGTAAATTGGATGTTAGTATAAAAAACATCAATTGATTTTTGTATGGTGACCTTATAATCTTTGGACCCTATTAAATTCACTTGAGTTTTAGTAGCTTCTTCAGCATCCATAGGATTTCTTATATATATCATGTAAACTGCAAATAAAGAGTTTTATTTATTTTTAACCTGGATGCCTTTTATTATTTTTCTTACCTTACTGAACTGGCCAGGAATTCCACTATAATGTTAATTATGTCATGTGAGTGGACATCCTTACCTACTTCCTGACCTTACAGAGAAAGCAGTCTCTCATCACTAAATGTAATGTTAGCTGTATACTTTCTGTAATGTCCTTTATCAGACTTTAAGTTTCTGTCTAATCTGGGTTTGTTATTTTTATCATGTGTGAGTTTGAATTTTGTCAAAGTTTTTTTGATTCAATGAAAATTTTTTTTTTATTTTTGAATATTAACCTTCCTTCCCAATATAAATCTTTCTGGTCATGATTTATTTTTTTTTTTAGTTGACTCTATTTGCTATTTCATTAAGGAAATTTTGCATCTACAATCAAAAAAGATATTGATCTGTTTTCCTATAATGTCTTTGTCTGCTTTTGGAACTAAATTAATGCTTGCCTCATAAAATGAGTCAATAAGTGTGTTCCCTCTATCTTCTGAAGGAGTTTGTGTAGGATTGGAATTATTTTCAAGAAATTTATTCAGTGAAGCCATCTGGGGCTAGTTTCCTATCAGATTTTTATTAATTCGATTTCTCTAATTGATATGTTTTTTTCAAGTTTTCTATTCCTTCTTGTGTCGGCTTTGGCAATTTGTGTCTTTCAAGCACTTAGTCTATTTTGCCTATTTTGTTGAAATTATTGGCATAAAATTGCTCATAATATTCTGATTATTCTATTAATGCCTATAATATGCATATGATGTTTTTATTTTTCCTGCTGATGGTCATTGTTTTCCTGACCTATCTAGAAATTTACCAACTTAATCTTTTCAAAGATCCAGCTTTTGGTTTCATTGATACTCTATGACTTTGTGTTTTCTATTTCATTGATTTCACGCTTTATAATTTTTTCCTTCTTTTTGCTTTGGGTTTAATTGGCTCATGTTTTTGTAGCTTTGTCAGTGGGAGACGTAGGCCAGAGACTTTATGCCTTTCTGCTATTCCAAGAATTTATAGCCACAAATTTTCATCTAAGCACTGCGTTAGTAATCTAGTAGCTGCATTCCACAAAATTAGATACACTGTTTTCATTTTTGTTTCAAATATTTCACAGATACTCCTGATTTTTTGATTCGAGTTATTTGGAAATGTGTAGTAGCCTCCACATATTTCAGATCTACATGTATGCCATTTCTTTGCCACTTCTTTTCTCACGTAGATTTGAGTTTTCACTATTAATTTAACTTTCAGCCAAAGATCATCTTTTAATCTTGTAGTGTCAGTATACTGAGCAAATTTTCTCAGCTTTTATCAGGAAACATTATTTTGTCTTTTTTTAAAAAAAGATCATTTCACCGGGTAGAGAATTTTAGGTTGACCTTTTTTTCCCCCCCTTTCAGCACTTTAAATACACCATTCCCGTTTTCTGGCTTGCATGCCTTCTCTTGAGAAGTCAGAGGTAATTTATTTTTTCGGTATGTCTTTGATCCCCTATATAAAATGTCTCCCTTCCCACTTACTGCTTTTGAGATTTTCTCTACATCACTAGAACTTAAGTGATTTGCTACAATATATTTTGGTTTGATTTTGTTTTTATCTTCTTTGTGATTTCCTGAGCTTCTTGAATCTGCAGTTTTATGGTTTTCAGCAAATTTGGAAAAGTTGTGGCCATTATTTTTCCTAATATTTTTTTTTCTTTCTCCCCTCCCTCTTTTATTCAGAACTCAAATTACATATATGTTAGAACTTCTGATATTGTATCCAGATCGCCAATGTTCATTTTATTTTAGGCTTTTTATCCTACGAACTTCGGTTTGGATAGTTTCTGTTGTTGCATGTTAAAATGTATTGACCTCTTAATGTCTAGTCTCTTAATGTTAATCTGAAACAAGTTTCTTTTCAGATATTATATTGTCTCCCTAAAACTTCAGTGGCTCTTTACTGTATATTAAATTTCTCTCACTAGTTTATGTTTTCCTTTTAAGTCCTTGAGATTGTTTACAATAGGTATTTTAAAGTCTTTCCCAACTAATCTGATCAAGCCTGTCATTTCTGTGTTTCTATTGATTTTTCTCCTTCTTTGCATGTCAAGTAGTTGATATATACAGATATTTAGTGTTATATATAACACATTATATATGCTATGAATATTATGTTGTTGAATTTCTGGATTTTATGGCCTTCCTTTAAAGAGTGATAAAAAATTTCTTTCAACAGATTATTAAATTACTTGCTGCTGTTTACTTCATTCTTTCTAGCTTGCTTTAAAATCTGTTGGCAGTATAGCGTACCCACTGACTAGGGCTAATTCAGCATTATTCTTGAAGTGTGACCTTTCTGGGGTCTCTATGAAATGCTCCAAATGTTCAGTGAAGTTTCTTCGCTCTGATTATTCAGAACTCAAACATTGTCCAACACTGCATGCACACTGAAAATGGTTCAGATTATAGCTTCCTAACAGTTATTTGTCTGCCCCTAGAGTTTCACCTACACATGTATAGCTCAGTATTCAATAAAGGTCTCTCAGGGGACTATGTGAAGATTCTGGAGCTTTTCCTTTACTTAAGCCGGTCCTTCAACTTTAGTATTCTGATCTACCAACTCCAGCTATCTCAGCCTCCCAACTTTAATCTTTGGCTCAATTAAGTAAGACCACTATGGTCTACTTGGCTTTCCTCTCCCTGCAACATAGATCAGAAAGTGCCATCAAGCAGAAAACGAGAGCAATCACAAGGTTCGCCTCACCCGTTTCTCTTTTCTCAGAGATCACTGAAGCTCTGCCCTTTGCTGTCTTATGTCCATTATGTCCATTTTCTGAAAAGTAATTATTTTGTCCAGTTTTCTAATTATTTAAAGCCAAAGAGCAAGTGTAGTATCAGTAACTCCATTCCACAATGGCTAGAACTCAACTTTTACGTGTGCACGCATGCGTATATTTGTGATGTTTCTATTTTGTTTCTAATATTTCATATGTAAAATCTCATTGCCTTAAAAAAAAAACTATAGTTGCATATTATGCCAGAATCTTAAAAAAAAAAAAAAAGATAAAAGTAGCTCAAAGATTCCTTTTTTGGGTGTTTCTGGACTATTTCATGGAAGCAGAGCTTTTTTACTTAGCCTATATGATCACCCATTTATCTCTCAACTGTTCTGTGAGAAAAAGTTATATCATGCTTGAGCCACTACAGCTGTAAATCTTTTTCTTACTACAACTTAGCCTTTATGCTAAATGTTACAGAAATTGTTATGACCAATAGCGTGTCCCATGAGAGAAACCCGCCATGTGTGGTAGTAACTTAGAGGCAGGATATAGTAAGCAGGTAGAAAAGAAACATTATAGGTTATCCTTTCTATACACCATACTATACTAGCAAAAAATGATGATTTCAAAGAGAGACCAAATACCCAACAAGTGTATAGCTCTAGCAGAAGCAGTTAAAAAACTGTATAATCCATTGGCTTTTCTTTGTTGTTTAAGCCCAATGTAAATTAATTTGGGCAAGAATTAGTTTACAAGCAGAAAAAAAAAGGGAGTACAACTCAGTTTAGGAAGGCTCTCTCTGACTGCGACCTACTTCTAACTTAATGGATAATCCCATAATATAGGCACTTGAAGGAATAGGAAAGCCACTGCTTCTCTACAGATGACAAAAGGATATAGTCCAAGAATCTCTCTTAAGGAGTTCTAGATCACAGAGTGACAGTCAGCTTACGAGCAAAAATCAGATGAATTCCTACCCAAATGTACTGTTTTGATGGCCTTGAGGTAGCAGTCATTAAACTGAGGGCGAGAGGAAAATAACTAGTAAAGTAACTTATCTTTATGATTAACAACTATGACCAAATAAGATCTTTGGCTGTTATTTTCACATATAACTGACTGGAGGCAACCAGAATGTAAACCCACATTTGTAAGGAAACTCTTACTAGTTTCTTATTAGAAACATGCTCTACACCCAGGGAGTCCAAATCTCCACCAAAACGAAGCACGCTGAGAATGTAGTGCAGCCTTCAATAAGGGTACACTCTCCAGTACCCACTTCAGACATAGACACAAAAATAATGGATAAGGAACAAAGACCAAAGTCGGAGACTATGGAAAACAAAGAAATTTCTCTTAAGAAAGCAGAATTAGAATCCTACCAAGACCTGACTCCGGTTCCAGAGCAAGAAGTCTTATTAATTACTATAAGGACCAGGAATGATCTATCATGTGTAGCCCAGTGGCAGTTTCACTGTAGCTTTCCTGTTCCCGCTCCAACATACATACAGAAAACAAGAGGGCAAGATGGTTAGAAAAACTGTCTATTAGCTTACAGGTCACCACACCATAGGAACCACATCTGAATCTGACAAAGAATTTATTCCACAGAGTGTGACTTTGACATCTATCAAGAGGTGATGTTTTTCTCTACGAGAAGGAGGCGTATGTGTATTTGAGTGGCCAAAGGGGCAAACTAAACAGATTGCTTATTTTCCCTCAATATTCATTCTCCTTTTTTATAATAAACACCTGAGTTTTAGCTGAGCCCAACTAAAGACTACATTTTCTAGCCTTACTTGCAGCTAGTGTATATGACTAAGCTGACAATCAGATATGAGCCAAAATAATGTACAACCTCTGTCATTAAAAACGATTGGGTGTAGAAATCAGATGAAGATGAATTAGTTTCAACAAAGAAGGCAAAGGCAGCATCCTAAAGGAGAGCAAAACCAACAGGTCCCTGCAAACCCTGTGAAGCACACCCAATTCTTGACTTAAATAGAAGAAATTCTGTATATTCATGTTGAGGTCTTCTTGTTGAGACAGCTTAGCATATACATTAATACACCCCTCCCTCAAAAGTATTTTATGCCATTAGGATGATTTAGGTTAACAAGTTCTCATTAAAATGTTCATTGTCTTTAAGAAAATTAAGCCTCACTGACATAAAAGTTAAAAACAATATTCTACCACGTAGTTGTATACATGCACAGAAAAAAACAAACAAGCATAAAATAAAACAGTTGTGAATGTTAGGAAATTTTGGCATGGAGATAAACCAAGTTAAGGGGTGGGATTTAGGATGCCCAAGGACAATGAGACTGGAACTTAAAAAGAATACTCCAAAAAAAAGTAGAAATAAAAGGGAACAAAAACAATATATTGGGTAACTCTGCCTGAAATTCTGGCAGAACCCAGTATGTCAACAGCCTAAAATTTTCAGTATTAAGTTTAAAAAGATTCACATATCAGACTGGCAAACATAGTTTTATCCCCCTACCATCTATATACCCCCTACCCCCAGCTAAAGAAAAAAAAAGAGAAAGAAAAAAGGGAGGTTGGGGAATACTCATGCAGTCTATCAATACTACTCGCTTTCCATTGCATAGAAAGAATTTTTGAAGTTAATGTTCTGTAAAACAGTCTTAACTATGTTTTTAAAATCCTTGCATAATATCAAACATTGACAACTAAGGACATATAAATAAAGGAAAGGAATGAATTTTTAAACATTGACAACTAAGGACATATAAATAAAGGAAAGGAATGAATTTTTAAATTTGCTAAAGTACGTGACTTCAGACTGTTGCTAAAAGAACAGTCTGAAGTCACGTACTTTAGCAAATTTAAAAAGCACTGTGTGTGGGTTTGCACGTGTGCGTGTCTCTTTTGTTCAGGAAGCCAAACCAAACCATGGTGGTCACCCCTTATCCACTAGTGACACATTCTAAGACCCTAGTGGATGCCTGAAACCATGGTTACACACACACACACACACACACACACACACACAATTTTTTTGCTATACATACATGCCTATGATAAAGTTTATTAATTAGGCACAGTAAGAGATTAACAGTAACTAATAATAAAACAATTATAACACTATACTGTAATAAAAGTTAGGTGAGTGTAATCTGTCTGTTCATGTCTTCCACCCACAAATGTAATGTCTTTTCCATTTTAACTAAGTACTTGTCATGCACTGTGGCCATAACATGACAGCAAAACTAAAATGAATTTATTTTTTCTTCCTTAAATTTCACAGATTTGTTCTTACCATGCATCTTAGGAACCTCGGCATATAATCTTTTTCTTTCCTTAAGAACTTTCACCTTTTCACTTAAAGGAAGCACTTTCGACTTCTCTTTGGCATATCCGAATTGTCAGTATCACTACTCCTGCACTTTGGGGCATTAGAAGAAGAGTTACTTGAATACAAATACTGAGCTATTGAGACAGTCAATCTAATAACCAAGACAGCTAAGTCACCAACAGGCTGGTAGCATATTATGGAGCAGATACGTTGGACAAAAGGATGATTCACATCCTGGGCAGGATGGAGTAGCAGCAGGATATGTCATTACACTACTGAGAATGGTGTGTAATTTAAAACTTACAAATTGTTTATTTCTGGCATTTTTCCATTTAACATTTTCAGACTGAAGTTGACTGTGGGTAACTGAAACCATGAAAAGTGAAATCACAGATAAGTGCGTGCTACTGTTATACACTGTGCAGACCCTGCTTGAATAGGTAAGCAGGACTAAAATCCAGTAAGAGTTCTGCACTCTGAGCCCTAAAATTACAAATCTGAATCTGCTCAGTGGAAGGGGCACTTTCTTCTACTGCACACAAACGGGCTTGTGATGGTCCTGTTGGCCATGATGGGCAATGAAAAAAAATGATGTAAAAGTTGATTAGACTATGCTTGTTACTCAGAAAGGTGGCTGTCACTAACCCAGAATTGAGTACAGGCATTTCTGCTATAACATCATATATGTGCAATCCTGATAACCTTGTTCTATAAAATAAAAATAGCTGAATTTAGGAAGAAAACAGAATTAGAGCCAGACCACTCAAAACCTATGGAATTTTAAAATCTGAGTGCTAAAATAACAATCCTTATAAAAATATTAGTACAGTTTAAGTTTCCACTAGCATTTGCATCGATAAGCCAGGCTTTAAAGTTTCATTCATATCCTGGTGCTCACGTTTCTTCCTTAAAGTGGGTCCTTAAAGATAGTCACTCTAATAGAGACCAGTTTAATAAAAATTAAAAATATCATCTAGATAGCCTGAAATTTTTTATTTAATGCAAGGGAACTATCCTCACAGCTTCTTCAACTGAACTTATGACTTCTTCAGACCTTTTAAGATAGTGGAACATATAGCAATTTTTAAAGCCAATAAACCAGCACTTTATCGCAATATAAGAGGGTACTTACACAGAATTTTCAAGATTTTTCTTATACAACTAAGGCTTACTCTTTAGTTGTAAAAAAGCTTGCCCCTTGATCATTCCAAAACATTTATGTTTAAAATGGTTTGGAGAAAAATCCAAGCCAAATTCCACACTATATTGACATTGCTCCCCTCTATGCCAAATGTTAAAAGTTTTCCTTTTAGAGAGAAGGAAAATTGTATAGGTTAGAGAAGAAGAATACTGTAGAACAAGTGAAAGTAAAATAACTTTTATTTTTCTTACTTTAATGGATCTACTGATAATGGATCTAATGATTTGTTCAAAATAATAATAGCAACAGTGTAAACAATTATGTATGCCTGTGTGATTATGTGTGAATACTTACATGTTTATGTGTAAGTGAAAATGATACAAGGAGAGGAAAGAAGAATTAAGATTATTTTATTATTCTAAGGTACTGGAACTACCCAAGAAGAGGTATTAATGTTGTTTGAAAAATAATTTGGATAAACTGTAT
This sequence comes from Eonycteris spelaea, assembly GCA_003508835.1. Classification (NCBI taxonomy): domain Eukaryota; kingdom Metazoa; phylum Chordata; class Mammalia; order Chiroptera; family Pteropodidae; genus Eonycteris; species Eonycteris spelaea. The sequence continues at coordinate 4,918,898 of PUFA01000050.1, read as the reverse complement.
ATGTATATTGCAAATTCTAAGGTAACCACTAAAAAAGTTTTAAAAAGTATTACTGTTATGCTAAAAAAGAAAAGTAAATCATACAAATGTTCAATTACAACTGCAAAAGGCAGAAAAAGCATGGAAGCCAACAATAAAAGCAAAAAAAAAAAAAAAATGAGGGCAACAAATAGGAAACAGTGACAAATATGGTAGATGTTAATCAACTATATCATTAATCATTCTAAACATCAATGGTCTAAATGGTCTAAATACACTAACTAAAAGGCAGAGATTGTCAGAATGGACCAAAAACAAGATCCCAACTGTATGCTGTCCACAAGAAACTCACTTTAAATATAAGACATATATGCTGATTAAAAGTAAAGGAATAAAGAAAATTATGCCAAGCTATTGTTAATCACAAGAAAGTGGCAGTAGCTATATTAATTTCAGACAGAGTAGACTTCAGGGCAAGGAATGCTATGACAGATAAAGAGGAATATTACATAAAATTAAAGGTCAACAGTCTAAGAAGATAATAATCATTAATGTGTATGAGCCTAATAAAAGAACATCGAACTACATAAGGCAAAAAATGACAAAACTGAAAGGAGAAATCAATTAATCCACTATTATAGTTACAGACTTTAACACTCCCTCTTTCAGAAATGCACAGATCCAGCAGGCAGAAAACCAGTACAGATACAGCTGAATTCAACAATGCCATTAATTAACTGGAAATATGTGACATCTACAGCCTACTCCACCCAACACAGATTACACATTCTTCTCAAGCTAACATGAAACATTCACGAAGAGACCACATTTTAAGTCATAAAACATACTTTAACAATGTATTTTAAAAAAGAAATCATATAATGTCTGCTCTCAGACCACAATGGAATTAAATTAGAAATCAATAATGGAAAGATTAATTGAAAAAATCCCAAATACTTGGAGATTAAGCAACATACTTCTAAGTGACACATGGGACAATAAAAGAAATCTCAAAAACATTTTTAAAATATTATGAACTTAAATGCAATGCAAATACAAGTCATCAAAATGTGTGGGATGCAGTAAAACCAATGTTTATGGGAAAAGCATGAAAGAAAAGCACAGAGTTTATAGCATTAAATGCATATGTTAGAAATGAGATCTAAAAATTAATCATCTAAGCTTCTATCTTAGGAAACTAGAAAAAGAGCAAATTAAATCCAAAGCAAGCAAAAGTGGGGAAGGAGGTAAGGTACACGCAGAAGAAAATGGGTGTGTGTGTGTGTGTGTGTGTGTGTGTGTGTGTGTACAACTATCCTTTTCATGTTCATAATGGTAACCACACACCAAAGATTCAGAACTGAAGTATATAACATAAAATAATAAGAACCAGAGGCAAAACCATAAAAGTCAACCAAAATAAAGAAAACAGAAACACAAGAACAAGGAAGGAATGGATATCGCCTAAAAGCAACAAATGAACAGGACGAACAGAGACTCAGGGACATGGACAATGGACTAGTGGTTACCAGAGGGTAGGGGTGGGGGAGGAGCGAAGAGGTAGACAAGGAAAGGGGGTCAAATATAGGAGGGATATGGGAGGTGGAAGTTGGTAAAGCGGATCAAATATATGGTAGCTGAAGGAAACTGGACTCTGGTTGGTAATCATACAACAGAATATATAATGTCAAATTATAATGTACACCTGAAAATTATAATCATATTAACCAATGTTACCCCAATAAACTTAAAAAAAATAAAAATTAAAAAAAGGATAAAAAAAACCCCTCATACAAATAAATAAATAAATCCAAAGCAAGTACAAGAAATAATAAAAATTAGAGCAGAAATCAATGAAGCTAAACCATTAATGCAACCGCAAACCCAAAAAGTGATTCTTTGAAAAGATCAATAAAATCAACAAGCCTCTTGCCAGGCTAAATAGGAAAAAAGAGATGATACAAATAATATAAAAATTAAACAGGGGAAACTCCCACAGATGTATGGACACTAAAAGGACAATAAAGGAATATTATAAACGCTAAGTCCACAAATTTGATAACCTAGATAAATGGGCCAATTTGTCAAAATTCACATAAGAAGAAATAGACAATCTGAATAGGTCTATATCTATTGAAGAAATTTAATCCATAATAACCTTCCAAAACAGAAAGCACCGGCCCAAATGAGTTCACTGGTAAATTCTACCCCAAATTTAAAGAAATTTGACCAATTCTCTACAATCTCATTTGGAAGACAGAAATAGAGAGATTACTTCCTAACTCATTCTATGAGGCCAGCACTGCCCTAATATTAAAACCAAAGGCATTATAAAAATTACAGATTAATCTCTCTCATAAAGGCAAATGCAAATTCCCCAAGAAAATATTACCAAAGAGAATTCAACAATGTATAAAAAGTCATATGCTATAACCAAATGGGGCTTATGCCAGTATGCAAGAATGATTTGACATTCAAAAATCAATTATGTAATATATTAACAGGCATCACATCATCATCACGTTGCACCGAAAAAAAAAAAATCACAAGATCATTATCATTAGATGCACAAAAAGCATTTTATAAAACTCAATACCCATTAATGATAAAACTCTCAGTAAATGGAATAGAGAATTTCCTCAAGTTGGGTTTCTATCAAAACCTATAGCTACATTGTACTTAATGCTGCGAAACTACAAAATCTCTTACTGAGATCAGAAACAAGGCAAGATATTCTCACCTCTTCTTTTCAACATGATATTGAAAATCCTAGTTAAAGCAAATAGAAGAGAAAATAAAAAATATATAGGTTTGTAAAGCAGAATACTCTTTGATCTATTGGAAAAATCCCAAAGAATCTCTCTCTCACACACACACACACACACACACACACATACAAAATAAACTGCAACTACTAAGTGATAATAGTAAGGTTACAGGAAACAAAGTTAATGTACAGAAGTCAACTGCTTTCCTATATACTAGCAATAGACAAGTAGAATGTAAATTAAAAACATTATCATTTACATTAACACCCCCAAAATAAAATAATTAGGTATGTTATAAAACAGATACAAAATTATTTGAGAAAAACTATAAAACTCTGATGAAATATATCAAAGAACTAAGTAAATAGAATTCATTTCATGTACAGAAAAACTCAGTATTGTCAATATATTAGTTTTCCTCAATTTGATCTTTATATTCAACATAATCCCAACCAAAATCCCTACAAGTTATTTTGTAGATACTGACAAAGTGACTCTAAAGTTTATATAGAAAAAAGGGTCAGTACAGCCAACTCAATATTAAAGGAAAATGACAAAGTCAGAGGACTGATGCTATCCATATTTAAGACTTAGTATAAAGCTACAGTAATCAAGGCAAACAGATCAATGGAACAGGAGACCCCAGAAATAAACCCACATAAACATGGTCAAGAGATTTTTGATGAAAGGAACAATGGCAATAAAATGAAGAAAGAACAGTATTTTCAACAAATGATGTTGGAAAAACTGGACATCCACATGCAAAAACGATGAATCTAGACATAAATCTTACCTGATGCCAAGAATTAACTCAAAATGGATCATAAACCTAAACATAAAACACAAAACTATAAAACTCCTAGATGATGACATAGGAGAAAATCTAGGTAACCTGGCATATAGTGATGACACTTTAGATAGAAACACCAAAGGCATGATTCACAAAGTAAATAATTGGTAGGCTGGACTTCATTAAAGTTAGAAACTTTTGCTCTGCAAAGGTCATGACAAGAGAATAAGACAAGCCACAGGCTGGGAGAAAATATTTGCAGATTTATCTGATAAAGAACTGTTATCCAAAATATACAAAGAATTCTTAAAACTCAACAATTAAAAAAGAACCCAATTAAAAAATGGCAAAAGACTTTGAGGAACAAACACCACACCATATGACATTATGGAATTGCAAATTAAAACAATAAGATTCACACCTATTAGAACAGCCAAAATGCAAAACACTGACATCAAAAGCTGGCAAGGACGTTGAGTAACAAGAATTCTCACCCTATTAGTTATTATAGCCATTTTAAAGGAGAGTTTGGCAGGTTCTTACAAAACTATACATATTCTTACCATACAATCTAACAGTAGCACTCCTTGGTATTTATACAAATGAACTGAACATTTATGTCCATACAAAAAGCATGTGGATGTTTATAGTAACTTTATTTATAATTTCAAAAACCTAGGAGAACTGAGACATCTTTCAACAGGTAAATGAATAAACTGTGCTATACCCACATTATTATTCAGAGCTAGAATATTATTCAGAACTAGAAAGAAATGAGCTATCAAACCAGGAAGACATGGTGGAAACCTTAAATGCATATTACTAAGTGAAAAAAGGCAATTTGAAAAGCCTACATACTGTACGATTCCCACTATATGACCTTCTGGAAAAGGCAAAATGAGGGAGACAGTAAAAAAGATTAGTGGTTGCCCAGGTTGGAGGGAAGGGAGGATGAATAGGCAGAACACAGAGGATCTGTAGGGTGAAACTACTGTGCTACAATGCTACAATGGTGAACATGTGTTATTATACATTTGTCCAAACCCATAGAATATACACCAAGAATAAAATCTAATGTAAACTATGGAGTTTGGGTGATAATGACATATCTATACAGCTTCACTGATTGCAACAAATTACCACTGTGGTGGGGGATGTCAAAAGTGAAAGAAATTGTGTGGGGGCAGGAGGCTGAAGGGAACAAATGGGAACTCTGTATTTTCTGCTTAATTTTGCTATGAACCTCACAAATTGTCATTCAAGTATTACTGTAATTTCTCTAGATTACTCTTCACTGAACTTTTTCTTTGTTCCATATATAAGCAAAAGATAACAAAATCAGACTTGCTCATCTATTTCCAAAGTGTAGAGAATTTAAAAGATAATGAACACAAAACAATTTGTCAACTTCATGTTATACAAATATAAAGGTACTCTTATTTTCAATTTATTAATGAAATGCCATTAGTTTCTTTACTTTCTCAATGTCATACTGAGTTCATACTGCTATTTATCCAGCTTCTCAAAAGGAAATTCGTCACCTAGGTTTTACATCTTTTCCTTTCTACTGGCAAAATAGGAAAGTGTAAGAAAACTATGAGTACTCATTTCTGAAGGTCTGGAAGAAATTAGTTCTTTCAATCTGGAAAGATTCACCTGACAGCTTATAACTAAACAACAATTATTTCTTGGTAAATGTCTCATTTTGTTTAAAAAAATTTCTTCATCAAGACTATTTACATACCAAAGTAAAAACTTAAAGAAAAGACATATGAGAACTAATTTGGGGAATGATGTGAAGTCTTTCTCCCAACAGCCAAGACGGCTGTATGATTTGGAAGACACTGGCAAGTTTCCTTGAATAAGACAAAGAACTATATTTTTCTGTGTCAAATCTGTGTGTTTTCCTACATAATTCCCGAAAAGAAAGTACTTATGTCATTTCTCAGAACAAAAGAAATGCTAGAACTCTAAAGCTTACCACCAGAAGAGAGGTAAAATAATTGTAGCAGTCTGTCAGTGACCCATCCACATCCCCTCACTTACCAGTTCAGCACACACAGATCTGACTTCCAAGTGCCGCACCTGCATTTCTTTGAGGTTGTTTTTGTTGTTCCTTGAGGCTGCTTTGTCACCCAAGTGGCAGAACAGAAGTGCAAGGGAATTAACACAACCAGGAACAACCTTCACTAACTCATGGGATTTGATGCACAAGTATTCCAGCTTCCTCACCTCACAAATGGGTTAACTTAGGCATGTATTTTATACCGGCTCCCCAAGTTTCCCATGGAGTATTAAATCCAGTCTTCACTGCAGTAAAGTGCTTGATAAGACACTCTTTAATTGCTGCCAAATCAGTGCACTATTATGAATAGGTACTTCATATATTTCATCTAATTATCTCCAGAACTCTAAGTTAGACAAAGAATAATCTGATTCAGGGGGTTAAGAATAACTTTAACCTTTGTTGAGGGTCACGAGTAAGCTATGATTTTAATACTAGTATACTCAGAACCTCTGCTCCTTCACCAAAGGAACAGAGAACAGTGCGGCTGAAGCGGGGGTGGGTGTCCCATTCATGTTATAAAGATATCTCAAACCTACAAAAAAAATCCTGTTTCATTAACTTTAAAAAGTTTTTTCTAATGCATACTAGTCTCTCAACCAAGTTATTTTTCAAGTAGATCAGTAATGTCATTATCAATTAATCTATTGCCTACATTTTTGGAAGTAAAAGGAGCAAGTAAAATATATATTTAAAATAACAATGGTAATGGTGAATGTGAGTGCTTTCCAATTTCCTAAAACAATCATATTCCTTTACAGCTAAATTCCCTAGTCAGAGTGAAGGAATCTGTTTTTTTTTTTTTTTTTTACAGGGCTATAAACTTAAAAGAAGAAAATGAAAGAGAGAAAAAAAGGCTTTTATAATACAATCTAAGATTTTAGAGATAAATGTAATACATTTTACTTATTTTTAAAAGCTGCAAATGTTAAATATAATAATTACTATTAAATGTCCATACTTTTGTATATTTCATTATTGAACACACACTCATGCTGGTTCTAAATTGTACAAGACACATCTTGTGTTAGTTTGGTACTAGAGACAAAGGAAGAAAGGGCGGGGAAATCAAGTAAAGATTAAACTACAGAATTGAAGAAAACAGAGAAATTTAATGAATTGTCAACCCCAATTTTTGTACCTCTCCAACTACATATACAAATACAAAAATATTCATTTATTCACTCAAGAAATACAAAACAAGCACTAAAAAGTAGACAATGCTAGGCAGTGGGTATATATATACAATACAAGAAAAGTAATGCTTGCCCTTAAGTTGTTTAAAATTAAAATCAACTTTACTATTTGCCACTCTAGACCTTATGATTTAAGTTGAGAAGTCTATATTCAATAGAGATAACAAGGATTTAATTTACTATCTTATGTTTAAGGTTTAATTCTGAACTATTATTATATGTATTAAAAATATTCATCTACATTTGAAAAGTGAATTTCCAGAAATGTAAAGAAGAAAAACAAATTAAAAAAAAAAACTTATCAGGATGTTTTAATTATAAAATGAATTTAACAACCTGAAACATAACTAATTTCAATTTAAAAAACAAATTAAGAAATCATTTTTATACTCATGTCAAAATATACAATTAAAATTATTATTTGTTCTCAAAATTCGGTCAACATCAAAATTAGTAAAATGTTGAGAAACAACTGTTCCTACAAGAAATCTATTAGCATTAGTAAAAATATTCAAAACAAATGGAATTTAATATTCAATTTTTGGTGTTATATAAAAAGAAATCAAGAAATGTTAAATAGAGTTCAAATAGCAAAAACAAAGAAGCCTGAAAAATTATCAAATAATCAGTGAATTAAAGATTTCAAAGTTATTTTATGAACTTAGTATTATTGATTTGAGTTGATCAGTGAGTGTAACCTTAGAACAAAGTGTATCTGACTTCTAGAAATAGAAATATGAGCTTTAATAACCAAGGCATCATAATATTAAGTGGCGAGTAATGCAAGAAGCTAGATGTATATCTTGAATATTAAATCCTTAAATTCATTATTTTCCTAAAATGTATGATTAGCAACCCTGAAGCACTTCCAGTTGATTATGGGGGGAGGGGAAAAAAAGTGAAAAATAAACTTTCCAAGCTTGAATCCAATTTCTTTCCAGGCTATTTTACTTCAATTTTCCTCAATAGATTGGCAAAGTTAACGTGGGGGGGGGGGAGGAAATGAGAAGTATATTGCTTGATGCTTTGTATAAAAAGTTTGAAATTCTTCATTTGTGTACGTTTTATACAAATGTCTGAACTTAGTGTTCTCTCACTAAATTCAAGGGGTAAATGCTGATCTAAAAAATGTTTGACCTATTAGTAATTATTTGCTTGACAGGTGAGATTTTTTAAAAGTATAAAATGTAGTTTCCACCCTTACAAGGTACTAGGTTATTAAGATAAGAGATATATTAGCAAATTATATAAGACAAATATATTTTGATGATAAAGAGTATGGCATATTAAATGCTGTAGAGAAGCAATGAAGAATGCTAATAAAGGTCAAAACAGTCTAGAAAGACATGACTTATTTGTTTCTAGCTTAGAATAGGTAAACCTATCCATTAGCCCTTCTCAACTACAACAAATAATGTACTAAATTTATCTACTAAACTTGATAAATTTTAATCACTTCCAAGGAATTATAAATATAAAAACTGATGGGCTTTTTTCAGTGCTCATGTGCTTGATAATTCTTGTAGCTATCATCGTCATTGATACAATACGACAAAGCTGCACAGTCCAACAGAAAAAGCATGGACTTAAAAGTCTCATATACGTGAGCAAGACACCTAGCTCCACCGATTATTTGGCTTTTTGTCCATGGGCAAGTTACTTAATCATGCTGAACCTGTTTCTTCTTAAGTGAAATAAGGATAACAACAATTACCTCCCATGGTTGCTGAAAGGATAAAATATCATATGTAAAGTAAATAGCACAATGTCATTCAGAAAAATAACATGTGCTCAGTAACTATTAGGTCCCATCTTCAAACAAATTTCAAAATAGTGATAACAGAACACCAAAAGACTGGAATGCTCACTTTGCTTTACATTTTATTCCTTACTATAAAAATATACTGTCCTACTTATTAGTAAAAAGTACATGTTCATCTTCTAATTTTGATACTCATTTATAATTTGATAAAGATTTCTCCTCAAAATACCATATATGCATACAGTATTTTGCATCAATTGAGGGACATTAACGCACTCCCTGAATGCTATTAAGAACTATGTTCTATCTCACTATTTAAAATTAAAATTAAATTAAATTAAAATTTTAGTTCCTCAGTTGCACTGGTCACATTTCAAGTGTTCAATAGCCACATGAAGCTCGTGCTTACTGGGGAGCATAGAGACAGAACATTCCATCATCTCAGAAACTTCCATCATATAGAGCTGTTCTGGAGTGTTAACATGATAAGTAAAACTATTTTTCTCTGTGTTTTTGTTTTGTTTTTAATATTTAGAAACCTCTCTTCAAAGTAGATTCCCAAGATGGTAGAGGCTGTGAATATTTAGCCCACAAAGGAATCTCTAGGGTCCAGCACATAATAAGTGTTCAACATGTATCTAATAGCTGATACTATGGTTTTGTTTGGGCTACATTAATCTAGCAAAAATTAACTTAGTAAAGACCAGAGCTGAAAACTATAACTACAAGTATATAAATAGTTAAAAATGAAAATAGGAAGTAGCAGGTTAAATTATATGTACTCTTAATTGATAAACTCCTGAAGTCAATGAGGGCTCCCTATGTAAGACTTTGTATTCTTTGAGATTTAGTTACACATATTGGCTAGATTAGACAAAAATTAGGCCTTGTCCATAATCTATTATATTCAAGAATAGGAAAAATGTTTACTTATAGCTAATTAGCTTTTATTAATCTTATATTGGTTTTTCCTAGATAGAGCACTTGGGTAACTTATTTTTAAATAGTATATATATTCACACATGGTAGATTAACAAATGAAACATTTAAAAAATTTACTAGTTCTATAACTTAAAGATTATGGCATTAAGATTTAGAAAATCTATTTCCTTCTAACATATCTTAAAATCAAGACAAAACTGCTGCTATATACAGAACAGTAAAAGGTCTAATAATAATTTTGCACTTACACTGCCACATTTTTTCTAATGGTATAGTCATCCAAATCATCATCAGAGCTGCTATCAGTTGCATCAGAATCCAGACCCTCTTCAACATGAGACAACAGCCCTGTAGCAGACAGTGCAAATCTTTGTATTTCTGCAGCTGTATACCGTGCAAAGCCATTTTTTGCATCATTCCACAATTTCTCTGCAGTCAATAAGTTGATGTCTGGCTTAATTTCAGTGCATTTAGGTAAACTGTTATCCAAAATTGTGGTAGGTTCATGAAAGATCTTCATTTTAGGGAGTTGATGTTTCATAGAAAATTTCATTTGCTGATCATAGTGTTTAACCACATGCTTTGCCAGGCACATCTGCAAATGTTTCTGAGTTCTTCTAGCCTGGCGAAGTAAGATTTTCTGTTTGCTTATACAATGAAGTAAACGAGCATTCACTTCCTCCTCTTTTACAGCAGCTGAAGAACTAGTAAGCGCATCTGAATGGCCAGGCCCCATTTTCTTTTGAGCACAGTGCAACAAACCCTTTTTACTCTCAGCATCAGTAACTTTATCCAAAAGTGCATTCTTTTGGTACCATTTACAATTTTGTAGTTGTACTTTATCTACATTAATGTCTTTGGTTATATTCGAATCCAAAATAATTTTTACATCTGTCATGCATTGGCTTGTGGTATCTGACAGAGATTCCTTTTTGATGAACTCCTCAGAATGAGAGTGACAGATTTTAGTGAGCTGAATGTTGCTGCCATTACACAGTATGTTTTTCAGCTTATTGCAATTGGGCTCCCCTAATTTCTTTTGTTTATAATTCTCATTGTATTTATTTAATGTAGAATTAGAAGTCATTAAAAGAACTGTCTGATAATGTTTTGAAGACTGAGGGGAGCCAAAATGTTTTAAATTCACAAAATTAGTGTTAAGAGTCGGTTCGGGAGTTGGAAATCCCAGCATCTGAGAGAAAGTGTCTCCCTTTAGCTTTTCATCTACAGTTCTTGGACTCTCCATGCATAGCATCTTGTCAGACTCCATGTTACTTGGTAAAGATGAAAAGCAGATACTCTTTGTTGCTGCCTCCCTCAGAGCTGGGGTCATGGCGAATCCACCAGATAATTACCGGAAACCTAAAGTAATGTAAAAATAAATAATAAAATATCTAGAAAAAATGGTTTATGCTTATACGTTTTCCAAAGGCAACACGTTTAATGTTTGATTAAAAAGCGAACAAAACCAAACTCCTTTATTTCTCAATTCCTAACACTATCTCTACTCTTTCCTAGTTCACTAGGACTATACTGTTCTTCACTCTGTGGGCCTAATACTCAAAACTCCAAATAAAGTTTCACACTATCTAGCACAATAAGTGTTAGACAAATACTTGTGAATGTAAATACAGCTGACCCTTGCACAATGCAGGAGTTAGGGGAACCAACCTGTCACAATATTGATTCACACATATTTTGTATATCATGTGTATTCTTGTACTAAAGTAGAGGAAAAAAATGTTATTTAGAAAATCAGAAGGAAATACAGTATTTACAGTATCAATTGAAAAAAATCTATGTATAAGTGGACCCATGCAGTTCAAATCCTTGTTGTTCAAGGCTCACCTCAAGAAGCTATTTTTAAATAATGTTTAGATAGAGTAAAAAGAAAAAGATCCCAACCTGGAATATGGGAATCATATTTGAAAATGTGATTCGATCCCAGACTTTCAGCCCAAATAAGAATTGCTTATCTTTTAAAAATATAACAAATTGCTCAAAACCTCCATTTCTCAATTTAAACTTCACAATCTGAATGGTATTAATAACAAAAACTAAAATATACTAAAAACGTAAGATATAAGTGAATTCACTTACAAATAAAAAGTATGTAATTTCATAGCTGTTAAAAATAATGTGACAGTGAAAACTTGCCTAATTTGCAATGTGCAAAAAATTTTATCCTGAAAAAAAATCAGCAATAATTTTTTTTTTTCATAAACGAATAGTTGTCAGTTATAATAGAGGCTATTATTCCTGCCTGGCAAATAACAAGAACTGTTACAGATGACCACTAAGGATTAACTGCATATTTACAAATTTCATTGTATTTTATGAAAAGAAAAAATACAAAATTATATATTCTGAAACAGAAAAATTCAGTACCCATTAAAAATTATAAAGACTGAATAGTTAGTGAAAAAATTTTACACCAATAACAAGTTTTTGAAAACCCTTAGGAATTATGATTTCATAACTTTTGTTCCAACACATATGAGAGTAAAGTCATTTAAATGGCCACACGCTCATATTTTATGTCCCCATATAAAGTGCTAGCTGTAACTGTACAACCTTAATTCCTGCTTAAAAACACAAAACCAAAAAGCTAATTCTTTGCAAAGATTAGCAAGAATGTTCAAAAGGCACAAAAATTCCTATGCAATTAAAAAATATATATACAGAGTTAAAAGCAAGTGATAGACTAGAAGATATCTGTGACACATATAAGAGACAAAGAAATAGTATCCAGAATATATAAATGGGCAAATGGGCAAAGGATAGAGTAGTCAAGCATTTCACAGATGATGACATCCAAACGGTCATTAAACATATATTCAATCTCACCAGTAATGAAAGAAATGTAGATTAATAAAGCAAGAGACCAGTTTTCCAACCACCAAATTGAAAATAAGATTTTAAGTTTGAAAATATCACTTATGGGAATGTGAGTAAACAAGATTGCTCACATCTGGGCTATGAATTGACTCCAGTAGTTTGATAACAATGTAGAAAATGTGTTTCTCACAGGTGCACTGGAGAGTAGTGTTTGTAATCGCAAAACATCCTTTCAAAGAAACCTAAATGCCTAACAATAAGAGAATGGATAATAAAACATGATGTAATATTATATAGCAGTTAAAAAGAATGACTTAGATTTATATGTACAATAAGGACAAATCTCAAAAACAATATGTAGTTAAAAAAACAAAACAGTGCAGAATACATATAGAATGGTACCATGTAAATAAAACACAAACACAAAATCATACCTACCATATATATGTACATATATGTGTCTAGTTTGTTTAACTGTTTACAAGACTGAAAAACAAACCAGAAAAATATCCACTAAACTGGTAACAGTAGTTGCAACTGGAAAGTTCCATGAAACAGAAGTAAGAGTAGTAGTTTAAGAAAATTTTAACTATAAAATTTTATCACTTGGAGGAAAAACACTAAATGTAAAATAAACCAATGTTAATGGTTGTTCTGTGATAAAAAAATATATGCATGTCTGTGTAAGCCTCTCTCCAAGTTCTGTATGTCTCAAAATGTATATACTTTTGCATATCTCAAAAATAATAAATCTTACATGTAACAGATTTTCATTTACCCTAAATCCCCCCCAAAACGAGAAAAACAAAAATGAAAAGATTATTGGGTTTTAATGGATATTTTATACTCTACTTTTATGAGAAATAGAAAAATAATTATTAAAAAAAAGCTACTAATACTGGGAAATTATGTTTAAGAATTCAATAAGTCATTTGATCAACTCAATGACCTATGTCTTCTAATCTATAAACATCTATGATAGTATTTAGATTACATTGCCATGAGAAAGTGCGTTAATCACAGTTCTTGCTGATGAGGTAGTCATATTCAGAAGATACTATATCCCCTTTCTACCCATCTACTCCCACTCAAAAATTTGAAGAGAGTGCTAAGGATATGTTCAAAGTGGCTAGCAGCAGGGGCAGAGATGAAATACCATGAGGCAGTATAGTTAATCTCAGACCCTGGAAAAACTAAGGATAAGGAAAACCTAAAAATAAGGGGTAGAGCAAATATACACAGGTTAATTGTTAAGAACTAGAGTTGTTAGCAAAAAGGGGGAAAAAATGTATATTGAGAGCGGCAAGGGCATATTTATGGTAGAGAAGAAGACTAAAACACACACTAAAGACTAAAAAAAGACTAAAAAACTGGTGAGATATCTAGGGCTTACTTGGTATGATAGGCAGCTTCTAAAATGATTTTAATAATCCCTATCTCCTGGTATTTCACACCCTTGTGTAATCCTCTCCTCTTGAATGTGGACTGGATTTAGTGACTTGTTTTAGCAAAGAGAAGGCAGCAGAGGTGACAGGATGTCACTTCCAAAATTAGGTGACAAAGTGACCATGGCTTCCATTTTATCACTCACTCTCCTTCAGAAATGTCAGCCGCCATGTTGTGAGCTGGAAGATCCACAAAGCGAAAAACTAATGTCTCCAGCCAACAGATAGCAATGACCTAAGGCCTGCCAAAAGACCTGTGAGTGAACTAAGAAGCAGATCCTTCCCCAATCAAACCTTCAGATGACTGAGGCCTGAGTCAACACCTTGATTGCAGTCTTGCTGAGAAACCTTGAGCCAACGTACCCAACCAAGCCATGCCTACATTTCTGACCCAGGGAAATTGAAAAACAAATGCTTTAAGCCAGGGTCCCCAACTCCCAGGCTGAGAACCAGTACTGGTCCGCAGCCTGTTAGGAACTTGGGCTAGCAAGCAAAGCTTCATCTATATTTGCAGCTTATCTCTGGCACTAACATCACCACCTTGGCTCCACCTTAGATCATCAGGCATTAGATTCTCATAAGAGCACCGGTTTCTGATGACAAAGAGGTTGGGGACTGCTGCTTTAAGCCATTAAATTTGGGGCTAATTTGTTACACAGCAATAGATAACTAATATTGTTAGGTATGAAGATTTTGGGGTTCTAGTCTCTGGAAGGCCCAGCTACATCACAGCTCCCTGTCTAGGATTTATATGAAGTTCCTCTGTATTCTATTCCAAATGTGTTCTTGTAAAAAAATCCTAGCCTGTAAGTCTCTCTACTCTGAAGCCAAAAGAAACTCATGAAAATAGATATACATCTTGTAAATTAAAAAAGGTTACATTGTTATCATAAAACATAAAAGCATTTAAATTATTTAACTATATAAGCACTGTGTATAACAATATATCCTATTATAAACTCTACCACTTCTGACTATCTCCATATTACATAAACAACCATACTTATCATTAACACTTCCAAGATCTAAGAAGGCTTGGAATTTTGACTATTTTGTTAATCACTATATTGCCAACATGGAAAAGTATCTGACATCTAGCACATGGCTCAATAAATATTTAGTGAATAAAATCCAAAGTCATCCTTACCACAGCCTACAAAATTCTACACTATTAGATCTCTGACTATTTTGCCCTCTACAACTCTCTCCATAGATTACTACACTCAGAAACAATGGCTTTTGTTTTACTCTTAAAACAGCACCAAGCAAATCCCTGCTTCAGGTACTTTGTGTTTGTCATTCTCACAACTTGGAACAATGTCCATAAATATGATGGCTGTCTCCCTCACTTCATTCATGTTTCTGCTCAACACATTCACCTCATTAGAGTCTTGCCTTGACTAATATATTTAAAATAGCATTAGAACCTCTTTTCAGGCGTCTCCTTTCCCTTAAACCACTTCACTGTTCCTCAAAGCACTAATCACTACCTAACGTTTTCTTACATTTTAAGGAGGAATATAGTTTAAGGGCAGACTCTTTCTGTCCAATATTCTAATCCCCAGCATGTAAAACAATACCTGATATGCAATAATTGTCAAATATTTGTTAACAGAATAAACAACTGATCCATGATTTTTAAAAGCGTTCTAGGATTTAGAAATAAGTAGTAACATGTATTTCAATTATTATTTTTAAAATAAATGTTACAAACAGCAACATATTAAAAGGATATGTTACAATCAAATGTGGCTTGTTCTATAATGCAAGACTAGTTCAACACAAATTTATCATATCAAAAAACTAAAGAAAATTATAAAGAAAAAGTATTTGACAAAATCCAAAATTTATTCATGATTTTCATGATTAAGGGGAGAAAAAAACTCCGCAAAGTAGAAAAAGGAGAGAAATTGCTTAACTTGACAAAGAGCATCTACACTAAAGCCTAGAGATCACTTCATAATTAATGATGAAAGGCTGAATGCTTTTGCCCTAAGAATGGGAATGAGGCAAGGTATCTATTCTCACCACTCCTATTTCTCACCACAGAGGTCCAGAAGAATACAAGAAAAAAGAAATAAAAGGCATATAGAATGGAATGTAAAAAGTAAAACTGTGTCTATTCACAGATGACATCATTTTTTACATAGACAATCCTAAAGAATCAACCCAAAAAATCCTAAATGTAATGAGTTTACTAAGGGAGAGATATAAGGTCAAGATACAAAAATCATTTATTTTTTTATATACTATAAATGAAAAACTGGAAATATAAATTTAAAAAATGGTATTAATTCCAATAGTTCCAAAACCATGAAACACCTTGATATAAATCTAACAAAATATGTGCAAGATCTATATACTGAAAAAAAATCAAGGAATACCTAATTAAATTAAGTGATATACTGTGTTTGAGGGCTATATTATTCAATATTGTTATTATATTTATTTTTCTTAAACTGATCTATAGATTCAACACAATCCCACTCAAAACCTTGACAGGATTTTTTGCTGATATCAGGGAGCTAAATAAAAAATATATATGGAAAGGGAAAAGAACTAGAATAACCAAAACAAGGAAAAGAACAAAGCTAAAGGACTTAACATTATCTATCTACTTACAATAGTCAAAACAGTGTGGCACTGGCAAAAAAAAAAAAAAAAAAAAAAAAAATGAACACACAGATCAATGGAAGAATAGAGAGCTCCAAAACAGACTCACACATTTGGTCAATTGACTTTTGACAGAGGTAAATGGCGATTCAATGCACAAAGACTAGTTTTTTAAACAAGTAGTTCTAGAACAACAGGGCATGCAAATGCAAATAAACTGAGCCTTAAACCCATACTTCATACCTTATATAAAAATGGTTACATCTACCAAAATGGATCATAGACCTACATGTAAAAATTAAGAGAACTTCTAGAAAAAAACATAGAAGAAATCCTTTGAGATACTGGATTAGGCAAAGTTTTTAGATATGACGTCAAAAACATTATTCATAAAAGGAAAAACTGACAAATTGGACTTCCACAAAATATAAGTAAAATAAACATTTAAAAATTATTTTAAAATAATTGTAACATAATTGAGAGCCTTTGGTATATATATGCAGAAGATGTATGTTCAGGAGTTAGTGGAAATCAGATTTGCAAACTCCCGGAAGTCACTGAGTTTATCATTAAGGTTAACTATGAATAACGTTTTCAACTATTGTAAGTTTTAAATTGTAATTATTTTCAATCATGTATTATTTCGTTTTATGCACAATGGACAAGTGGTTACAGGCAAAGTGCATAAGGAATACTAATTTGGGAGCATAAAAAAATAATTCTGCAAATTCACATCAATATCATCTCTATTAGTTCTATAAACTATATTCCACATGATCACAATTATTTTATAGCTCTTAAAGGTGTCTCCAGTATTTCAGAAGCCAATTTAAAAAACAAAACAGTAAGACCATCTGGCTACAAGTAAAGCCATTTGGTTTCATTTGTGTATAAAGACTATCCATACCATAACATGATGTTTATAGAGAAGTGCTTATGAATGGCAGCTGAAATCTTATTTCATCTTTTAAAAATAAAACAAAATAAAAATTTCCAAAAGTTTTAAAAATAAATCAGTTGACTTTTTAAAACAGGAAATGAACTGGCAAACATTGTGCCATAAATAGTTTTGTCTATTTTTGGTAGAAGCTGGACTTTGACCTCCATCTAATAGTCGATCTAAAACCTAAATTTCGATAATCCAGTCAATACAAATTTATTGAGCAACATGTAACGGACACTATCTTAGCTAACCAGAAAGATGAGAGTGAATATAAAAAATAAGGTTTCTATTCTCACAGAGCTAACAATCTAGGTAGATATAGAATAAATATACAAATAAGAAAACACCGAATAAGGGTTCCATAATATCTTTATGAAAATTAAACAAAGCACGGTGATAGAACATGACTACATTGGGGTAGGAATTCATAGGTGTAGATGAAGGCAGGCCTCCATCAGTTACATCTGTCCTGAGACCTGAAATGACAATAACAAGCTAACCAAAATCTGGGGTAACAGCCTTCGAAGGAAAAAACAGAAAGCTTTTAGGCAGAAATAAACTTGGTGTGTTTGTGGAACAAAGGGCAGATATATCTAGGACATAATGAGCCAGAGAGAGAAAGAATAGAAAATAAGATCAGAGAGACAGAATCCAAACCATGGACATTTTATGTAAATCAAAGGAAAGCCACTAAAGATAGCTGGATGATCTGATTTACATTTTTATTAAAAAAAAAAATTACGCTGGCTGTTCTGTAGATAAAAAATTTGTATTGCAGGAAGACTAGAAAGCTTCCAAGAATGGAAATAAGGAGACCAATTAGGAAGATATTGAAGGAATCTAAAGGAGAGATGGTACTGGTGGTTTGGCTAGGGAAACAGTAGTAGAAATGAAAATGGATAAATCTAGGATATGTTTCAAGGTGGAGTTAACAAAACTTTTGACAGCTAAGATTTTGTCAGGCTTAAGGGAAAGCAAGGAATCAAACACAACTCAGGTTTTGGCTTCGGCAACTGGGTGGCCAGTGGTGCTATATTCTGAAATGGGGCAGACTTGTGGACAGAAGGTGAAGAAGAAAAATTAAAAGTTCTGTTTGGGATATGTTGACTTTGAAGTGCCTTATCAGCCAACCAAGTAGAAGCATTTGGGTAAACAAGTATAGGGTTCAGGCAAGAAGTCATAGTTAGAGATATATTTGGGGGGAGTCAATGGCATATAAATAGTATTTAAAGCCAAAGGACTAGAGGAATCTATCTAGGGAGAGAATTTCGGCAAAGAGAAAAGAGCCCAGGATTAAGCTCTTGGGTTAACTCAGATTCATTTGAGCAAAAGAGGATGAGCTACAAAAGAGGAAGAGCCCTAAAAAGTCTGTCAGCGAGGTAGAAGAAAATTCCAGAACACAGAATTGTTTAAAAGTATATACATGGACAGCTATATGAAATGCTAAAGTCAAAATGAAGATAAAGAAGTAATGGATGATGTATTATTTTCTAAGGAATCTGTTGAAAAGTCTTGCTTTTCATTTGTTGAAAGTAATTAAAGAAATACTCAACTCCAGCCTATACTAGCCTTCCATGTGGGGGAAGGTAACCACCCAAAACTAGCCCCCTCTAACATCCTGTCCCATCTGAGAGGGGGAAACAATTGAAGATCATTTGTTAAGTTCACAGCCCAAGGGGCACAGGCTCCCCCCAAATTAGACCTCATTATCAGACTTTAGAACACTTCCCTACCCACCACATCTTCCTAAAGGCCTATTCACTAGAGTTCCCTTTACCCAATACATCATGTCCCCTCTTTTCAACAAAAAAATTACAAGGCTTACTAAAACACAAAATATACACTTTGAAGAGGCAGAGCATCAGAACCAGATTCAGATATGTTGGATTTATCAGACCATAAATTTAAAAGAATTTAAACAACAAATTTGCTAAAGGCTCTAATGGAAAAAGTAGACAACATGCAAGAACAGATGTATATGGGAATTCTAAGAAAGAATCAAAAAGAAATGCTAGAGATCAACGGAAATAAGAAAAGCTTTGATGGGCTTATTATTTGACTAGACATGGCTGAGAAAAAAATCTCTGAGCTTCAGGATATGTCAACAGACTTCCACAAGTAAAAAACAAAGAGAAAAAAAAGACAAAAAAAATAGAACATCCAAAAACTGTGGGACAATTACAAAACGTGTTTACATACAATGAGAATACCAAAAAGTGAAAGAGAAATAAACAGAAATACCTGAAGTCATAATCACTGAGAATTTCTCCAATGTCAGATATCAAATCACAGATCCAGAATATTCAAAGACTACCAAGCAAGATAAATGCCATAAGTAAATAAATAGCATATGTCACTTGATAAATGAAGCAATGTATTAAAATTATATACAACAAATAGCACACTCACGACAAATTATCTATTTAAAAATTTTTACTCAAAATTATTACATATTTTCCCACTAGAATGAAAGCTACATGAAACTGAATGTTTTCATTCACTGCTATATCCTAGAATATTATTTGACACATAGCAAGCCCTTAAATAAGTGTCTTCAATAAATACCAGCCAAAAAATTTAAAATTTCAAGGAAGGAGGTTCATGAGATATTTTATTATGAAAGGAAGCTTAAGGCTAGGAAACATTAGTATAGAACGTTGCTGTTCAATTCAAATATCACGTAAGCTACACAGGTAATTTTAAGTTTTCCACTAGATATATTTTAAAAAGTAAAAAGAATCATATGAAACTAATTTTAGTTTCAGTGAATCCATTATATACAAAATATTACTTCAACCTGTAATCAGTATAAAAATATCTGGGTAAGATACTTAACCTTCTTCTGTACATGTGCTAAGTCTTCAAAATCCAATATTTATTTTACATTATAAAAAAAAAAAAATTTGGACTAGTCATTTCAAGTGCTCAATAGTCACAGTGATTAAGGAACTATTACAGTTAACAGTACAAAGTCTAAAGTACCCCTAATTAAACAATAATCAGCCATTAACTAAAATATTTCTGACCCCAAAGTTCCTAGCCAAAGACAGTGTTTGGTATTTTTAGGCACCTATAATATTTTAGGTTATAAAGAATATGAAAAAGGCAAATCCTCAAAGAGCTTTCTAAGAAGCATCTTGATCTTTCTAATTATTCACACTATTAAATTATTCACTTGTTTCTAACTATGCACATAATTGTGTAGGAAAAAGATATTTGAACCTTAGCTAAATCCAAAAAAATTTGTTCTAGTTTCTAAAATACTGTACTCTATTTACTCAAGGTACTACCATCATCTTTGATGATTATTCCATATACACCCAAGATACTCAGACAAAACAGGTCTAAAAGAATTTCTGGGACTCCCAAGAATCTGGAAGGGATAAAACAGAGAAAAAAACTAAACTCCTTTTAACCACAACATACAGAAACTGTTAAGCTAACAGAATTTAAGAAGCAAACCTGCAAGTTAAGAAACCATATCGGTACTTTTTCAAAGGAAGCAACTAGATGATTCTGATTATCTGTCAAGAGGTAATAATTCTAGATAATCCAAAAATCAATTATATTTCCTGGGTATGAATTTCACTGTTATGTTTTAACAACAGAATTTCCGACTTACATTACAGTTTAAGTAAAAATAACTAAATAATAATTCCTTAGCATATCCGCAGCCCAGAAAATTTGGGGGTGACAAAAAAAAATCTGTTTTAAAACTGTTACAGGTAATCCACCAAGTAAAGAGCCCTCTGGTGAAGAGTCCAGATCTCAATATATATCCATTTTTCTTAGAAGTCTCATAAAAAAATACCAACCAGAGAGAAAATTTCAGTAAGACAAGCCAAGATTTATGCCTTTAAATAATAAACATTTAAAACTACAAAAAAATCAAAACTTTTTTTTTTGGTTAAAATTATTATAAATAAAATCAAATTAATCTAGTAAAAAAAATTGGGGGACTATAAAGTAAGTCTATAACATAAACTCTAATTTTTGATCTACAATTCAATCCAAAGAACATTTGTTGTGAATTAAAGAAGAAATTAGTTGTTCTGATAGTATTACTACAAATAAAAAGCCTTCTCATGTTGTCTCCAAAGCTTCCAATAGTGACTATCTTTAAGATTTATGAATCATACATATTTATAAATTTAGCATTAAATAAATGCAATCTCATCTCTTGGCCAAGAGATATAGTAAATATCATGTCATCCCTCAAAGATGCACAAACAGAAGGAAAAGAAAAAAAAGAAAAAAAGATGCAGATACACAAGATAATTACGATGTAAATACAGTTGATAACACTTGTCAGGTCTGTACCAATTAATATATAGGTTACATATACCAAATAATTCTTGGCATACTTTCTAAAGAAACTCAGAAGTTTGCTAATCTAGTCCACAGAGGTGAAACTGATAATCTCGAGACAATCTAGATAAGAACCAACCTTTCTTAAATATGAACATTGAAAAATTAAAGACCAAATGTGATTTTCCATCCCTATATTGTTCCAGATTTTGACTATGATTTACATTCAAGCACACATATGTATATTCCATATAGTTCACAGAAAATATCCTATCCAAATCTACCCTTGAACATTACATTTACTCTTTCAACTGGAATCTGGAAATTCCAATTCTCTTAAATGCAGAACAGTAACACAAACTAGGAATTAAAGTATCACAAAGAAGGCATATTTTTTCTATCCGTAAAAGAAAGTGAAAAAACTACCTAAACATGTTGAGATGGGAGAATCCTGAAAAAAGAACAAATATTAAATTATGTCCACATTTATAACTTAAATGTGTTTCAGATAGTTGATCCATTATAACAAGAGAAAGAGTAGAAAAAAAAATTTCTTTTAGCAACATATGAACAGCTTTCAAACATTACTGAAATATCCAGGAACTCAATTTCTAATTTGCAACTCATAAGGGAAAATCCAATTAAAACAATGAAAGTAATGAAAAAGAGTTTACGTTAGTATGATTTTGTTCCTCTAAAATCTAGGAAGTAATGGAAGGTATATATACAAAATATAGTATTGTGTTTTCAAGATTTCTTTATGCTATATATGAGCATTCTCAATTACAGCAGAAAATACTGCAGTAATTGGCGTGACTAGGGTACAGTTAGTTACCTCAGTACTTTGTACTCAACAATGTTTATAACAAAAACTTCCACTTTGAAAACTATGCCTAAAAAGGAATTCTCTTTTGACTAAAAGAATTTAAAGATAAAGCCACTTGGGTGGCCACAAAACACATCAAACAGGTCATACTTCAAGCAGAATTATTACTATTCAATTATAAGTGCATGACTCATAGGGATATAAATGAGTCATTTTTTTTCTGTGTACATCAACTTAGATTCAGAAATTTACATTTAGAAGTACACTATCACATTTGCTCAGTCTATAGATTTTGGCTCCAATTTAACTTAACATAGTTAAACACCGATTAATGATTTACTACCAAATAAAAAAATTTTAATTACTACCAAATAAAAAAATTTTTAATTACTTTTATAAATATGCTTGGGAATCCTTGGTCTAAAAGGAAGGGAAACAAACAATAAAAACTTCATTAAAAATATTAAACCCTCAATATTATAAATGAATGCATTTTCCTTAATCTTGCAATATTTGAAAATTTTCACATCCATAGAGAAATAGTATTTCTAAAAACCTAAAATTATCAAATATTAAAAATTTTCATTATGATTTGTCTTCAGATTTTTATTGTAGACTGTCTATAGCCAAGTACAATATTACCGTTTGTAGGAAAAAATGGCTACAAGTGAAACCAGAATGATCAAAGTGAAATTTTAAGTGAATTCCATACAAGATAAATGAATGAATAAAGGAAATGAAGTAGTTTCAGTTATGATAAATGGCATCAAAGGTGGATGGAACTCCTAGATAATGCAGCATTTGGACAATGGGAGCTCACTGGACCTTTTAACAGACAACTGTGATAAGATCAGTGCCCCCGCAACAGCAGTAATGAATGGTCAGTGAATTAACATTACGAAGTATACTGCCAACAATGTAAGACAAAAAAACAAGACATAATTTCCTGATCTTTCAGAGGTCGAAAAGGTAAATGTGAATCGCCAACTGGCAAGTATTTTTTGAGCACCCACTATGTGATTTGTAGCATGTCAAATATGAAATATATTCCTTTCCCTCAAGCAGCTTACAATAAATTAGAAAAACAGATTTATCACTGACATAAAGTGAAAAAAATCTTTATGCAAATTAAAGCAAGGTTTTGATTCTAATATTAATACCAGATTATGAACAAAGATGTAATGTGATACACACTCATACACTAGTATTAATCAACAACGTTCTGGAAGGTAATCTGGTGATAAGAGTTTACACACACACTGGCACACTCTTTGAACCAGTAATTCCTCTTTTACAAATCTAAGGGAAAAACTTTTCAAAGATTTATGTAAGAGGCTATTCTCCACAGTGAAATCTACACTAGCAAAACATTAGAAACATCCTAAACATCTGCCAAAATTAATTTCTCAAAGACTATTTAATGACGTGGAAATGTTTCTGAGGTAAAGTCAGATGAATGATCCCATTTTTAGGAAAAGTACACAGGAAAATATCTAGAGATACAAAGTACTTGTATTTTTCTTATGTGCACGTCTTGATTTTACAAATTATTTTATAAGATTTAACAAAATAAGCAATTTTTATTTGAAAAGGCACATATCACACGCACACATACACAAAGTAAAACAAGCAATGACAGAATTGGCCTGGATTAAGAGAAGTTTCACGTAAAAAAAAATTGCTCGAGGGCTGGGAAAAAGTAGTATCTAAATTGAAAGAAATGACGGCATCCTTGACACTAATCTGAATAAGTAGGTAGAAACTGAGGGACACTTAAAGATAATAGTTACAACAGATTTTGAAGATATTCAAATATATCTTATTTCAAAAAAAAACCAACCTAGCTTATAAAAAAACCTGACTTTTGTTATAAAACCGTGCTACGTGGCAACTTCTGTATTTGTACTGTTGGTAAAGATTATAAATTATTTTTACTAACACAAGACATTTGATTTCACAACGATCTCTTAAAGCAAGGACAATAGTATGAAACAATTTACAAGAGAAAACAAGAGCTTGAGATCCGAGACGTTGTGACTTGCCCAAGCAAACAGCTAATAAGAACTGGAAACAGCAGAGACCACGCACTGCTAAGCCTCTTTCTCAGGCAATCTACATTCCAGAACACCAGGTTTTTCTCCAGTATTATTTTTAGTCACTTTCTCCTAGCCAGAAACACTGCCAGTTTTGTCTGCAGTTTGTCTGCTAAACATCTGAGGTTTTGTTGCTAACAAACCTGCCTCATCCTGTATTTTGAAAACATTCTTACTGACCCAAACTCGGCACGAAGTTAGGCAAACTGGTTAAAGTAAGACGATAGAAGCTATCCTCTTAAATCTTGCCAGTTGACTAAAGTTTGGGGAAATCAAAAATAATGTGCTTCTTATACCTTAAAAAAATTTTTAAAAGCACCGTACCGCTGACCAGAGGGGAAGGGAGTGGATCCGCCCAGGACAAAGAAGGCTGGGAACGAACCAAACCCTTATTTTCTCAGAGTAAGAAAACGTTACAAGAACGTCTCTCTCTATCCAGTTGCCTTCCCTCTTGGCTGTAAAAACTGGCGTCTTCCTTTCATGACCCGAACATACGTCTTATTCCTTGCTACCAAACACCAAATAACCTAAAATTTTCCAGCAACACTGTCCCTTTAGCACACCAAGAAGCCACAAATTAAAAACACCATTCCTAATTCTCTAGATTCCCCCACGTGCATCGCATCTAATTCGAAGCCAAATCAACCTTTGCCGAAAACAAATTATGAAATAAATAAACCAAGGGTCACATCTAACAGCTGGCTCCGCCTCTCAGCTGCCCCAAAACCACGGTATTTACGACCGCACCCGCTGAGGCGCGGCAGCCAAGGCAAGAGGGGCCCAGACCACGTGTTCTGCCTTCTGCGCACGCGCCCGACAAAACAAAAGGAAGGCCTGCCAAACCCCGCCCCTGCACCACGTGACCGCGCCTAGGTCCGCCCCCACCCCTCCCTCCACCCCTTTACTCCCCTCCCCTCCGCTTCTGCCAAGGCTGTTAGGTTTAGCCGTTTAAATTTGGCTGGGGTCCGACCCCTGCCCTAGAGCGCAATCCTGTGCCGGGACCCAGAGTCCAACAACCCAGAAGATTCGGGGGGTGAGGGGGTCGTCGGTCGGTCGCTTGGCCCGCAAATCCGCCCGGTGGTCTTCGCTCTCCCTTCTCCGCGCTGCCGCCGTCCCCAGCAGAGGAGACCCACCCCCTTAGCCCGCCACTGAGACGCCGGCCACTCGCCTGCTGGGGCGCCCTGGCTCCCCTCCGCCGCCGCACCTTCGGTCCGGCCGTGGTGGGGGCTGCTGAGGTGATCTCTAGTTGCCCGCCCGCCTCCCCCCACCCAGGGCGCCGCTGACTCGTTTCCAGAGCGCGCCCCGCTCCCACCCCGGCCGCTGCCGCCGCCGCGGTTTAACAGTCCGCCAGCTGTCCGCAGCTCCGAGCGGCTCGGGGGACGGAACCCTGTGGTGGTGGAGGGGCAGTAGGCGGGGCGCGGCCCGGGCCAATGGCAGCGGGGGAGGGGCAGCACCATGCAAATGAAGCGGGTGGCGGGGAAACCCCGGCAGGGGCGGGGTCTGCGGAAGCGGCTCGGAGCGTTCTGGAAGTGGTTGGAGCGCGACACCCGAGTCCGGCTGCAGGGACGCGGCGGCTCCATCCGGGCGCGTCTCGGGTCGTTCCCGCTTCCTCCTTCCCCCTGCCCGGTGCCAGCCGGGAAAAACAGACACACACAACAAAAACGCGGCCCGGCGACCTCCCGCCCTGCTTTGCTATTTCTGTACCACTGTTACAGGAAAAACAGCGCTGGAGAAAGGCTGCTTTACGCGCTGTGGCCCGCGCGGCGGCTGCGCCGACTCCTGGTGTCTTGAGCCTCCCGCCCTGCCGCTAGAGGGGCAAGTTTTAACAAAGCTTTGTCTCAGTTGCCAAGTCTACGTGTCTCCGTGCGTTTGCTTTTATTTAGGCTGTGGGCTCAAACCTGATCATAATTCTGTGCGGCTCCCAAGGGGCCCTGAAATAGATGACAAATCTGCCCTGGATCCAACTGGCTCGTTTTTTGGTAAAAATCAGGAGCCGCCAGTTCGAGCATTTTTAAAGCTGAACAAAGCTGGTGTGAGTGGCACTGGCGTCCATTCCGTTCTGCAGTAGCGCAAATAAAAGGAGTTTTATGCGGAGATAGCTAGCCAGGGACACATAAAAACATCTTTGAGAGTCTCGCACCTGGCCCAGCACTCCGCTTACCACTAAACTACACCTGGCATTTTCCAGCCACGCACTTTTTTTTTTTTAAGACTCAGCTCTAAATTTAGCTCTTGAGATGTTGGATTAGGGGGCTTTCCCAAACTCCTAATTTACACATGGAATGAGGTAAGGAATGAAGCGCACTAGAATTTTGGATCCAGAAAGACAAATACCATTATATCAAACTTATTAATTGGATTAGATCATGGTGTGGGGTGGGCGAAGAATCCAAGGAATTGGAGTTAAAGCATAAGATAGACCGGACTATTGGAATTGGAAAATAATCGGCTTGTTACTGCTCTTTATAGTAGATTGTGACTTCACTGCAGTAATTTTTATGACAAGCGGCATTTGTAGGAGAGAATGCGTTTTAATTGCTCAAAAAAATTTCACATTCATATGGGATAAAGGAGGAGTTTTGGGAAATAGATTTACTTGTATTGGAATAAAAGTGATTAATGATGTGTTCTGAAAATAAATCAACAACTATGTATTGGATATCTACCATATTCAGAGAGGGCTGTCCTAGTCTATGGGAACAGAAATGCAAAATGACATTAATTTATTTTATTTTATTTTATTTTATTAGTTTCAAGTATATAATACATTGGATAAACATTTATATAGTTTATAAAATGATCCCCCCAATTGCTCCTTCTCTATGGCTCACCACCTAGCCATTACCTTAATGCTGACTGCATTCCCTATGCCTTGCTCCTCATCCCAGTGACCATCAACTGCTAATTTGTACTTCTTTAACCCTTTACCCCATTCTCCCATCCCCCCCCCAAAAAAAAAATTTTAACAGTCTGAGAAGTCAAAACAAGCATGTTTTGAGATAGCTTAAAGGAACATTTTTTATCTGAGGGGACATTTTAAAAGAATTTAGGGAAAGAAGGCATCAATAGTTCAGGAGACAGTATCTTTGAATTTGAGCAAAGGTTGCATATATCATATTAATGTACATTGTCAACTAGATTAAGTAAATATTGAATAACAGGAATTCAGATTTTAACGTAAAGGAATTGTAGTGCCATCAAATTATGTGACACAGTTTTCTCCTCTGACATAATTATCAATTATTAAACCAAATATTTATATATTTCTCAAATATATGTGGTCAGTGTTAGGTCAGCGGGGGAGGGAAAGGCCAGCCAGATGCCTACCTGGAGGCTTCCCAGCTTGATATCGGAATCTGGACAAGGGCCCACCCTAAAGCCCTGGCACCACCGCCCTAATCCAGATGCTCAACTGGCATTCCCCATTTTATACCCTACCCCCACATAATCCTATAAAAACTATGCCCTCTCGTCCCAGGACGCGACTTCTCTGGCCCCTCTCTTCTCTGGACCAGTGAACCTCGCCCAGGAGCCCTCTCCCAATAAAGGCTTGCTTTTAAAACTTCTCGGCATGTCACACATTTACCGTACAGTCAGTGCCAAAGATGTAGCAGTAAACAAAGTTCTCAGCCTCATGGAATTCATAGTAGATGATATAGGTAGTAAATTGTGTAATTACATAAGTAATAATTCAAAAGGCAATTTGCTTATATTATCTAGTTTGTTCATCAAACTACTACTAGGAAATAGGCTGTTTTCAATACTTAGGTTAATTTTTTCATCTTATAGTTAGTCCTGCAATCTGCCAAATTCTCAGACCTTAAACATTTCAAGTTATCAAGGCTTCATACAAATAACATTTTCTTATTCCTTTTGTATTCAGTGTATACTTTAAAAATAACGAGAATTTGGAGGGGCAGGGATTGAAATGCATGCCAGTTTTTCAGAAACTGTAGACTATCAAAGCTTCTTACTACAAAAATTGACATACTGAACTATTTGTCAAATTATTTTCTACATTTATCATTCAGCAAAAGCCTGAAGAATGACATTTTTTTTTTAAATTAAGGATATTCATTATTCAGAAAGTTCATTAAAAGCATTCTGATTTCCAGGAAAAAATATATAATTGGCTAGGAGTCTTGGCAAGAACAAGGAGAAGGGAAGGGCACCATTCTTGCTGACATGATTATTACCTGTCTAGAAGCCTGTAAAAGTGTCCAGGTAAGCTACATTACAATGATTTTGTGATAAACTTCTTTCCTCAGCACTGTTTTTCGTCAGGCCTTTCATTCAGGAAACAGGAGTGTGGCACTTAATATACAGCTGACATTGTGATAAATGTTAGTGATACAGAAGAAAGATTATACCCTAGCTCACAACCAAGGTGAAGTTACGAAGCACAGCCTTTTTTTATTCCTCCTTCCTGCTCTGTTCTTCCCCATGGCACCTATCACCATCTAACATAACATAGATTTTAATTCTTTTGTTTTTATTGTCTTGATACCTAGGCTAGAATGTAAGCCTCATGAGGTCAGGCACTTTTGCTGTTTTGCTTACTGCTGTATCCCCAGAGCCTAGGACAGAGCCTGGCACATGTAAGTTGTCAACACATATTTGTTGACTGAATATGTATATGCATTTAATTCTCACATTCTGCAAAGTGAGAGTTATATTCATTTTCCAGGTTTAAAAAAAATGAGGTTAATATTGTATTCTATATTCTTACACTAAGATATGGCCAATCTTGGATCTGAAGACAGACCTACCTAGCTTCAAAGCCAGAGTTTTTTTTCTCACTTCCTCTCATATAATAAAAAGCTAGTTTGGAGGCCTGTACTGTTTATTCCTCAATATTTCCATGCCTAGGGTGACTGGTGACTGTCCTCCATTGTCATATTCAAGCATATTTAATTCCTTCTTTTTATGATCATGTTTAGAAAGTGGAATAGGAGAAGCAGCAGGGTTAAAGGTGACAATTCCTATTCAGGATAAATTTAGCTCTAACTAGTCAGTATCACAAGCAGACAAAGGTGAGGGTAAGTAGCAAAAGCTATAAGATTTTTAGAACTAGGCAGGGTATAAGGATGGTTAGAATTGACACATGGTTACAGGGGAATCCAAAATGTCTCCCTGTGTATACAAATATCCATAGCACCTTTATTTGCAATAGCCCCAAATTGGACATAACCCTAAGATCCATCACCTGGTTAAAAGATAAACAAATTGTGGTACTTCCATATAATGGAATGCTACTCAAGAATAAAAAGAAACGAATTATTGATATACAGACAACATAGATAAGTCTCAGTATGCTGAAAGGAGCCAAACACAAAAGAGTAAATCTTGTGATTACATTTATATGAAGCTCTGCAAAAGACAAATCTAACCCATAATGACAGCATATGAGCAGTTGCTTAGGCCTGAGGCGGAGAGATTTATGTAGGATGGGCAGAAGAGGTGATAAAAAGACTCTGTACCTTGATCCTGGTGGAAGTTAGACGGGTGCATGCATTTATCAAAACTCATCCAAATGTATACTTAAAACAGGCACATGTTATTGTATGAGAATTATACTTCGATAAAGTTGATTTTTAAAACAAGAACTCTCAGATGAAGGTTGACTCAGAAATCTCAAGGCTTTCAGATGCAAAAACATACAGGCAGAAAAAATTAAATCAATATCAGTTAGGATGCAGATAGCCTGTGTGAAAGTATCCAAAAGCCCAAAATAGTGATGGCTGGAAAATATAAGGGTTAATTCTCTCTCTTATAATTTACTGATTCTAAGACACATTATTTTTCACAATTTAACATTTCTGCAATCGGATTGACCTTAGTATTGATGCAATAAGAAAGCATTATATCTGTTTTATTGTCAGTGGGCTTTTTCTTAATAATATATAAATAACGGTGTATATAAGATTCAATGAAACATGGTTTTAAAAAATAAAGTTTAGAGGTAGATGGCTCTCGTCTGATATAACAGCTCCATGAGGTCACCAGGAACCCAGGCTCTTTTCTCATATTCTCTTCTGCCTCCAGCCTCAAAGTTACCTCATGGTTCCAGGTGGCTCCTGGAACTCCAGCCATCATGTCCACTTCCCAGGCAGGCGGCAGGAAAAGGATAGAAGGCAAACAAGGTCTTTAAGTTGCCTCTCCTTAAGTCCCTCTCAACAATTCATCACGTGGTTATATCTCATTGCAACAGAGAGCAAGAAATGCAACTAAAGTTGAATACACTGTCACCTCCAATAATATAGGGATTATTATTTAGGAAGAAAGAATAGATGTTGGTTAGGCAATGGTCTTCACCAGTTTCCAAAGCAAAATGCCTAAAACCAGTCAGCTAAATGTAATAAAGGAGTTCTGGTAGGGGAGGAGGTTTTTTGAACTACATCCTCTTCTTCGGGCTCTGTGGCTGTGCCCGATTGCCAAGAATGCTGAACACATTGATGTCATTAGAAAGAATAAAAGTGCACAATTCTGCAAAGGTAGATGAGGACCAAAATATGGAAGGCTTTGATGCATGTTTAAATAAGAATTATAAATTTTATTTTGTAGGTATTAGTGCATAAGTAAAATGATAAAAGTGTTCTTTTTGGAACACTAATTCCATAAATCTTTATACTAAACAGACATATCCAGAAATACTGGGTCAGAAATCACTACAACTGAAAAAGTATCCCAACATTCTGATTAATGTCGTATGAAATGTGAACATCATAGTAATGTCTTGGGGTCACTGAAAGTGTTATATAACACCAGCTCTATTTCCTCAATTATGTATCATGTATAATAATGTATGAAAGTTGTATTGGGCACGATAGGCCAGGTTATAACACAGTAACAAATATGCTCAAAGTCACAGTGACTTAACAAACACAAAAAGTTTATTTGTATCTCATACAAAGTTTGCTGCAGATACAGCTAACTTTTCAGAGCACTCGTCTTATATATATTGGATTTGTATTCCATACTTCGATCTTATGTCACCCCCACAGCACTTTTACAATTGCTGCCACAGACTAAGACATGTCACTGTTACTTTCATCTATAGTCCACTGGCAAGGACTAATCAGACAGTCCTGCCCAATGACAAAAGAACCAGGAAACTTCTCATTGTACCCAGAAAGAAGATCTGTGCCCAGATGAATATTGAAACTCTCTACTACAAAAGTCACATAAATATATATTTTTAAATGCCATCGACAGATGAGACTGGGTCTCATTTGAGATGTGAAAATTTCCAGGCACTAATCCCAATAACCAGGATCTAGTTTGTAGTTTTTATAGTATTTGCTAGTTGCCTATTTGGTTTCTTTTCCAGAATTCCCCTTTCCTAATATTTTGATTTTCACAATAGTATCCAGCCCTCCACACATCTCATGTGCTTTGACTGAATCTGCTCCCACTCCATGTCCCAAAGTGGGCCCTGCTTGGCTTAAGCCAATCAATACATTCCATTTCCCTTGGCATAATCATTGGTTCAGAGTTGGGCATGTGACGAAAACTAGCCCCATGAGAATGAATTTCAGCACTTATGTCCAAAATGATGGGTACAAGTACATTCACTCTGGACATGAAAAAGAATTCCCAGTTTTAGAAATAGGCCTACACTATACATAACACACAGAACATAGAGATGGAAAGCAACTGGTAAAGTAGGTCCTTAGTGACAAATACACTGTTCAGTCAACCAGCTTTGGAGTCTGCCCTAATTCTGAGCTTTCCAGTTGTGTGAAACCTTTCTTCATTTTTTAAGCCATATTTGATTTTTCTGTTTCTTGCAACAGAACAAAATTCTAATATAATTTTCTGTTGTAAAGTGAAACATAACTTCTCTTGGGATATGTTAAGATAAACTTCTGTTAAGTTCAGATTAAAGGAAACGACTGCAGAAAAGGTATGATTTTTAGTAATGAAAATAATTTCAAAATGTTGAAAAATAAATCAGAAGCAAATTAAATAGAGACATTCTCTCTTCATGGATTGGCAGACTCAAAAGAGTCCAAGTGGCAATACCCTCCAAAGTGATTTATAGGTTTACTGCAATTCCAATCAAAACTTCAGCAGGATTTTTTCTTTTTGTAAAGTATATAGACGAGTTGATTCAAACATTTGTATGGAAAGGAAAAGGAATTAGAATGACCAAAACAATTTTGAAAAAGAACAAAGTTGAAGGAATCTCATTATCTGACTTTAAGAGTTTTTATAAAAATACTGTAACCAAGACAGTGCAGTTAATGGCAAAGAGGAAGATACATAAATCAATGAAACTCTATAGGGGTCAGAAATAGACCCGCACAAATATGTTCAGTTGATTTTTTAGAAAGTACAAAGGCAAGCCAATGAAAAAAAGCATACTCTTTCCAAGAAGTGGTGTTGGAAGAATTAGACTACATGTAAAAAAAAAAAAAATGCATCTCAACATAAACCTAACATTTTATAAATATTACTAAATGGAACACAGATCTAAATAAATTATCTACACTATAAAGTTCTCAAAAGAAAACACAGGAGAAAAACTTTATGGCTTGAGTTTGGGCAAAGAGTTTCTTAGGTATAATACCAAATGCATGATCCATAAAAGGAAAAAAAAAATTGGAATTCATCAAAATTAAAAACTTTCACTCTATAAAACACACTAAAGAGAATGAAAATAGGAGAAAATACTTACAAATCACATATCTGACAAAGGACTTGTATCTACAAAGGAACAGCCAGAGCCTGATGATCTTGTGCATTTCCACCCAGACCACATAGGCAAAGCTGGAACAACAGCTCAATCTCAACAAAATGCCTTGTGACCCTCCTGGGACATGAAAGCAGGGGACTTGTGAGGTGATGCTACAAGGCCATTTCTCACTTGCTTCCCTATCTACCACGCAGGCTGTCATGAGACATTTTCTTGTTTTAAGAGTTCAAATGGGGTCTGAGCTTTCCACCTCACCATCCTTAGGGCACACCTACAGCTATAAAATGGCTTAGTAGCATCGTAGAATGGACTCCTCAGCTAGTATCCCATCATTCTTGTTACAGTCATCCAGCCTTTTTTGTTTCACTGTCATCCTGTGCAAAGGCCACAGAGAACTGACACCGTTGGCTTCTTGTCTTTTCAATCTTTGTGTAAGCAATAAACTGAGTCTCAAAAAGATTCATTGTTCCTTTACTGGCTGAATCTGTTAGCCTGGCCTTGCCTTGTGGCCTGACAGTGTTGGAACATATAAAAAAATTCTCAAAGCTCAATATTAAAAAATAAATAATAATAAATAATAATAATATAATAATAATAAGCAACCCAACTAAAAAAATAGCTAATTCACCCAAGAAGAAATCTTAAAGGCAAATATGCACATGAAAAGTTGTTCATCATCATTAGACATTAGGGAAAGGTAAATAAAAACCACAATGCGATACCACTACATACCTGTTGGAACAAAATGACAAGTGCTGGAGAAGATGCAGAACAATCGGATCTCTTACATTGCTGGTAGAAAGGCAAAATGGCACAGACATACTGGAAAAACAACTTGGCCATTTCTCGTGAAGTTAAACATACATTTCCTTTCCTGACCCAATGATCTAGGTATTTAATCTTAGCAACCAAGATGTTCTTAATCAGGTGAAATAATAAAATGTGGGACATCCACACAGTAAGATACTATTTAGCACTAAAAAAAGGAACGTGCTTGTAATTCACACAACATGAATAAATTTTAAATGTATTTTGCTAAGAGAAAAAAGCCATTCTTAAAAGGTTATATACTATATGATTCCATTTATGTGACAGCCTCAAAATAACAATGCTATAATAACAGAAAACAGAGCAGTGGTTGCCGGGGTTAGAGCTACAAGGAAAGTGTGACTACAAAGGACATGAGGAAGTCTTTGTAGTGATGGAACTGTTATCATAATTGCATTGATGGTTGCATAAATATATTCACATGCTAAAACTCAGAGAACTAAAAAAAGTGTTTTAACTATATGTATGTAAACCAAAAAAAGTGTGTAGGGGGGCAAATTTTCTGTATGCTAATTTAAAAAAGAGAGAAGGAAATAAGAGAGGACTGTTAATAAGAGACTTAGGAGACTGTATTTTTGTTAAAATATGTAATTTGTGAACCTCGTTTAGATCCTGATTTGAAGAAACTAACCACAAAAGGCATTCTTGATATAACCAAGAAAAAATTAATGTTCATTTAGAACTATATGTTAAATTTAGGTTTTTAAAGTTTAATAATGATTTTGTGGTTATATAAAAATACCTTTATCAGTTAGAAACACACTCTGAAATATATATGAGACAGGGTTGAATCTGGGATTTGCTTTAAAATAACTGAGAGGAAGAATCTGAGATCTTGCTTCCCAACAATTGTCCTTAGTTGGGCTCAAATAAAAACTTATGGAAAATTCAAAAAAAATAAAATAATTGAGAAAAAAACTGGGGGCGATACATTGAGAAATGTTGAAGCTAGAGATTCATTATACTATCTTCCTATTTTTGAGTACATTTGAAGTTTTCTGTATTCTTTTTCCTAAAAATGGAAAATTAGATTTCAAAAATAGTATAGAACCTCTTTTCAACATGTATTATAAAGCAGTAGACAGGATGGGCCTACAGTTAGTTTCCAGCTCAATGTCAAATCTTTCCATTGACTCTAAATAAATAATTGCTGTGTGCGCCAAAAATAATACTGACATATGAAAAAATCTAGTCTCTTAGAAATCTTATACCTTGTGCAATAAACTACAAAACTTACTAGATTAGTAGAGATTTGCAGTTAGATTTTACAACAGCAAATCAAAACAGCTTCTACATATTAGCATTTCAATAACACATCAAAGAAATAAAGGGCAAAAATAATTTTAAAGCAATAATTATTATTCTAAAACTCTCAGCCAAAAACCAAAATTACTCAGACTTTTTTATTTTCATTAATTATTTATACAGTATGGCTTTCTTGCTATGTTGGTCCAGTCTGTTCTTTTGCACACTACTGTTTATCGTTTCTTGAGCACTTAGCACAGATACAGATGATAAATTCTCTCCCCAGGGGACAACAATCAAAGCCACACAAGCAAAACACAAAGATAACTATTTAAGAAATCAAAACCAAATGGAAGGTTAAGAAGCACATTCTAACTCCCTATTTTGCTTTCAGCTTTGAGCACATGGTACAACC
Organism: Eonycteris spelaea; assembly: GCA_003508835.1. Taxonomy (NCBI): domain Eukaryota; kingdom Metazoa; phylum Chordata; class Mammalia; order Chiroptera; family Pteropodidae; genus Eonycteris; species Eonycteris spelaea. The sequence continues at coordinate 4,883,144 of PUFA01000050.1, read as the reverse complement.
CATACTTCTTTTGTGGCTGCAAAACAAGACTAGTTAGGAAGATAAAGGACCAGTTTAGAAGAGACAGAAAGCATTCCAGAGATCATTCCAATAAAATAACTTACCTTAGAAGTCCTTTTCCTTTCTTAAATATAAAAATTACTAGAACCTATTTCTAGCTCTAGTGGACCGTAATAGCTGTGTGTGTATGCGTACGTGTGTCCTTATAATATTATGTTGAAGGATACAGGCCTGGAACAGCCAAGGTCATTTTTCTAGGCCCTGCAATGAAATTTTCTGAAATATCTATTAGGCCAATTTGCAAAGAAAAGTAAAAATAAGTGTATATGGTGTAAGTGCTGGCAGGTTTAAGCCCTAGATTCAGGCCCTCGAGACCCTAGTTCCCACAGTTCTTTAGATTATATAGGCTACTCTACAATCCTTTTAAGCCAGCACACTCAAATTTTTGTTTAGGATGCTGTGAACTGGGTTTCTTTTGTCATTTCCACCTGAAAGAATCCCAGAAAGTTAAATAAATTGCCCAAGGTCCTAGGCTTTTCCTATGCGAATTTACTTTGCACCCTGTAGATATATTCCCAACACCTAGTTTCTTCTAAGACTGGAAAAGGTAGGGAAAGGGACTGAAGGATGCGGGTTTTTCTGTCTACTCCTATACTGTTTCCTGGTAGTGTGAGGGAGGTGAAAGCTGCAAATATAGTAATATCTAAGAAAAATTTATTTTAACCTGTTTTGCATGTGTATTTAATGCCTATGAGCAAGAACTCAAGCTGGCAATAATACAAACTTCTACCCAAGAGCAAATCAAAGGTGTATACTTCTAAGAATGGCATCAAAGTATTTTCTCTTCCCTCTGCTCTATCTTGCTGTAGTGATTGCATTAAAAAATAATATTTAAGACCAACAACACCAAATAAAATGTTTAGGTTTTTTAAGTTGAACAAGAATATACACATTTGTTTCCATTTAAAAACTACTTTATTCATCATCTCACCAGTGTATGCAAAGAAAAACAAGTACGGACATGATGCTAGTTTACAAATTAATACTTTATGTTTGATAATAATTAGTTTTAAGTCTCAAATCAAATGTTTCCCCACTTTCTTATTTTAAATGCTCACTTTATTTTATTGCACTTACTATGACATTGTCTTATTTACTTCTTTATTATCTTTTTAATTATTTATTTACTCTATTTATTAGAACTTGTTTATTGATCTATTGGATTCAAAGATTGCTTCTCCCACTGTGTTAATCTTATATTTGCACTTTATTTCTTTCCCTATAAGAAAGCACACAAAAACATGTTTGGTGTTTCCTCCCTTTCCAGGTTACATTTTATCTTGAGGAGATTTAAAACCAGATTAGTTATAATAGGATTCCAGGATGTGGGCAGATGTCTATTTATCACGGACGATGTCTCTTGAGATCAGCTCCTTCATTATTTCATTGGTACCACCATAGATTGGCTGAACTCGGGCATCCACATAAGATCTGGATAAATCAGAAGATGATTGAATGAATAAATAAAAGATACTAGAAATTATAAATTTTGTCTTACCACATAATTATTACTTACTTTAAAATATTCATTTTATAAAATCCAAACAATAAAAATTTTTCATAAATTATTTTTTTCTGTATGGCATTCATCCTTAATGATACAATTCTATTATGATAGTGATCACCTGTATAGCTTTGTTTTAGTTTGCTTGAAAAGATTACAAATTCAAAATAACATTTGTAAGTTTGTCTTGTTTGATTTAATTTTGTAACATTCAGCCCATATAATATCATTTGAAAAAAAGGCCACTTCAGATTTAGAAATGGATGCAATGTTTTAATTCCTTGTTATCTTTAATGATTTCCAAAGAAGGTACAATCCACTGGTTTTATAGATAACAAAAGAGAAATAAAGCACATATTTTTTTAACATCCTTTTAGATTCCTATCACCACAGCTGCCATCAGAGGTATAAACTGATGGTTTAGAAAATATTACTTCCCACAAAGTTAACAACTTATTTCTTGGAAATGGTTAATAGTCACTTCAGTAATGTGTGAGGTTAAAATACTGAGTGACTAAGTCCACTGGCACAAAAAAAAATGAAAAATGTTATAAAAAATTTACTTTTGGTAGCAATGACAGTAACTACGACAATGTAGACTTGTTTTTACCTTTTCTTTTTCTCATTTTATCCTCAGATCTGAGATTGGGGAGAATAAATATTGTTTTGCAGATAAACAAATTGAGGTGTAGAGAAGTTAATACACTTACTAATTAATGGTTGCTACTTAATGTCCAAATGACAGATAACTGGCAGACTGGAATGAGGAGGTAGGTGTCCTGCCACTTTGGTAAGTATCTTTTTAAGTTCTATCACAATATTTTCACTGATCCAGGGATGTAGAGTTAGTTATTTGGAACTTCATGGCAGAAAATTCAAAGTCCAGCATAAAATCTGGTTTTCAAATTTGAATTTTTGAGACAAATTAAATGTGCCAATTCTCTAGGAACATGACCAGCTGTGGATTTATACTTCTCCATATTTATCATGTGACTTTGCAAAGAGTGAGCACCCAGCAAATATTTACTGATTTGATTTACTTTAGTACAAAGGAATTTTATTGTCTCAATACCTACTTGCTGAAGAAACATGAAATCTAGAGACATCTGTGTTTTCAAATATATTTTTCTTTTGAATAGATTCCACAGTGGTACACAAAATCCAGCCCTTGCATTTAAAGGACTTACCTAACATTTCAGCCTGCTTCAGTAATCTCAATGCTTTTAGAGATTTTTGAACTGGGTTGGGCTTTCCCCCCCACATTACAGAAGTTCCAATAGAATAAGTAATGACAGAGATTAGTAGAGCTTTCATAGGTTACTAATTAAACTTAGTCATCAACTAAAATTAACAGAGAAAGGCAGCAGGATGAATGTTTAACCACAGAAACGATGAAGCTCTATATCTCAGGGTGCTCTTCCTAGCGTGGCAAAGAAGTCCTGAAATGGCAAGGCTTAAGTTTTACTTCTCACAGGCCCCAAGCCCAATGAATAAAACTGAAATAAACTTACACTAAAGAGCAGTTATTTAAAAACAAACAAAAAAACATAAAATTAAATAAAACAAAAAGCACCTCTTTCTATGAAATCAAGAGTCAGCAACACACATACACACACAATTTAGCTTCATCTGAGGATATAAGGAACATAAATGAGATTTTTTTTTCTATTAAATCATAACTGTACACATCCACATACTGCTTAATGTTTAATTAGTTTTATATATATATAATCTACTACTCTTTCTAGTTATCTTATAAAAAGTACCTTCCCTATATCTTTGGGGAGAGAAATAGTGTTCTAGTTTAAAAGTTCACACAACAAGCTGGTCAAAAAGGGGGTTATTTTTCCTGAAAGGAAATATGTTTCTCAAACTGAAACCAGGAATTTTAAATACTAAGCCATCAAGCTCCAGTTTTTGCTTGCTACTGACCTGAAGGAATAGCTTCTGAGAATACAGAGACCAAGACTTATGCTACATTCTAATCTTAGGTCGTGTATATAGCATATCATCTAATATGCCTTTCTTAGAACCCGAACTAAATAAATTAGGCAAACATTGAGCCACTACATGTCTACTTTCCCAGCAGCAGTTTTTACAGCACTGTTAGAGAAATATAAACATCCATTATTATTTTATTTTCCTAGCATTATGAATATTGAGAATAGGTGGATTAATACTGTGAAAAAAACATGAAAATGCCCAGGGAAATTTTCAATGATGATTTAATTTGTGCTAGCATTACTCAATGTTTACTTTTGATTTCATGACTTCACAAAGATAAAAAATAAATCTGCTTTTGATGAAGTCCTGTTTGAAGTAGTTCTAAAGGGATATACCAAAATCCAAGTCCAAGGATTGATTTAAAAAAAAAAAATTATTTAACTATTTTATGCCTACATTCTCAAGAAAGGGAAAAGCCCTACTTATTGCTGACTTTTTATGAAAGGTTATAAATTATATATACCATGTGATTAAAACTTTATGAGCTGCTCCATGCTACAGAAAATTAGTAAATTGTATCTATGATGAAGCTTCTGTTCTTAATGTAACTTTAATAAAATGTTTTTTTTCTCACTAAGGACTGTAAGTGCATCAAATGTTTTCAATTATGCTTGTCAAAATGATAAATTTGAAAGTCAGTTTAAATACTAGTTTGGTAATTTTCCCTTCACATATCTGTATTTAGATTAAAATTCAAAAAAATTATTAAACCCATAGCATTCTCATTCCCAGATTCAGAACTAAATTGGATTTCTCTTGATATAGTACACTTCCTTGGGAAAATTTTATAAACTGAAAATATTGCTAAATCAGAGAAAATATATTTTCAAGAGTGATGAGGAAAAATGCCATGGGGAGATTACTGAGGCAAAAGACTACGGAAAGAGGGAAAGCAAAAATTGTGAAGATGGAAGAAGAAATACAGAAGAAGATGCTGCCTATTGACAAACCAGTATGGCTCGGAACTAACAGCAAGAATATTCGTATGTAATACAATAAAAAGTGTTATTTAATTTCTCTTAATTTGAATGAAATAAAAATTCTATATGGAAAAAATTAATACTTTGTTTTTAAAAGGAAAATAATCAAATATTTAAGAATGACAAATTAGAACCTTTTCATATGCAGGTTGCTTTTCCAAAGAGGACATATAAATAACCAAAAGGGATATTGGAAAAAAATGCTCAGTGTCAGTAATTATCAGGGGAATGTAAATCAAAACCACAATGAGATATCACCTTATACCTGTTGGGATGTCTATTAACAACAACCACCACAAAAAACCCAGAGAAACAAGTATTGCCTAGGATGTGGAGAAAGAAATTGGAATGCCTACACATGATTGCAGGAAATGCAAAATGGTGTAGCCGCTGTAGGAAACAGTATGAAGGTTCCTCAAAAAGTTATATAAAACTACAATATGATCCCCAAATCCCACTTCTCGGTATTTATTCAAAAGAATTGAAATTAAGACCTCCAAGCAATATTAGCATTCACATGTTCACTGAAGAATTATTCACAATAGTCATGATGTGGAAACAACTAAATTTTTATGGACAAATAAATAGATAAAGAAGATGTAGTAAATATACACAGTGGAATAAAGTCCAACCTTAAAAAGGAATAAAATTCAACAATATGACAATCTGAAAGACCGTGAAGACATTCTGCTCAGTGAAATAAGCCAGTCAGAAAGACAAATACTACACAATTCCATCTCTATGATTTATCTAAACTAGTAAAATTTATAGAATCAACAAAGAATGGTGGTTGCCAGAGGCTCAGGTGAGAGGAAGATAGGGAGTTACTAAGCAACGAGCATGAAATTTCAATTAAGCAAGATGAATAAGCTCTAAAGATCTGTAGTACAATACTGTACCTATAGTTAACAAATCTTTATGGTACACTTAAAAACTTGTGAAGAGGGCAGACCTCATGTTAAGTGTTCCTACTACAGTAAAATAAAATAAAATAATAAAATAAAATAAAATAAATAAAAAATATAAAATTAAATTAAATTAAAATAAAATAAATAAAACAAGATAAAATAAAAAAAAAATAAAAATAAAATAAAAATTACTAGTCAATGCAAATTAAAGGAAGAATAATAACCTATTTTTTTACCGATTAGATTAACACAAAGTTTAAAAGGCAATACATTCATAGCTTAAGGGGATAAGTCATCGGACTTTGTTCATTAGAGTATAAGTTGCTATAAACTGAAGGAAATAATCTGAAAATGTATTAAAATTTAAAATACGCATACTTTTTGAACTATCCTGTTGTAATTGAAAACATATATCTAAGATAAATGTATATGAAAGTATTGTTGCAGCATTGTTTATTATAGTAAAAAGTTAAAGAAAATCTGGTGGTTAATAAAACAAATCATTATTCAAATATTTAAAAACAGGTAATAATTCAAATAAAGCCAAGCATCAAGCTTTATAATATTGCTCTCTTTACTTTCTTTAAAAATGACAAAATCCTAGTGGTGAAATGATAACATAAAGTCGTTTCTATCTGCCTGAATATACTCTATAGTCAGTTGAAAAATGTAAAGATTTTGCACCTCCTTTCTCTCAACGGTCAATGTACAAAGTACAATAATTTTCCTTTTTTTCCACATCATCCAGAAGAGTATAATAAAACAGCAATACTCACTTGGCAATTGGGTACTCCCACATGTATCCCCAACCTCCATGAAGCTGCACACAGTCATAAGCTACAGTGTTTTGTAACTCAGATGCCCTAAACGACCAAAATAAAAAGCAGAAAAGGAACATTTGAAACGATTTGCATGAGGTGCTTCACAATCAGGAAACAAATTTTTCTATCAAATGCATATATTTATCAAACAATTAAAACTAGGCATATTAGCTAACCAGAGATATAATCGTAATTGTGTGTATAAATTGCAAATGAAGTAAATCTCAGGAAAGTTCTCACATAATGAATACTTTCTTCATCAATTATATTTCTGGCTGGCTTTTTGTTAAGTTTAGAAACAAAATGTGGAAAGTACTCCTATTAGGTTTTTTCTACATTAGGCCTGAAACGGATATAGTTAAAACTTGAATTTGGTCTAATTTAGATTCTCTATATGATTTAAGTTAACAGTATAATTATACAGCAATCTACTTCCTTTTGTCTTTGTAATACACCTTTTTTTTCTCCAAAGATGTCCCTTCCTACCTGAGGTCTACAATTCTGAATTTCAGTAACGTGAAAAAACTTTTTTTGGGTTTTCAGAAATAAACTGAAAGTAAAAGTGAATAATCTAAGAGGCAGACTACTATTAAAGTACATGCATTATATAGAAAACATATTAAAGATTATTTGGAAATTATTGTTCCTGAAGTAATGTATATGAACATAAAATACTGGAGACATATTCTTTTCTGACCTTAATGCAATAATTTTAATTATCATTAAAATCTATAAGATAACTGGTAGGAATTTCATTTATCTTAACATAAAAATATTAGTTCAAAATTCTTTTCCACTTATTTTAATACAGGAAACAAAGAGCAAAGATAAGCATAGGCACATTTTCCTATTTAAAAATGGTTTTTTAACTCAAGCCATAGCAGAGGTGAGGATGTTCCTAAGAAACACAGTAACAACATAATGATTAACAGATAAGACTCAGGGGCAAACTATTTGGAATTCTATAAATTTTTGTATTTGGCAATATTTGCTGTGCAATAACTAATGAAATAGTTACTGGACTCTACCTAGTTGCTTGCTTTGCTTGCAAATGAAATACCAGTGTGTCTATAAATCTGGTGTTTTCAAAGAACAATAAAGTCAATAGCTATCCAAATATCTTTTGCCAAATATCTCTAAAAATTTTTTATACTTTTTCCAACTAGTCAAAGAACTTGCTATAAATATAAAATGTCTCCCCACAAAGTGCAAGTTCCTAGTAATTTCACATCAAATTTCAACCTGGCAATTTTATTATTTTAGAATCATTACACAAAACACTATTCTGCATTCTACTTCTGATTTAACTGAACATAAGTTAATGAATAATGACAGGAATTCTTTCTAGGTCATTTTTGGGCTAATGAGATGTGAAATGTTTTTAATACAAATGAAAGTCTTTTTAGAGTTAATAGGACATTTTTTCCTTCCATTTAATAGAGCATGTGCAACTTTTGATTGGAAAATTCTTCAGAAAATTTTCTTTGATCTGAAGAATAACTTAGAAAAATCCTGACCAATCCATTCATTTTAAGGATATTGAAATATTAGCCCAGAGAGAATTAAATTTAATTATAATTATTTAATGAAAGAACTGGGATTATCTCAGGACTCTAAGTTTTACTGTAAGTTTTTGGTTTCACTATACTGCCACTCTTCAGATAATTTGCAATTAAACTTACTTGAATGAACTAGTCATCCCACTTGAGTCTCTCAGTATTTTATTTTCAATGGCATGCTAAAAGTTAAATACAAACTTGAGTAATTTTTAGCATATTATAAATAGGCTTCATGGAGCCTTTCAGAATTTTTTAAAAGGTTGGTTCTTACTGCTAGTTTTCATTTACACAGACTTCTTCCTTTAAGACCCTCAATGCTGAGTTGAAAGTTGGAGGAATTCCACAACAGTCTATGCAAACACCATATTTTAATTACTGTAGCACACATACCAATATTTCGCCATGGAAGCAGTGGAAGTGTCCAGACGTTTCCTTTCATGCAGCTGGAGGCAGCTGTCTATAAAAGCTCTGGTTACACAAATTTGCGTTTTTTAATTCTGCCAGCTTATGCTGCACTGTCTTGAGTTTAAAGAAACCAAAAGATAAACATGAGCATGGTAGAAGAAGCACATTTTGAGTCACCTAACATATCAAAAATTATATAATGAAAGATTTTTAGAGCAAAACTAAAGTGGAATTACTAGAGTTTCTTTCTCCAAAAAAGCAGCATATGTTACCTAAAGAGTGAAAACTTAAAGCCCACTATATTTCATTGCTAAGAAAACCTGTACTAAAAGATGCAAGAATAAATATTTAAACGTTAATGTTTTAGATTTAAAAATTTAGACCATTTAGGGAAGCTTCTTGAAAAAAAGCGTGAGCCCCATCTTGTGGTACAACTGTTGAAAACATCTATTTTCCTCTGGAACTTAAATTCATGGAGAATTTTCTCTGTTAATGAATTCAGTAATCATATTTCTCTAGTCTGTTTCTCTGCCTTGGAGTAAAGACTAAAGTAGCAAGCTGAAGGGACAACATAAAAAATATTATTTTATATTGCAAAGTATTTAATCTAGGCCTGCAGAATGCAATAGAAGAATAACAGAATCAGAGCACTCAAGAGATCAAAGTCCAGTACCCCCCAACCTCTTCCACCTCTCTGCCCACCCTCCCTCTTTTCCCTCTCATAGCCTGTCTAGCAGTTCCTAACTTGAATCGAGTGGTCAGGAATTGACAATGTTATCATACCCATGTACACCTCCTCCTGCTGGCCACACACAACCTATCGTATTCTTGGGAATCATTTCATCTAGACCACTCTCAATTGTTCTTGCTACTCTCACTTCAATCAAATTTTCTTGCATTTTTAACTCTTGGCTCTCACACCTTGAACTTTACGTTTACATCTGGTCTCTTTAGCATCAACTCTTGAACCTCCTTCAGGAAACTGGCTGAATTTGAAATATTGGCTTTTCGCTTTAAGTAACCTCCAAAAATACACCCCATTCTAGTTGAGCTCTTAGGTTCAAGGCCCAGATATGGTCAGCTTGCTCTACCTTCCCTGTGGAAATTCAGATTGAAAAAGAGTTCTGATTCTTCTGCTGTGGAATATTTGAGTGAGATTTTTAATGTGGCTAATAAAAGGCATGAACTTAATGACAAATGTGGCTCAGTGAAACTCAAACTACAAATTATACTTACCCTACTTATGCACTGACAAGTCCAAAGCCGTGATTGAGTTCTCAAAGGAAGGTTTTGGGGACCAGATTCTCAGAGGACACTAGCCCTGCCTTTACTACTTATTCTAGCCATTCTCGAACCTTTCAGCATCATTGTGGTGGGGACAGTTTGGGAACCTTCCATTTTTGGAAAAGAGTGGAAAAGAGTCTGACAAGACCCAGGACCAGGCAAAACCAGGGTATATCAGGTGCAATCAGAGCTGTGAGAGACAGATTCCTCATAGGTGTACCACCATAACTAGTGTGCTGATGAAAAACTCACCTGACTCCCCATCCTATTCCAGAAACAGGCAATGTGAATAGCACCTTATGATTCCAAAGCCAAGCATTGGGAAGGCTGGCACCACACCTTCCCACTGCTGCATCCTGGCCTCTAATTCAGAACATGCTGGGTTACATCAAAACCTTCCCCCTCCCATTCCCCCCTTAATTTTCTAAATCTCTTTCTATTTCATTTATGTTTAATTAGGCCAATTCTGTACCCTTTAATCAGCACAAATTTCCTAATCCTAATCTACATATCCAAGTTCAGACAGAGAAAATCTAAAGATGGAACAAGAAATGAAAACAGTGGGGAAATACTGTTCTATACATTGAAAACAGATGAGTATATGTTTCATGAAAATCTCCAAAACTCAATTCTAAGCCTACTTCTGGTTTAGTTCCATGATACTTCATTTGGAAAATAAGAGGGAGTCTGATAAGTCTCAAGATACGTTCGTCCCACTCCTACCACCGTGGATGGCACATTTGAGAATTTATGCACTATTTCCAATATGACAGAATCAAGATCTCTAAGCCCAATTTCTCTCCCATGAGAGCTGTTCCTACGGGAATGCTGGGAGTGTCTAGAAGCTAAAGTTAAATTTCCAATCAGAATGGGTTCATTTAGAATTCTTGTGTCAGTGCTTTCAGTGAGGTCCACAGGTCTAAAGGTATTAATGCCTCTAATAGTAAATAATTTATTCTCTGGGGATAAAGAGATTAAATATTTACATATTCTTGGTATTGAGCTGGGTGTTCCCAAGCAGATTTGTTCTCTGCTCTTCACTGCTGACACTGTCACATTTTTAAAAATTATTCTCTAACAAATGGCAGCTACTCATTTGTACCACACATTATTAGCAAGATGCTGTGAATGATCAGCAAGCTTGTAGCAATATTTTTTTTAACATTCATTAATAGTTTCTAATAGTTTCATCTTTGCTGTAAATATGAAGTCCATAAACACAGGAATTACAGATTTCTAAGGGGATAAAAAAGCATGTCTTTTTGGTTCATTTTTTAATTGTATCCAGAATAGGTCTAAAGGCATGAGTGTTCTAATAAACATTTTTGATGTGAAAGTGGTAGTGGTTAGATTTCAGAAGCAAGTGATACTAATTCTACTTTGGATATGACTGAGAAAGTCACAGAGAGATGCTAAGTGGTACTATTCCCTTCATATTGCTAGAAGCCTATAATGTATACTTCCAAAGTTATACCTATCAAAGTACATCTGAGCACACAACCTTTAGAAGGCATTCAACATCTGTTTTCTTGGTGAAATAAAAAGGAATAAATCATGTAGGTCGGTATTTCTCAATGGGAGACTATTGGCATTTTGAGTGAAAAAAATTAGTTGCTATACAAAGCTATCTCTGAATACACAGAACATTTAAGGGCACAGGCCTCCAAGGATTATACCTAGTGCTCCACCCTCCCTGACATTTCCAAGTGCCTGGGGAAGAGGGCAGTCTTTGAGAATCACTGATATGCGCAAATCAGTGACACATAAACGAAAGGGAATGTAAAGTATAATATCCTTACTCTTAAGGAAATCACAATTTAGGTAAGTCAAGTCACACTTTTTAAAAATGTTTTCTTGACTAAATGTGTGCTTCATTTTTACAGATTCGGAACAAGTGTATTTAGATCTGTTACGTCAGTAAGGAAGTTAGAATGTAAGGAAGATTTTAAGAACATAAAAAAATTAACTTGATGAACATATAGGTAGCAAATAGGCCCCAAATGACATGGAGTTTATCCAGAACAGGAGCAAGAAGAAGTTGATAAAACAGCTCCCTTTATTGGAATAAAATAGGAAGACATTAAGTGAGGAAAAAAATAATAATAAAAGCTAACTTAATGAGCTCTTACTTTGCCAGACAATATTTTAAGTACTTTATGTGTATTATCTCAGCTAATCCTCATAGTAAGTCTATGAAGTGAAAGTCACATCTTACAATAAAATACTTCTGAGAGAGACAATATAACTTGCCTAGACCACAGATATTCGAGTAGCTGTGCTAGGATTTAAAATGCACCTAAATTTATATAATGCTGGTCCTGAAAAGTTACCAAAATGTTTCATCTCTCCTCTTCCCTTCACAAAGCCTTTCAGCCAAATCATTCTACTTGAAGCTTTTCAAGTAGATTTCCAAATCCAGGTTTTTTGCTGGTAAAATGCTTCACCAATTTGATGACTGCATTGTTTATAAAGTGTTCCTTCATTTAAGAAGAAACTAGAGGGTCTAAAATTTGATTGTCATATTTAGTGATCATGGCCACCATATACTGAGTTCTTCTGCAAATATCTTAAATTCCTTGGCAAAACCCAACTTAATTGAACACCATCAAGCACTTCTCTGTGCTTGAGCCTAGGCAATGGGGGAAGCACCTCTCCTGTTGGAATGGGAAGGCCTAGCTTCCCATGTACTTTGGCATCCACAGCCTCACACTTTCTCACAGATTATATGCAGTTAATTATCCTCTCCACATCTACAATTTTCCCTCTTTATTAAATTCTCTCTCTAGGCCTTACGATATGCTTAGCATTCCCATCCTAAAAATCAAAACAAAAAATTAATAATCTCCAAATATCTCACTTGGCTCCAAATATTTCCCTCTACTCCTTACTCACCCTCGCTTCTTGCCCCTCCAGTTACCATCCTTTATCTCAATTAACACTCACAGCCAAACTCAGGAAAGCGTTGCCTGCCATCAGTATCTTTACTTCCTCATTTGCATTTATTCCTCTACTCGCTGTAGTCTGGCACCATCCCCACACAGGTCCATGAACAGCTTTAACAAAATACCCTCCATATCATCATGTCCAGAAGGCACTCTGATCTTCATCTTATTCTCCCTCTCAGCGGTATCTGGCTCCACTTCCTCCTATTTGAAATTCTCTTTTTCTCTCGGTTTCTGAGCTAACATTTGCCTGATTTGCTTTCTCCTTTTTAGGTGTCATTTTCATTTGTATTTATAAGCACTTCTTTTCCTATTCCACTTTTAAATCTTGTATTTTTTTTCCTCAGGACTCTGGCCTAGGACCTCTTCTTCTCTTGCTTTCTACTCTCTCTCCCTCAGTGATCTCATCCACTTCCATGGATTCTATTACCACCTATATGAAGATTACTCTAGATTTAAATTCAGCCTAGACCCATTTCAGAAGGGTAAAGTAATATCATCTAAACCATGACAACAAGCTTACCTGTATATGTGCAATTGTCTTCCCGAAAGCTTTTCTTTGCTTAACATAGTTCCTGGTTTCTTCAAACATAAATTCGCAGGCCGAAATTGCTACTTCAGAAATTAACAGCCTTTCCTATAAGCCAAAAATTAGGACATGAACATTATTCTAATTACACAAGTGAGTTTCACATGATTTCAGGTATAATAAATCCCATAAATAATCTTTATTAAACTCTAAATGATTTATTTCTTAAACTCTTTACAAAAAAAGGCTCCTATAGAGATTTCCAAAAATATTCTGACATACCTGTGATAATTCCCTTAAGCAAATCCTTTATGTTTATGAATGACTGTCTTTAATGTATATACCATTAAATTCCCTCTTCTCTTGACTTATTTATGGGAAAAGAAATTCTGAAGTTGTTAATTTTTCTTTATTGATCTCTACACACTACCTATCCAAATATATCTGTGGAAATCAATATTTTAAATTCTGACTATTAGTGCAAAAGTATCCACAGTCAGTTTAACTCTATCTTGCTGGCGATTTTCATGTTCTATTTCTACGTCAGTGTTCTTAGCCCTTGTCCCCAATTTCATGTTTAGCCCATGCTGTTCCAGTTACTAGGCAGGTACAGTCTCTTACACTGGCATATGAGGCTCAATGGTCACTCAGCAACCACACTCCAAAAATAAAGATGTAAGGGCTGGCCCTATACGGCTAAAATTTTTCAGTCTGACTATAATATCTTTCCCCTTCAACTCCTAGATATTATAAAACAAAACAAAACAAAACAAAACCTGAAAAATATTTTGGCTGATATTTCCTTACAAAGAGATAAGAATTCTTGACTTGTAATTGAGAAGCTAAAGTCATTACAAGAAGGAATCACAAAACTGAAATACCTGTTTTTCCTATTCACTTAGAAACTTTGACTGAATATATTCAAGTGCAGTTATTTACTTATCTAGCCTACATTACTCATACCTTTTTTTTTAACAAATTTAAGTTATAGTCAAACAATTGGCTGTATCACAAGTTTTGTATGCATAGATTTATATAGTTCTATATTATTCTATTCCAGTCTATTATCTAATCAAAAGATAAAATCTTTAATACTTCTGACCTGTGGAAGCTCTTGCATGAGATAATAAAAGCCTTTATTCTCTTCTCCAAGTAGGGCATTAGCTGGCAACCGTACATCTTCAAAGAATAATTCTGCGGTATCCTAAGAGATCATACAATTAAGTACAGAATTATCTCACTTAAATCTCACAATAACCTGATGAGATCACCATTTCCATTTAAAAAAAAAAATAAAACCAAAACAAACTGGAAGCCATGTTGGAGTGGTTAACAAATACAACCAGCAAGTGGTAAACCAGGGATTAAAACCCAGGTTCATCAGATTCCAAACCTTCTGGCTTTCCCGCTGCAACACCCTGTTACCCTAGCTCTAATATTGTCCAGTTCTGCAGGTATCGAGGACCTAGGATTTCTAATGAGTATGAAGTAAAAGTTTTTCTCTTTGTTAATGAAAACATTACTAATTACCAAATAATAAAAACATATTCTGTTTTATTTCATAATTTTCTTTAATCAATTTAATAAAGAGATGGCCTATTATCATGTAATTTTGCCATTTCTAAAGCAGATACTCAAAATACCCTGATTCATTTCCATTGCTGACTACCAGAAGGAAATATCATTGCATAAATGGTAGAATAAATCTCTATTATCATTTCTGAAAAGCATATTTTAGGAATTCAGCATTGGAAGGTATGATTGTGCTTTATGTAGTTCTATATATAAGGCATAATTGAGTAAATCCAATTATTTATAAATAGTTTATTATTAAGAATTCAGTAAACTCAATTATTACCTAAATATTATTTATATTATGACTTACCTGGGCTTTTAGTCCCATTTTATGTAGCTTTCGTCCCTTGATAAATCCTTTCATTCCATTTTCCACCAGGAAAAGGCTAATGCCATGGGCAGGAGAGCGAGCTTCACGATTTGTGACTGCCACTACGATCACAACATCACTTAGCCACCCATTAGTGATGAATACCTGCAAAACCCCAAGTATACCATGAAGCTCCATCATAATTTAGCTCCATGTGCAAGTCATAACTGGGGAAAAGTATACTCAAGAAGACTCATCCAGACAAGACATGCTTTATAACTCTCCCTGTATTCTATCCAAATATCTGAAGTGTTAAATATTCATACATGAGGTTGTCAAAGAACAGAAGAAAAAGAAAGGAAATGAAAGAAAAGAATGAAACCTATACAAGCCTTTCTTAGCACTCAGTCAACAACAAATACTTACCGAGTGTATACTAGACAGTTTTAGGTAAACAAAAACCTCTGCCATCAGTGGTATTAGGGATCTATTTACTCCTGAGCCTGTCGTAATCTTAATTGGAGAAGCTTTCCAGTTTTATCAATGGGTTGATGTGAGTCTCAGAGGGACTGAAAGGCTCTCAGATTCTATCAACGATCTCTCCACCTAAGAGCTTTTGAAACTCTTCTTGATATTTATAAGAAAACATTTTCCCCAGTTTCTCATTAACATCAAATTTATTAACTAATAACTATTGTTTATCCCATATTTGGACAATGTGAGTCTTACCTTCTCCTTTTCTGGTTTGATATGGGCTGTCTGGAAATCTAAAACATTTTCCATATTAATGAGGAGGCATGCAAAATACAACATAGAAGAGGAACAGATTTCATATAATATAGATGTTGCAAAATTCATACTGTCTCCAAAACAAAACAAATCAATTCCTGTGTGAACTCAAATAATCTTAGTTATTGTGTTAGTCCCTAGACCTGTTAAAATCACTAATGAGTGGTCTTTGAGACACTGTTACCCATGGCGTGACTCTGGAGAGAAGCCCCTCTTTACACACCTTGCTTCCATTAAGAATCCAGTCACTTCCATCCTTTTTGGCATTTGTTCTTACTCCTTGCAAATCACTATAATTGAAAAAAAGATGAAAACTTCATTAATTAGTACATACTAAGTTATGCAAATGTTGTTATGTAAGTATGAAAATAACATGATAAGTCAAACTGATTACATCATTATAAAAATTGATCTTTAATATTAGGAGTGTTCACACAAATGCACTAAACAAATCATGTCTGATATATTATATTCTAAATTATTTGTACAAATGAATATGTAAGGTTACATAAACTAGCCTGACTTTTTAGAACCTAACAAAGCCCAAGTAGCATTTAAGACTACAAAGTTGGACTCAGGTGACTCTTCAATGCCCACTATATCCCTGAGGTTATTTACCACATTGTGCTTGTCTGCCTCTGTTCACTTTTGTTCCTTCCCCTATCTCAACTGATCAAAAGCTTACTTATCAAAAAGACCAGATTTCAAATGCCAACTCCTTCTAACAAGCCTCCTCTCAAAGTAGATTATTTTTCTAAATATAATTTATATTTTTACAACATAAATATTCATAATTAAAATATAAAAAAGAGAAGGCAATATTCTAGATAAAGGAGAAAACTGATTTAATAAATAATTTTACCTCTTGGAATTTACAATAATTAAAGCGAGATACCATGCAAACTTTGGGGCTAAGGTTAGGACTATAATCCACAAGTGATCTCAGGGTAAACAATGCAGCTGGAAGCACCGCTGGCTGAGAAATGGGTTAACATAAAACATTTCCTTTACTGTGCTAGATTGTCAAATTACCCTCCTCTCTTTACACTTTCTTTCACCCACTAACTCTGAAAAAGATTAGTCTGTATTCTCTGCTTGTTTTCTCAATACCCATATCACTCCCTTCCAAAGTAATTCCTGCCCCTCTCCTCCCCTGAAACCACAAAAGATCACCAGTAGCCTCTTCAATTCTCAGCATCTGTGTGGCCTTGACATATTCACTCCTCGCTCTTAAACTCCTATTCTATAGCCTTTTCACACTCACTTCTCCTTGTTCTCAAGACAGAACATTTACCTAGATTTCCTTTGAATCCAATCCTTCTGTCTGTTGCCATATTTTTTGTACAATTTGAAATAAAACAGAAGGCCCAAGCTTTCCGCCTTGGTCTGCTTTCCATCTTTTTGCTTTACCCTTTGAGGATCAGGTCCTATCATGTACACGCTATTCATCCCACTCTTGAGCAACTGGTTCTTTCTCATTCATCAGATATGTTTAAATATAACTACTCTAGAGAAGTATTTAAACTGAGAAGGCCTTCCCTAGCATTCATATTTAAATTAGTTTTTCCCTTCTCTACCATACCCACCAGCACCACTAGTCTTTAGTACAGCACCTCATTTCCTTCATATACTTATCACAACTGATAATTGCGAATGTATCTCTTTTCCTTGACGTTTTCTTCAATAAGCACAGAGGCCACATCCGTTTTGTTCACATGGCACACTGAAGGCACTTACTAAGTACCTGTCAAATGAGTGAATACATAAACTTATCCATTTTCATTAACGGTTTTTAAAACTTGCCACTCCAACCTGTCTTCAGAGTTCCAAACTTGTATTTTTAACAGCCTGCTGAACATTTCCATGTGAATGTCACACCACATTTAAAATTCATCATGCCCCAAATTCAACTCATAGCTTACCATTTCATTTGCATTATACTACATTAGGATCTCAAACACAGCAGATGTTACAATCTGTTTTATTGCTATTTGTATACAGGTCTTATTTTCCTACTGGAGTTTGAAGTTACTTGAGAGTGTGAACTTTGTATTCTTCCTAGCATTTTGCTCACAGTTTTGCATAAAGTAAGCACTGAGTAAATATCTGCTGCTAAAGTATTGCTACTAATATTTCAAACACAATCGAATGTTCATTTACCTTCCAGCCCCGGGCTCTGTCATCGCTATGGCACCAATACACTTCCTGAAGTCATCTGGGGGATGAAATGCTTAATCTGTTCTTCTGAGCCATAGTGTACAATATAGGGCATGACAATATCCGAATGAAGACTAAAGCCTGGGCCTGTACAATTTGAATATCCTCTAACAAAAAAATAAAATTTAAAGCACAAAATAATTATTTGTTCTGTTTTTAGTGTCTTTGATTGTCAATTAAAAAACAAGAAGAGATTAAAGGTGTTATTGTGTTATAATAGCCTCTCTTCTCCCAAACTTATAAAGTTTCTGAAAGTTTTCTCTCTTAGTTTTTATTACTCTCTTAATTTCTGGCTTAATATAATAATAGTACTCTAATAGAGCTCTGTATGAACACTTATTTAGTGAATGAAAAGATAAAACATTTAAAAATATTAATCACCTACAACTATGTTACCCTAACAGAGCAACTATTTTCATTTTGTCCAATTACCTTTACCAATGATATATTCTAATGTAGCTGGAGTCATGGTATGAATTTTGCACTTAACTATCTTCTTTTCAAATTATAGGGCATGAAAAGATCCTGTTTTTTTATATATAGTTGTCATAATAATAGTCTTGAATAGCTATAAAATATTACAAATTGCCCACTACTGTAATTTACTTATTCATTCTCCTACTGCCAGACATTTAGATTGCTTCCAAATTTGAGGGGATCATGATCTAACATGATAATGATTTCTCGACATAACTGCAATTTTTTCTATTAAATTATTTCCCTAGGATAAACTCCTTAAAGCAGCATCCTAAATCAAAGAGCAGAAATATTTTCATTCTTTATATGTATTCATATTTTTAATCCCCAAAGCAGTTAGTGCTCTACTGTGTAATGCCACCAAGAGCATATGAATATGTTACTCTCACTGCAGCCTTATCATCACTGGTTATGATGATTTTTTGTTTTCACTAACTTTTATAGATAATTAAAATGATACCTCTAGGTCAATTTAATTGCATTTGATTGGTAGCAAGGATGAACATTTTTCATCTAACAAAACCTATCTGCATTTCTTTTTTCGCTGAGTTGTTGGTTTAAATCTTTTGCCCAGGAACCAAGTGAAATCTTTATTTGCTCTTATATTTTAAACTTTCAGTATATTTAATGAAAATATTTTTCCACTCTTCTGTTCTCTTTCAAATATCTTTTTAAAAGAGAGAAAGTAACCAAATGAGTCAATTAGAAATGTAACTATCTCTTTAATTTTCAATAGCATCGATTTAAACAACTTAAAAGGAGATTTTTCTACCTTCCCACATTTAAAAAATGTGCAGAGAGTATATGAGTGGTAAAAACTTTCATGTTTTACACTCATTTTCAATTTCACAAAAATATTAGAAAGCATTTTTTATCATCATCTCAGAAAGGTGAGCAGCATGCTTACAAACAAGACTCAACTTCAAATGTCCCCATACTTACTGTTCCTCCCAAACAACAGCTGCTGAGTACAAGTCCCCACCAATGCCACCATGCTGCTCTGCAATATTGACACCAAGCAGTCCTTGTTTTCCAGCTTTTTCCCAAATCTCCCTACTCACTTCTCCAGCTTTCTCCCATCTGTAAATAATAAACATTCTAAAATCAGAAAAACTTTTTATGTATTATTTAAATGGTGACAATTAGAATTTATGAATGATTTTGTGCAGAACTGCTCCCTTAATTTGAGGTAATTGTTGCTGACATTGTCCATACCCTCCTAATTGCATCTGACTCTTTTATCATTTCTCCTTCTTGCTCTCTTCCTTACTTCTTCATATTTGCCACTTCCCTGCTACGCCCTCCCACCCCACTCCCACCCTTGACAATTTATTGGACCTACAAATCACATTCACTGACACATGACTGGTACTCTTAGAGGGGGAGCTTAGTTGTACCCCATAGTCATGGGAATGTGCTCAACCTGTCCTGTAAAGGCAACTGCCTTCCGCGTATTTTCTAAAAGTGTTGAACTTATGGGAATAGCATATATAAAAGCTGAGAAGGGCAGACAATGTTATTACAGCTTAAGTAAGAATGACAGAAGAGAAGAAGTATCCTTGCAGCACAGTTCTATCAAATGAATTTCTGAAAAGATTATATATATTTAAGTGAGATCGTGCAACCTCTGCTTTCCTTCTTTAAAAAAGAGAATGGCGTGATGAGGAAAGGGATGGCTAGCTGCGGATTTTTTTCTTAAGTGGTAGGTATAGTTAGTAAGATACAGGGTATTTGGAGATACTAATTAAAGGTAAATGCAAATACCTATGGAAATTTTAAAAGAAAGAGTTTGATTATCATGTATTGTTTTGGTATGTTTTGTGTACTGCCTAACGTAGCTTTGGAAATATTTTAATTATCGACTCCAATTTGTCAACTTCTATCATTTTTACTTCAAGTCCTCACTGACAATTTTTCTGGAATGATATTTAAAATAGTAAAGAAATAATCAAAATATTCTCTTAGAGTGAAGTATGCTACATTGCTTTGTCTTTAAAACACTAGTTGCTTTTAACCACGGACAATCATTCTTATCAAGAAGTATTACTAAAAACTTAATGAAAGCTATTTTAAATTAACTTTTAAAAATCATTTTAATTGTAGTAAAGTATGGGCAATGAGTGAATTTGGAAACATAGCAAAATCCTATTTTAATAGAAATGACAGGTTTTTTTGCCACTAAAGTAGGTAATTTGTAATTAATTACTCAATAACTATCTTATAGAGTAATAAAAATACTTTGAAGTAGCCAATTGCCTATCATGATTTGAGTTAGGCTGGCCTTTTGAGCTTTTATGGATTTTAATCCATTCATGAAGCAGAAAAAAAAAAAGAACATGAAATTGACTAATATTTTATTGCCACTTAAAGTTTTCAAAAATACTGTTCTTAGATTGATTTATAAATTTTCAATTTTAAAAACTGAGATA
This sequence comes from Eonycteris spelaea, assembly GCA_003508835.1. Taxonomy (NCBI): domain Eukaryota; kingdom Metazoa; phylum Chordata; class Mammalia; order Chiroptera; family Pteropodidae; genus Eonycteris; species Eonycteris spelaea. Next base: position 4,862,351 of record PUFA01000050.1, on the reverse strand, counting down.
TAATTCATATATAACATTATATTAGTTTCAGGTATACAACATAAAGATTTGTTATTTGTATATATTGCAAAATGATCACCATAATAAGTTCAGTTAACATGGGTCCCCATACACAGTTACGAATTATTTTTTCTTATGATGAGAACTTTTAAGATCATTCTCCAAGCAACTTCCAAATATAAAATAATGTTATTGACTATAGTCACCATGCTGTACATTACATCCCCATGATTTATTTATTTTTTAACTAGAAATTTGTACCTTGACTTTCTTATTTTTGAATTGTATATTTTAAAATTCATTTACAAAGCTATGAACGAGCTTAAAAATCTTATAATCTTACAGTAGTATACTGAAGAGAAGAAAGAATGTTTATAAAGTCCTCAACACAGTATTTTTTCTTAGAACAACACACAAAATGGTCCTTATTATACTCTTGGTGTATATTACTTTAAAGAAAAATATGCCACGTACTCTGCGTGATGAGGAATCACTTCTTCTTGAAAAAACTTTCTTACACTTTCCCGGAAAATGTCATGCTCCGAAGAGAAGATTCTTCTAATTCCTATGTCAGTTAATTTTTTAGCAGAAGAGGTTTCTAGACGTTCTTCCCCTCCGGAATGAGAACACCTTAAAAATATATATGCATTAGGAAAATTAAGTGAATTTGTTACTCTTCATATGCAAATTAATGTCACTGAGCAACATGTCCCCAGGCACACTTTCGAGGCAGGTAGAGAGTCTGAAATTTGAAAATTTTTTTTCCAATTTGAGCATCATCACTTTTGATAGGCTCTATCTTGCCTGGATGAGATGAAGTAGTTTACTCTTATTCAACCAACTCTTCACTTCGAAATCCAGAGAGAAAATCATGCCTAGAACTAAGCACATATGTGAGTTGAAATGAAATAGTATTGTCACATGATGTGGATTAAATTATGTAAAATTCAAGCATTACGACAAAATAATACTGTTAATTCTTTATGACACGTACAATGTTTACAATAATGCAAAGGCCCCTCAAATTAGTAGTTCACAGAATCACACAATTTCAAATGGCAGGTGTATAACATATAAACTATGTTGATGCTATTGCTACATTACAGAGCCAATCTGGACGCAAATCAAAATAAAAATGTCCACCCACCTTTGTAAGGATTAATATGAAATTATTCAAGATCTCAGAAAATAACCTTTTCTTTTCCCCATCCCCTATACTAAGCCTAAAATGAGACCATTACGTAGTTCACTTAGTTCAATGGTCTTCAGATTTTTGCCTCCTTGGGATACTCAAAAATTTTGAAAAGCCGTGTATCACTTTGTGCATTTTTATCACATCTAAACAATTTTTTAAAAATCATATATATTTAAATATTGCTAAAGGATGTTTTTCTGTTTTGATTGAAATTCTGTTTTGGGTGTCTCTCTTCCTTAGTTAGACCCTGCTTTGTAGTCTTTGCCCAGAAAAGCCCCAGTCTTATTTACTGGCAATTAAATTGTTTCAATCTTTTTTTCCCCCCGAAATGGGTTATTTTGTTCTAGTTTTGTATCTTTACTTAATGCTATGAACTAAATTGTGCCCCAGGCTCCCAGCAAATTCATATTTTAGCTCTAAATCCCAAAGTATTTGGAGATGGGATTTTGAGGAGGTAAATATAGTTAAATGAAGTCATATGGGTGAGGTCCTAATCCAAGAGGATTGGTAGCCTTATAGGAAGAGAAGAAAGATCTCTCCCTCTGGGCACATGCACCAAGGAGAGGCCATATAAGGACACAGAGAGAAGGCAGCCACCTACAAGCCAGAAGAGATTTCTCACCAGGGACCAAATTGGCCAACGCCTTGATCTTGAACTATCCAGCTCCAGAATGATGAGAAATAAATTTCTGTTGTTTAAGCCACCCACTCTATATGCTATTTTGTTAGGCAGCCTGAGCTCACTTACACAATACACATTTTATGTCATTTTGTTTTAGGTTTATCTTTTATGTCCACGTTTTAGTTGAGTTTTATAGTGAATACAATCTGAGATGGCTTTTAAATGGTAATCTTCAATGTGAACATTTAATACTATAATTTTTATACTCAGTCTGCCTTTTGTCTTCATAAAAAGTTCTCTGGTTGCTACTCTGTCATTAAAATGATCTTTTTAATAGCTCATTCACTCAGTCAACAAACACTTTCTGAGTGTCTAGTAGGTACCAGTCACTGTTCACGTAACTTGAGAAACAACAGTGAGCAAAACAAAGGTATGTCTTCAGGCATATATTCTAGAAGGGGAGACTAAATAATAATAAATGACAAATAAAGAAGCAAATTATGTTAAAAAGTGATAAACACTATGGAAAAAAAAGTAGAGCAGGGATCAGGGGTATGTGTCTAGGACAAGGTAGGAACAAAGGTTGCAGTACGAAACAGTGCAGTCAGGGTAAGTTAAGTTAGAAAAACGAGATTTGAGCAAACGCATAAAGATGATGGAGTTAGCCCAACAGCTGCTGAAGTAAAATAAATTTAGGTCACAAATACAATTTGAGCAAAAGCTGTAAAGCAAGATAGTATCTGATATGTTCCAGAAAGAACAAGTAGGCCAATTATCAAGAGACAGATTGAATGAGAAGAGGTAGGTGATAAACATAACAAGTGAACAGGACATGCAAGATTCTTGCAGATCACTGTCATATTACTTTATATGGAGAGATGAAATTCTTTAGCCCATAATTAAGATGACTCATTTCAATTTCTTCCTAGTAGAAACAAAACTATATCGCACATATTTGTGTTGTAAGAGATGCCTGTGGTGCAGAATGTTTCTCACAGGTTTCTGGTGCTTGGAGCAACAAGAACATCAAAAGTAGATGTGGACTTGCACACAAGGACACATTGCAGGGAGGGCACACACACCTGACCAGATTCTGGGACTTCTTATTCTAGGGACTAGACAAAGGTACTTAAGAGGAGATAGCTGAGAACACGGAGGTGGCTTTGAGGCTGAATCTGGGAGTTAGCTGTAGCTTGTAACCAGCTTGTATCCACTGACTTTAGAGTAACTATTATTTAATTACAAAGCCTACACTGTTGTGAAACTTAATAAAAGGCCATGGAGATAAGGAGTTGAGGTGCTAGTATTGCCAGTCCTCCTCTCTTTTATCCATGTAAGTTACACATTTCCAGACTCTTCTTCCAAACCGTCTCCGCAACATATTTGTCCTTATAAATTTTCCAGACTTGGAATTTTTCCTCAAGGAAAAAAATGTGTTGAGTCTAGGAAATTGGGGCTCCAGACACTGAATCACTTGTCAAAATAATTAGTAAATTAAAAAAGGGTTTTATTCAAGTCTGCATGAATCTTAAAATGTTATATCCCATGTTAAGGGAACCTTTGGAATATTTCTAATAAAATACACCAGGACACAGGAAAGTGAAAGAAGTGCCAGAAAGAATAAAAACTTTCAGAGTGGTCCAAAGTGTTCCAGAGAGAATGTGCAGAGGGAATAAAATCAAAACAGTTGGCAGCAAGTCTGTTGGAACATCTATTTCTTACTTTAAAGACCAAGGGACCTAAACTGAATGAATTGTCCCTTTTTCTCCCCATAAAGACCAGGAAATCTGTACTGGATAAACTGGCCATTATTTTCCTAGGGTAATAAACTATTACTAATCTAACATGCTAGAATATTATTATTATCATCATCAACATCATCATCATCATCAAAGGGAGACAGTCTCCACCATTTGGCAACATTTGGGAGCTGTTCATAAATACACAATCTCAGATCTCACCTTAGATCTACTGAATGACACACAATGTGTATTTTAACAACATCCCTACGTGATTCATATGAACAAAAAAGAATAAGAAGCCTATTATAAATAAAACTATAGTCCCTGATATATTCAGAGGGTCTCCCAGATTCTCTTTTTCCCAATATCCTCTGTATAAGAGTAGATTCTCTTGCTCTACTTCAACCCAAATAGACTTAATGCAGGAGCAGATATGAGAATTTAGCTGTCTTCTATTCAGCCAGACATCAAGGGACCTGCAAAAATGTAAACCAATGTCACTCTTCTCACTTTTTTTGGAAGAAAAAGGTTGTTTTTCATGTAAAATGTTATTTATGTTAACAAGTAATGGGTTTATTACTGTTACTTTTAAATGAACTAAGTATTTGTAACCTTTCTCAGTTTTGTAGATATCTATTGATAATCATTATCAATAGCTACAACTCACATAATCAAAAGATCTTTGGGATCCTCAATTTTCAGGAGCATAATGGGTCCTGAAACCTAAATGTTTGAGGATCACTGTCTTTTGGAGTTCTGGGGACAAAGCTTAGAAAAAGTATGTGCATCACCTCCTCTGTGAAGCCTTCCCAACCCTCCTCATGAATAGCAGGCTATTTGTCTCTCTGCTCCTATAGCATCTTAGAGTGCCACAATGTTGTAATGACTTGATTTATTTGTCTTGTTACCCTCATTAATAGTGAATCCTCAGTGCTTCTAGTTTGTCCAATGAATTTTAATTATCAGATGGCACCTGAGGCGTTGGCCTTATACACGCTCCGTTAATACTGAGTCAGAAAGTCTCCACTAATGCCTTTGCATTAAATGAGTTACGACATTTAAAAACTAAATCTCAAATTAACCTTCTTGTTTCATGGGATGATCACCGTGTTTTTCCTGTTTCTGGATACCTTCAGGCGGCGGCTTCCCTGTCTCTGGGACTGGACCAGTACCAGGTGTTGCCTATCAGCACAGCAGTCCAACCAGCCACGGGCCATCTATGTGTTGCAGCCACTCCACAGCGCTATCGCCACCTTAGATTCTTGTGACATAACCGTTCCTGGTGCCAAAAAATTAGGCATCCTGTTCTGAGCTACACCTCTCCAGATGTCAGCGCCAGTGGTCCCTCCAGAACTGCAGGGCAGTGGGAGTCTCACTTCCTAGTTGCCTAGGGGGCGGCTGCCTTTAGCCACAGCCGTAAGACCAAACGTTATAGCCGCGAGCTCAAGCCGCAGCCCTCGGCGGTAACTGAGACCTCGAAGCGAGGCGGAAGTCTCCCAAATGCTGGCTTCCCGTCCCCACCGCGGAGCCTAACGGGCTGGAGCGGAGAAGGAGAGTTCCCGTTGGGCGAGACCACTCCTTTCGGCTTTCCCGGGGGGTCCCACCAGGTTCCGGCCCCTTCTGCCACCCTTTCTCGCTGCCACGGCCTAGTTTCCGCCGCGGTCCGGACTGCCACCCTTTCGGGCGTGCCGGGCCTCGTCCCGAACACATCCGGGAAGGGTGTCGCCCCTCAGGCCCTACCGCATCGGGGCCGTGCCAACTGGAGCCGGTGGGTACTCACCTCGCTGACCTGGGCAGAAGCAGCGCGCACCGGCGGCCCCACAGGCGCTGGGAAGCGGAGAGGAGGCGTGCGGCCATGGCTAGGTCATAAAACGGTGACCCACGCGCCCTTCTGGAAGACTTTGGGGCGGAGCGCCTGGTTGGCTACCTGTGGGCGGAGCGGAGCCGCGGCGCCCCCGCGAGGCAAGAGAGACCCCCGGCGGGAGGAAGCGCGCGCGTAGGGGTCGGATGCCCGCAGCCCGCGACTCCGCGGCTGAGCGATCGCAGGGGCTAAAAGCGAGCTGCTGCTTTTTCTAAGCAGTTCTTTTTCGAACTCTTGAACCGCCTTGAGACACGGCCTCACATGGACCCAAACACAACCCCACACAAATTTGCCCGAAGCGTGTTCTTTGTAATATCGAAAATGATTTACTTCACATAGACAACTATACAACCGCGACTTCAAAGGATTGGGCCGTTTTCCTTTCTCACCCCCGGAAAAAGAGGCCACTTCCTCCACTTTCTGGAGAATAAAATAGACGTATGCAAATAAAACTCTTTAGTTAAGTTCTCCAATAGTATTTGACTTGAATCCATGTCTTCCCAACGTCTTTCCCCCCAAGTCATCAAATACTGTTTCATCATGTACATTACATTTCATAATGTCTGAGCTATTGAAATGTATGGTTTTGGTTTTTTCCTAATAAGAGATCTCTGAAGGTTTTTGAACAGTTATCAAGGGCCTGAAAGGGTTTAAGGGAAAAAGAGATTTTGTGTTACAAACCAAGAACTAATAACTAACCGAAGGCAGTATATATATATTTTTTTAATTGAAAGAAAGTTTCATTTCAGACAGAAGCATGTGAATATTAGCCATGGAAAGTGATTGTACAAGGCGCCATGCAGGCTTGCTGGCCTGTGGCCTTACGGTACCTCCACATTAGGAGTGTATGTCAGGATGTTTACTAGTTTCAGGGGACCACTGAGGTTAATAATAATAAAAAAAACACTACTTCACTGTGCCTCACAGTGGGCTGAGAATCACTACAGCAGCAGTACTTGTTGAATCTATAGGGGTTGCTCAACAGGACAAGTAATAACAAATGCTGGAGAGGATGCAGAGAAAAAGGAACCCTCATACACTGCTGGTAGGACTGCAAATTGGTACAGCCGCTATGGAAAACAGTATGGAGGTTCCTCAAAAAGCTAAGAATTGATCTAACATATGATCCAGCAATCCCTCTACTGGGTATTTACCTCAAAGATGTGAAAACCTATATCTGAAAAGATATTTGCACACCGATGTCCATAGCAGCATTATTCACAGTGGCCAGGACATGCAAACAACTGAAGTGTCCTACGATAGATATTAGCTAAAGAAGCTGTGGTACATATATACAATGGAATATTACTTAGCCATGAGAAGAGATGAAATACTGCCATTTGTGACAACATGGATGGACCTTGAGATAATAATGCTAAGCGAAATAAGCCAGATAGGCAAAGTCGAAAATCACGTGATATCACTTATATGTGAAATATAAACCTAAAAGCAACAAATGAGCAGAACAAACGAACAGTGACTCATGGACATGGACTATTGACTAGTGGTTACCAGAAGATAGGGGGTGGGGGGGGCGAGGGGAGGTGGATGGGGTAAAGGCAGTCAAATATGTGGTGACAAAAAGAAATATAACTATGGGAGGTGAACATACAGTGTAAATGTATATATGCCTTATTGTTAAAGTGTACAGCTGAAACTTATTGGATTTCATTAACCAATGTCACTATAAAAATAATTAATTAAAAATTAACAAGAAAAAAGACATCTGATTTTGGAAGCTAAGCAGGGTCGGGCCTGGGTAGTACTTGGATAGGAGACCACCTATTCATAAAAAGTAAAAAATAAGGGATTGTAAACTGACAAGGTCCTTGTAATCTGTGAGATCAACCAAGGATTGCCTCGCCTAAAAAGAAAGAAAGAAAGAAAGAAAGAAAGAAAAAAGAAAGAAAGAAAGAAAGAAAGAAAGAAAGAAAGAAGAAAGAAAGAAAGAATGAATGCGGGATGCTAAGGTCCAGGATTCTGTGTAGTATACACTTCTCACAGATGATTATTTTTTTAAAATATGAGCTTAATGAGTTCACTTTATTTTCCTTGTATAAAAACACTATGTGGTGGCCATAGCTGGAGCTTGGGCCCTCTGTATGGAGACACCTGTGGATCTTTATGAGAAAGTCAGTAAATTCCTGACAGTACAACCTGGTGAATGAACATGGTCTCTTTAGAGGTGTCTGGGTGAAATAGCTATAGATCTTGGAGGTAGCATAAAAGATGGCCTTGGTGAAATTACCGAGGGTAGCAGTGCAGCCTCTGGCCTAGGTGTACCAGCCCTTCATACCAGTATGGAACATAATTAGGAAAGGGTTATAGGAAGAAAGGAAAGGATAATAAGGAAACAAGTCTAACTGGAGGATGTATGCAGAGAAGAACTAGGAATTTAGATTCAGAAGACAAGAAGTGTCTGTAGCACCATCTACTATAGGACTTTGTGCCCAGATTTAGAGATGAGATTACATGGGTTTGACTCCTGACTCTCTTCTTTATTATTTGTCTGTTATCATCGTGGTAATTAAAGGCGCTGGTGCTTTCAAAGGTTGTAGCACAGAGGTTTGCTGCATTGGGACTATTCAATTATTGTTGGCCAGTATTTTTATTGTTATTGAATATCACATCAAGGAATTTAGATTTGATGTGGTAAGAGATAAAGTGTCCCCAGTGCCTAAGAGAGCAAACTTCATTTGTTTATTCATTCATTCTCTTATTCAGTAAATACTTACTGACTTCGTAATGTTGAGGGTATGACGCTGTACATGATAAAATTCCTACTTTCAAAGAGCTCGAAATACAATTATGAAAATAAGACTGGTATAAGATGATTTAAAACACAAGACAGAGTATGATAAGTCCAAGGTAGGGGGCTAATACTACGAGTGGTCTACTTGAATTCCTTCTTTGTTCCCCTTTATTTTTATGTGATAGTGAAAAAAACATGGGCTGAAGCATTCCATAGACCAAAACCAAGGTAGGGGAACTGAGTTACTTAATCTCTCTATGTCTCTGCTTTCTTATTTGTAGAATGGAGATATAAAAAGTATCTGCCACATGGTGTTGTGAGGCTAACACAGGCAAAATCTGTAAAGCACCCAGTCTGGCAGCAACAGCAGCAGAGTATATAGTAACATCATTATTGTTTTTTCTTAACTCTTAGGAGAGGCCATCCTCTTCCCAAGTTACCAGGGAAAAACCATAGAACCTGATCCGTCCTGATTTAGTAAGCCATCATTCATTTAGAAAGGATTTGCGCAGCTGCTCCTTCTAGTTTCCAATATGCAGGCCAATGTCTTTATTGGACACTTCAGATACTCCTTGTATTGTGGCCACATCCCAGGGTGAGCAAGGCTTGCCAGTATTTACTTAAAGTCTGCGTCAGCTTTGTTCAGTTCTTTGCATAACTTGTTTTTGTTCTTCCTGCTTTAGGGAAAGCAAGAGAGAGAATGGCAAAATCCCCTTTACTCATCCCATTCAAGGAAATACTGCCTTTATTAGTTTGTCCTTCATCCCAATTTGTAATCAACACTAGGGATTTTTTTTTTTAAGCTAATACCATTATAAGCTGAGGAGCAAAAGAGTTTCATTTATCCAGATTCTAAAACTGAGTAATAATTCTGAGTAAATGCTCTGATCTGCCTGCCATTAGCAAACACTGAGAGTATTAGAGTGTAAACTTTTTCACCTTTGGGGAGCGGAGTCTTCATTCTCCAAAGGAGAACACAAAATTCCAGACCATGAAGGGACAAAGATGCTGTTCAACTCTTTGGAAACTTTGAAAATCACTTAGCTGTGATGATGAATACAACAGGATCACAGGATCACATGTCAGACATAGGAAAGTGAAGCCAAGCAGTGTGCTAAATTTAAGAGATTATCCTGAAATTAAAACAGTAGCAAAGGAAGGTGCAGCAGGGGTAAGGCTCAACTGGAATCCTCCAAGTGTTGACAAATTGCTCTGTGCACAGACTGATTGCAAGGTCAGTTACAAGGAGGCACAGACCTGGCAAGTAGAGCATAAATTCTCTTCTACTTACTCACCTATAAATGAAGAATAACAGTACCTATATACAGGTTGTTCAGAAGAGTTTTCGGGTTATGGAGATCAAGTGGTTAACACAATGACAAGAGTATAATAAACACAACAAATGGTAATTATTATTATCATCAATAAGAAATGTCCATATTTGGGAGTGTCAAAAGCTGAGGCAACGCCTCAAGACATCAAAAAAAAAAAAAAAAAAAAAAGAAAAAAAAAAAAGAAAGAAAGAAGAAGAAAGAAAGAAAAAAAAGAAAAGAAAAGAAAAGAAAAACCCTCCAAGTTCAAAGAAGGAAAAAATACCCCTCGCTCTCCAGCTGAAATATAAAAATCTTTAACCCTTTAGAGTATGTTAAGGATAAAACAGCAGTTAACCATATTTTGCTCTCTTCTGATTCTTATAGGATCTATTTGATATATATTTGATCTATTTGTATAATAATACAAAGATACACTAACTTATATATTTAAAAACTGTCGTCTGTGTATACTGTGCCTCTTAATTACAGGGTAAGTGTTTGAGAATAGGGACTGCTTATGCTTCTACTCTGACACCTGTTAGTAAATGTCCTGGTCCACTTGGTCCTTTCCTGGACTGATGAAAATGTCGGCTTCTCTCACTGCAGTCACTAGGTTTCTGTCTTTTCACAAACATACAAAAACTGAGTGATTAGCAACTACTGTTTCATTATTTTATATCTGATATATAGAATATCTTGGTGACATATTAAGAAAATTGAATCTGGAATTTGTTCTAAATTTTTCTGAAATATATATATATATATATGTGTATATATATATATATATATATATAATATATATATATATATATATATATATATATATATATATATATATATATATATATTCCCTCACAGAATATTGGAAAACTAGTTGCTGTTTTAAGTTTTGAAACATTTTCCTTTAAAAACTGGAATTTAATTATCTAATCGTCAGGATCAAGAATGAATCTGTTTAAACCTGAGGCTTTAAACCCTGATTCACTTCTAAATGGCTTTTTTCCTGGGCCAAACCCAAGATGAAAATAGTAAGTAACAAATCATTGCTCAAGTGTAAAAATAACTATAAGATTTATAATATAGGGCTGTGCTGTTCTTTATATTTACCTGAATTTTATATAGAGTTCGTTAGAAGTATATATGTCCTTTGTCTCAAAGCAATACTGATCCAAATCTTAGACTAAAGAAATCTAAGCATGTGCAATGCGGTATTATGGATTATAGAAAATGTCAGAAGGATGATTGCTAAACCATTTTTCTTGTATAATATGCAACATTATTCTTCTGCATAGCTAATTTGTATTCAGGGTAAGGTAAGCCTTTATGCTTAGATTTCTCCAAGAGTATATATGTCTTTTGCCATAGTAGCTGGACTTGGTCTAAGTTTTTAAGCTTTATTTGAGTAGGTAATTTTTGACATAATTTCCATAGAAACCTGAATGTCAGGATTAAGAATGTATCTACTGAAGTCCCATCCTAAACTGGGAGGATCAATTGCTTCTGTAGGGCACACTTCTTGGGTGGTAGACATCTTAATCAAAGGGAAAATATTTAGTTAAATGAATCTGTAATTACAAGCTAGTATTGTTGAGTGTCAGCTTATGGACTGAAACTGTGTATACTATGAATTCCACTTTTAATTCAGAACATTATTTATTTTATAAAAACTAGCTATCCTGCTCTTATCTCTGCCTGGTGGGAATGCCTTCAAGTTTCTATCTCCCCTCTCAACTTTATTGATATCCATCCATCTTTCCTTTTGATTTAAGAGAAAGCAGTATCTTTTCTCCTGTTCAAGAAATTATCACACTTTCTCTTTAAGTTTTTACTTATCTGCTGACCCCCATCCCTCTTAGTCAAGTATACATACGCACATAACCATCCATACATTTCCAACAACAGAGTGTAATAATGTTTTATTAATTGGCAAAGAATTGCAGTGGTTTATGGTAATGGACAGGAGTTCCCCAATCTGTGACCACAGAAAATTTCTCCTATGGTTTACCTTAGAATTTTTATAGATTTATTTTTACGTATAAATTTTTTTATCTCTCTGCAACTTACTTTGGCATAATGATGCATTTTTTCCCCAGATGATGGTTTTTTTCCCAGCACTATTTACCGAATAATCCATCTTTTATAGTGATTTAAAAATGCCATCTCTATCATTTTCATTCCCTTATGTATTTGGATCCATTGCTAGACTTTCTATTCCATTCATCTGTCAATTAATTAATTAATTCAGCAAGTATTTATTGGGAGCCTTCTACTTGCCTACATGCCAGACACTCTTGTGGGTGCTGTAGATAAAAATGAGGAAACATGTTTCTTAATCCTATAGAGCTTATTTCTGAAAGCAGACAATGCACAAATAGATATAAATCTATATATCTATATATGCATATAGACATATATATAGATATATAGATATCTGTATATATATAGATAGTGCAATAGAGATAAATCCTGTGTCTGCTTATGAGCTAATTATTCAAATTTTTAATTATTTTGAGTTTTCATCTTGAAAATAGATGGGGGAGAGACAGGGAAAGAAAGACAGAGGGAGGTAGGTGGGGAGAGAGATACAGAGAGAATGTTAAATAAGCTGAATGGGCTCTATCTACTCTGCCAAACACTACTGTAGAATCCTGGGCAAGTAGCTTATCTCAGATCTCAGATTTCTCAACTGCGAATTGGAAATACTATAATGCATTACTGTGAAGCTATGAAACATTTGTAAACAACCGGGCTCATGACTATCTTTAAAACACTTTTTTTCCTAACCTCTCACATTTGGAGTAACTAAATCTTCCTACCATTCGACTGCTTCTCTTTCAAAATGGAATTTTCAGAACTTATGGCTTGGATTGGGGCCAAGGCTTGGCAATGTTGAGTAGATGAGGAAGACTTTATCTCTCTAGGGAAAACCGGTGAAAAAACAGTTCAGCCCTGTCTGAAAATCCAAGCCCAGGCCTTTTTGGTTCAAGGACTTTAAGGTTCTTTGAGTAGAAGAAAGGAGAAAATGAAAAGGACTTTGGTGCTATCCACTGACACCAAGAGAAGGGTGGATAAAGAACATCCCTTGTGAGCTTGCTGGTGTGATGTCAATGGTATCCAACATCCCAGGGCAAATTTCATAACCAGTGTTTATGGAGAAAGAACAGCCCCAAAGATAGCAAGAGCCAGAGGAGACATCTTGTCCTTGCCTGCTCTGGAAATTTGTGCCAGCTGCCTGGACTCTGGCTGGTTTTCGTAAGAGCTGCAGATAGGCCTTGTCTCAGTCACAGGTTCGGCAGAATCTACAAATTGAGGGTGAATATTGCTCCAGCTACAAGAACTAGCTGAAAGAGAAAACAGCAAAAAATCCCAGGGATTTTTTTTTTTTTGATTACCCAGAGGGTGATAGTGATTTTCTTTTATTACTCAGAGGGAGATAGACAGTAAATAACATTTGCATTGTAATTTTTCACTCAGCTACTTCTGGATGAAATAATAGTTATCTGTACCATAGTATGCCACCTTTGCAGCTAATGAAAATTCTAGAATGATGTTATCTTCCTAAATTGATGAAGAGTTGATCAACGGTGTCCCACTTTCTCAATTGAAAAGTATTTACCTTTTGGGATATTTAACAAAATATCTATATGATTTATAAAGCAAGCCATAAATTTGAGGATAATTACATTTGAAGGTTCACTCAATTAAATAAGGTATAATAATATAAATATAGATATAGAGACCTTGATCTGCTCTAAAGCTTTATAAACTTGCTTTAGAGATCACCTTATTCTGGTGTACTATAACAAAATTAGAGGTATACTAAAAACATCTTTAGAGTTTAACAATTGAATTACAGGGGGGAAAAATAAAGGTGTTTTTTTTTTTCTTTTTTAATACCTTTGAACTTTCTACTGTGGAGGACAATATGATCACAGTTTCATCACGGAGGAACTTTGACTACAAATAATATATTTAAGTCTCTGACATGTAATGTTCCTTAAAAATATAATAGCAACAATATTGGCTCTCCATCTAAAATTAGCCTTACGTGGGTGTACTAACACAGTCTCTTACTTTAGAACTTATGAAACTAGGTACTAATTGCTTAACTCTATTTTAATCAAGGGGTGTATTCAAAGTAAGTGCTATTAGTGAATCCTACTCTATTTGGGCCCATACTACCCTTAAGATTCTTTTTGTTGAATAATGTTTCTGTGAAAAAGTTTGACATGGGTAAAGGTTACCGTTTCCCACACTTTGATGACAGGTTACCGTAAGAACAAGTCTCAAATCAAATTCTACCACTTACACAAATGTTTGTTAAACATGTATTTGCAAGCCAGTACTAAATAATCCATACTACAAAATAAAAAAACAAACCAAATAAAAACAAACAAATCACTTTCAAGTCCTAAGTTCTCTAATGACCTTTGCATAGAAGTTCTCTTGAAGCTGACTCAAAAATATGCGAAAGGCAGACTCTATTAAACTTACAGTTCAGCAATCCAAAGGATGGACACTGGACCTTTTGAAGATCAAGCCCATCTGGGAGGTGAATCATCCCTTTGTCCAGAGTATCCACACTGAACACACTACCCCTTTACTTAGTAGTCATCTCAATGATTAGTTCTACTGTCACAGCTGTCACAGTATGTAAATGCTTGTGTTCAAGTAACTCTTATTTTACTTAATAATGGCTCCAAAACACAAGAGTAGTGATGTCGGCAATTCAGATATGCCGAAGAGAAGCCGTAAACTGCTTCCCTTCAGTGAAAGGTATGTATGTATGTATGTGTGTGTATGTATGTGTGTATGTGTGTGTGTATACACATATATATACACACACATAGTAAATATGGGGCTTGGTATTACATGCATTTTAGGCATCCACCGGTGATCTTGGATTATATCTCCTACTGTGTCTTTGACTTGTAGTCCCTAGGATTGTCAGGAAAGAAGAAAAGAGAATGAACAGAAAATCTAAAGGGAGACTGACTTTAGGAGCCAGACCTTGAAGTAGCTTACATTCTTTTGACTCATAATCTATGGGTCTTAACTGGACATGAGATCCCATGTGGTCTCACTTGACTTTATCTAGATTAAGGAGGCTGGAAAATATTGTCTTCTTTTGTGCTCAGGAGGAAAAAGAAATGTTTGGTGACCGTATAGCCCTGATTCTTCATTTTTGCCATCTCCATTGAGTAAAAATCTTTTCAATAGATGAGATTTTTTATTTTCTCATTTAAAAATTTTGGTTTGTAGAGTGAATTATTTGTGTTTATATTATTCTTCTTAAAGGCTGATTGAGTCAGTCGGGAACATGTACAAATATATATTTATTGAATTCCACAGATACAAAGAAATCATGCCTACAAAAGCTCCTGCCTGCCCACAGGAGCTCACTCTCTTGGGAGAGGCATAGATGTAAACAATTATAGTCTGATGCAAAAGACACAATTGCAAATGTATTTATAAAATTCTAGAAAGCGTAGAGAAATAGTTTCTCGACCGTAAAGATTATGTCCTATTTTTCTGTGTACTCCCCAGTACAAAGGATGAGGAGAGGTGAGTCTTGCACATACTAAACAGTGATACTTGATGAGTGAATACAAGTGAGTAATTGAGCTAATAAAGAAAGGATAAGTGGATTTATAAGGCTTTTGAGATATACAAAGATAGAGTATGGGAGGACCTATATTAATGGAGGTTTTGGTTTTCATAATCAAATATCTAACAAAAATATACAAAAACATTAAATAACAGTTTTAGGCATATACCAAAGGTAAAATACTGAAAAGTCTTATAGAATATTGGCAAAGTACATCAACCTCTAATCTATGAAGAGGTAAATTTGTGAAGAGGTAAAGACCTCTTTACAAAATAATATTTTTGTGAGTACGATTTTTGCAAGCACGAAATTGTACTTCGTAGGATTTTGACTTTATATACAATGTATTTATTGCAGTGTTTAAATTCAGTTGGTAAGGAGATTTAACAACATAAAGAAATTACAAATAATCACCGTATGCAATGAAATGTAGTTTTTGCCTACAAGTTCTACCTCCTGCATGAAATTTTAAGAGAGTTCTGATCTCAACTGTGAGTGGGTATTTGAGTCACTTAAGGAACAATTTTCACAATAACCTGCTTCCATATCAGATTTCAGGAATCAATCCCTGGAAGGTAGAGCTCTAACCGAAAACCTTTGGTGTACTGCACCCAACTTCTAAAATTTGTGTCTTCCTGTATTCTTTCTACTACTGGTATAACAAATTGCCAAAATTAAATGGCTTTAAAACAACACGACTTAACTTTATCTTACAGTTCTTGAGGTTAGAAGTCTGGAATAGTTTCCCTGGTCTAAAATCAAGAGTGGCAGCAGGTCTGTGTTCCTTCTGGAGCCTCTAGGCAAAAGATCTATCTCCTTGCCTTTTTCATCTTCTAGAATTCAGACATTGCCCGCATTTCTGGACTCATGGCTCCTTCAGTCACTTCAACCTCTGCTTCTGTCTTTACATCTACTAATGACTCTGGTCTTCCTATCTCCTTCTTACAAGGACCTGTATGATTATACTGGGCCCATCTGGAATCCACAATCCACAATCCTTAATCACATCTATGAGGTCCCCTCTTACCATGTAAGTCAACATATTCACGGGTTCTGTGGATTAAGTCTTGGACATGTTGGTTAGGAAACCATTATTCGGCCTATGTAATTTTCATATGTAATTTTTAAAATATGAGGATTAACTTAGATTCATGAGGAGTAAATGAGAAATGCATGTAAACAAAACATTTAGCATAAGATCTGACACACAAAAAAGTAACAAAGAAATGTTCACTATTTTTGGGGGGTTTTTTTTGGTTTAAATCCCAGCCCATCTGCTGATTACCTGTGTGCCTTTGTGTATTATTATTATTTTTAATTAATTTATTTTAATTAGTTTCAAGTATATATAGTACATTGGTCAGACATCTACATAGTTTATAAAATGATCCCCCTGACTGCTCTTTCTCTCATCTGGTTCTTCACTTAGCCATTACATTAATGCTAACTGCATTCTCTATACCATGCTCCCTATCCCCTTGACCATCTATCAACTACTAATTTGTTTTCTTTAACCCTTCACCCCCATTGTCCCAGTCCCCCAAATCCCCCACCCCTCTGACCATCACCAAATTGTCCACAATATCTGTGAGTCTGTTTTTTACTACTTTGTTCTTTTTGTTCCTTAGATTCTGCATATAAGCAAAATTATATAGTATATATCTTTCTCTGACTTATTTCACTCAGCATAATAACCTCTAGGTCCATTCATGTCGCTGCAAATGGTAGGATTTCATTTTTTTTTAATGGCTGAGTAATATTTGAAATGTTAGTTATTATACTTTTAAAATATCTTTTTAAATAGAATTTTGATGAGTGCAGCAGCATCTTGTCTTTTGTACTGACACATTTGTCTTGCATATTGTAGGTGTTCGATGATTACTTACTGATGAGTGAATGAATATTGAATATCTACAGTGAATGCATGTTAACTTTTCCATATAATTCATCATTTCCTATATTCCATAGGCACATGAGATAATTCTTCATTATCTATGAATCTAGCTACCTATCTAATCTATTGTTTCTGTATCTCTGAAGAACTACATATACTAATATATACTGAACTAATATGTACTGAAAATGTAAAAGTATGTTGGAAACTTCATGGTATTTGCTTCGTTTCTGGTCAGTTGGAACTCAGATAATGAGCTGGCCTGCTAAGAGTATGCCCCTTATTTCATGCTCCTCACTTGCATGAGCTTCTGACTTTGATCAAGAGTAAAGCAGTAATTAGAGATGTAGAAAGTAAATTATGTAGTTTTTGTTTTTGAATATGAAGCTAGAGAATTCCTGTTTTGAAAGTTGTCAGACTTATAAAAATTCATTAATTAGGGTTAAGTAATTCAATTTCCTGAAACATATTTCTAGAGAGGATGGATACTCATGAAGAAACCCATTCATGTCTAATTCAATTTTCCTGCTCCATCTAGAATCATTGCAATTATACCAGTGGTATAATTCTTGATATTAAAAAACATGTGACACTAAATGTGACAGTTCTAAAACATCTACAGTTGTAAATGAGGGAGCATAGTCATGTACTATCTAGCTCTTTAGTCTTGAGAGAAATTCCTCGTTCACGACTCTTAAATCTCTCACAAGTTGGAAAATAGAAGACTTGAGGAATGGGGGCTTATTTTCTTATTCCTCGTCTCACCCAGCCAAAACTAAATATATGCTCATTAGGATTCTGTGTTATAGTATTGTCTCCAATTTTTACCCTCATTTCTCTTTCTTACTTGCATCATTATTTTGAGGAGTGGATTCTCAATTTATATACTATTTCCAGATTAAAGTGGAAAGATCTATGAGTTCTCAAAATGGAGTAACAGATAGATGTTTCTTTTTTGGTCTTGTGAATTATCTCTACCTTCCAGGCAGATAGAAGATCAGGTGCAAAGCCTAGACAAAAAGCCTGGTGGGAGAAAAAGTTGATAATTTGGCATTTGGAATGTAATGCGGAGATTAAGTGGCAAAGTGGTGTGAGATGTGGGGTGGGGATAGAAGTCTGGGGCCTGGTCATGCAGGGTGTTAGAACCCAGGATAAGGATTTGGGATTTTATTTTAGCATCAAAAAGAAGCCATGGAGGGGTTTTAAGTAAGGGAGTGAAATAATTATTTACATTTGTGGATTGGTGAGTGGTTTCATGGAGCCCAGTCAAGAGTATACGGTGCTCTTCTAGGTGAGAGATGAGGGTCACCTGGAAATATAGTGGAAATGGAAGGAAGTGAAAAATAATCAATATATATATTTTTTGGAGATAGAATTGACAGGACTAGCCAACTTAGTCTGTTCGGGCTGCTATAATAAAATACCATGGACTGGGTAGCTTTTATTTCTCTCTCTCTCTCTCTCTCTCTCTCTCTCTCTCTCTCTCTCTCTCTCTCACCAGATAGCTTTTAAATAGCAGTTTATTTCTCACAGGTCTGGAGGTTGGAAGTTAAGACCAGGGTGTCAGCACGGTCAGGTGAGGTCCCTCTTCTGGTTTGCAGAAGTAGCCTCACATGGTGGAAGAGACAAGAGATCTCTCTGGACCCTCTCTTCTAAAGGCACTCATCCCCATTGATGAAGGTTCCATTCTCATGGCCTAAGGAGCTCACAAAGGCCCCACCTGAAAATACGGACATTAGGTTTTCAGCATATGAATATAGTAGAAGTCGGGAGAACACAAACATTCTAACTATAGCATCAACAGATTGGATGTAGGAGTAATATTTCACCTGAATATCAACAGAAGATATGACTCAATAGCTGGTTGGAAACATGGTCATTGTATAGTCATGAAATGATTTGTGGAAAAATCTGTCATTTCTTGCCACTTCTACTCTGAACTGCTAAGTTTTTCACTGGTGCTGGATTCAAAGTCTGTGAGATTGGTTCAATGAATCATTCTACTCTTTTTAAATAATGTGTGACATTATTTAAACGAATGGTTATAGGGATTAGTGTTCTCATCACACAGGTAGGAAATTATCCTCTTGTGTTATAAACTCCACAGAGATTTAATGGAGGACTGGAAGATATGAAGGATAGAGTACGGAAGGAGGGAAGGAGGGAAGGTGGGGAGAGAGTGGATGAGGTGGAGTCCAGTGGAGTCCAGGTCTATAGGAGTCCAGTTATACATGCACCCAGTATGGTAATGTGATTGCTGACTTTGTACCTAGGGCTGACCTGTGGAGTGATGAACTCATATATCTTTTCAAAATATCATCTAAGTGTAAGCAATTTAAGGAATAATTTTGGATGGAGGTATTTAGAATCTTCCAGAGATGTGATCATCTGAAGACTTTGAGAGATTATTTCTAAGAAGAGTTTGTGGGTGAATGCTTTGGGATTCGCACTTCCAGTAGTATTCAGTGCAATTCTCCATTGGGGCTTGCCACAAACTCCACATGGCATCTTTTCCTACAACTGGAACCTTTGTAAGGTTGTATCTGCTAAGTCACATAGCCAAAATCGCAGAGCTCTGTATGGTGGCCTGGACCTGCTCCAGAGCCTTCTTCTCCAGCCTCTCTCAAAGTTGGCAGCTTTCTTGTCCCTGGTATGTGAGTCAAATGGTATTCCAAGGTATCAAATAAACTGTCTATTTGGAGAGTTTATCTCCCCGTCTCTGGGACACAGGTGTTTTACTTGCCATTTCTTGTTCATCTGACTGATCAACATGATGTCATTTTTAAAGTGGAATGAAGTGGTGTGTGGAATATCCAGATCATCTGGGTCCCTTCAGACTCTCTTAAGACTGAGAAGGAATGACTTAACATAGCTTTGAGGTAAGACTGTAAATGCATACTATTCCGTTCCAAGAGAATGAAGAATATTGGAAATTGTCCTTCTTGATAAGGATGGAGCACATCATATTTGCCAAATCATTGGCTATCTATCATGATCTATCATGTACCTCAGGCCCCCACAATTCGTGCTACTTACGTGTCAAGTTTGTAGTAGTTCACTCTCATTCTCTAGCATCGATCTGACTTTTGTAGGGGCCAGGCTGGCAATTAATGGAGATATGACTGAGTCTACCACTCCTGCACCATTTAGGCCTTTAAAGGTGGCACAAATCATTGGTCTGAGATGTATATTGTTTTTGATTCACTATCTTGCTGGGACATGATGAGGCAATATCAGAGGCTTCTGTGGTTAAGTTCTCATTCTACAAGCCAGGTAACATCAAAGATTGCTTGCAAACCACCAGAAACTAAGCGTGGGACAAGTTCTCTTTCATAGATCTTAGTAGGAATCATTCCTGCTGAAACTTTGATGTTGCGGAACTGAGATGGTAAATTTCTATTGTTTGTGATACTTTGTTAAAACAGTGCTGGCTAATTAATACACCCCACAACCATCTAAGTCTATAGGCTTAATATTTTACCACTTCCCCTGAATTTCTCAAATGCCTCAAAATTTACCCCTTCCAGTACACTGCCTTTAATCAATATTCTATCCTAGTTCACCACCCATGACATTTTAAACTGCTCTGGATGGGATATTTATGTTTCTCCTACTTTCAGTGATGGGATCCTCATTGCCAGTTAGATGGCTGCAATCCATCTCCAAAATCTCATTTAGAAGTTTTTTCAGTCCAATACTCTTAGGTTGAATACCTTAGAAAAAATTTTGAGCAGGATATTTGCTTGTAGGAAGTTTTTGGGAATGCTTTTAGGATCAGTATCTGTGAGGTATGAAGACAATAGGATTGGACAGAGGTAAAAGTTAACCTGCAATGCAATTGCTACAAGGGCCTTAGCAGTCCCACAGGGAGATCTGGAGTGGGGACAAACATTCATAGTTGCTCTGAATTGAGACAAAGGTGCCAGGTGTTAAAGAGCAGTATTGACCTGGTATTGGATGTGGGCTGCCACTGGAAGTCTGGCTGAAAGTTGTCAGCTCACGCCATGCTTAGTAGCTAGGATATGAGTGTCACTGTCATGAAGAGGGGAATCTAGTCAGTACCAGCATCCATTGTTCTTTCATTATAAAGCACATAGAAATACTAGATTGTGTATAACAAATATCTTCAGTATCCATAGTGAGACATTGATATACCTGACTACATAAATCAGCTTCTTTCTTTCTCCTTCATGAAAATTATACAAAAGCAGCAGGGAAAACAACTACTCACAAACATATTTCTGCTAAATTAGGCACTGGGGATATATTATGACTTTACAAAAATCTCCATAAAGCATCTGCAATCTCATAGAAACCTAAAAAGAAGTGAACAAAGTGTATAGAAGGTGAGAGGGCTCAGTAGCAATGATTTAAGAAGTGCTTATAGAAATATATTTCTAAACGGGAGACTTAACCTGAAAATGCACAAGTCTAAGCCCTTACTTAAAAAACCATCAAGTATAACATGCTTTGAGCGACTGCACAAAAATATTTCCTGAAAGTAAGGAACTCACCCTTGTGCCTAAAAGCTTTCTCCTTTATTTACAACACAAGACTAGAAAATGGTGTGAATAGGATTCAAATCAGTCAGAAGCTTATGGAAAAAGTAAACAGAAACATGAAGAATCAGAGTGCCCGTGGCAGCAGATTTCAGAAAGACTCTAGAAAAATACATTCCTAAAGGTGAGAGACTCAATCTGAATTGCAAAGCAATATTTTGTTTGCAAAAATGAGTTGGCAGCCAGACTGTTGGCCATGTATAAAATGCATTTTATAATGAGACCAGAAGATGGCAATAGAGTAGCATAAATCTAAACATTTTATATAGCATTTGTCCTTCAAAATTCTGTATTGACTAGTTCTCCAACTTTTGTTTTCCAATTCTTGCAAATAGGTTGTCATGCAAGTGGACTGAAATACATACTTTCAAAAGACAAAACAAAACAAACAAAACAAAACAAAAACAAAAAAAAGAAAAAATAACAACAAAACCCTACATGGTATCGGCATTCTCTGATATCCAGGACTCTCTTTCTCAGCTAAGCAAGTTCTCATTTCGAAAGTCTGGGAGAACATAAAAAGTGAAGACTGCCACAACCAGCTTTTCCATAGTAACTGGAGAAAGGCAGAGTGTATGGCACAGATGCATGTAGGCTTATGGAAGCTCTCTTGGTTTCTTCTATTCTCTCAGTGAAATAGGAAGGACTTCTCTGAGAGTGAGATAAGGCAGGAAGAGTTGGAGATTGAGAGGAGAGGAGAAAGTGTGAAATAATCATCCAGGAGCATGAGAAAGTAAATGTCTGAGTGAAATGTGATAGTATTGCTGGACTAAAGCATGTAAGGTCATGAATTTAAATTGAGACCAGTAACAAGATTGTTTTTCCAGCCACTGTCAACTGTTCAGGTTCACAAAGTAAGCTGAACTATGGATTTCACCAAGATTGAGGTTTGGCCATGTTAGTACTATAGGTGACAAAAGGGACAAGGATGAATTGAAAGGGGTATGCAGATATGTGATTATAATTATGGAACATGGAAGCCAAACTAGATGACATGTGAAGTGAGGACATGGAAAGGTGAGAGGCAGTGAAGAATCAAATGGAAATAGAATTAGTGGTTTACAGAGTTGTTGGATCAAGCTACTGGAGTGGGTGAGATAGAAAGTTAGGAAATGCTGTGATGTTTGAATTTGAGATTTTGGGGAACAGGCAGTTATTGGTAATGGCAATATCTAGGGGCATCACTATGTGATTAGGTGGTTGAGGTAGGATTAGAGGATAAGATCACCAGACAGAAAAAAGCCAGGGTACTGTGAGGTCAGAATGTTGGAAAGATCATTTACATGGGTATTTGAATCCTCCTTACTTGTCGGGTGAGTGACCTGGGGATCTCTAAATGACTACAGCAAGGAGAGGCAACAGTTGACATGGCTAGATGACAAGAACTTTAAGCTGGAGTGTTCTAGGTGGAGGAGAAGAATGCTCCTGAAGCATTCTTCATCTCCAGACTTTGTGTATAGGAGGTGTGGAAAGTAAATAGGTACCATTTACAGGGAAAAGAGTTTTCAGGAGAAGGCCATTTTGGTTAGAGTAAGAAGATAAAAGGAAATTTAAAGGATTGAGGATACACTTTCTCCCTCTCTTTTTTCAACTGTTCAATGTATTTTCTTTAGAAGGTTAATAATCGTTCTACTACTAACCATCTGTTTTAAGAATATTGCTTCCAATGATTGCTGCATTAACCGAAGGTGAAATCTTTATGAAGTAATATATATTTTCCTTATGAAGCATAGATTTTTTTTTTTGGTAATGGAAAGTTCAGTCAAATGTTTTAATGAAGTGTAATGTAAGGCATATTGAACCAATTCATCTAGAAAGCTGATGTAAGAACAGGATTTTTTTTGTTGCTAGTCAGATGTTCTGAGAGTAATTATCTCAGAGCATAATTAATAATAACGGTATTACTTAAGACAAGACAGGAATAGTAGGATCACTTCTGATAAATAGTTGCCTTGCCTAAAAGTAAATCAATTTTTTTTTCTGAAAAATAAGAATAAACATTTATAATTACATGGATTGACTTTCAAATGAGACTTTTAAAGAATGACTTAATTTGAATTTTAAAAACTCCGTTCGATACACACAACAACTCGGATAGAGCTCAAGTGAATTATTCCAAGTGAAAAAAGCCAATCCTATATGATTCTGTTATAGCTTTCTTGAAATAACATAATTATGAAGATGGAGAACAGATTAAAGGTTAGGGGTTTGGGGAAAAGGATGAGTATGACTATATAAGTATAACAAGATGGAAAGTTGGGGTTATGAAATAGTTCTGTATTCTGATTGATGTGGTAATTATATGAAGCTACACGTGTGATAAAATTACATGGAACCACACACACACACACACACACACATTAGTGCATGTATAATTGGTAACATTTGAATAAACTCCTGGATTGCTCTAATGTCAACTTCCTGGTTTTGTCATTGTACAACAGTTATGCAAGGTACCTGTACTGGGGGAAGAAGAATGAAGATTCACGGCCATTCCATGTATATATGCAACTTTGTGTGAAAATACAAAAATAAAAAGCTCCCAGACATCCCAGATTGCCCAAGAAACACACAAAATCAAACCTCAAAATAACACAGGAATCATTGGATGCATAATTTAAAAATGAAATAATGAATTGTAGGATACGAATGGTATGAAATTTAAAAGCACGCTTAAAGATGCTTTCCTGTTTGCATGCTTGTGTAACACAAATAATTGACTCTAATTCCACTTGACTTTCTGACATTTAACAGATTAGGAAATTACTTATAATACCTTACACATATTTCTTTTTTCAGCCCATTAATATCTATATTTTATTACTTCCTTCCTTCATTCATTTATTCATTCATTTATTGCTAAACTCTTGACTTAATTCTCCATGGAAATGGGTTCCAGAAACTCTGTGTCAATGCAGAATTGTTAATGCTTCTTTTTAGTTGATGATGATAGTGATGTAGCCTGTTGTTTCCATTTTTGCCTTGGCTCTTTGGAAGTTCAGAGCTAATGTATAAGAAATAAAAAAAGATTTACATGCAAGAGAAAAAAGAATTACTTTCATACAAAAGTGAATAAATAAGATGAAGTTGTTTAAAATTAGAAGTAAATGAGGAGTTTTTTGTCACTTACCCTAACTTTGGTTCTTTCGTAGCCCTCTCTGCTTCATATTTTTTTTGGAATTAGTCCCTCTTTACTACCTCCTCTAATGCATATTTGACTTCAGTCAGTTTATATTTGTTTCTCAGAGCAGCTTGCCTCTGTTCAACCCTCTTCCAACTATCAGAGTATCTCCCTCATGGAATAATTCCTCTCTTTACTTTCGCTAACCACCTGAAGGAACAATGTGAGCAAGTATCTACACGAAATTCTAGGAAAGAACTCAGGTATTCTTAAGGCAGTGTATTGCTCTATCTGTTGGCAAGACTGTATTTTAGGGTCCGATTATGTTTATTTAAATTCTCACAAGCATAGGATTCAGAAGGGAAGACTTAAAGAGACAGACCCTGCTCAAGTTCATACAGCTGGTTAGAAATGCATCCAGGGTTCTACACTCCCCCTCCAGTGCTCTTTTTGTAAATATCATGAAGTTGGAACATGAATTGTTCATACACATGCACATTGCTGACATTAGCAAGCTGTGTAATACTTTTGAAATGAAAGGAATAATTATACTTTGAAATCTAATTGAAGTGAAAGTACTCCTTGGAAATGTGCTGCAATAATGTATATGTATATATGTATATATATATATGTGTGTGTATGTACATATTTATAAAATATTATATATATATTTCTATTTGTATATTTAAACAATATTTCATTTCAGTAAGCATCAGTATGTGAAGAGTTGTTCATTATAAAATGTTTACTAGGTCCTTGTGGATAGCAGATAACAATGACTTACATGTATTCAGTGCTTTTGTTGTTTCTCAACTAGTCTCATTCGATATTCATAATAATCAGGTGAAATAAGCAGAATTTGGGTTGCCATCATTTTGTAGCTTAGAAATTGGCCATGACCAGATCCAGTAGCATGGTAAAATTAGAACCCAAGTCTTCTGATGTTGAATTTAGTGCTCCTCTGACTAAATCAAAGTGCTTCTCAAGTCAACGAATGTGGTTTGAGGACCTGTGGAGGAACAGGCAGCATCTTCATGCTTGCTGCCACCCCTGTCCCGAGACCTGGTGCAGTACAGCCCAAGGTGAATGTGGACCCTGGAAGTACGGTTAATATCTGGCAATATTTATTTTTTTATTCTAGCTTCAATTTTTGGAGCAATGTGTAATTCAAGCTATAAAATATTATTTCAGAAAAGATTTCATGAAAATTACATCAAGCATTCAGACACTGTACAGGACTATATAATATAATGATAATAAGATTGCAGCTTCCGTCTAAGGGATACTAATCTATGTATAGTCTTATCTGGTAAATTAGGTGAGAGGGCTTTCAAGAATTTCCTTTTCATGAAGACCCAAGAGCCTTCTAAGATAAGTCATTTAGGAAAAATGGAATCGTGCACAATGCATTTGATTAAGTAACAAAGCTCCGGTTCCTGGTTTGGGTGGGGGGCGGTGCACGGAGGTTCTGAATACTGCACGGGGCCTGTCATTTGATTTGATTCCTCGCCCCAGCTCCACCTCATGAATGTGTGTGCCCTAGGCTGCTCCCTTCCTTGTAGCATTGTTGTGTAAACTAGGAAAAGGCACCCTTTGGGGGCAGAAGCAGCCCCAGGAGCACAAGGCTCAGTGGCTCAGCAAGATGATGTAGTCTTTGTGAGAAGAAAAAGTCTTCTCATCGTTCAAGGAGATTTGGCTCCTCGCCAAATGGCTTGGCCAGCATGGGGAACAACCCTACTCAATTCTTCATTTGGGCACAAACTGTACACTCTTATGCAGTGTACCATGCATGCCCTATTTAGGGATAGTATAAAATCATACCTTAACAGAAACTAATTTCATTTAAACTGTAAAATATCAACCATATCAGCAGCGATGTGTAGGCACCCTTTAATAGAACTTAACATTAGGGGAAGAGTGGCATTGTCACTTACTTTTGAACAAGAAACTGTGTTGCTTTGATAACTTAAGAGACTTCAGTGACTCAACAGGGGCAAGAGAGAGTGGTGCCCAGCAGACAAGGCCAAATGCAGCAGATATATAGTGGCAAATTGTGAGTGTCCAACAGATATACTGGCGCTCAATGGTATCTGTGGAAAATGGCAAGAACACAGCAGTTTGGGTAGTATCCAACAGGTGTCACCAAGTTAAGGTGCATGGTGGTTCAGACTGAGTGCTCAGTAAGACAGCTGTGCTGGAGGTCTTGCTTTAACAAGATGGTAGTGGTGAGAGAGGACACGTTCGTGAAATCTGGCTTTTTGCTGTTATTGTCTGCCCATCTGTTCCCATAATCTGGTGAGAAGCCTGAAGTAACTCAGGTTACACAGATAAAACCTAAGATATTCTACTTAATGCAGCTCATCCTTAATATTTTGTTTGATGTCAAACAAAAAAGATTTTAGGAAAAAAAATGTGCCCTGATGAGATTCCTGCAGGGTTCTTTTTAGTATATATATATATATATATAATTTCCCCCCGGGAAAGAAAATTCAATAGGCTTTTATACTTTTGTACAAGCCAAATCCAATTAAGTCTTACTTTAAGAAGGAATGATCCTCTATGCCCCATGAATAACCAATAAAAGTGAGCTAGCTGATGAGTTGCAACTTGATGAAGGTGATGGGGGAGGGAGGGAAGGTGTTGCATAAGTGACGCACAAAAAACAAATTCTAGAATTTAACTAGCTGAGGAAAACAACTATTTGGAAGGTGAGAAATCACTTAGAAAAGTTATTTTGGTGTTTAATTTAGTAATTAATTTTGAGAGAGATGGGGAGGAGAAGTGGTTTAGCTGCACAGCCATTGTCACCTTTTTATGTGAAAAGTCAGGATAACAAGAAATTATAGTCCCAGAACAACTGTGTTTTTGAGTGGGCTGGCCTTGATGAGGTACAAGCAGGAAACAGCTTTCTTCAGCCTCATCACTCTCCTGCAGTCTCTCAGTTGAGTATCTTCCCTCCTAGATCAAATCCTCCATCATTTACAAAGAATTTTCCTTAGGCAACAAAAATGTTCTTGTTACTTTCAGTCAGCATATCAAAGCATTTCTTAAAAGCATATACAACACGCTTCCCAGGAAAAGTTCTACTAAACAGTTTTTTTTTTTTTTTCATCTTATTACCTAAAACATGAGTGGTATAGTTGAATGAATAAGATTGGAAGTTGGGAAAAATGATTCTTTCATTTGTTGACCATTTCTCCTGTCTGATGGAATATGCTTTAGATAGAGGAGTCCTGGCAGAGACTATTTCCACTTATTAATTATTTAGTGGTTGTCCTGTTCCAACATTTGCACTATTAAAAGAGAATCAACATGCATTTGCTTTACATAATTAGAGCTTGTAAGGTAAGATAATAAGTGTCAATAATTAAGTAAATTGGGGCTTTTTCCTTGGAGGAGAACTTTTATTCTACTCTTTGAAACATGCTAATCCTACTTTAACTCTTCCACTTCAAAAGCTTGGTTCACTGCAATGACATTCTCAGAGAGATGCCTTCTGCTCTTTCTGCAAGCTCAGCTCTGCTCTATTGCTACACCATACGGAGTCACTAGAGAACAACTCCAATTCCTCCTGTCTTGAGGCAGACCATATTGATGGATTTCTAGGCATTTGTAAAGAGACTAGTTCTTACAGTGTTCCTCCCAAAATTATTTTATCCCTGTCAATATAGTAACATGCATTTCTAAATCTTTTTGGCCTTTTAGCCCATAACCTGCTATCACAGCAGCCTGCCCAAAGAACAAAACAAATGTAAATCTTTCCTCAGTATTTTATAAAACAGGAGGAAGTGAGCTATCATTTATTCGATAAATATTTAATTTATAATTTTATATTCCACCTCATTCCAAAAAGGATGAGGAAG
Source organism: Eonycteris spelaea (assembly GCA_003508835.1). Classification (NCBI taxonomy): domain Eukaryota; kingdom Metazoa; phylum Chordata; class Mammalia; order Chiroptera; family Pteropodidae; genus Eonycteris; species Eonycteris spelaea. The sequence continues at coordinate 4,833,821 of PUFA01000050.1, read as the reverse complement.
CTTATCAAAGTAAATAGAGTAAACTCAGTAAGCTATAAAAGAGAAAAGAAAATTGAGTACAGGGGAAGTAAAAGTAAAATAGGTGAATCAAGAGAGATAAAGTTACTATAAAGTATGGACAAGAGCTGATTTGTAAGTTTGGATCCAAGGACTTAAGTAATAAGGGGAATCCTCCTGGTCTTTTAGTCATGACATTAAAATATACATTTTCAGTATTTCACACATTTTTTAATTTCGTTCTTTTTCATCATCATTGCATGCCTTGTCAACCAACACATGAATATGGAATTGAAGCTGATTTTCTGTTTGGTGTGCTTAATAATTTCCATCTTTATTGATTTGTTTTAAATTTATGGAAACTATGCTTCTTATCAATATCACAAATACTTTCAGTTTTTAGTTTTGAACTCATTTTTTATAGAATACGTACAAAATACAATAAATATTGAAATAATTCCAGAAAGAGGGACAGGCAGTTCACTGCACAGTCCCAGATCATGTTGCTAGCCAAAGGTACATTGTTAATGGATAGGAAATAACACAGAAAGACAAGTGGAAGAAGCCATTTGACTGGAGGCCAAAAAAAAAAAAAAAAGAGTTAATTTAACATACGAGAAATGGTTACAGAATGTCACTGAATAGTTCTGAATAGTGTTCAAAAGAATAAGTTGAATGAAAGTTGAAACTGAAAGATTCTTCCACAGAAACTCATGTTATGCGGTCCTTCCTGCACAGATGCTAGAGGTGAGTTCCAGTTATGTCCAACAGATCATGGCAAAGAGGAAAAAAATTAGTTACAAGTCTTACAGTGTCATGAAACTGGAAAAAAGAATCTATCGTCCAGGATAACTTTTTCTGGTTTGGAGAGAAATTTTGTTTGTTTATTTTATTTAGCAATAATTGACACACCTCACTGTATGAGCATGATGGTGTAGAGAACATGGTGGTTTGTGAAATGGTTTCACAAACCACAATAGGTTTAATCAACCTCCATCATCTCACAGAGAGACAATAAAAAGAAAAAAAAACATTCCTCTTTGAGATGAAAACTCTTAGGATCTACCAACTTTCTTATGTATCACACAGCAGTGTTAACTATTGTTATAGTGTTATATACTTTACATTCCTAGTACTTATTATTATCTCCTGTATATTACATCCCCATACCTTATTTATTTTATAACTGGAAGTTTACACCTCTTGACCGCCTTCCCCCATTTCATTCTTTCATTCATCCTCCCTGCAACACACACACACAACCACCAATTGGATATTTTCTTTAAGAGAAATTCTGTGTGATATGTGTACTTAATTTCTCTCTCTTTAAGAATCAAGAAGTTGCCAGTTAGGAAAACTATCTTCAGTGTGTAATTGCTTCTTGTTCTCTGCAACTTCTTTATTAAAGTATAGACATTCATCAGATATCAAGGCTGACCTTTAAGCCTATATCCAAGATTTTGGAAACAAGTTTGTATTAGATACAGATTTTTTGTTTGTAGTCAAGCTTAGTATAGTTCAAGAGAAAAATCACACACATAAGAAAGAGGTAGTGTCACAATCAAGGAAAGAATTACATGGGATTTTCATTTCAATTCTGGTTACATATAGGGTATTATGAAGGAAATTTCAAATATCAGTTTGTCTCTAAAGTAAAGAAACCTACGATAAGAGAGTCCATTTTCTCATTATTATTCCTTTGTTTTCTATTATACTATTATGACAATTGTCACTTCTGATCTTTTTATTCAGTTGGAACAGAAAAAAATAGAATTTTGGTTATTTAGAAAATGTTAGCTAATTCTCTTTTTATCTAGGTTTAGGAAACTCAGCAAATAAGCCATGTGAATTTCAAGGGATATTAAATCTGTTTCTGATATAGTTATACATTACTCATTGAAATATTATTTGGTAGAAAATGCTTGATGTCCAGAAACCTTATGAACCATTTTATCATCTTTTTTTTTTTTTTTTTGAACCAGGGAGTTGATTTTCATGGGTAGAAAATAAATTTTATATCTGGAAAGATGAAACCATGAAGTCTATCAATATGGTTATTATAGTCTATATCACCTATCTTTCCAAATAGATTTGATACGACTTGCAATAAAAGCATTTTCAATAGGGCAGTTAAAGGTAAAAATTGAGATAAAAGATGAAAAGAAAAGAAAAAAATATATAGGGAGAATTATAAAATGTATTTGTTCTGAGCTTCCTGACCACCAATACAAAAGGCCAATCTCATGGTTTTACTTGAAAGCCGTCTGACACTTTGCTCTACCTTCATCTTGAATAGTGCGCATATCGCATGAGAAGAGCAAAAGCTGAGCAAGGAAACCAACAAACCAGGAACAACTTGCTTAAATATTTCCTAAAATGAATGAAACCCTGAGCCTTTTTGCGAAATACTGCCAAACAGAAACACTTTCATCCTTGTGTTTGTCTTCACCAACTAAATGAACACTGGGTAATTTGGTAATTTTGTGGAAATTTTCAATAAGTATCTATTTAATTTTTATTTAGATACCTATTCCTTTTAAAACCTAAACTTTCTTACAGTCTTTTTTTTTTTTTGGTAAGTAAAGTACTTGCCTTTTAAAAATGATTTTGTTACCGAGTCTTCCTTTTGACATTAGTTCTACTACCACTATATGATTTAAAAATTAAAAGAAACTTTTATTTTGTTTTAAATTACTACTCACAAAAGCAATTTACCCCTATTATAAAAAGTTAAGAATGCTCACATAAACATTCAAACAAACAAAAATCTCATAACTATACCTGCCTGTACAGAACCATCAATAATACCTTGTTTCATCCTCAACTTTTTGAGCATGCGTGTATATTGTAGCATAAAGTTTTATTGTGTTTTACTTGCTTAAACTAATAGAACTTGAATTTGGAATATTGAGACAAAAATCAACTGCAGAGATGCACTAATTTTACTGGATTAAATATTGGTAGATTTTATTGGCCATGTGATGTTCAGGGGTTACAACATAAGGAATTTGACAGATAAACTCTGAAGTCATATATTGGTAAGAGGACAGAAAGCAATGATTTGAATGACTTATCTATAGGGTAGAAATGATTTTTTGGAATTAAAAACATGTAAGAATTGGGTTAACCTATTTCAGGTTTTTTTTCTCAACTTTCTCTGGTTTCCCTGGTCTTTCTGTCCCTAGCTTCCTCTGTCCTTTGTATTCTCCATTTACTCACTCTATCTGTATTTCTCTATAGCATTATTACTTACTAACTTTCTATATTATTTACTTACATATTAGGTTAATTATCTGTTCCCACCAAGAGATTGTAAATCCACAAGGACTGTTGTTTTTCTTTCTTCCTTTCTTTCTTTTTTATGTTTTGTTCACTGATGTGTCTCGATGAACAGGGCCCAAGTGAATACTTTGAAAATGTTATCAGTTCAATCCTGTTCTCATAATAGTTGGCATTATTGAAATAGACTTGATAAAGAAATTGATTTGATGAAGAAAATGCCCTAGACTTTCAGGAGCAGCAAATTTACCGCATGCCACCTATTTTATGGCAGATTTCCCAATAATTTTTTGATTGCTCTTCAATCACAACATGCTCTCTGATTAAACTTGAGCCCTGCTGCATAATTTTGGTTAAAATAGTATTCTAGACAAACACTATTAATTACCAGTTGAAGAGCGTTTATACCAATTTGCTGTGTGGTTCTAGAAGGTGGCCACATACTCCAAGGTCATCTTACTGGTAATTTTAGGAATTTTCACTTATCAAAATGTTCTTGTATTCATTAATTCATCAATATAGTCACTAAATTTTTATTGAGAATCTATTGTTTTATTACTCACTTAATCATTCAGGATAGAAATAGCCATAGAACATGTTTCTTATTGTCAAAGTTAAGGGGAGAGAAGTCATAAAAAAAGTCATAAGAACACTTTTATTCATCCATCCATTTATACTTTTAAAAATATTTATTTAGTGTCAATCATGTTCAGTCACTTTTCCCAGTTCCCAGGATACAGATATGTTGTGGTGGATATTTGTGGGTGTATGAAGTGAGGCAAGGTCAATAAAAGAGGTGATACCTGAGCAAATTCTTGGAAGATATAAAATAATTTTTCTGAATAGGAACTTATATAAGTTTAAGAAATGATGGTTATAATAGCCACTATTTCATTTATTTAGCCCATACAATAAATGGTTCTTGCATGGACATTTTATCTTGTATCATTTAATTCTTGCAACAGAGCTTCCTAAGTATTTTCTGTGGGGTATAATCAATTACCTATCTATGAACAGATTGAAACCCAAGTCTGTAGTCTTACCCACACCTTCAGCATGATTGGGAAAAAGAGTAGTTAAGAAGAACTATCAGGAGAATAAATTGATAAAGTACCTAAAAGATCTTGTGTATCTTGATAATTTTTTAACTTTATCTTTGAGGCAATTGAAATTTAGTAATGATTTAATCCAATACTTCATATAAACTTAGAGGATAGTACTAAAAAAAATTAGAAGAAAAATATTTGAGAGCTTGCCACATACCAAATAATTAATTTTAAAATTATTTTAACTCATAAAACAACCCTTTTAAACACCATTTTATAGAGGATAAACTTGAGACTTTCAAAGACAAGTAATTGCTCCATGGCACACAGCTCAGAAGTGGGAGCATAGGGGTCAAACTTAAGCCTGAGTCTTAAACACCTGCCCTTTAAGCCATGCTCTGATTTTCCTAAAAGCCTAACTGATGACAGTGGAAAAGTAAGCAAGACTAAGTTTATGTTTGCCATGTGAACATTTCTTCTGAATTATAATTCAAACTGAACATCAGTTTTTGTCAAAGGATTAGCGCTAAATATACTTTTATACATATTATGGATTGAGTCTTTAATACATATTCTTTAAAGTATAAAAATATTTTTTCTAAATACATTTTTATTTACTACTTTTAAATTTACATTTTTTATTACACCACAAGGTATTATTGATTATCTACACCTATTCTAATAACGTATACTTATTCTCGCCCTATATAATGGATATTATGAGATGAACTGATTTTCTTCTCCACAGGTTGGAGGAAGACAATACGAAAGCATAATCTCATTTTTCTTTTCAAGGATAGAAAGAAGAGCCTAAGCTACTAACTGCTCTAATTATTCTCTGCCACCTATGTGATTACTGACAAAGAAATTTAACTGCTATATATATATATTTTTTAAGTTTAAGCAGACTAGGCTCTTTTCTAGTATATCTTGGAGTATTTCCAGGCAAATTGAAGATCTGTCTCTAAAAAGTCTGCATTTATCCCTTCTCAGCAGGACTACTCTTATGTTTGTAGGGTTGGGCAAAAGTTCAAATAGAGATCCACTTACTATAAATTTAGATGTTTTAAAAGTTATCATTCAAATTAACAAACTGTTACATAATACATACACTGGTACTTCCTTGACAGATATAGCTTCATAATGACTGGGAAGGCCAGGTTCGAATTCTTGGACCCCTTGGTATTGTGATGGCCTGCCCTCCTTTCGTTTCCACACACAGTTCCATCCTTCACTACAGGGGTTTTGTGGTTAACTCTATCCTTCTTTACATAAAACAAGACAAAGACAGCTGGCTTTGGCTATCCCCAGGTCTTTGGTCTGCACACACCTGTGACAGTCTTTCCTTGGGGGGCTAGACCTAGGAAGAATCCCATCCAGGTCCCAGAAGTGAGCTTGGGGCCATTTGGGCAGGGTAGTCTGGTGTCCTGGGTATTCGGAGTGTGGTCGAGTAGGAACACAAGCTGCAGAAGTGTCATGCTGTATTGCCACGTACACTCCTTGGTTCTGGGGATTTGTGGCTGGAGGAAGATGAGGGGTGCCTCTCAAGTGGGGGGCAGGGCATGATTGGTTCTGCTTCTCAGTTTTGCATGGTCGTGGTGCAAGCAGAGTAGTTCTGGCCAACCACCTTGTAAGAACCAGCAGGTGAAGGCCAAGCTAGTATAGCTAATACTTCTTCCCACCAAATGTTAATGATTAACTAAGAAAGTTTATCTCTATAGGAAGATTCTAGAAAGATTTTCAGCAGGTGTTTGAAAGGCCATCACATTTCCTTTTGGGCTGACTTTCCTTGGCCTGGGCCTACTCATTGAGCTGTAAAACTGAGACCTTTGTCTGAATATTTCCATCATTTTGCTTGTTCTTAGCTTCGGTTATGTTGATAATTCAAGGGAGCCTAACTCTTTAGTCTGAACTCCAGATACTCATTGTTTAATCTCATCTTTTCTTTTGGGGTATAGACTTGGTTTGCTATAGTCTATAAGTCTATAGATTTATGGTTTTTTCTAGGCTTAGAATTTAAAGGAAGCTATTCTTTCTCCATTCTATTAAGCTCCAAGTTCTATTTGCCACTATAGAAAAAAACATGTAAATAAAGTTAGAGAGAGGTATATTAGAAGTTCTTTTTGATATGTTTCTTGAGAAACATTATCATGAAATCTAAAAATAAAATTTTATTTCTCCAATTTAATAATCATCTAGTTCATTCATAAAGGAGGATAAATTAAGTTCCTGTGTGCTTAGTTTCAGATATACTTTGAGGCAAAAAGTTAACATTTTTTTTTTTTTTGATCGGGAAGCAACTTGAAGATAGTTAAAGACAAACTTGAAAATATTTGCTTATGCAGTGAAGACTTTTCGAAAGTTATTTTTAAAGACTGAGGAATTAAGCACCTGTCGTTTTTGCCATCTGGTGTAGATGTTAAAAATTATTGTCACTCTTCCACGCGCTACTCTATTTTGCACCTGCTACTCCTTGAGTTATGGACATTTCACACATAGTCATTTAATAAGGTTAGGTCCCATGATAGTGTACTAGATGTTATCCTACTGGGAGTTATAGCAGTTGTATAAGGTCTTGAGGGGAGGGAAAAGCATTAAATATGAATCTTGAGACTAAATACTTAGTACCTTGCATATAACAAATTATTCTGGTTGAAAAATGTTAAAGGAGTAGAATAGATAGGAAATTTAACAACATATTTCAAAATAAAAATGAGTCTTGTGATTGGATTATTTGTACCACTCAACTTCTCAACATGGTGACATTTGTAATTTTTAAAAAACATTTTTGTGGCCTTATGTAACAACCAAATATAAATATATTTTGAAATCAACACTGTTCAGTATGGTATTCATGAACCACAGGTGGCTACTTTAATTAAAATGAGATACAACTTAAGATTCAATTCCACAATCACACTAACCGCATTTCAAGTGCTCAGTAGCTACAGGTGGCTAGTGGTTACCGAACAGGACAAAATAGATATAGATTTACATTTTGCTGAAAGTTCTGTTGGACAGCACTGGGTGAAATTTCCAGTTCCTGGTCTTAGATGACCTTGGTCTTAAATACTCAACACAATTATGTCCCAACATAATTTTGGCTACAAACATAGGTCAAAGTTGAAGCTGTTGGCTCGAAAATCTGAGTGACCTTTTTTGAAGAAAGAAAGAGCATGTTGACCTGAAATGCCCAACATGAGGAAAAGGTTGTTTCAGCTTTCAAAACTGTCTAGGCAGTCAGGTCCTTCACAGAGATTCTATAATCTCATATTATACAGACATATTTTTAGAGAGCGGGAGAACTCTTTATCATTTCACCTCTTCTAAATATCCAGCCATTAACTTGCAAATTTTGCCTGATAGCATTAAAATATGACAAAGTAAGTTTGCACTATGAACTTTTCTATCAATTAGTCTTACCATTTGGGACATGTAGTAAAAGAATAAACCAAGATTTTGGGACATGGACGTGCAAAGTAGAGGGGGGGTCATAGCAGGAGAGAGAATATTAATAGATTTGTTCTTGAGTAACAGTCTCATCCCCAGAGAGTTTTTTTTAAGTAACAACTGAAAGGTGACTTTAAAGTTTATCCTTGAAGACATTCAGTGAGAAGGATCAGGGCTCATTAGAATTTTCTAAGAGACCAGATTGTCACAAAGAATGGAATAGATCTAGCTATGAATACAATGATTTTCTCAAAACTGAAGGAATCTGCTTTCATCTTAAATCACCTAGATAGTTTATATTAAAACATCTCTGATCCTTGAATTTCCCCAGTTCTCTATTTCACTTTTTCAATAATCTATGGTAATCATTATTATTCAATTTGTTTTTGCTCTGTAGACTGTAATGATTTGTTCTTTTAAATGTGTGTAATTTATCAGTATTCTATACATTAAGAAAATGATTGGGTTTAAAAAATCATTTTCTCTAAGCAAGAAGACAAAAAGAGAATGCAACTTGAACATTCCAGACTGACCAAAATTATTTATTGATTTATTAATTTAAGGATGTTCATTGACCCATGTTAGGAAATAAAGAGTGGCGTTTGGGTTTGAGATTGTCAGTGTTTTATCCTTGTCTAGAGCAGGGGACATTTGGTTTGTATGCTGTGAACACAATTCAGAGAGAAATGTAAGGTATAAAAAATTCAGGGAGTCTTTCAGTCTAGAACGGCCCACATTGTTTTGTTTTCCTGAATGATGGTACACAGATCTGGACAGTTAGTCATGGGCGTTATTAAAATATGTTTCCAGCCAGTCTTCCTAAACAATGCTCGACCTATAAAGGAAAAGGGAAAAGGAGTTAGATATTGACTGCATGCTTTCAGAAAGAAAACTGAGGAAGAAATAATGTGAAGTGCAAAAGAAGAAAAAGCATAAAAATGAACTAGCACTTCCAAGGTAAGCCATTTCCTAGTTTTAAGAACCTGGTTGCCTTTGGACTGTCATAACATGGTTTTCTAGAACAGTAATTGTTAAAACCTTCATGTGTTATTTGAACTTAGGCCCATGCTTTTATTAGTGTTATGTTTCAATGGAATTAATTAACTAGTCTCTGGCTTGTTTAATCTCCACTGTATACTTATAGCACAGTCAGTGATAGAGTTTATAGATGGAAACAAAAACCTCAGAAGTTTTTGCTTATAAGTATATACAAAAATGCTCTATTTCTGAATAACCTGTGTCAAGGGGTTGATGTTTTCTGATTAATATAAATAACTCTTAATTAAGAACGAATACTAATTATATCTATGGCATATAAAGTGAAGCTGTTAAAGTTTTAAAATATACAATATCAAGAAAGGCTTAATAGTAAAAAGGAAACATACCTTGAGAGCTCAACTTAGATAGACATAATATGCTTGACAAAAGCTGTAGGCAGAATCAGACAATTTAGAGTTAGAAAATGGTCAAATTTAATAAAAGAGATTTTTGCAAGTTACCTCAATCTCAGTTATTCTTAGCTATAACACTAGAGTATAAATACACACACACACACACACACACACACACACACACACACACAGAGATGTTTAGCTCTGTACAGCTCACTGTACATTTACTGGATTTATGGCCTTTCCTCTTATTTTATAAATTTGGTTTTTGAATAAGCAGTACATTCACATGGTTAAAATTTTCTTCTTTAAAGTATGAAAGACTTTATAACAAAAAAAATTCTCACTGCTGTCTGCCAGCTATCTTGTTCTTCTCTTTAGAGCTAAGTTGGTGTAGCTATTATTCATGTATAAGAGAATATACATATATATTCCTAAAAATATTTTTACAAATGAAATAGTCTATAAACTCTTTCACTTTTGTTTTTCTTACTTAAGACTATGTATTGGAGATATTATCATAACCATAAACACGACTGTATTTCATTGCGTAGAGGTGCTGGGATCTATTTGATATATCCTACATCAATAGACATGAAGTTGTTCAAACATTTGCCATTACAAACAACACTGTTAATGAATAACCATGCATCATTCATTTTACTTGAGAACAAGTATAACTAAGGACTACCTTCCTTGCAGTAGATTTTCTGGAATTAATAGCACCACATCACCGCGTAGGGATTTAAATGATTTACACTCCCAACGAGAATGCACGAGATCAGTTTTTTCCACACACTCTCCTCAACCCATAGTGTGGTATACCTTTCAATCTTTTATAATCAGCTTATTTAACAATAGCATCTTAGAGTAGTGTTCATCTACATTTTTTTTATTATTAATGAAGTTTAGCATATTATACTGTATATATTTATTTCCTTTTCCATGAATTGTCTCTTCATGTATTTGATAATTTTTCTATTGAGTTGTGGGTTTTTATTAACTTGTAATAGTTTTTTTTTTAATTAAGGAAATGAGCTCTTTCTGATGTCAATTGCAATTTTTTTGTTTGCTATTTGTCTTTTGACTTTGCTACTAGTGGCTTTGCCATATAGATTAAAAATATATATATGGTTGAACTTATCAAAATTTGAAATGCCTTCTGGGTTTCTTATCAGTATTAGAAAGGCCTTTCCACTCCAAAAGTTATAAAAAAAGTTAATTCTTCCATGGCTTTTATGCTTATTTCTTTTACATTTAACTTTTGACCCATTTGAAATTTATCATGGTATAAGATCCAGATCTGACTCTATTTTTCTAGATGACTATCCACTTGTCCAAAAAAATATTTATTGAATGGTTCTTTTTTTATGTATTGTATTAATGGCAATAACCAAATGTAAAACATTATTTATGGGGAAAAAGTGAAGTTTAATCAAGATTGTCAGTGAAAGTATACTTGGCTGAGTATTTTTCTTTTCTCCTGTCCTCTCCTCTTCCCTCAATCTTCTTCTTTCCTCTTCTTCCTTCCCCTCTTCTCTCTTCTTATTTTTTCCCAAGTCATTAGACTTCATAAGTCTGCATTTACATCAAAACTATCAACATAGCATTATTGAAATGTAACTAGATTAGTCTTTTTTGGGAACAGATAATTTTCTCAATTTTATTGGAAACTTTTAAACTTACAAATTCTATCATAAACCCTTATTTTGCATCTTTATTTTGTGTAGTGCACCGCTTTTCAGATCCTTTGGGTAAAACTTCTGTAAATTGGTAGCAGAAAATAGACAATTGGTCACTATGAGATGACTTTCCTTTAACAAGAACACCAAGTACTAGCCCTGCCGTGAATGATGTGACCGTCACTAATAACTACACCTCGTTGGTCCTCAGTTTCCTCATATTCATAATTGCTTGAGGTAAAGGATTTTGAGATCTCTCTAACTTTAATATTCTATTAAATTTTATTCTGATACAACCTTGTCTATGTTATGAAGATCTAATAAGAAAAAGTACGTATGAAAACACATTTAAGCTGTATAACAATACACAGGAGTGCTGCTAAAAGCCACTAAGATAAATCTTGTGTATGTGTAGTCAGATATCTTCTAAGAGTTACTGTATAATTGATTGGTAATAAGTAGCATCTGTATGTTTGATAAGGGAGACAGAGAAAAAGATTTTAAGCTTAAAAGGAGTCCATAATCAACCAAATCAGTGAAGAGTTGCTGTAACTACCAGAGCTTGTGAGATTGTACCTTCATAGTTGATGCAGCCATTAGAGTCTTCTTGACCCGCCATGAGGGCTTCCACTTCTTCCTCTTTCATCTTTTCACCTGATGAAGCAGAACACTTTGGTCAGAAAGAACGCCAGAGGGCTTAAAGAATTCCACCATAAGGGATCAGTTTTAAGCTCTTGGAGACTATGACTAAGCTCTTGGCACTTAATAGGTTGTCAATAAATTGTTTTTGAATGAATTAATTAAAAGTACAATTGTACTTGATTACCCAAATTATATCCTACAAGAATTACAATGCTTTACTTTACTTATTTATTACCATTAATTTGTTACCATTTCCCCAAAACAAACTCATTCAACTAAGGCCAATTAAAATGGTCACTAACATTTCACTCTTCTTTTTCATTTTTTCCTTTATAGTTGTTCCCCTTACCTATTGTTATACTAACACAATTCCCTTAAGTCATGTTCTTTGCTATGTGTTCTGTCCTATTAAGTTCACAGAAATAAATTTCCCTTACCCAGTGTAGCTAGAACGTGACGGAGTTCAGCACCCATGACTGTGCCATTGCCTTCCTTGTCAAAAACACGCAGACCCTCAACAAAGTCTTCATAACTGCCCTGTTCCTTGTTATTGGAAAATAGCTTGCATCATGGGCATTGTTCAATGTCATCATAATTTCGATTTTTGGCATTCATTTCTAGAAGAAATTGCAATTTGGAAAGTTATTAGCTACCATAAAATATTATCTCTGAGTTTCAAATTAAACTTGAAAGTTCATTCTAGATGATTTGAAAAGTCTTCATTCAGCTTACATTTTAGTTGGTAAATTGCTGATGACAAAATTTGGTAATAGATAATAGCATGAGCTCCGGAGTCCAGGTCCTTGAACTTTTATCTCCAATCCACTATTTACAACTATGCGATCATGAGCAAGTTTCTTAACAATTTATGCCTCAACTTTTTCATTTGTAAAATACAGATATTTCATAGTGTTAGTGTGAGAATTAAATGGGATAACACAATCTAAGTTTATTAACATTATTAAGTACCTGGGACAACTGAATGCTTAATAAATATTAGCTACCATATTATGAGTATTGTCAATTTAATATATTCTATAAATATTAGGAAAGCAATATAAAATTATACTCATATAGCAAACTCATTAGCATATGCATATAGTAAACTTAACTGAACTTTAATATATAGTCCATCTTTGTCCTGAGCTTTTGTAGGGCCTTCAATTTCTTTTAAATTTTATGTAATTTAAAAAAGAAGCTTGTGAGGAGAGAGTATGTGTCAAATGCTGTGACTGCCTGACTTGCTTGCAATTTAGAGGCCTGAAGGTCATATGACTCTCTTTAACATCTTCTGACAAGGTAAATCATATTCACAGTAACAGTATAAAACAGATCATCTGGAGAGATGCAAGTAGATAAAGTTATGTACCTGTAAAATCAAAGTTCCCTTTTAATACTCTCTCCTCACAGAAATGTAATGCATAATAGTAAAAAGATTCTATTGGAAAGTCGAAAATGGCATTTAATAAATAAGATTTGGCTTACTGCTCTCTCATTTTACCTCATGCTCTCAGGTACTTTTTGTGTGATTTACCTGGGAATTTTCCTTCAAAGAAAATGAAATTTAAAAAAATTCTAGCAGATCGATTAAGAATTAGGTTTTCTTGAAATAAGTTTTTTTTTTTAATTTTTAACAAAGGAAAATAATTATTGTAATTTTCAAGAAAAAAAGATTATTTGTTATCTCTTTCTTTTTCCCTTGGGCAAAGTGAAACAGCTCATGTATCCACTTAAAAAAAAACTTCAGGTTTTTCTTGTTTTTCTTGTTTAGTCTGGTTTCCAATAGACTATTATACTTTGCCATAATCCTTTGGAATTAAAAAAAATTCCATTTCAAGACTAATGACTAGATTTCTGTATTGAGTAAATAATCTCTGCAATTTGCCATTTACGTATCTAACTGAACTTTGCCCTAGAGTTTACCTCGCATAACTGAATACAGATTTTAGCTTAAATTTTTGAGTCTGTTTGTAATTTTCGAAAATGAAAAATCTTATTAAGATGTCATCCTGTCTAAATTAAGATAGCTGGGTTTCCTTTAAGATGGTTGCAGAAACAGGGTGTCAAAAAACAGACTGTTGGGCAAAGTTAGCAGGTATTTTTAGTGTCCTGAAAACATTATTATTTCTTATCTATAGCTTTTATCAGAGTAGATCTCTAGAAGTGTGCCATTGTAATTTGCTCAGAGTTATTTGCAAAATGAGCTATGTTTTAGTCTTATTTGCCATCTTTGTCAAAATGTATTTTGCCTTTAAATGTTTGAAAAAATAATATACAGATTTGGGTATTACTTCATATCATTAACCTTTAAATTATGAATGTTAGGATGATGGCGATGACTGTGTTAGCATTAGATATTATTTCCTTTCATTAGCATGAAATTAAATCATGCTTGCAAATTCTCAAAGGAAGATTAACTTATTTTATGAGGGGGGGAAAAAGAGACTCTAGACAGCAAAGTGGCACACTTACTATAAAAAGCAAATTAAGCCCTAGTCTTTGGAACTTATTTCTTAATAAATATCTCTCTCTGTCCCTGTCTGTTTGTCTGTCTCTCTCTCTCTCTCACACACACGCAAGCACATGCACATGCACACACACGTGTTTCCAGCTTCTTGGAAAAACACGTGGTTACCTTCATTGCTGGGATTTCCCAGAACCTTCTTGACCTCCGCATTAGTGGGATTTGTGCCCAAAGCTCGAAGGACATCACCAACTTGGCTTAAGGTGATCTTGCTTTCACCTGTTCTGTCAAACAGGAGAAATGCTTCCTTGAAGTCTGCAAGGAGCAAGAAACATTAGGGTACTTAATTCTACCCCAGACCTATAAATTAACCCTGATTTCATCAAAGATCCAGTTCAAACTCTCTTTTACAACTTTTTGCCATCTACTTAAGTTGAGCTTGTTGACCTTTTTCGAGTTCATTGGCAAACTCTTTTGACATTTCTTGGAGACTTTTAAAGCAGCATTTCCAATTTTCAGTCATAATTTATTATTAATCAGATATGGAAATTGAAGCCCCAGTCATATTTCTTTGTATTTCCTTCACCTGCTTGGGAAGCAGAACTGGGCTAAGAAATTTTGAGGCCTCGAGAAATCTTAAGAATTTCTCGTATAATCCTTCATATAATAACAAAGTTAACAAAATTTCAAGGAAACAAATTCAGTTGGGATTGTGTTTTGTGAGGTTAACCCAAACTTCTCAAATTATATGGAAAAATTTCTTCTTGAAATACAAATTTCCTACATACTCTCCTTAGCTAGTTTTCAGCAGGAGTAACTTCATTTTTCAGAAAAAAATTATGACGATGACACAAATCTCTAAGTTCTGTAGTGTCATTTAACCACTTCAATGTATGTCTCTAATAAGCTCCTAGTATAATTGATTCATAGAGAGGAATATTTGTTTTGGTCTACTGCTATGGTACTCTCTTTAAACTTTACTCTTTTTACAGATGATACACATGACAACATGTTGCTTTATTAGCTTTAGAATTTAAATACATATTTTCTAATTATAGTTTTATGGAGATAATTGTAGATTCACACACCATTCCAAGAAAAAATACAAGGAGATCTCTTAAATACTCTGTCTAGTTTCCCCTAATAGTAATATTTAGCAAAATTATAATAAACTATGGTCAACCAGGATATTCACATTGATAGACTCCATCAATTTCACTCAGATTTCCTTTGTTTTACCTATACTTGTGTGTGTGTGTGTGTGTGTGTAAATACATATTTTAAACTGTTGTCTATTTTTATCACGCTCTATTGCTTACTTTTCCTAAATTTTGTCGTTCTCTTTTATGGACTGGTTTTTCCTTTCAGAACGTTAAGCAAGAATTAAGCAGTGTACACCAAAAAGACACAACGGGGTGCTACTATGGAGTAGGGGCCAGTAAAGACATTTTAATTGAAGCTTTTAAGTAAATGAAATTTTCTGGGGGAACCCAAAAGTGCTAATGGCAACTTGTACACTCAGAAAACCATTTGAGAATGAACTGGTAGAGGTGAAAGCGTTATTTTTTAGGCCATTAGGGGTCTCAGATCAAAAGATGCCTTCCAGATAGAGTACTCAGCAAAACACCCCATGTTACTAGCCCTTCACTCCTTAATCTAAGATTGCACCAGACATTACAATCAAATATTGTGATCATGTTACGTCTTTGCTAAAATTTCCCCCTTAAATTCTATGCAATTTGACTATAAAAGTTCATTTCCTTAATCTAAAAACATGCTGCAAGTACTGTGGGGTCATTAGTCAAATATTGTGACTGAACTATTGTGAAATATTGTGAAACTGAACTATTCTTGTTACTGGCTCCAGGCTTTCATGCACAGCTTGCTCAGAGGGCTCACTATTACCCTGGTCAGATGCTTGATATAGAAATGAGATTTTATGGGCTGTAACAGAATCTCACTGACATTAACCCTTTTGTTGATATAAAGGCCAAGGGCAGAAAGATATTTCTCTTTCTACCTCAGATTTTTAAGACTTAAGACTTTCTCTTGAAGACTCTAGAACATGAGTTAGCAAAATCTTGCCTAGGGGCTGACCACCTGTTTTTGTAAATAAAATTTGATTGGAATACAGCCATTCATTTATTTATTACTTATGGCTGTTTTCATATCTCAGTGACAGAATTTAGTTTTTTTACAGAGACTGTACTGCCAATGAAGCCTAATGTGTTTACTATTTGTCCCTTTGAGAAAAAATTTGCTAGCCCCTGGTCTAGAGCAACACTGTTCTAGAACCTTTTTGATGATTGAAATATTCTATATCTGGGCTGTCCAAAAACGTAGCCACTAGCCACCTGCTGTTCTTGAGCACTAAAAGGTAACCAGTACAACTGAGAAAATGGATTTTTAAATGTACTTATTTTTAACTAATTAAAGTTTAAATTTAAATAGCCACATGTGGCTAATGGCAACTCTCCTGGACAGCATAGGAGGACTCAGACCTTTGAATGCTTTAATTTTCCAGTTTTTCTTCCTTTTCTCCTAACCCATGATACATTAAAACAGAGCTGGTTTGAGAAAAATTGCTTAATCATGAAACAAGGAAGTAAAGAAAGGAAGTCTTCATTCATTTCTGAAAGTATAGGATTTCCACTTAATTTAAAATGCTAATAAAAAACATTTGTTTTCCTAGCACAAGAGAAAACCAGTCCACTACTGTTTATTGAACCTCTATCTCTAAAACCTACTTCATATATGGAATAATAGGTTTAATAGTAATAGTTTAATAGATTTAATACTTTACTTCTATTCCTGAAAGGGTTTTTAAGCCTTCTGTTGTTTGGTCCTATAACAGTTTGGTTGTTAAAATAACATTGTAAATTAAATATTTGAAAAAACTAGGGTGCAGTAGCTGATAATGTAGCAGCATCACTAGTTAAAAATGCATTAAAAATCAAACAAATTATAGTAGAATCATCAACTGTTTTCAATAAGACAAGGTAGTCCTTTGTAATATATTTTCATATGATTCTGAGTTCTGAGTCATCAAAACATCTAATCTGTCTACATTGAAGTCATCGATCATGATGTGGCTACAAGTGAGTCTGTACTACAGCAAATATCCTTTTTTTTCTTAATTTATATTTGCATATGAGCTATTCCATACACTGAAACAGACTGAAAAATGTGGAACTTTTTAGGCAGAGAACTGAGTATTTGAATAGGTCCCTTTTAATCACCTATATTTATCATTATTTACATGTATATCATAACATATACATACTTGTTATTATGACCAATATTTTAATTTATGTGATATTGTATAACTAATTTTTTTCTCTCCCACCTATAGATGTATTTCTATCTTAGTTAATTTGACTATGTGACACTTTCATTCCATAAGACATGCTTCGATACATTTTCAGTGAAAAAAATAGATCTTGTGGTGCATGGGATTCTTGGATTCCAAGACAAGAAGGAGAAAAATTGGAAGTGACAGGGAAACTATTCAGATTTCTCTTAAAGGTTAAGAGTTTGAAGTCTTCTAGGTAGTAACTATTTCATGAAATAAATTTCTAATTAATTTAAACCAACACCAGATTTCGATCCTATCACTAATTCTTTGGGTCCTTGAGCAAGTCTCCTCTCCCTGGTAGCCTGAACTCTATCTCAAAAGATGACCTGGGAGATGTCTATTGTTTCTTCTACAGTTTTATGATAAATTACTCCTCCTTCTTTGTCTCTGAATTCACTTTTATTCTGTATCCACTTCCCTATTTTTTGTCTCCACTCATTGTGGTGCCAATTGAAATTGTGTAGATTGGGTAATAGGCACTTCCATAACCAATTTTATTTTCCAGATTGAACAATTCAGACCTGCCACATCTCTCTTTAAGGATTTGGTTAACAAATTAGCCATCTAAAATCAGCACCTTTTGAGGGGATATATATATATATATATATATATATATATATATATATATATATATATATATATATATGGTATTGCCTACTGTATAAAATTGGTTTCATTTAGAAATCAGTGAATATAAGGACCTATTTTGTAGTGTTTATCTATTGTTTGCTTAAACCTTTGATTACTAAAATTAAGTAAGGAGTTCAGGTTGTGCAGAGAATTTAGAGTGGAGCATTTATATTTAGAGTGCCAGTGGGGATAATTAGAAAAAGCTAATCTCATCTCGAGGGAGTCGGTTTTCACACATGCCATCACTATGAGTGTGCACATACTAACAACTATATCTTTTAAACTTACCATCCTGCTGTTCCTTAGAGAACTCGATCTGTTAGAAAGAAATTAACCACAAAGAATATTTTAACCAAACAAAATGTCCTGATTTTTAAGTGTATCCAAGCTCATTCCCTGAGTAATCTTTAAAGTAAGCTTCCAGAGGAAGCCTACTTTTCCGAGTTCAGGCATAGCTTGGACACTAACAGGTCATGCCACATAGCCTTGGAGATAAGTGATATTTCAGAAACCAGCGTTCTGTCTCCTTCTGGAGGAGAGAAGCTCAATTCACTTACCAGCAATCTGGTCAGCACTGAAGGACTGCAGTGGCGAAAGGGAGGGAAAAAGAAAGAAACAACGAGTACTTTTTCAAATGCATTGACAGAAGGATTGCTTTCTGCTCTGAGATTTTTAAGAATGCATGTAGGTGTCATAGAAATAGAAGGTTGCCTTAGGATATTTTTGAATCTAGGAAGATTAAAAAGCTGTTGCGAAAGATAGTTAGGGAACATTGCTCAACGATTTAACAAATGCCAAGTCAAATACTTCCTGGAGTAATATAATAATCTATAGGGTATATATATGTTTAATACAGATACACTGTATTCAGAAGTGCCGATACATGGCATTAAAATGATCACCTTAAATCTGTCTTCTGTTTAACCACCATATTTTTACCCAATGCATCAGAAGTATTTAATTTCAGGTATTGGCATTATTGGATTGTTTTTTAATGTATAATATTTTTCTATAGGTGCAGGTTTTTTTTTTTCTTCTAAATTTAGATACAATAAACGTTATGTGATATAGCAAAAGTTGGCGAAGCATAAAGTACTACTTTTGGGAGTAAGTTGTATTTTTCCAGTTGGCATAATAGCTCATATTAATCTCCTCTATCTTCATCCCACCAACAAAAACCAAAAGTAGATTCTAAAGACTCATACTGAATATGTTCTCACCTCAATTCTACTTTTTATCTGCCTTTCTTCTTGATAAGATCATATCCACTATCTATTCTGTCCTCTAAATGACAAACAGTTTTCTCATAGGACCACCATGATGGACCTGCTGGGCTGCAAAACAGCGACGAAGCTGAAGAGTGAGTTGAGGGCTCTTCCAATCCCTGAGTGGGGGCCTGGTGTGCTGAGGTTCCCTTTTATTTCTGGGGAAGCTGTGACCTAACAGCTAGCATTAGGTTTCAGAGAGAAGTGGCCACTCCCTGTTGGAGAGTTCAGCTTTCTTAGGGCAAAGGGAAAGAGGTTATCTGTACCCTGAGGGCTATTTTTAGGAAACCAGAAACCAGGAGTGGACAGCCATGATGGGACCAAAGCCTGTCACTACTTTTATGGTCTCTATCCCTGGGATGTTTGTTCTCTTGGAGTGTCTTCAAGAAGCTTCTTATCTGTTCAGGGGCAGAGGAGCTCAGAATTTCCTAAGCCTTGCTCTGTCCCATTCTCTTGGTGAATTTTAGACTTTGCGAACTTTAAGTTGTTAAGTTTTGGTATTAATGAGACATCGGATAGGACTGGTTTGGGGTTTCAAATTGCAACTTCTATAGAAAGAACATCCTCCGAAACACTGTCTCATGTGGTAAAGTTCAGAGGACTTGAAAAGCCATGAATGTTCTGTATGTCTCTTGGGGTTCACCCAAGTGATAATCTGGTCAGCTCTTGAAACCTCCAATTAAAGACCATTCTTTGTAAATTGTATTTTCAGAGGTATCAAGCATCTCTAAGCCAGGAATAGTTTTCCCCTAGTTTCCTTGCCTTAGGGGTAAATGTTTTCTTTCTTCCTTATTATCCTTATAGTGGCTGACCAGTCAGATTTTTTTTTTTTTAAATTTCTGAAGTTCTTCTAGGCAAAAAATGTCACCAGACCTTTTTTTTTTTTTAATGTGTACTTAAAAAAATTTTTTTAAGCTTCATTCTTGATTCTTTTTAAAATTAAATTTATTAGGATGACATTGGTTAAAACATTCCATGAGTTTCAAGTATACAGTGCTATAATATATATTTGACTCCTCTTTACCTTCTGCATCCTCCCTCTACCCATACTGTTATCTGTTGATAGACCAGTTTTGCATTCTTTTCCCCTCCTTCTATTTGAAATTTGAATATTTTGTTTCTGCTCTTTCTACATGTGCTGATTCTGTTTGTGTCATATCAAGCGTTCTACGGCTTAGTCTCCAGAGAAAGAAAGGAACCCGCAACAGGGGTGGTGGAATTCAAAGTTGTACGTTAGAATTTTAAAGGTGCCTCAGGGTTTGGCTGGTAATTGGTTCTCATGGCAGCTTATTTAAAAACAGAGGAAAAGGTTGTTCTTGCTATGTCCACTCAAGTGCAGATGACATGTTGATCAGTTTTCTACATATTTAAAAGGCATACAGATTGTTGAAAGTGAATTTTAACTTAAGTATATTTCAGCAACTACTTTCAAGGGAATGGTCACAAAAAAAAAAATAAAGTCTCTCTCTGCTAGACAGATGAATATTTTGCAGATTTCTCTCAAGCATTCGGGAAGAAATCAACATTTAAATGTGTAGCACTTTTTGTCCAAAGATTACAGGTAGTGAAAATAATCTCATAAGGTCTTGAGTCCCAAAATGAGTATCAAAAATATAATTTTAAGAATATTGATACTCAGATACACATATTTTTGTAGATAGATGGAAATTTTGAGAGGTTATTGGGAAATGGAAGTTAACAGAAAATTTTTATATGCTTTGAATCATTACGGGAAAATGGGAGGAAGGAACAAAAGTAAAAATTTGTAACCTTTGATAATTGTGTAAAATTTGTAGCCTAATGATTTTTGATGCAAAAATTAAATCCTTTAAAGCCTTGTTCTTTGATGTTTCTTTGTGTGTTTTTTTAGGCTTAGTCTTTTAATTATATGTAATGTGTCTTTAAATTTGGATTGACTATGATTAATATTGAAAATTAATATATACCTTTAGTAGAACTAATAACTATAAATAATACAAGATAAACTCATCAAAGTTGTTCTACATAATGCTCATTTTGGTGGGCTTTTTTTTTTTTTTCCAGATAGACACATGTCCTTGAATACACATAAAATATGATTATTTTGTATGAAATCTTTTGAGTAAACTGGAAATTCACTTTAAAAATTGTGTTTGTGTTATGAATAAGCCATTCCTAACCACTTGGGTGTTATGTAAAGGCTTATTATTATTCAAATAGAAGTGGTAGGCAGTTGCCAAACTATTTCACTCTAGTTCTTCTCTGTATCTTTATCACACAGAGAATGAGAGGTTAGATTTTTTTGTATCTATTGAGAATCAAAATACACATTTAAGCAAGTTATTGACAACAGTAGAGAAGGCCGCAGTATAGTCTAGTCTACAGAATAAACTATACTTTGAAGTTAGAAAACCGAGGTGCCATGCTCATAGAATAAATGGGAAATGCTATTTATTCTCTGGTACACTTTTACAAATGACGACAACTTCTGGCATCTCTTCCGTGGTGTTATAATGGTGAAGTAATCAGTCCTTTGAACGTAGCATGATGTAAATAGAAAATGTCAGCTGATTTTGAAATCAGTTTGCTATGTCATCATTTGGTTTGTTTTAAAAATTTGATTTAAGTCTTTTCTATCTGGAATGCTGTTCTCTCATCCCTGCTTCTTAGAAATTAACTATTCTTCAAAGCCCTGATAAAATCTCCTCCTTTTGAAAACACCTTTTCTCTGTTTACCTAGCTCCTTCCTCCTGCTGAAAGATGTTTAACCTTCCAGATTGTAAACTTCTGAGAAGCACAGGTCATCATGGAAGCCGTTTATTTTTGTCCATGATGTGAACCCAGAGATGGGCTTATCCCAACCTGTCCCTCTTGGAGTGCTGCCCCTGCCTTATTCTTTGATTCCCACTCCCCTCCCCCATAATTATAAAATACCTTGCCTATATTAGCTGCTCAGCAGATTTTCATTATGTTAAATCATTAAAACGTCTGTATAATAAGTTATTCCTTCAAACATAAGCTCTTTCTTTAGAATATTGTATTCTCTGAGGGGAGAAACTTTGCCAGTCCCTTCAAAGAGTTGAAACTCTAGAGGAGGTGCGTACATTCTCCTCTGATACTGCACCTCCAGCACCTAAAACTGCCAAGCACATAGACATGCTCATCTTGCATTATTGCTGTATGTGCCTTTACATTTCCAGAGCCTTTCCCTAGATTTCGTGTAAAAGTTTATGATTAGAACTTCTAATTCGCTAACCTTCAATTTTTTAAAAGTATTTCCCCCCCCATCTTTGCCTATGCAATTATATTAGACTGGTAGCAAAAGAACTGTTCCACAGTTTTATGACTCATGTACTATTTGGTATTGGATTTAGCTCAGCAGCAGTGTACTGGTATTGGAAAGGATGGATTCTATGAGCATGACTTTTGTTGCAATGTTTACAGATCTTTTCTCATCCTGGGAAACATTTTTCTAATAGTAATCATGAGGTCTGGTTCATTGATTAAAGGCAAGATAAAGTCTCTGGTATATAGAAAGAATTTATAGGAAAAAAAGTACTAAAACGATTTAATCAAACAGGCTCTGGAATTGATGTATGTTAAGATCCAGTATAGCAAGCAGAGCTATAATTAAAGATGATCTGGAAGATATGTGATCTTGAATACTGAGGGAAAATGCTCTAGGAAGGAACATAAGCTGCGGTCTTTAAAAACTTCGTCATCACTGCAGGATACATTGGGACTTAATGACCGGTAAAGTAAGTAGCTTACAGGTAAGTAAGCAGTTAATCCAATCAAGGCCAGTTTTTAATCCACAAAACATTGCTGCACATTCCCTGATTTAATGCCTGGCAGAGGATCAAGACCTGGTTGTATGCAAACCCTAAGGAAAACTTATTAATTTTCACTCCAATCTCATAGAGTTTCTAGGAATCAATGTAAAAGGCCAACAGAAGTACTATTTTGGAACTCTGAGAGTTTTGTACTTCAGAATAATTAATTTAACAAAGTATATACTTAGGCAGGTGACTCTAATATGGTATCAAAAGGAGACTTTAAGAACAATGAGAATATAGTACTAGCCCAGGTTGTCTAATATAAGAGAACAGATGGCTATATTGGATATATTGACCTGAACAGAAGAGAAAATAAGTAATTCTCCACTGAGGAAGCCTAAGCTAGTCAACTGAGTAGTCACATTAGAGGAAAATCTAAATAATTAAAATAACACAATTCTGAGCTTTAAGAATTAACAGAAAGACCTAAGTGAATTTTAATAAAAAATTTTAAATAGGACCTAAGTCTACACTTCTTCAGATTTCTCATCAGCTTTCCTGTGGTTAATAGAAGATAAATAAATTTAACATTTCTTGAGAGTTGTACTTTTTCTACGTTGTGTATTTGTGTGAAATTTATTAAAAATCCATGTTATGTCTTTGTTCCTTCCTTCTTTTATTTTAAAACTATGATCATTGGAAAAATTCTTTGTATGTGTTTTAAGAAATTATAAATACCTGTTTTTTCTTATTTGGAATAAAATTTCCTTTTGTGACCACAGGGATATGTGAATATTATTATTAGCATTTTAGAGATTCCAGGTCTTTTGATGTAGTGGAAAGAAAATTAGGTAGGGATTAAACTATTCAGAATTTTGTTCTAACTCTCTTATAAAAAAAATCGTGTATTTTTGGATTAAATAACTTCTCTTGTCTTGGTTATAGCATTCTTAAATATAAAATATACTGCGTGATTTCTATGGTTGTTTATGGTACGATAATGTTGTAAGTTTTCCATCTTTTTGACAATAGAATCCACCTCGAATCATTTTTTTCTAAAGAAAAAGGTCACAGTGCCTAAATATTCAATTAATATCATTTTGAAGTAGTTTAGAGTTAAGCAAAATATAATAATTTCATAAAACAGTGTTCAATTGAGTCAAATGTTTTATAAACAGGAGACAGCATACCACTGGGCACTTACTAGGTACGAGGAACCTCACTTGATACAAAGAAAAGAAGAATATAAAATTGAATATGATGTGGTTTTATCTTTAGAGAAAAGTTTCTTCTCTGGCTTCAACTCATTATTATTAATTTTGACCAGGATAGCAAGGATTTATCATCTATATGATTTAAATTTTAATTAGTATAATTGAAGCTACTACTACTTGTATATTATCATTTTTGCCCTCTAAATTCTGATTTGGGTGAAAAGCAAACTGTAGAAGTTGATGTAGAAATAAACTCTAAAAGATCCTATTTTCATACAAAAAATATTTCAGTATGAAGAGAAGCAGAAGAAAGTGTAGTATCAGCAGACTAAATATAATTCTTTCCACAATTTCCATGAGTCAGATGGTGCTTAATGCTGGGTAATTATGGAATGACTTCTAAAGACATCTTGCCAGGGGGTTCATTTGCAGCACTAAAATGTCGAGAGGCTAAATTTGGCACTGTCACTTCGTGATCTCCTTGCCTTCCAAAGATTTCATTTCTTTACACTTAAAAGCACTATTCACTATTAATTGCTGAACATAGCCATCCCTTTCTAAACTGCATTTTACTTCACAAAGATATTATCCAGTTACATATAATTCAAAGTATGATTTTAGAGAGAGTTACAGATGCCTTTTAAAATTTCCTTACTCTGTTCTTTTTTTTTTTTTTTTTTTTTACAGCCTACACATTTGAAAGTGGAAACATGATACTGATCCTGGTACATTGTCAAAGAGTTTTTCATTTGCTCCCAAGGTTATATTCATACCACAAATTAGTATTGCAATTGGTTGACATTACAGTTGTATTAAAATTAATTTGTATTATTGAAAGACCAGAGTAAAAGAAGACAGACTCTTAAATTTATGTAATGAAAACTTAGAAAACAACTTACGTGTTTTCTCCCATTCCATCTAATTAGAAATTGACCATATATGTTCTTTTCCTAGTTGTTTTCCTCAAACAAGTTAAGGTTAAGATTTAAACATTATATATGTGGCATTATATTTCTACATACTACCCCAAAGAATACTTGATTGGGATTTCCAGTTTAAACCATGTTATTTATTTATAAGTAAAAATCACTTATCATTCTCAGATTATTATCCTGGTGAAAAAATTTGGAGGTCAGGTTTGATATATGTGTATGTTTAACTAAAAACATCATTATTTAAAGAATTAAATCAGTTTCATCATACTTAATATTTTTTAATACTTTGGTGTAGTTTAATTTTTTCCAACTTTATTAAATGAATATAACTGACATATAGCATTATTTAATGCAGAGGTCCCTAATCCCAAGGCCATGGACTGGTACTGGTCTGTGGTCTGTTAGGAACTGGGCCGCACAACAGGAGGTGAGAGCTTGGCAAGTGAGCGAAGCCTCACCTGTATTTGCAGCCACTCCTGGGAGCTAGCATCACCGCCTCAGCTCTGCCTCAGATCATCAGACATTAGATTCTCATAGGAGAACCCTTGGTGCCAAAAAGTTTGGGGACCACTGGTTAAGGTATATAATGTGATGGCACGCTACGTGATGATTTTGATTTTGTGAAATAATTACCACAATAATGTTAATTAACACATCTAACACACCTCATAATTATCCCCCCCTTTTTTTTGTAGTTAGAAACTTTAAGATTTACTCTCTTAGCAATTTTCAGGTATACAAAATGGTGCATTAACCATAGTGACCATGCTGTCCACTTGATTCCCAGAAATTACCATCTTACAAGTGGATGCTGGTATCCTCTGACCACCTGTAGTCCCACCCTTGGCAACTATCAATCTACTCTCATAACGGCGTTTTTTATACCCATGTTCTGTTTACAACTTTTCGAGAAAGCTAGAGCAAAGTGACTAGGAGTTTTTCTAAGCCCCTAATATTCTACCATTCAACCTGTAAAAGAGAATACTAGACATGTCAGTAACAGGTACTAAGATAGGGGAAAGCCTTGCAGAACAAACCAATAGTGAATTGCCAAGGTCAAAGGCTTGATGAACTTGCTCTAATGTGTGCTTGTCACTCCCTCTTCTGGTTACACAGGGTTGTGCAGGGCAAGAGAAGATTCACTCTACCTCTTATGCTTGAGAGCAAAAAAAGGCTACTTTACACATTCTTAGACACAGCAGCTTACTCTCTAAAAACAGGAGGTAGTTTAGAATATGGTTAACACAGCATGGATTTGGCCTGCTAGGCTATTCCTTGCTTCATCGCTTACTAGTTTCATGGGCAGAATCCTGAACCTCATTTAGGCTCAGTTTCTTTTCTTGCAAAATGAGCTTAAAACAATCTCAGTGTAATGTTATGAGAATTAAATAAGATAATAGCATACAGAGTAAATTCACAATGAATAATGATCGTTATAAAGAACTTTATAATCTTTAAAGCTTTTCGTGGGTCATGACCTCATCTGATTTTTGAAACAGTTCTTCTAAGTGCAACTGGATTTGTATTAGCCTTGTTAGAGATGAGACAAAGAATCTATAGAGTAACACAAACAATCTTATATCTGGATCAGAATGAGTCATGTGTCACAACATGTGCATAATATTTGCCACAACTGAATACCCATCAGTAAATAGATGTATTTATTGGGAGTGCTGTATCTCCACCATACCCATTAAATGAAAGATTAAATCTTCCCAAGCATGTAGTTGCTATGACATTTGTAACTTGATGAGTTTCTGTCAATGCATTCTGTACTTTTACCACTTTTTATAATATCGACTGCAGTATCTAGTCAGGGATGACCTGATTGAGCGATGAATACAATGAGAATTAAAATTTAAGCAGTACAGTGAAAGACGTGATTCAAAATCCCATCACCTCACAGCAATCCTGACATATCAGCGAAGGCATGCAACATGCAAAAAAATTCACTTACACATTGAAGATCTTTAAAAATCTAGGCACATGGTCATCTCATTGCTTATTTACTTTTGTTATTTCGCTTGGTTGCGGTTTGGGGCACCAGGTGTTGATTTTTGTGTTTTCACCTACAGCTGTACTCATGGTAGTTTTCAGTTCCTATTCTGAGTCTCCATCAGGCAGTGTTCTATAGTCTGGGCATTTTTGCTGGAAATATCAGCTCTCTGAAAACAAAGAGTGCTTAGCACCACCCAGGACGGTAAATTTAGTGTTCGGATATTAGTAGTAAATGTGTTTTGAAAAAGGCTACTCATAGAAATCCATGGGATAGGACATCGAGTAAAAGTATTCCCTCAGCTAGCAAAGGTTTTACATCAGAACAATTGAAGAACTATTCTAAACAAATAACCAACAAACCAGGAAATCAAATTGAAAAGCACATATTTTAGAAATTATAAGACTCATTAATAATATCTAAGATTCTTCAGAGTTTATGGTGAGTCAAATATATGGTTATTAAACATGGTATATTATAAGATGGAACATAGATATTAGGTGGGAATAATATTGATGAATTAAATGTAATTATGACTATAATACTACACAAGATAGTTAAACTAGCATTACTCAAATCTGAGGGACAGATAGATTTCTAAATCACATGATGTATAAAGAAAGTTTAAACTCTAATTAAGTTTTGTTCTTTATTGAGTTTTCAGAAAGTTAATGAGTACATTTAACAGTTCTATTAATTTCTTTAAAGTTCATTTTCTCTGCCTAAAGAGAGTCTATAACTTATATGAGGTAATAATACAGCTAGAA
Organism: Eonycteris spelaea; assembly: GCA_003508835.1. NCBI lineage: Eukaryota > Metazoa > Chordata > Mammalia > Chiroptera > Pteropodidae > Eonycteris > Eonycteris spelaea. Next base: position 4,805,953 of record PUFA01000050.1, on the reverse strand, counting down.
ACATCAAGTGATTAAAAACATATAATATGAAATGTTTTAATGTAAATTTTAATTAGCCTTATTACCTACTGGGATGAAATTAAATTTTATGAAGTTCTCATGTTGTATCACCTTCTTTAGCTATATTATAATACCTTTAAATATGCACTGATTTCACATTAATGAATGAAAATCTTTGAAGGCATTTAAATTTCTTTACAAAAATATGTTAGCTTCAATTCTGCAATTCTGTTCTTTTCTTTTTTCTCTTTCTATCAGGAATGGGCTTTTTGAATGAGAGATAAAGGATAATTTCTTCCTGTTTCTTCTAGATTCATTTAACTTTTTTAGTTTGTGTTCCTTCTCAGAATCTATCACATCTCTTGTTCTGCAATGAAGATGGGGCAGCCCCCACCCATCTTATAGAGACTCTCTAGGAGTATTTCCTTTTTTTGGTTTAGTTATGCTGGCTCCTACTAGTGTTATTTCAACATATAGATGAAAAATAAACAAAATTTGAAGATTCAGAAAAGTGTCACTTTTCTGCTGACTATGAATAAGCAATCAGTTTAATTTCTGGATTAAAAAAATTGATGTTTTGTCTTTTCTTGGAGACCTCTTACCTATTGAACTAAATTTTTGTTTATTTACTTATTCTTACACAGTTCCTCAGGGAAGAACATTAATGCCTGTTTTCATCAGTGAGATACTCTTTCTTCTTAAGAAGGCACTTTCTTTTTTCCTTTCCAGATGCTTGTAGTCCCAGATACAAGGAGATGACATTGTCTTATAAATCACAGTAAATATAAGAGGAGTAGGATAGTTTTGACATTGATTCTTATCTCTAATGTTAGTATAGAGTGGAGAGTCAAAGAACAGAGACAATCAGAATAATTGGAGTGGCTGTAATCAATCATGCTCATTGTATAACGTAGTGTATATCTATAAAGATACATTAACTAGGGTTACTGAATGTGAAAAATTTGGTTTCTTCTAAATGAACTGTATGCATGCAGTCCTCAAGGTAGAAGAATGTTTATTGGAAGATCTGACATACATTTCTCCTTCTAAGTGGATATTCATTAAGAATAGCTCCTAAACAAAAAATATAAAAAAAAACAAATAATTCCTTAGATTCATTTCAAATATGACTTCAGTTAAGTTACCTACAATATTTGTAGGTAAAACATTCTTGTTAAGCTACCTCTACTTTGAAATATAAAATTTCATGTTTAACTGGAATGCTATAAAAATTATGACTATATTTATTTTATTTACTGAATTTCATCACATATAATATATTAAATCAAGATTATTTTTAAAATCTACAATTATACTAAAATAGTTAATGAAATATTTATAGGTCTGCATCGCTATTGTAAGAAAACAGTGTTGAGTGAGCAAAGTTCTGATTTATTATGCACAAAACTTTTGACTTAAGTAGAAAGATCACTCATAGACACTCTTGCCCACTAGTTTTCCATGTAAGGCGGAGTTCCTTAGATGAAGATTTTCAAACTGTCATTTGCACCAATCTGAGCCCAGCGAATGAGGACAAGATACACATTTGATGGATTACATCACTGAGCAAAACAGACACATGCAGTGCGTCATTTTCCCAAAAGCAAATAATCATTTGGTATTTGAGAACGTTGATCGCAGCGAAGTGTTGACACAAAAATTAATCACATTCTCCTTAGTTCAGACCAGTATGAAGAGCTCAAAGACATAAGCAGAAAACTATATAACCAACAAGTTTTGCAGCATTTTTTGGTTAGTTTCATTTAGAAGCAGCTCACACATTCTGAATTAAATTCTATGTATAAATAAACAAGATGACAGTTATAGTCACTGAAACACTTGAGTACATAATTGTCTACACTGAGATCTCATTTAGTGTTGTATCAAATTTTATTAAGCAAAGCTGAAGGGGGAATTAACTTGAATTGCAAAAATCTTCTCTTCTTCAGATGAAATAAAGCAGCTGCCAGATAAGTACATCCATGACAACTGGGTCATCAGCTGTTTCTAAACTTTTGGAAACAAGTGACTGGACTAAAACTTTCCTTTTGATATAGCTTTAAAGTATGGGATCCAGTTTCTACAGAGATTTTACTTAAACGAAGCTAGTGGTTTAAAATATTTGTAAAACACATTTAGACATGTATATTTTGCCCATAAATTGGCTTTGACAAATTAGGAGAAAAAAGGGAAACCAGAGAACAACAACAACAACACACCAACAAATAGAGCAAATACAGGTATTATGTTCCCCATATAATACCATACTTATGCTAATTTTACTAAAATTATATGTTTGAGTTTATTTAATGAAAATTTTCTTCTCCCCAAATCTACCCGTTCACTTCGTAACATCATTTCTCAATTAAAAACAAAAAAACCCAAAAACCCTTTGCGATTTATTAGCGTTTCCTACTTTGAAAAGATGTTTCAGGGACCAAACAATTCATCCATTCAGTTACCTTAATGGCAGAGAGGTCAATTTTTTCTTCTTTGGGTTTGGCTGGGGCAGGTGCAGGTGCCGGGGCAGGGGCTGGGGCGGCGGCAGCAGCAGGTTTCTTCACATCCTTCTTTGGTGCCATTTTTGTTTAAAAGGAAAGGTTAAAAAAAGAGAAGGAGCACCTCCAAAAGAACCTGTCAAAATGATCCTTGGAAGAGGAGTGAGTGGTGGTTTGGCTGATCCACAGCCCAGTGTCTTGAAGGTAGACCCAGAGTATTAAAGGGTATAAGGGCATGCATATATATTTCACTTAGTGCCTAATAGAATCTTGACACATGCGGCTGGATTGGACAGTTCGCGAGTCAAGGGGGATGGCATTCCTGCTCCGACTATAAATGGAGTCTAAAGGGTCAGAGCTTCATCAATTTTTTTTAAAAACTCTTCTTGCTTTTTTTTTTTTTTCTTTCACCTCCATATATAAAGGGAAAGAAGTATGACAAAGTCAGCTTGAGCGACTTGCTTTGGTGACAGGAAAGTGGATTGATAACTTTTTCTTGGTAGAATTACAGTTCTGCTGAAGTTGTAAATCTCCACCCCCCTCCCCAACCTCCATGCCTAGGAGACATTCCTGAAGGATTTGATTTCAACTTGGAATTTTGGCAGTGAGTGTTAAACAACTTTCACCCAGCTCCTCTGCTCATGCTCCTCCCTCCTTGCCATAACTTGTAAGAAAGTGTTGGTCAGCAAAGAGGTAGTGGTATTTAAAAATAATCACGTGTAAGGAAAACCCATCAAATCTTAAGTGGCTTCCCTTCTAGGCAGCACAAACTCTGGCTCTCTTTCTCTCTTTTCATCTGTGGTAAACTGTGTGCTAAAGCAAAACAATTGAAAACTACTTCCTATAACTTAATTTTCTGTCTGTAATTTAATGCAAAGTATCAAATGGAACGGAAATAACAGCAAGATTTACCTTCTTGCAAAATTACTTTGCTGATAGGAAAGTAACTTTCTAATTAGATATTTATCTATTTTACTTCCTAGGCGAATAAAATCTGATTATTTATTTATCGCCTACATTTTCTATCCATACTTGGTAGATAAGATAAATTCTTAAATTAACTTAAGTGGCCAGAGAGATAAAGAGAGAAAAGGACTTCAATTATTAATATCAATATGGTGTAAGTTTCGGTGAGTAACTCATTCCTTTTCTGTCCTTGGTATCCTCAGTTCGCTAGACTAGACTCTTATATTAAGAAGCATAAAAATAACCAGTGTACCATCCTCATTTCTGTCTTTTTAACTTGTGAGATATTTAATTAATGAGTAGTTATTAATTAGTAAAAAAAACGAGCTAATGTGGGACTTTTAAAAGAGCCATATTTATACATTTACATGTGTAAGAGCACATATACATGCACATGCATACATATATACATATAAATATGTATGCATAAATATACATATTATATATTCTAATTAACCATTTTCTTTTGGTCTGATATAAAAGCATTCTTCAACTTGGGGAAGGTCATTATTTCTCTCCACATATTACAGTTAAGAGAGATTAAGACTCTTATATTAGCAATAATTCACTTAGGTCACAACCGACCCATAGTTAATCAGTCTCCTTATCCCACACGGTGACCTTTTCTACTGTATTATTTGATCCATATATATGCAGGAGAAGCTTTTTGATAAGCTCCCTCCCCCATGATGCCCCACACGAAGGACTCAGTTATGATCTAAATTAGCTTCTGATACTCATTTCTTGCATTTCAAGACAGTCATGAGAATCTGAGCATATTTCGTCTAAGTATCCTCCTCGTCTCAAATTTAAGTAAGTAGAATAGAATTAAAAAGATAATGCTATATTTTATTATAGAAATGCTATTTTTGTAAATAGTAAAAATGTGTCCACTAGTTTGTTTTCCTTTGGATTATCAAAGAATAAATAGGTGTTTGTTTGTTGTGTGTTTGTAATTACAGAACGGTGGATATGCTCTTACTTGCTCTCGCGCCTGTATTAATACTTTGCCCATGTGCAGAAATTTCTTAAAGACCATGCCAGGTTTTACACGTAAAAGAGTTTTCTGTGTTCTGAGGCAAAATTTCAAAATAGGAACACATTTTTTCATATTAAGGGGGAAAATGCTTCATCTCACTATATTTCTAAATCTGTTTGCGTTACCCGATAGATATCACAGATTTATGACTTCACGGAGGAGAATATGTTGGCATAGAATTTTCTGCTTGAAAAGTAGAACTCACAAAGGTAAAGTGCTGTTCATATCATATGAAGGGAGCATACTATCAACGCGACATTACTATTGATGTTAACCTTGAACGTGTGGCTGAGGTATGTTAGGCTGCTCCCCCAACCCATAAGCAAGTCCAGTCATAAGAAAAGCACCAATCAAACCCAAATGGAAGGACATTCTACAGAATTCCTGACAAAAAGTTGTGAAGCTTTTCAAAAACAAGGAAAGTCTGAGAAACTCACAGACTAGAAGAGCCTAAGGAAATATGATGAGTAAATGTAATGTGCTGTCCTAGACGGGCTCTGGAATAACAAAAGGACATTAGGTAAAAACTAAGGAAATCTGAGTAAAGCATGGACTTTAGCTAATAATAATGTGCCAGTATTGGTTCATTAGGTGTGATAAATGTAACATACTAAAGTAGGATGCTAATAATAGCGGAAACTGGGGGTGGGGGACATGGAAACTCTCTCCTCAACTTTTCTGCAACTCTAAAACTTTCTAAAAATATATTTTAAAAATGAGAAATAGAAGTAAAAATAATAGACCCTGAAATTTCAAAGAAATGAGGTGTAAGATCTCATTCACTCCCACTTGGTAAATAATTCTTTGTGTTTGATCAGGTTTATTACAGAAGGAACCTCTAAAAAGGTTGACAATTCATAGAACTGAGGCTTTTTGGCCATTTGGAATGATTAGTCAGTCTTATTGGACACAATGTATACGTCACTTACTTAGGCATGAAAATTATGTGTACAGAAAGAAGAACTTAGGGTCTTTCTGAAATTATGATCCTCAGTAATTTGATATGAGAATCAGAACCAAAACGAAATTTCTCTCTTGACCCCTCCTTTTTTACAGGACTATGTGACAAGAGTTACTTGTAAGGGGAAAGAAGGGCAACAGCTGAGGCATCATGTTCTCGGTGACAGCTGATATGCTCTGTGCCCAGATCTTGCAAGTGTTCTTCATGCTTAACTGTACCATTTGCTGTATCGGTTTTTTTTTTTTTCTTTTTCTTTTAGATGCTTAGCAAAGTGCAGGGGAATGGCAGAGAAGGGACAAATTCATTACTAAAGATGGCTTATTATATTCTACCTTCTAATCTCATTGTGGGTTTTTCTTAATATGTGGTCAACCACACATTAATTTTTATCTTATATGATAGTGTAGGTTTTTAGGTTTTTAGGTTTTTTTTTTTTTTGGCTAACATAGAATACTTGTTTTTCTATTTGGGATAGTGGACCTAGGAAATGAGAGCAACCAGCATCTTCCCTGCATTTCACTGGTCCTTATCACAGCCTAACATGCTTCACCACTGACTAGGCAGCCACAGGGATTTATTTATTGCACACAAATTGTCCAGCTATTGTACGCTAGGCTCTGTTATAATAGGCGTTAGGATTACTGGGAGAACAAAGTGGGTTTGATTTCTGTTGTCTTGACGTTTTATAGGATTGTGGACTGTGAAAGATAGCGATCAACTAAATGAAATGATTGCAAATTGTCACGCGTAATACAAAGAAAACAAACCAAACGCCATGAAAATAATTGCTTGAGGTGAGGTGGACATCCACTTTATAGAGGCCTCTGTGAGGAGCTGCCATTTCAGCTTTGGAAACCCTTTCCTGGTATTGTTTAGACTCTTAGATTCCTGATACGCTTACTTAGAGCAGAAGAAGTGATAACATCACATAATTTGCAATTGTATAGAACTTAACCATTTATAAAATGAGTTCAAAGTGTAAAATGTATATACTCTTCAACTCAGTCATTCCAATTCTTCATAATTACAGTGATTCTTCACCTCTCTGCGTTGCATAGTCAAATTACTTGGGGAGATTATTAAATACCCATGCCTGAGCTCCACTCCCAGAGATTCTGATTTAAGTGATCTGGAGGGAGATACCGGGGAGCCTGGGCAGCAGCATTTTAAAAGATCTCTGGATTTTTCTAAGGTGAAGATTTGAGAAATACTACCATAGAGAAATACTCGCATCTATGAAGCAGGAGCCCATACAAAGATATTACGACGGAACTTTTATATAGAAGAAAGATTGCAACATAAATGCAATATATACTGATATGGAAAGATCTTTTAAAATTTTTTAAATTAATTTTTTATGGTGACATTGGTTAACAAAATCCAATAAGTTTCAGCTGTACACTTTAACAGTTAGATTTCTTTCTGTCACCACATATTTAACCCTCTTTACCCCATCTACCTTCCCTCTCCTCCCCAACCCCTTACCCTCTGATAACCACTAGTCTATAGACCATGTCCATGAGTCTCTGTTTGTTTGTCCTGTTCATTCATTGCTTTTAGGTTTATATCCCACATATAAGTGATATCATGTGATTTTTGACTTTTTCCGTCTGGTTTATTTCACTTAGCATGATTATCTTGAAGTCCATCCATGTTGTTGCAAATGGCAATATTTCATCTCTTTTTATGGCTGAGTAATATTCCATTGTATATATGTACCACAGCTTCTTTAGCCAATCATGTATTGTAGGACACTTCAGTTGCTTCCATGTCCTGGCCACTGTGAATAATGCTGCTATGAACAATGGTATGCAAATATCTTTTCAGATATAGGTTTTCCATAGTGGCGGAAAGATCTTAAAGACATGAAAATAGCAATATACAGAATACGAAGTGTAGTTTGACACTATATCTGTGTGTGTGTGTGTGTGTGTGTGTGTGTGTGTGTCCACAAAAATCTACATCATTCTGTATGCACATATGAATATATGCCTGGGTTGGCTACTGTTCAGATATGCAAGAGAGGAATTATGAGACCTTCAGAAAGATCTAAGCTGAGTGTGAAATGAGGGATTGTAGGGAAAGTTTAGGAAGACTTTACTTCCCATTGTGCCTCAGAACAATGAAGCATGATATCGTGATGTATGATATGAATTTTAGAGGTGATATCACTGTGCCAAAATGTTAATGTCTTTGTGTGTTGTAGAGGAAAGGGGACAGTAGAAAGGGGCTTGGAATCTGGAAAGAGAAGCTACAGGCAGCTACTTTCATATTTTCACTCATTGCAGTGCTCTTTTGAGGGCACTGTCCCTTCCTCTTCACTCTTTAGCAGTGGTGCTTAATCTGTGTGAATCTCTGGAATATATACCCTGTGCGCAACCAAGTATTGCCCTGAATAATTACATCAGGCTAAGAGCATCTTACTATTTATCAAAGGAAATGAGTTTTGAATACTTATAACTGTGATGTGAAAAGTATTAATACATGTAAATTTACAGCTTCCCCCCTTGCCATTGTCCTCAGATAAAAGCAAAAATCTTCAGAGCAGCTCCTGTGAAGAAAACAATTAAAACAAAGAAGACCCATCCTGCTCAGGGGTTACTAGGAAGAAAGGTGAGAGAATTTGGGTGTGTGCTGTGGGGGAACACATCCATTGGGGTGGGACAGGGAGGGTTTCTCTAAGGGTAAAAGAGAGAAAAGGAGAGACTTGGGAATTTTGAAGTACAAAAAATTGTAATAAGAGTTGTAGTGGGCTAAGCTCTTGAACTTCTTTGATGTTTTAGAGAGAGAAGCGAATGAAATGTAGAAACTCCTGTTTGGGCTGGATTTCTTTAATTGTGACAACACTCAGGATTGTGGTTGATACATATTAGCTGCTCAACGTTTATGATGAATAGATAATTTTGGATAATAACATGTAATTCATAACATGTATGACTTAAAAGAGTTTTCAAAAAACTCAAAATTCAAAAAAGAGTTTTTCGAAACCACAAGGAAAAGCAAAATGTTTTTCTTAAATAAAAAATAAATATGTCAATTAACAAATGATTAAATGGCAACAACTTTTAATAGAATTTTTTATTTTTCTATTAATATCAGGGTCATGAGCTAACTTGGTATTCCTATTTCTTACATATGGGGAAAAATAATTATTGAACTCAGAGTTGGATCTTTCCATAAACCATGGACAGAGAGTATAGATTTACACTATGCTTCTATTTGGTGATAATTCAGTATACAGAGCCTACTGCATGTGTTGCTGTGACTTACTGATCTATGTTTAGAACAAGTTGTTCGTGTTAAAGTGGAATTTCTCACTTTAGATATGGAATGGGTAAAAAATATATTACTTATGATTCTTGAAAAAATTATATCAATGTTAATGTGTAGTAGAGTTCACTAGTTGAACTCATACTTATTGAATTCTATACTTATTGAATATCATGTATTTAGCATATACTACACCTACTTTGTACAAAGCTCTGCATAAAGATCAGGAATGCATTCAAATTAGGTTAAAAAAAGATGAAGATAGCATTTCTAGTCTCAAGGAATATTTTTCAATAAACATTTTTCTATCATGTCCTGTGTACTGTGCTAGACACTGCAGATACAGTTGTGAGTAAAATCTCAAGCTTACAATCTGATGAGGGATAGAAACACTGGTAAATCATTACCCAAATAAATATTAAATTATAACTGAGGTGAGCGTTTGACAGAGGATATAAATAGGGCTATAAGAACATGGAGTTGAGAAAGCTTATGGACATTAGCAAATCCTCCAGAGGAAAGGGTAATCGGGTTGGGAACAGGAAGAAAAGAGATAATAGGTAAAGGGGGAGGGGGTGAGGACTCTAGACAAAGGAAGCAGCAGCACCTGAGCCATCTTAACAAGGGTTGCCTTCCATATACAATATAATCATATTTGTATAAAAATAAATATTAAGTACATTAGAAACAAATTAAATGAGAGTAAAATTAAAAAGTAGATTGAAAGTGGCTACACTAATTGTCCTTCTGGGCAAATCAAAAAGATATTTAAAATTTAAAGCCTCTTTGATTGAGTCTGTAATTGCAAAATAACTTAGGGATCCCAACTGTCCTGCAGACTAGAATAAAAAGTAGGTGAAGCAAACAAAAAATCTTGAGAATGCAAAGTATGTAATGGGTTTTACCTATCTTTTCTTTCTTATACAGCTCAGTTTGTGTCGAATGAAAACTATGTAAAAACTTGCCAATGACTGTTTGAAATAAGTGGGCTTCACATAACTCTATGCTATACAGCTATTTCTCTAGATTTTAGCCCTTAGTTGGCATATCCACTGTGCCCAGTAATTTGCTTACCAAAGCTCTTCTATCACCTGCAGCCTATTTCTTTGTCTGAATTTTGTCTGTAATTTACAATCCACATTTAGTAAACAGCATCTTTATGAAAATCACATCTTCTTATTGACTTTTCTACCTAACAAATTGAATAAAAAGTAGAGTTCATGGCTCTGAATCTCTCAAGCCTACTAACTAGTATTTATTAAACCACACACTGTTCCAATCACAATTTGCCCTACCAGGAGTCAGACTAAATTTGTGATTTATTTAGTTAATGGTTATGCAATCCATAAAACCAGTCTCAAAGCAAGTGACAAATTGTTGAATTATTCTTTTATTCGAATATCAACTAGGGAAATCAGTTTACTTCTCACTAATTATGTGACAATTGACAATTACTTTAGCTTCAGAGAGACTTAAATATAAAAGAGGAATGGATGAGGTGAGATTCAATGTCACATTTTACTGCAAAGTTCTGTGATTTTTGCTTTTTGAATAGTATCATTATTGTTAATGGCCATCTATGGGGGGTTAACGTGCATTATCTTCAACAATCCTTAAAACAGTTCTGAGGTAGGTAAATAATTTCCACTTTACAGATCAAAAACTCAGAAAATTAAAGTAATGCATGAGTTACACACAGTAAAAGTGTCAAAAACAAATAGAATTTGGTTTTGATGTGATCTAAAGCGTAAGCTCCTAACTTGCTTCCTATTGGCTGAGGGAAGTAGAATTACATGTGAAAAACTGTGTGGATTGCACCTGAGCTCTTTAGTTGTGATAGAATTAAATCTTAGCTTATAAAAATGAGCTACTTTAAGATTATGTTTCAAAAGAAGAGGGGCATAAAGCCCGGACATAACTACTAGGACACTAACGATGCCAATGGCAGAGACGCCTTGGGAGTACTGGGAACCACAGAGCGGAAGAGAGCACACAGTAGTGATAGAATCACACTCCCAGCATTTATTATCCAGAGAAAAACTTATGCATATGTGATCATTCATTAATGGGATCATTATCTCTGGAACTTACAAGATAAACTCCTGATGACAATCAACAGGTTGGATTTGACCTGGTTCCTATGGCTTCCCTGTTCTCCTTTCTCTGTTTCTTCCCTTTGCATCTCATGCTGTAGTCACACTGACCTTTCTGCTCAGAGCCTGTCATTGCTGCATCCTTTGCCTGGAATGCTTTTTCACACAACTTTTTATGGCTGCTTCCTAAGACCATTTAGATTTTGGTCTTAGCATTACCTCTTCAGAAAGACCTTCCCAGTCATGCTGACTTAAGCAGCCCCTATTCCCCTCGTCTTTAGGCCAGCATTCGGTTTTATTTTCCTCATAGTCTTTACAAGTTTCACATTTTAAATGTTTTATAATATATTTAACAAATGAGATCTGTCTGGTTCTATACTGAATCTCAATTTTCCTGGCTTGCTCGCTTGCTTGCTTATCTATCTATCTATCTATCTATCTATCTATCTATCTATCTATCTATCTATCTACCTATCTATCATCTATCAGTAGATGAATACATAAATGAAAAAAATGTTATAGGTTTTGGTGAGGGCTAATTATAAATAAATGACCCAAGACAGTTGGGAGTTCCAAAATTTGAGAGCTAGGAAGAATTTGGGTGGCTAGATGAGAAAAATGGCAATGAGTAGAGAATTGACTATTAGAACTGTGGATAACGAAAGGGGTTCTATGGAAAGTAACCTCCCAGTGTGATCTGATCATAAATTCCTAATTGAGCAGGTCTAAGTGGGTAGTCATGCCCCAGGCACATAACTTCTTTACTAAAAGGTTTATCTTTGCCTTAAGCAAGCCTGGTCCATTGTTTCTGTGCCTCTAGGCTAACACACTTTTGTAATAAGCTGCAACCACCTTCAGGGGAGCACATAATCTTGGTAACTACCCTCTAATCCAATCCCTGACTAGTTGCCTCCCACCTCCATGTAATCTTTTTTATGTTCCCTCCTTAATTTCAAATGCATAGAAGAAGCTGTACAACTGTTATTCTCTGGAACATTTGAGACCTCACTCCCTGGTATATGTCATCGGTTTGGCTCAAATGAACTCATAAAGATTCTCTACAGGTTTGAATGTTTCTTACATCAATAGAACCCCTTCTGAAAAGATAAAAGCTTTGGTATTATTTAGTAGAAGGGAGGAAAAATGGTGGCTTACAAGCAATTTTAATTATGTAAAGTGTCACTGTTAAGAAAAGAGTCATTAGTTGTTCTTAATATGAGACTAACAGGGATGAGTGAAAAGATTTTCAGTTAAAAATAACTGATTTACCAGCTGGAGACTATAAAATACTCCGAAAGTGTTCTGTAATGTTACAAACTGTTTTAAGAATAGTTAGATGTTTTAAGTGCAAGCTTGCTAAGGGACTAAGAGTGGATAATAAAGATGATTTTTTTTTTTTAGTTATTTACACTCCTTTCATCACTAAGTTTTTAACCAGTGTTATTTCTTCAACACTCAATAAATCTCATCCATATATAACTAGGAGACTGGTATTATTTTTCTCCTTCTGCTCTTAGGGTTACCTTATTAGAGGTCACACAATATCCAGGGCAAGCCAGGGACTGATGTGTAGGAATCTTGTCTTCTGAGAGAGATAGTGAGCCATGTGGAAATGGAGTCAGTGTGATTCTTTACATGGTTAGCATGCTGCTTCCCTTGGAGGTGGGGTATAAGATTTCTCAAGGAAGGACATTTAAAGTGATTAAAATTGCTCAGAGCTTGCTTCATTGTGTAATTCTGATACTGTAGTATGTAATTCTGGCAAGAAGGGAGTATGAAAGGGACAGAAAATCCCAGACAGTGACACAGAAGGGCACGTGGTGCAGATGCTACCTCAAGAAAGGGGGCGGTGGCAGCAGGAGAACACTTACCAGTTGGTCAGACTCTTGGTCAGGAATGCCACTTGGTCACCTCCCAGAAGGAGAGCTGAGAGCACAGATGCCCGAGGGCAATGACTGCCTGTTAGCCCACTATTATTCTATAATGTTTAGTATAGCATTATAGTATGGTTTGTTTCTGCCAGAACAAACTGGCAGAAAAGGCTTTTGGAAGTTGATATTTTTCTGGGAAATGAAGTGCAGAGTATCTTGCAGAAAAAAAAGTTAAGAAATCCTAAACATGTGCATACCTTAAAACCCAGTAAATCCACTCCTAGGCATATGCCCTACAAAAATGCCTACATATGTGCATAAGATGTACATAAACATCCTTAGTGACATTATTCATAATATTGAAAACTGGAAACAACTCAAAGTTCCATCAACAGTAGAAAATAAGTAAAGTATGGTATTTTACACAGCAGTAAGAATGAACAAACAACTGTTACATACAATAACGTGGATCGATCTCACATAGTGTTAAGAACACAGGTTAAAAAAATATATATTGTACAAGTCATTTATATAAAGGTTCAAAACCAAGTGAGGCTAATGATGGCATTAGAAGACAGCATGGTGGTTACCTCTGAGAAGATGGTGGGCCTAGTAATGAATGAAATAAAGGCTGTGGTTACACAATATGTTCACTTTGTGATGATTCATCAAGCTGTACACTTAAGATATTTGCACTTTCCTGAATATGTTTTTTATTTAATAAAAAAAAAAACAATTAAGAAATGATATAATACATCCTTCCAAAGTAAAATGAATGATGTTGGATGGAATCAAAGGGACAGAGTGACCCTGCTTTCCAGCCTGTTTTAGGGCCTTCAGAAAGTGTAAGGATGACTATCTTCATTTTGGATATCGGCAGCAACTGCAGGGACAAGAATAGCCCAGGGCTGACAGTGCATCTGCTTCTTCTTCATCCTGGTCAAGGTTTTCTAATTTGGGCCCAGGAGAGAATCCATGTCTCCAGGAGGCCACACTGTGGCATGTTAAGCATTCTGTAGGGACCAACAGCCTCAGTCTGTGCATTTGGAGGAGTTTTACAGGAGAAGACAGCACAAAGAGCACACTTGTCCCACTGTAAACTGGCACCAGGATTTAAAAAATGCAGGACACCTGTTCTTCTGCAATTATAAATTTCAGTGTAAGATTTCTAGTGTTGCAATTGCCTGATACATTCTTTCATATCAAATAATTGTGAGCTTTACTAACATGGAAGAAGTTGGGACCATAAAAGCTGGAAAGCAGGCAACATGGAGCAGCGGTGGCTTTTTTTCTCAGCTTGTAATGAACTATTTTGTAGTCAAGACCAAGCTACATGTATAATTCTCATCAAGTGGGATTCTTTACAGAATGAAAACATCATCTGCCCTTGAGGTGAGCCCTATGGGACTGTGCACATCATACTCTTTCAAAAGAACAGATTAAACCACTCCTAAAATGCTTCTTCTGACACATCCTTATTGTATATATCAAAATTTCCTTGGTATCCTTTTGGCAGGTAGGATTCTTATAGCTTCAGTGTTGCACAGGCTGTGTACCGGCTTGCAAGATGATATGTAAAGGAAGAAGTAGATTGCTATTTGTTGAAATAGACTGTATATCTCACAAGTCCATTTCAATAATCTTCTGGAGGCAAGAATGAATTTGGGATCAGAAAGGGCATTATGACATGGCTAAATAAATAGCATGAGGTCCCTCAACACCTAGCCAGCCAGCAGAGTTACAATGTGACTTCGAGGCTTTGCATTTCATGGTTTCTTTCTTTAGCAAACAATCTGAAAGGTCTTATACAGAGACAGAATTTTAAGTCTGTATGCTCAGGAAACTTGGTCTTTGAACTCTGAAGCTGTCACATAATCCCCCAAGAAGTGCCAGAAACTTTCCAACTAAACCTTTTTATGTCTCCAGTAATTGTTAGATCCAATATGCTTTAGGTTTTCCTTCACCGTTGGTCTTTTGATATGTGTACATATTCTTGTACATTTCTCCAGCTTTAAGACTGGACTCTGCCATCGTAAGTATGGAGCACATCTATAGTGTCATGAATTGATATTGCGAGTCTAGAAATTCAAGATATTTTGGTAAAGGCAGAAAGATTGGGTTTGGAGGAGCAAGGAACCAGCAGGTCCTGAGTGCTCAAGTTTGATGTATGGCTTGATCTTATTTCTTTTCTCAAGTTATATTTCTTTAGATGTAAAGGAAAGGGACTGTCTAATGCAGGTGAGTGGAATAATTTTTAAAGCATACCTTCTCTCACAATGGTTATTTTATTATTCTTTAATGTAGAAGAAAAACAAAGAGCTCTCACCTTATCTCACGCTAGTCTCTTCCTCATGCATTGGACCCTTGTCATTCTGGACTTCTTTACTTCTTTTTTTTGTGTCTTTGGATCTCAGGACCTTTGATATGTTACTCTCTCTCCCCTGGCTGCCCTTCCCACCTTCTTTACCTATCTTTCAATCATAGTTCAGATGTAGTCTCTTCAGGGAGGCCTCACCTATTACACTATCTAAAGAAGATGCTACTCTTCCATTCCATATTGCAGCATTTATTTGATGAACCCATGGCATTTATAAGAATTTGAATTACTTATTGTTGTGTGTTTCGCTTATTATGATGTAAATTCCATGAGACAGCATCCATGGCTAACTTGTTTATCTCACGTAGTATAGTATCTGATATATATAGTATACTCAATAATGTTTGTTGAATAAGTGAATGAATAAACTCATTTTGGGTGATATTTTTTTCTTTTTACTCTACTAGATTTTTCCTGAGGCTAGCGTCTTAGATGTTTTTCTCTCCCGGGAGACTGTTATAACTGGTTAAATAAAAAGAGTAAGGATAAACATTTATTACAATTTAGAGAAAGGATGAATGAGAGTTGCTTTTATTTCCTCTTTCCAGCTCTGTATTAGTCATCTAACACTGCATGACAAATTGCCTCAAAATTTAGCAGCCTAAGACAAAATAAACATCTATTAGCTCACACAGTTTCTGGGATGAGGAACTCAGGACCAGCTTAAATGAATGGTTCTGGCTCACAGACTCTCATGAGGTGGTACTCAAGATATTGGCTGGGACTACAGTCACCTGCAGACTTGACTGGGGCTGAAGGAACCACTTCCAAGGTGGTCCACTCGTGTCCCTAGCTCCCAGGGGCTGGCTATGGACAGGAGCGATCAGTTCCTTGCCATGTAGGTCTCTCTGAATGGCTGCTGAGTGTCTCCAAAATGGCAGCTGGCTTCCCCCAGAGCAAGTGATCCAAGAAGGCAAGCTGAAGCTGCAGTCGGTTTTGACTGAGCTTCAGGAGTCACACAGCTTTAGTCCCAGTATACTATTTGTTACTCTTCAGTCCCGTCCAATGTGGGAGGGGATATAGGGTGTCAATATCAGAAGGCAAGAATCATTTGAGGAGGTGGCAGCTTGCTTTCACAAATCTCTACATGATCGTGTCCTTTGGTTTTGGGGCCTTTTCATCTTGTTTCTCTCCCTCGATCAGCTTGTAGCAATATCAGCCAATAGCAATACTGGCCCTGTAATACGAAGATATCTCAGGACGCAGAGACCTTGTAGTAGTGATCTGCATGCCAGAAACTGGTAGTGTTTGTGCTTCCTAGTACGGGTTTCTGCATGCGTGTAGAGATCCTTAGGCCTGTCACTGTGCATGAATAAATAATAAATACATAGAAGGTTCTCTACAAATATAATTTTTTTTTTAATGTGAGATGAAAAAAACAAAGGATCAATTTTTCTCCCTCATGAACCTGAGGGCTGGTTCTGTACTGTGACTCATGTACACAATTGCCAGCCTTCAGAAATACAAGTCAATTTTTATCAAAAGATTTAAACATGTCATGAACTTTTAATTTTCATAGTCTGGGTAGATGCTTGTTAGTCTTGAAATCCATTCAACACAAATCAGACAATTCTTTCACTTTCATTTACAGGCAGTTTAATCTCTTTTTCTGGTACTGAAAAAAAGTATTTACATTTGGTGGAGTTCAGTTCCATGATTAAATTTAATTCCTAATACACAGAATAGGTATTTTTAAACTTTGTACCTACTTACCTTAGTCATAATTCATTTCTAAAACAGTTCTATAAATGTTGTCAATTCTCTAATATAAAATTTTTACACTTTAAAATATTTTTATATTCATTGAAATTTTCAAATTAAAAATTAAAAAAATTGAATATAAAAATTTTATTTATAAGAGGGTGGGAAAGTAAATGAGATCTGTGATTGTTTGACAGAAGGATTTAATTATAGTTTTAATAATTTATTTGTTATGCTAGATGATTGGTGTATGGTTTTTGTTTCGTTATTTTTACTTTGCAGAATATTTCATAATTTAAAAAATCCAAATGAAGTATTGAAATCTTCCGAGAACTATAAGCTTGGTTGCTTGATAGTGAGAATTGGGATAAGGTTATAAGAATGCCCAACGTGTGTGTAAATAACATTTATGCACTATTTTTTACTGGAGTTTCCATATTTTTTGTATAGGCCTCTGTTGCTTCCAACATTGACGTCACCTTTCATCCAGGTAATTACTTTGTGTAAAATCAAATGTACCCTTCCCTCACTTTCATCTGTAAAAGTGAGTTGGTTGCATTAGGTCATTTTGGGCTTAATGTATGATTGGCTGGAATATGACTTAGGTATACACATTTGGGTATTGAAAGTAAAGGTCCTAGAAAATAAAGTAGGTTTATAAAAGCCTTTAAAAATTTCTCAACTGCTTCTCTCACATATTTTATTATTATTTTTTATTTATTATTTATGCCTACAGCACCTGGTCTTCCTAGGTGGTCTCCCATCCAAGTACTAACCAGGCCCAACCTTGCTTAGCTTCTGAGATCAGATGGGTTCAGGCTAGTTCTGGGTGGCATGGCCATAGACCATGGATTATGGCTTCACTGAACCCAGAACCTTCTGCATGTAAAGCAGATGTGATAACTGCCACACTATGGAACCACGTCCATCACATATTTTAAATAATCTTTAAAATATAAACATTTGACAAATACTTTTCTTCTGTACTTTCTGTTTGCTTTTCAAGTGTTGCAAAAGAGTTCAGGGAAAGGAAGGAAGAGATGAAGGAAGGGACACTCAGTGTGGCTAGCTTATTTATTTTTTTTTCTGTATGTGATGTAGTTTGCTATACTTTTATCACAAGGCCAGTGCTTAGAGATATGTAGATTAAATTTCTGTGAATGCTTTGGGATTTCCCTCATATGGTCTCTGAGCATTCTACCTTTAGTTGGAGAAATACAGGTCTTGACGCTTGTCATTGGCTATGCTGGAAGGGCTGTACTTCTCTAAGTTCCAGTACTTATCTCTTTATACCTATGATCTCTAGAAAACAACACCCCAGTGTTCACAGAGTGATGTTTCTAGTATCCTAACTGTCAGAAATATAGGGAAAAAATACTAAGAGAATAAGGAAAAATAAATCCCGATGCAAGGGCATCGTTGTCCAAGTTTCATTACAGTATTGGTTTTCAACCTTGGCTGCACATTGGAATCACGTGGGAAGTTGAAAAAACCAAACCAAACCAAACCAAACCAAACCAAACCAAACCAAAACAAACAAAACAAAATAAAACAAAACAAAACACTGAAACTTGGTCTCATTCCCAGAGATTCTGATTTGTGTAGTACGGATACAGGCTAGGCATTAAAACTTTAAAGAATTTTTCAGGTGATTCTAATGTATGGTAAGAACCACTACATTAAATTGTTAAAAAAATATTTTCTGTATGAGTGGGCCTGAAATGTGATTCAGACTTATTGATGCCTAATTCACATACAGTTTTAACCACCATTGAATAAGGTTATGCAGATTAAAGGTGACTAGTTAAAGGTTAATGCTATCCAGAGTCAGGCCCAGTGTAGACAGAAATGAGAGCTGTTAGCCAGAATGCGAGAGAGGAGTAATGTCCATTCTTTCCTCTTGTGTGAGTAGAAGCAGAAACCTATTACCAGTATCCCTGAGTCTTAGGCATCTATGAAATGGTATGATGTGTACTTTGGACATAGTGAGCATTTAATACTTATTCATTGAATAAACAAATGAATATATGAATAAAAGAGGGAATGTTGACTAAGAGGAATACTCAGTGAAATAATCATGCTCGTGAGAACTAATATCACTTTTCAATTCTACAATACTCCTGAAATAAAGGAGGCGAAACTCCCATATCTCTCTTCTTTTTATTTCCCTGGCATTTGTAGAAAGGTACTATATCTTGGAAGTATTGAGTTCCTTAAATCCTAAACAGGAATGGAGATTGCAGCTCATCTCAGGTCTGGTTTGAGTTCACCTATCATTTAGTTCCCTCCCAGGAAGCTGGAAAAGGGAAGTTCTTTTTTCACAGCTGTTTCATGATCTAAATGTTCCCTAAATAAAATTAAACTCTGAATATTCAAGGACATTTCAGAATGAGATATGCTACTTTTTTATTTTTTTTTTTTTTTTACTTTCTCAGCAGTATCTTAAGGATTGAAAAGAACATTTGATGAATACATTTGATGAATGATAGTTTGGGGGCTCTTCTTAATTGCCTTACCAACTCTGGAAGCAGGTTCCATTTCCCACTCTTCCATGCTTGCATCTCTGCCCTCTGCCCCAAGCTGCTATAGCTCATTCACAGAAGACGTGCTTTCATTTTGAGACAGCAGTCAGCTCTCCTACTTCAATTCTGTTAAAGGAGCTTCATCTCAGGATATTTACACCACTTCAGGTTGAATTACGTTCTCCTTAACCTTCCCAAGGGAGGCAGAAAAATACTGAAGTGCCTGCTTCCATTATCCTTCTGCTAAATCAATACCACACTTGACTGGCTTCCACTTGACTCATTATATGTAGTATTAGAAGAAAAAAAAATTTCAGCTAACATCGAAAAGGATCGGACCGAAAAACGAAGCACCTAAGTATGTCAGATGAATGAAGACAGGTGAAAAACAAACCAGGAAATAATTTGAGTTCACTATGTTTGAGTTCTGTTGTTATGATACAAGGTTTCTGTTTCCTTCGGGTTCATGATACAGAAGAGAAGAAAGGTGGAAGAAGTGTTTGTTTTCTTTTACTTTAAAAATAGAATTACTGTTGTTTATTTACTTTAGGAAAAGACTTATTTTTAATGTTAAACAAAAGTAAAAAAATTTTAAACACGAAAACAGTAACAGGCAAAAAACTGAATGACATAGCTCCTTGGGTTAATTATTTTTTTAAAAAAAGTTAATTTTTTTTGGTTTATAAAACTACTTTAGAAAAGGTAAATTTTTCATAATTCCACTTCTAGCAATAATAATCGCATTTATATAGTAATGGTAATTTTTATAAAAACAAATTGTAACTTTACGTAATACTCCGAAACTTTTTTTTAGTTCACAATATATGCTTTTACCTTTTCCTCTGCATTGAAGTATATTATATTGCCAGTTCTGGGTCACTTAAAGAAAACAATATGTGTCAAGTTTTCTTGTGTCAATTAAATTCAAAACCTTACCCTCCGGCACTTGCCTGAGAAAGGATTTTGTTATCATAATTGTTTATTTGCATTTATAGAAATAATAGTCTAGCTCCATTGGAAAGACAACACAAGCATTAACTAAACTCATACCGTATGCTAAGTGTAGGGGTGACACAAAAATCAATAAATTGTGTTCCTGTCCCAATCTAGTGTAGGTGACAGACATGAGTAATTACAGACTAAAGCTATTCATTTTAAGTTCCACAGCAACGGTCTAAGTGAACCTGCTTGGTAAAATAGAGTAGGAAGAGACTAATTCTGGTGAGGGGAATGATAATACATTGCTAAGGAAGCGCATTTTGCATTCGACCTCAAAAGTAGTATTGAATTTTGAAAAGTGGTTAAGGAGAAGGCCTGGTGGGAACACTGTGAGCTAAAGTATTGTAAAAGTGGAAAATTCTCCAGAAAGCTAGTCACAAAGACAAGACAGGGAGTGATATCTTCAAGTGCCAGCTCCCAAGAAAAAAGAAAAACAACAACAATATCATAACCAGGATGCAGATAACAGAACTCTCTACCAGGCCCTGTTTGCTGTAAGATTTAAGAGTCCCCCAGAAACAACATTTTTGCACCAGATGATAACAGCCAACTTCTATTTCTATAATCTGCTTAATGTATAACGAGGGTGTAGTTCTAGGAGATGTCCTGTGCAAAGATATACTAATGGGTAACTTCTGCTTCTGTAAACCTGCTTGCTTGTTTGATGTGGTTTTTAGGCTTTATAAGCTACCTCCTCTGAAAGCTCAGGGCTGACTCTCTAGTGAGGAGAGTCAGTCGCCAGCCGGCTAATAAAGGCTCATAATTAATCACAATTGGCTCCGTGGGTCTTAGATTTCAAACGTGCCGCAAAAGTATCTCATCCTAAAGGATATGACACTCTCAAGGAAATGTGAGAGTATGTGTGTACAGGGAGGGTAGAACATAAAGTTGCAAAGATATCTCTGGGCTAGATGATGGAGGTCCTTAAATGGAAGGTGGTGTTGGATGTAAAAGTCAGATCGATACTTTCGGATTAAGTGATCTACATCTTTCGCATACACTTATGTTACATAACATTTCTTGTTTATAAATATCTTCTATGAAAAAACTTGAGCTCTTTTGGAATAAGAGATCATTTTTTACTCATCTTTATGGCCCAAATACCTAGTAGAGACTGCCATATTAAGCATTTAATAATTGTTAATTGGCCTTTTTTTAAAAGTTATTTACTGAGTAACTGTGAGCCAAGTTCTCACATAGGCTACTTCAGTCACTCTTGTAAGACAGAGGTTTTTAAACTCCTTTAAAAAAGGAAATATTACTCAGAAAAGTTAAGCATTTTGCTTGGAATCACACAACCAATGAGCTATAGTTCAAATTCAGGTCTATCAGACAGCCAAGCTCTGTATTTCCTTCCTTCCTTCCTTCCTTCCTTCCTTCCTTCCTTCCTTCCTTCCTTCCTTCCTTCCTTCCTTCCTTCCTTCCTTCCTCTTTCTTTCTTCCCTTGCTACTCCAGATTACTTTCTCATAGAAATTCCTATTTTTAAAGTGAATTTTTGAGTTATGAGAGTACATTTGTGTTAGGGTATACTTGCAGTGGAAAATTATTTTCTGTTTACCTGAAATTTCCAAACTTAAGTAAGTATCCAGTATTTTTATTTGCGAAATGTTGCATTCCTACTTATGTATAGTTAGCCTTCTTCAATTAGTCAACTAATATCTTCTTTTCCTTTCTCTCGCTTTTGCTTTAACACTTCCAAATGCAGCCTCTAACAGCCTAGATGTTCCAGAAAGTGCTGAGATTCACTGTGAGAGGTTATTTTGCAGATTTAAAGGAATGTGATGAAGGCCTCCCTCACTATTTACTTGCATTTAATGTTGTCAGGCCCTATCGTCTTTGGAAAAAGAGATTGTGATTCCTTTTTTTTTTAATGGATTACCACATATATATAAATTACACACATAATATAAATTCTCTGTCAAGAAATTTCAGATAACATACCACCCATCATGGAATTTGAGTCAACTATGTGCTAAAAAGCTTCTGTGGGATATACTAAAAAGGGATACCAATTGTCTGCTTCCTAGTACTCATGATGAAAAATTTTATTCTATTTTCTTACCTATGAAAATTATGAATATTTCAGGCACATAAAAATATAAGGACTCACAATAAACTATACATATACTTCTGCATCTTGCTTTATACATTCAACATTGTTTTTTGAGATTTACCCATATTGATATATGTTGCTCTAATTCATTCATTTTTCATGACTGTATAATATTTCATTGCATAAATGCATCATTTATTTATCTAATTTCCTTTTTATGTTAAAACGAGCATTCCTGTATATACGTTCTTGTACATCTTCAAGAGTTTCTTTAAGGTATATAGCGTGGACTTGCTAGTCCACAGGGTACAGACATCTTCAACTTTGTAAGGTATTGCTGAACAGACCTCCAAAGATGAACCTCAACTGTATATTCCTGTTATATCGAGAGTTTCCAGTGCTACAAGTTCTTATCAAAACTTATCAAAATCAGTTTTTAAAAATACCTGTCAGTCTGAATGGGTATAAAAATAGGCTTTCATTTTAATTTGCATTTCAATTATTAATAAGGTTGAGTTTTGTTAATAGTATGCTAATTAAGAATTCAGATTTGTCTTTTGTAAATTACCTGCATGCACCCTTTGCCCATTTTATGACTAGGTCTTTTGTCTTTCTTCTTATTCATTTGTAGGAACTGTTCATATATCTGAATAGATATAATTTGTATATGATTTGTAAATATCTTCTTTCAGTTTGTGGTGTATTATTTTATTCATGTGTTGTATACAGGTTTTTAATTTTAAAGTTGCCAAACGTTAATTTTTTCTTTTATAGTTTCTGCTTTTTGTTTGAGAAATCTTTTACAAATTTAAGTTCTTTAATTTCTTAATATTTTCTTCTATATTTTATATTTTTGTGTATGATATAAAATTAGGATAAGTTTTTAACATATGAATAATAAAATGTCTCAAGATTAGGTATTGAACAGTCCATTTTTTTCGCCTCTACAACACTTCTAAGAAACAAATGTCCATATATCTGAGAATCTGCTTCTGGAATTTCTTCTGCGCTCTTTTGATCTATTTCTCTATGCCTGTGCTAA
The DNA here is from genome assembly GCA_003508835.1 of Eonycteris spelaea. Taxonomy (NCBI): domain Eukaryota; kingdom Metazoa; phylum Chordata; class Mammalia; order Chiroptera; family Pteropodidae; genus Eonycteris; species Eonycteris spelaea. Next base: position 4,782,560 of record PUFA01000050.1, on the reverse strand, counting down.
AATCTCAAGGGGCAGTCACTATAGTTATATAATAGCCATGTTATTCAGAAGGATGGGTTTCCCATGATTTCGTCTTAGAGAGACATCATATACAAGTGTGTTGATGGTTATGGTTAAATTAAAATACATTTAGTACTAAATGTATGATCCATAGAAGAGACCAAGCACCTCCTTATCCCCTCCAGCTCCCTCATTTTTATATTGTAAAGAGGAAATTAGACTCTTGGCTAAAAGACCTCTTTCTCTAAATTCAGGTTTTGCAAAGTGTACTTAGCATGTTTGAAGGTCACCGCTGATGAACCACTTAGAATCAGGCTATTAATATTCAGGGAACATTCCTATGTTAAGTGAGATGACTGTAAAATATTCTAGAAGCCAACCTTGCAGTGCTTTCTGGTAGCATTAAGTGTTTCCAGTAAAATCCCACTAAACAAGGGAGATTAGTGTCACTAGTAACAACTTTGCATATTTCATCTCACTATAATTTTATCAAAAAATGAATCTAATATACATAAAACTTTGGCTTTGAGAGTTGGTTACATTTTTTCATTTTTTTCCTTTTTCTACTTACTTAGAAGTTTTACACCCATTGTTGGATAACTTTACATTAAGGATACTTACATATATATTTCACTATGTACTTGAACATTTAAGCAGTTTCTACTGGCTTCCTCCTGAGAAAGTGGAACACTTAAGTACACATTTACCTTCTTGCTCTCATTTCCTAGAATTTATCCATGCAATCTGAAATTTATGTCCTGATCATTTTTTTTTTATTATGCATCTTCTCCAAAAGCAACTTTTAACATTAACAATAATTATTTGTATAATTCTCAAATTTATTTTAAATTTTATAACTTCTCCTCACTCAAGTTCTTTATTCTGATTTAAATGTCTCACGTCTTGAATGAAAATTTCATAACAAAATGTCTAGCAATGTTACCTAACCATACAGCCTTTGCATGTGGGTTGTAGGAAGTCCATCGATCCCCATTCAAGGTAGTCTCCTGTATCAATCTGGAGATCCAGACAAAACTGGAATTCTTCTCACAGTTGTTGCTCTTTCCCCTTCTTCTCACCTTCATCTCATCTTCTGATTGAGACGATTTTTGTGTGAAAGGGGCGGGAGATGGGTGGGCAAGAGAGAACCCATTCTGATTGGCTTCCTCTGCGCCTGTGAGAAATAGTGGCTGGTGTTGCTTCCTCCTACTTCCCCCGCCCGCCCCCCACCCCAGTTGCTATCTTTTTGGTAGAATTTATTCAAAATGTCATGCCGTTGGTGGGACGCAAAACTTCCCTCACAAGTAGTAAAGGTTATTCATGTACTCGGGAAATAATACCTCAAGTGCTTCCAGGATATGGGCAAAGCTCTTGTCAAATTGGATTGGAGGTGTCAGAACTTGGATTGATCTGGCTGTAGTGCTTAATAAATGTTGGTTGAATAAATAATGCATGAGTTCCAATTAGAGTAGGGACAGAGGGCTAAACTGTCATAGGGTTTTCTACATTATCTGAGCAAATGCCAGCTCATGAGAAATGCTTCAATTCATCTTTGCTACTTCCCTTGTTGGTGTGTTCCTTGTTAAGAATTCTTACTGTTTTTAAAATTAATTTCATAGTGATTCCATATCCAGAAGTTGCAGGTTTTTAATTGAAAGCAGTTTACTTAGTAAAATGTTGCTCATCAATGTAGATAATTTGCAGTAAGGATTATTATGCACTTACAGTCACTTAAATAATTTCAGAACACTCAGAAAGTGGTTTAAATAGCTAAATTTAATGACAACTGTTTGTAAAGATGTGAAGGTCTCTTTGAATGCAGTAATATTTAACATGTACCATGGAAATCTTTGGACATGCATATTCTCTTTCCAACTGAAGCATTTGAGGCAGTGCAGAATTCCCTTTCAAATGCAGTACTATTACATTTAATTGAATGCTGCTGAGGAATACAATGGGCTTAAAGTGCTATTTGTGTAATTCATTCTAAAACACATCTAATTGTGTGAGAGATTCAAAGGGAAAAAGGGCAAAGCTTGGCTATGGTATTAAAATGAACACCAGCAGGATATTTGTGAACTCTCTTTCCTGAGTCTATTTGTTCTCTGTGTTCAGAGATTATGTGAACAATATTCTTTTTTTCTAAGCTGCTCAGAATAAAATGAATAAAGGAAACAGTCCAAGGAGTGATGCTGGGGAATGCTCATAGCAAAAAGACATCTGGAATCAGGAAGACTTTCCTACTAGACGTTTAGGTGGTTCAAAAACATAATGTTTTGTTTCTTAGTCCTCTTCAGCGAGGCTATTAACTGTCTGATCTTTTGGAAACTGGTATCACCCATTTAATTATCATTTTAACAACTGCAGTGGTGATATAATTGTAGAATTCGTAACATTCCGTGCTTGCTCTGGCAAGTTTGAGTATAAGTTTTATCAGCATATGTTCTAGTTTTTTGTTTTTTTTGTTTTTTCTGTCCTCTTTGTCCTAACTATTGCTCAGACAGATTTCTGGATTGCAAGAACTATTAATCATTGACAGGAATGAGTGCCTAGGATGTGTGTAGCACAATACTGGGCTATAGGTGCAAATTTGGATTTTACAACCTCTGCATGGCTGTCCTTGCTAGGATCTTGAGGGATGTTCCAGGCATCCACGCAGAGTATTACTCTAGGGATTTGACTCTGAATCCTGCCTGGTCTTCTACCTTACTTTGTCAGGGCAGTGTGGATTCTGATGACTCCTTTTCTCTTTTGTCTTAAGGTCTAGATTTGACACAGGTTAACAGGACCTGCTTCTATTTAGCTTTTTGCTGAGGTGTTGATGAGGGTTTGGAGCTTACCTTTAACAGCTAGAGAAAAAGGTGAGAAAAAATCCAGGAAAAAGAGGAAGGCATCTTTAACACCCCAAACAAAACTGCCCTGAATGTCAGTTTCTCTTTACCTGGTCTTTCCTGACATATGAAAGTGGATGGGAGACACCTCTGGTCCATTTACCATACCAGCCAGCTGCAAGGGAGAGACAGGAGAGTCATAGAAAGGACATCATATAAGGCAAAGTCTGAAGGAAACAGAGTTCTCCAAGCAACTGTTTGCCATAGAGCCTTTCCAATAAATCTTTATGACTTAGTACAGTGGTCCATGTATATATCTCTTAAGATTCCATTTTGCCCAAGACTTGTTATATCTGAAGCTTTTGCTCCTGATGAGAAAGGTGGAGGAAGGGAGAAAGGGAGGTCAGTGTTCATTCTTGAAGGGGAACTTTTATTGCCATTTCAACAGTCCAAGCTGAGTATTTAAATATGTAATGCAGAATGGTTATCAAGTATATTGCCTATAATTTAACTTTAAATACTTAAAACTTTAAAACATAAAGAATATGATATGCATGCAGATACTTTAATATACATCCTAGAAACAGAAATGCTCATATTTGTTGTGGCGTGTTAAATCTAAGACCCACGGAGTCAATTTGAGATTAATTATGAGCCTTTATTAGCTGGCCGGCGGCTGACTCTCTACCACGCAGGGTTAGGAGATCAGCCCTGGGGTCTTTATTTGAGGCAGTTTATGAAGCCTCTGACTACATCTTAGAACAAAGAGAGAGAGTAAGGAAATTACAGAAAGCGGAAGTTAACTGTTAATGTCCTTTACAAAGATAAATGTATCTGGGGAATTGCTAGATCAAACATAGCCTGGTAAACAGTTTTGTTATCTGTATCTTGGAATGTTGTGCCTCTTCCTGGGACTTTGGTACCTCAAATAATCACCTCCTTGTTACTGATTTACTGGGAAGTCTTCACTCTTGCAATTTCAAAAGATGCAGCTCACAAAGCCCAAAACTACATTAAACAAGTAAGCAGTTTACAGAAGCAGAGTTGACCATTAACGCAATACAAATACATCACCTCGTACTACACTCTGGTTAATAAGTGAGCAGATTACAGAAGCAGACACTGGCCATCTTCATATCCTATACAATACATTTCCTAAACCCACACCCAAGCAAGTAGGACAACTTCTGGTATCTAAAGATATTTCTTCCCTGTAGCTGACTTAGCTAGTTGGCTCACTTTGAAAATTTTCCACCTTAACAACATCACTGGTTCTGCAGCATTTGAAAAACCCTCTTCTGGAGTCTATACTCCAGAGGCAATAAATACTTTAAATGTTGCTCTCTGAACCTCCTTAGAGAGCTCAACTTTATAAAGGACGTTTAAGATGCTTTTTCAATGGTGAATTGAGTGGCATTAAAGATATGTGGATTGGTTAGAGATATAGAACAGGCACCTCTAGACAAGAGTTTATAAATATGGAGAAATCAACAACCCACACCCTTCAAAAGGTGTTTTATTCTGAAGATCCATTTATTCCAGGTCCCCATAGCATAAGCAGGAATTTAGTTGACTGCCCTGACCAGGAAGTTGATGATTCTGTTGATGGAGCACCATCATAACTGCACTGGGACATCAATTTTGTGCAAGGTTCTCATTTGAGTGCCTAGAGAGAGCAGGATTGCACATGAGGTGTCCCCAATCGTGTCGCACGCAAAAAGCTTCCCAGACACCGGCCGGTATGCCTATGTGAATGCTTTTCTGACTGCTAATCAATTGATATTTGTATGATGACAGAATTCTGTCTGAGATTGCTTTCCTGTATAATATGCCAACCTGGTAGCCACATTACAAGGAGATATAGCTTTCATCTCTCTCTTTCTTATTGTTTGAAGCTTACTAGTATCAACCAAAAGGACTGGCTGATTGTGAAGCTCAAATTGGCTTAGTCCCTTTGCAATGCAAAAGAGCACTGATAAGCTAAGGCACAGTAGACACTAACATTTCTGGATGAGATGACCATATGATTTATTTTCCAAACCGAACATATCAACAGTGAAAAGGGGGCACAATTAATAATAAAGCCAGAACAATAGGCATAAATCAGGACACTCTTAAGATGTGTTGCCATCCAACTTCTTGAGATCCTATGTGCCTGTTACTATGCTAAGTCCTAAGGATAAAAAGTAAGTATGTTTGCATTTATCTGACAGGGGTGATGAGGTGAAGTTGACCAGCAGAATGTAATTCCTGTTTATACTACATTCTATTCCCAAAATTCCCATTTCCTCTAGATGTTTTCAGTCTGAATAGGAGGACTGAGAAGCACTATTTTTCTGAGCCCTACTCTAGTCCCACTCTGGTGGAGTTTTTATTAATCTTAGAAATCTTTGCCCCAATTCATTTAAAATATTAACTTTGTTAATAAATGGCAACAAGAATTAGAACCTGGAGTTTCTAATACAAATTCATTTGTTCAGTAATTTAAAACAAATGAGAAGATAAGTTTCCAAGACAAATACGAAAAAGAAAGTCATTTTTCTAATTTTCTTTTTTATTGAGGTGTAACTTACATAAAGTGCGCAATAAATTTTTACTGCACCTAGATTGAGATAAAAAACACCCTTGATGTCTCAGAAGGCCTCTTTATGCTTTCTTGGGAAGCCATTTTGAATAATTTCAGGTACAGCTAACTTCAAGATTTGTTGTCAAGTTTTATATTTAGTTTCAAGCCCTTTGAATTCTAAGGCTTGGGAAACTGCTCTAACAGCAGGAATTGGTAAATTCTTGTCATGACTCCAAAGAAGGAAGAACAGAAGGGGAATGGGGAAGGAGCAAATAGAAAGATAATAGGAGAAACAGAAGAACAAACTCTGCCCAGCTCTTCTTTCTCCTCACTCCTTCCGGAAAAGATAAATAGCTAGCTGTCTGCGTCTTTAACAACATGCTTTCAAAAAAGAAAAAAGAAAAAGAATTATGATGTGTTAAGTGCTCACTGGGAGCCTGGGAGCCAGGTGTCACGCTGGACACTTAATGTGCATTAGCTCGCTGAACAGCCACGACCACCTTACAAAGTGCAGAGCAGCAGCATCTCCATTTCACATGTGAGGGATCTGAAGTTCCAGAAACGTCAAGTGATTTGCTCCAATTAACACAACTTGTAAGTGTTGGAACCAGGATTCAAATCTTTTCTGCCATCTTAACAGTCTTCTCCAGGACATATAAATGCTGTTCCAGTGTACATGTATCTATAAAAATAAAAGAGAAAATGGACTTATCGTTGGTTAAACAACTTGATTGGCAAATATTTTTTTCTAGTCAATAGCACTGGTTTGCAGTGTATAGCCAGTTAAGCAGAAAGGAAAAGGGGGAAGACAAAGATAATGGCGATTAGCCTTGTTTTCTTTTACTGTTTTCTATTTTTAGGGCAATATGTTAACTTGCAAAGAGAAGCTTCATGTCAGCACTGAATCATCTATAACTACAGGAGAAGATATCTAGTAATCACAGAACTATGTCATTTGCAGTTATTATGGTTAGGAGATTTTTCCTGCTTTTGGGAATTCCAAGAGGCTTCTACACAGGGGAGTAAAAAGAGAGAGCTGAACCAATTATCTGGAGATTTATATAAAAAAAAATATTTATGTGAACCATACAAAATTGTAGTTTTGTAGGTCAAAAACAGTAGAATATTAGCAAGGTAATATGATACAACTGAATATTATTGCAGTGAAAGAAAATTTGCAGTTTGTGTACTACCTCTGTTCAAAGATGAAATTAAGTATTATTCTTTAGTTCTGGAACTGATGCCATCTCTATAAACAAAGCCAAAATCTATTTGCCTAGCCTTTCCATTCGATCTTGAAAAATATCCTTTTCACTTAAAAGATCACCTAGTATACTCTCTCAGGAAGACATTCATTTATGTCTAAAGAGAGACAATTTTAAATATGTCAAGACAAAGACACGTGGCCTCTGTGATGTTCCAGAACAGCTGCCGATTGATTTGCTGGACACTGGGTGGCCCTCAGGATGAATGTGGCATGTGGCGCTTCCACTTGAGGAAGCTTCTCTCAGTGATAAGGCAGTATGGCCTCACCAGTGAGAAAGTGCCAGGCCTTAAAATGGTAGCAAAGAGACTTGGGGACTAAAATAAAACTAAACCAAATGGTGGAAACATGTTCAACTCCTTAATTTATCTGATTAGAGCCAACAGGCGCCACTGTGCAGAACATTTGCTCCTGTCCCAGATGCTATTAAAACAGCAGTGGGCTATTTCTAGGCTTGGCTCCAGATTTATGGGGGATGAACTAGCCGTGGATTTGGTTTCAGCCTGGAGTCACTGTGAAATGGTGACAAACTGCAGCCTCTGCAAGTCTGTGAGCATCAAGTGTTATCCAGAATCCATACCTACCTAGAGGAGATTCTTCAGCCCCTAAGGAACAATCTTCTAACTTCTGTTCCAAACCAACCCCAACTCCTCCTACCCTTTATTCTTTTAATACAGAAGTGTGGTTGCTTAGACTTAAGGGTTTTGAGTAGAGTTTGGTTAATGCGTACTTACTAACGTTTAATCATTGCCTCTAAAATTGTACTATGTTGCTGTAGAGGGTACAAAAGAAGAGGCCAAGGTATTTTTTGCCGTTCTGGAATCTGGGATAGTACTTTACCAGTAACTTTGTCCTACGGCAGTGTGTAGAAATCCTGATGACCTTCCCCTGACCTCCCCCAAATCAGCAGGCCTTGTGTCTCCCTCTCCCTCTGTTCCCTCTCTCCCTCCATCAATCTGCCACTAGCTGTGTGTCCTTGAATTACTTAACCTCTTTGGGACTATTTACTTATTTGCAAAAGGAAACATTCGAAAATCTCTAGAGATCTTGAAAGTGCTAACATGCTATGTGTGTAAATGTAAGAGTATCTTTATAGATTAAAGGTGCTATATAGAGAACTATTATATAAAAATTCTCCCAAAATTGGCCTTTTCAAAGTCTGCTGTTAGGTGACTGACCATTACCATCAAATCCACTTTACAGAAGTGGGGATTATTTTTCTAATAATTTAATTGAAATGTTTATTGAGCACCTGTGCTAGGTGCAGCGGCTTATCTGGGTTTGTTGGAACTGAATCTTGCATGATTTAGGGAACTGCCTTTATAAAAAGACAATCACCAATACAAACGAGAAAAGAAATCATAAGTCACTGGAGGTTTAGAGATTTAAAATCCTTGCTTCTGAGCTCTCTTCAGGCAATTTACCAAAATTGTTTATGTATAGATGCTTCTAATTGAAAGGGTTCCCTGCTTACCTACATAGAACATTCTGTGGTTCCCATCAACTCTTACCACTTGGTGGGGCCCGTTCAAGTGAGCGGCCTTGAAGTTTAAGCTTCATAATGTTTCCAAGCCAATTTGTCTCTAAGTCCTTTAGGGAATCAAGACCAAAAAGATAGAATTCTCAGTCTTAAGAAAATGATCTTAGCCCTTAGACTCCCCAAGAAAAGAGCTACCTGTTCATCTGCCTGGAACAGTTCCATGGCCAGCAAAAGGATTCAAATAATGACAATAATTTATTTTATTTAAATTTAAATTTTGAATTAAGTTGATGACAATTATTTGCTTTATTTAAACTTAGCATTCATACCTTACTATGTGCAATTATTGACACCAGGAAACTAACATTCTTACAATACTATTAACTAAATCAGAGACTTTATTTAAAATTTACCAGTTTTTCTCCAAATTGTCACCATTAGTCTATTTCTGTTTTAGGAGCCAGTTTGGGATACCACATTGCATTTAGTTGTCATGTCTCCTTAGCCTTTCTCTTTGTGACAGCCCCTCGGTTTCTCTTATTTTTATAATTTTGATAATTTTGAAGAGTATTGCTCAGGTATTTTTAAGTATTTTTCCCAATTTATGTTGTCTGATGTTTTCTCATGATCAGATTGAGGTTATGCATTTTTGGCAAGAATACTGTGGAAGTGGCATTATGCTTCTGGATCATAAACTAGTAATATTTATTTTCTTGTAAATTACTTCAGTATTGGGCCCTTAGCAGCTGCTTCAGGCCAGCTCTTGTGTCATTTCAACATTCCCTAAAACTCTGGCTAGCATTTCTTTACTTTGGCCCTAAAAGATGTTCCAAATCCAGATCATTTTTCCCCTTTTGCAATCCTGGCATCGATCACTTTCACAAGAAGCCCAATATCAGGCCTTTATGGTTAGTGTGTTCTCTTTGTTCCTAAAATCCTGGGTTTTGGAAGAGTTATTTCCTAAAACAACTTAAATAGATGCATTATTAATCACTAAGAGTGGACCTATTCATTTCTTTTCTAAATTGCAATCGTAAAAGAACCCAGAATATGAGTTCTGGTCAAACCATCAAGGGCTAGGTATGCTAAAGGACTTCTAAGTAAGCCTTCCAAGGCAATTGCTAAAGCAATAGGTCATCCTTGACATTTTCCTTCCCTCATTTCCTGTATCCAACAGGTCTCCACCTGTCAGTTCTCACAAGTTCATCCTCTCTGCTCATCCTCACTGCCACTTCTTGGGTTCCAGTCCATGCCATGGCTTTCCTGGGATATTGTACTGTCTTCCTGCATTTAGATTTTCCTTTCTCCCACCCATCTTCCACATAGATGCATAAGCACTCTTGCTGTTTGCAAATCCAGCCTTATCAGTTCACTCTGCAGAGGGAAGAGGATGTTTTTCTACATGTTGATGGTTCTTCTGAACCTATCATTAGTGACATGGCTTCTTAATATTGACCACAGTGGTTCTTGAACTTTGGTATAAATCAGAATCAGCTGGAGGGCTGTCAGCAGGACTGGGACAAGGCCCAAGGATGTGCACTTCCAGCAAGACTGTCAGCAGGACTGGGACAAGGCCCAAGGATGTGCACTTCCAGCAAGTACCCAGGCAAAGCTGATAATGCTGGTTCAGATAACCAGTGGCCAAGGAAAGAATATACAAACTGTTGAACAAGCAATGCAAGACCCTTCACAACTATATCCTTTCTTACCTCCCATCTCTCTCTACCTTTTTCTCAAACATGCCAACCTTTTTCACATCTTTGCACAACTCTGTTCCATAATTTTCTACATTTTGAGGACCACTATCCTGGCTCTTCTCTCCTTATTCCTCCAACCTCTTGCGCAGTCCAATGGTACTTGGTAATAATGAGAATGACAGCTTGGTATTGGATTTAGTTCTTTACTCATTGATTGTCCCAGTATTTCATGAGTTCTCTAAAGGCAGGACTGTGCCAAAGTCTTACTCAGCTTGGGCTCCCCAGAACCCAGCCTCATGGCATTGGCATGGAATTGGTACTGAAAAAGTACTGTTGAATGAAACACAACATTTTCAAGGAACGTATTATACTCTTTATTCTGAAAAAGGTAATGAAGAGTTTACAAGAACACTTCAAGACTTATTACCACTGTATTACAAGTGAAAAGGATATCTTGAATAAGAGAGTAACCTAGGCTAAAGAATCAGCCTAATGACTTGGGGACACTGATCAGTTCTTTAAATCAAGTAATTAGAATCAGCATCTTCTCACAAGTCTGGAATCGTTCTAAGTGGTTGGCAACATGGCACAAAGTGAAATGGAGATTTGGCAATTCTGCTGTGATCAAGTTGAATAATTCAGCCCTCATATTTGTCTGAACTATCGATCAGCTAAGAAATTGCCAATCCTCCTTTGCATTTGTTTTTGCTGTCAACACATGCCAGCCACCACAGTGACCACTCTTAGTCTTAATCACATCATACCCATATCTACATAACCATAGAACTAGAGTTTTCACCAACCCTTGGTGGTGTTAAGTAGATTTGGTAGTCTATGAACATGGATGGAAAACAATCACATGTTAATTTTTACTAAATTCTAACTGAAATTAAGCATTTTCTTTAATCATTAATATAGGCAACTACCGGAGACTTTATCATTCATAGAAATCACCCATATTTTTGGGCCACCTGATAAGTTATTTCTTTTCATCATGACTTCAGAATTAAAAGTTATCAGATATACCACTAGATTTTGTTATTAGATGTGCACATATATTGCACACATTTAAAACTACTTCGATACCTGTATTTTAATATAGTTGATTTCTTTTGTAATTCTACATATTAATGTACATATTTAAAACAAAAATCCTATGTACTTTATTTTATGTATTAAAATATTATTCTAAGGAGGGCTCCTTTAACAGACTGAAATCAGAAATCTTTCTGAAATCAGAAAGATTAAGTGACTCCACCGTAGAAGGTAAGGTTAAGATTGAATTCTGTTGACATTTACTTTACAGCATAAATTTGGTAAAATTTTTAGAAAGCAGTAGAAAAAACTCAGATTTACTCTGGATGCTGCAGTTTCCCTTTAAGGAGTTAATAAAATAATAGAATGGTTAATGAGTTGTAATTCTATTATAAAATAATAGAATGATTAATGATTAATTTAAAAAAGCAGAATACTTTTTTCTAATATTGTATACAAACTGCAAGTGAAATACTCTTTTCTTGGGCTACATGCTCACAGTGCAGTAATAGTTAAATTAATTTCTAATATGTCTCATCTCATTATAGATCTATGCAATAGCCTCTTTCAATTTTAAATTGGGCTTCAGGGAAGATTAAATACTTAGGTATTCCAGTTTGTATAAAATTTCTAGATCCACACAAATTAGACTTCCTCTGTCTAAATGACCCTAATCATTCTAATTTAACTAGATGAAGCTTATTTCCTTTTGACAGAGCTTGTCATGTTGAATCTTACCCATGGAGATGAACAGCATGCCAAATGGGTAATAAGTATTCCAGATGTTGCCTTGCCACTTTCCAGCAAAGTTATTAAAAGTCAGTTGCTTCTTGTCTTTTTTTTTTTTAATCCTCTAGTATTGATGAGAATATAAAACTTTTCTTCTCATTAAGATACGGCAATTTAAAAGTACAGTAAATGAGCTGCTATAGAGGAAGACGATTTTTATAAAAGTACCTATCCATTGTGAATGGTACATCAGGGACTCTTAGGGCAATTTGAGCCTTGGTGGGACTGTGGATGGGCTAGAGAGCGAAGGAGGACATGGAGATTGTGATAGAGCTTTGAGTTTGAGAGGGTGTGTGTGTGTGTGTGTGTGTGTGTGTGTGTGTGTGTGTGTTGGAGTGGATTGTACATCAAAAGAGTCATTTACTTTTGGCTGGAAATAAGAATAAAAATTGGAATGGCAACCATAACAGCCACTTGACTAAAATGACCCACCTAGTTACAGTGCGGCAGGAAGCCTAAAGGCTTCTTGATCCCCCTGCTATCCATACCTTCGTCCTATTCGCGTAGCTGCCCCGAGAGACCTCTTGGCGATGACCACATAACCTCGAGGGCCTTTGGTGGGATTTCATGTATCTGCCCTCAGATTAGATATTCAGAGGTGGGGAAACCTGATAATACTAATGATAATTATAATAATTTTCCAGTGTGATGGCTTCACCAGTCTCTTTTAAAACACTTGAGGCTTGGTGAATCTTAAGTGAATTTTCCTTCAATAAAACCCAAATCAAAAACATAACACTTTAAGTTCCCCTTTGTCTTGCTCTCTCTCCTTTTAAAGCCATGGAAAGGCCTTTGTGGTTCTAAAAGCATAAAGTATGGTTTAATATTACTCTTGAGAAAGAAGAGAGGTATAAATAATTGGTAGAGTAAATAAAGTTCTAGTATTCAGAAAACAGTCTCAATTGGCATCATAATATACATTTGAATAATCTCATATATCCAGTCTTGCACTCCATCTCTTGTGATTTTGGCACTAGTTTGCAATAACCTAATGTCCAGTTTAAACTGCTTTGACCTTTGAAGTGAAAGAAATTGACCATTAATGCTGTGTTCGTTTCAAAGTCTCAATACTTGGAGCATTTTCAATATGTCAAAATGGTTATGTGGATTTTTTGATGTAGATGTCATTTCCTCAAATGTCACAGAGAAGTGCCATTCTGGGTACAAGTATTTTCCCTCCCATCATCTTTAATTTTTCAAATTCATTAACAATCAAAATGATCACACTGAGCTCTACTGACATCTGCTGGACAACATCTGTTTTTCATTATATTACCAAACCTCATGCTCAGGTTTTACTAATTAGATGGTTACTATTAATTGAACCAATCAAGCAAAGCTGTAATCAATAAAACAGAAAACAGAACTAAGCTAAACATAACCAATCAGCATGTAATAAATCTAAGTAAAGGCTTCTACATCCATTGCTCTAGCTGGTGGAACCATATTTCAGTGTGGTGGTTTAACACAGATTTTCTAAGCACCCTCTATGCTTTAGACAGAATGGGTCAGTACTGGGACAGGGCTCCGTCTTGCAAGGAGCACAAGGTCTGGTGGGGAACACATATATCTAAACAGATTATTTCAGGAAGTATTCTATCTATAACGCTTCCTCTTTCAAAGGCGAGACAATTGTGCTGTGCTCATTGTTCCAAGAAAGTCATTGTTCCAAGAACGTCATTGTTCCAAGAACGTCATTGTTCCAAGAACGTCATTGTTCCAAGAACAAAGCAGAGCAGTATTATTTATCCATTAAGCAACACACATTTTTCTTTTTTGCATTTGTACCAGGAATTTCTCACGGGCTTACAAACATGTGTGTGTATATTCTAAAATACAATAGGAAAACAGCACATTGAAAACAGCAAATTTTAAATTAAATGTTCATAGAACCTATAATGTTAACCTCACTATTTTTAAGTTTAGTCGTTCTCAAACTTGATGGTGATCAGAATCATTTGGAGGACTGTTAAAGCCGATTGCTGGCCCCCACCATCAGTTTCTGACCTAGAAGAGGGTCTTGAGTGGACCTCAGAATCTGCATTTCTAACAAGTTCCAGGTAATGCTAATATTGCTGCTCCAGAAACTACAGAGTCTAAGAAAGGTAATTCACCTTTTTTTGGCTTGAACATCCAACAGGTAGTTGGCAACACCATTAACTGAAAAGAAATTCAGGCAAAGGGACAACTCGAAGGAGGGAGAGGTAGAAAAGATGATAAACTTGGCTTTTGTCAAGGCAACAGAAGAAAAGGTCATCAAAGCCAGACCTGCAAGACGGTCTTTTGATATATTTTAAAAAAGTAGGACTGTAACTCAATTTTTAACCGGACAGGTGTGAACTTGTAAAAGATAAAATAATACACACTGTGTACATTCCCTGTTAGAAGTGATAGAAAATGCACTAGTTATGTGTCATCTAAACTTGGATTGATTCCTAATACAGAATACCTAGGGGATACACTTATATGAATGGGAGTATGACCACACTCACTTGTATTAGCCTTTCTATTTAGGAGAACTAATGGGTTTTTCCTATTTCTAATGAAGTTTCCAAGCTTCCTGGGTCAGCCCTGTTCTTAAGCATTAAAGTGTTCCTGGATAAATGACCTCCGAGGTACTATAGAACCGTATCACTTTATGAAATTCTCATTTCGGAAACATGGCAAATGACAGGTGATAGCAAATTAGGACAAATGACACCACTAGTGTACTACTCAGAACATGCTAAGAAAAATAATTGGAAAAAAGAATGAGATTGATGTACTTTAAAAAAAAAAAGAAACCTTAAAAAAAATTGGTTGGCTAATCAAGTTTCCTTATAAATTCTAAAGGGGCAGAGGTGTTTTAATTTTCCTCATACAAGCCTTGATGATTCCAGGTGGCACAGATTTATTTTTTAATATAGATATTGTCCACATGATTCTCATATTACCAAAAACTTATATTTCTTTGATTGAAAAAGGTTCTAAATCCTTGGTTATTTTCCCATTAAAATTCTAAACATGTATTTGTTCCAAGTCCATTTCTTTCACTCACTACAATCACTACCACAGAAAATTGATCACCTCGAGATGGTACTGCATTGAGATTATGTCTCATCAGAAATCAGACTCCAGTCACTCCAGCCCTATCATACTCTTGCTCATAGTGCTTATGCTCTTTGATGCACACACATTAATCTTTTCAGCACCTCAGCTAACTCCTGACTTTCCTTCCTTCTTCACTACTGAGTCAGGATTCCATGCTGGATTGCTTATCTAGACCCATCATACTCAAAGCAGGTTCTGTGGACAGCAGCACAGGCATCATCTGGGAGCTTGTTAGAAATGCAGAACCTCAAGCCCCATCAGATAGGCACATTAGAACCATTTTAACAAGATTACTAATGACTGAAAAACCCTGACCTCAAAAACAATTTTAAAAAAAGTTTCCTTGACTCTCATATACTTCTTTGCCCTTCCATTACCAAAAGCTAGTTCTGGTTAGATTCCATATCACATTGAAATTACTTATTTAGATTTATCCACAGGTTTGAACTGTCTTTTGTGAACAGAGATCATCTTATCTTTCTAATCCTAGCAAGATGCTATCTTTACCTAGCATGTTCTAACAGCACAATTAATATTGTTTAGAGTGAAGTTCTTCCAGTTAATTGTTATGTAGGTCATAAACCAGTTATTAAAGTGCTAATGAGTAATAGCAGGTTGATGAACTATCTCTTTGAAAATAAATGCATTTTAATAGGATTCCTGAAGGAAGTGGACTTAACCTAAATCCTTAATAATGCTGGGTGTTTTTTTTTTTTTTTTTTTGAGAAGCCAGTCAGCTAAGTGGAAATAATTTGGGGCAAGTGACTTTTTGTCCTCAAATTTCCCTCCACCTCACCCATCATTAAAATTGTCCAGATGAAAGAATTCTAAGTGCTTCTGGGCTGGCTGAGTGGCTTTTAAAGTGTCTTCTCCCTGCAGGATTATAGACTCCATTATCTCTAAATACAGCCAGAAACTGCAGGTCACACAAGAGACCTGGGCATTCTTGAAATTTGTGGAACAAGGAAAAGGGTAGGTGAGGGGTTAATAATAATATTAGAACACATTTCCCTGTAATTGCTCATCTCATCACTTGTCTTCTTCAGACTCGGAGCTGTCATAGTAAAGACGTCTATTTCACGCACACAGTGCCCTACCAACCCCGCTAGGCACCCTGCATACAAACATACACGTGCTCAATGAATTTAGAGGATAAAACAGTTTAAAGCGTTGCTCGTGGCATGATTAAATAAAATGGCATGTCTGCAGCCATATGAACAGACAGTGCTGGCAATTTGGAAAATACCAGCGAGAGAGTGCATGCTAATTCCCGAAAGCTGAATCCTAAGAGATCAATATTAAACATCAGCTTTTACAATGAGCCCCATCAGTATTTTGGGGGGATACAAGTGTTTTTCTTAATATCCCAGATCCATCAGAGAAGAGGAATTAGGCAACTGTGACACTTCTTCATAAACTGATTTCTCAAGAATCCCACCTTTCTCTGCATAATGACTATGTGCTTCATAAATGCTTTCCATAACACTTATTTGTAGAGTGATAGAACATTAGCTGTAGATTTAACGTCACCATGATTGTAATTTGCATGTGGATGAAAAGGTAACATAATGTAGAAATGTGAAATTAAACTATGAGTGGCAGTCTTGCTAAGATCCATTTCTCTATTCTCATTATTTCACCTCTTGGTTGATTGTTTGCTCCTTTCTCCCATTACTCATAAAATTGTCAAATTAGTCCCTGAGGATGCACTAGAATAGGGCTTCTGGAAAACAGTGTTTCCATAGTTTACGTAATGGGACCGATGAAGCCAACGTGTTCTCCATTGTAAAAAAGCCAAGGTTCTCTCACTTTGTTAACTCATTCTCAGCTTTAGAAGGAAAAGAGTGGGTCTGGATGAGAAACAGAATGAGAAAGCAAATTATCAGCAGACTGACTGTTGGGCTTTTCTGAGTTGAAATGATGGTTATAAGAGTAGAAAATACATGACACTTTTAATGACACCGACATCACAGTGGGAACTATCAAGGGAAAAAGAAATGACACAAAAATTATTATTCTATTCACAGAGTATGAAGAGGAAGGGGGCAAAGGTCTTTTCTAATGCAGTCAGGAGAAAAATAAACTACTATGGGTAAGTTGCTGGAGACAAATGACTTCTTCGAATTTTGTTTGTGAAATTACAACTGTGGTGCAATTTAATGTGCTTGTCATTATTTTTCTTCTGGTAGGCAGATGAGCCAGGGAGTGCTAAACCAGAGAACAATGCTAGCTGGTCTTACCAATCGACATGTAACCTATGAAGAGTTAGCGGGAATGCTCCAGGCATCACTCTGGGGTCTCTGGTGGCCACTGTGAGGCACTGTCCTCTCCATGCCTCGCTGCTCACATCTAAAGATGTGATACCACCATCTATAACCTTCATTCAGTCAAAGAAGTAAAACAAAAAAACATGCATTTATCCTTAGTATTGAATTCAGACTAAGGGGGTATTGAAGGGCATTTTTAATTATATTCACCAAATGACAAAATCTAATTCAGGGATGAAAACAAGTATTTTATAATTTGGCAAATCTCCACTGTGCTAAGTGACACTACACAGCTTTGTCATGAAAATAAGTGGTACAAAGCTATGTCAGGTGATTGAGCAGAAATCCTTTCCAACCTCTGCATATACATTTTATAATTATGCCTCTTTAATGTCCTCCTCTATTCAAAGTTCCTTTTAGAATTGGCCAGCAGGGAAATCAATTTCTAGAATTAGGTCTTTAGTTCTTAGCCACAGGGTGGACCCTCATATGTAAAATACATACTGCTTGAAGCCTAGTAGATTCCTCCCAATTCTGTAATGGTCAGAGTTAAAAATATTTTCCTCTAATACTTCTCTATTTTCAGAAGGTACTAAAAATCTTGTTTGACCCAACCGTGAAGAAAGTCAGGAATAAACCCTAGGGAATAAGCGTATAGAGAAAAAGCCATCATTTACCATTGAAGGACAATATTTCTTAGGTTTAAGCCAAAGGAAACAAAAAGCACATGACAATATGTAGTCCTAATAAAATTTTATTGAGAATCAGTAAGTCAATCCTTGATAGGATACAGAAGTACATACAATTCCAGCCCTTCCCAACAAATGGCAATGTAAAATTGGGGTGTGTTCCTTGAATATCCCGAATACTGTGTTTTACCCCTATAGGAGAGAAATAGTTCTACAGTTTAGTAATCCAGTAAAGAGGTGCTCTGATCTATTAAAAGGATGCAGAAGTGGAATCAGAATTCAGGATGAAGGACTACAGGCAAGTACTGTATCCAAAGGAGCAGATAAATAAATGTTTACTCTTCACATTTTATATTTCAAAATTAGCTAGTAGAAGGCAGGAGTCATAAGACAAGACACAAATTAACCTGAGGACACAGGAACAGAGGATCTCTCTCAATTCAATTACATAGGGAAGTGGTAATAAGGAGAAGAAACGGCCTTGGATCTACTTTCACCTAACACTCTACCCACTGTGATGACTTTGATGCCAAATAATTGGAATTGACATCAAAGATGAAAAAGGAGACAAATGACTCTAAGGATGAAAGACTGACAAATCAGATGAGACCAAATCTCAATGGGATCAATCAAAATAGTTATGATCATGTTAACATTTGTTCCATGATGAAAAGTTAACTCTGTAATTTTTCATCACTATAGGAACAGAAACACATGACAGGATAAATGAACACTATGACATGTTTTAAGGTTTTACTACCTAGTCTTTGCATGGATATAAAAGAAACTGAGTTTTCTGAAGGAAACTTTTGGGACTTATTTATTTAACCAAAAAGACAAATATGAGGGAAAATGATAAAACAGAAATATAATATCATTTAAGATGCCTCTTCCTTTCAAAACTAAGAAAGCTACTGTAAAAGTTTCTTTCAGTTTCTACCATGGTTTAGGGTACTGGCCTTAGTTTATAGCCACTGACTAAATTCAAAATCCTATCAGACATTTTTAGCTGTTAAGCATTAAAAAAACCAAACAACTCTACAAATATAAAATCCTGCCAGTTTAATAAGTCCTAAAAAGCCAAAGAAAAAATGAACCTGCACTGTGTTTGTATTGATGGATTTGTTAATGGATGGCAGTAACCAAACAGTAATCCAAATATTAATAAGAATTTTATTCAAAATGTTCTTCCCCTGCCTTGTAGTCTTCCTGAGGTTAAATTAATCAAGATGTTTGGAGAAGCACTGTGATCAAGTCTCTTCTGGCTAACAGAAAATGTGTTTTGTTCTCTTCCCCCTAGTAACTGTAGTAGCTAAAAGTACAGGCACAGTATAGTAGGACATTTGGTTAAACCAAATGGGTTTTATTCTTTCGAGTTGGACACGCAGCCAAAGGCAATCAGCTTTACTGTGATTGCTGACACCATTGATCTGAAACGCTTATGAGAAAGGCAGCACTTACACACAGCTTATCAGCAGCACTTCAGAAATCTGAGAGGCAAGAGCTTGTCTCTGACCAGCACAAGTCACAGAGGAACAAGCTAATCCTAGGATTTGAGCAGTGGGCTGTTCTTTTAGATCCTATTGTCAGTAGCCTTTAAAGGGTCTGACAATTTCCAGTAATATCAGCCATTTTGGTGCTAAGTGGAAAATAATAAGGGACTGCTACCCTCAGGAACCTACATACGCTCAGTGGGCATTTGATTCAAATTCCAATAAAAAAGAGCACATTTTTGTGAATGAGGGAGCCGTGAAATAGGCACATTTAAAATTCTTAGACCCTGTTTTTTTAAAGCTGCGAAATGTCATAAAACCAGTCAAAATATATACAAAAGAAAAACAAGCCTGGGAAAGGCAGCAATGGAAGCGGGAGGAGTTCGAGCTGTTGAGTCGAAACATTTGTAGAGAATGTGAAGCATCAGGCATTCTATATCTACTATGTAAATATCCGATTCTGAGGGCTCAGGAATTGGTGAATGTTAAGCCTCACATATGCAGAGACAGGATCCATTTGTTGTAAGCATGATCACTAGATTTCTATCAAAAGCTTAGTGTTTTTGTTCGAGTTAATGGCTATATATCTATATATATATATATATATATATATATATACTGCATCCGCCCTGCCTTTTAAAGAGAAGTAGAGTGCTGGACTATTAATGAAAAGACCAATGTCTGGATAGATTGACAGGAAGGAAAATATGGCTTCTATCAAACAGCCAGCACTAAAGCATAGTCACTGCGAAATAAGTAAAACACAAGTCAAAATGCAGAAGGTCAGTCAGACAGGGTGGGTGCTAATCCTAGGTTAGGACATATTCACACATACATAACACTGGTTTGCTGCTCTTATACTAATTTAAGAGAACAAATTTAAATAGATAGTTCCAAATAAACCAGCTTATTTTAGAGAAAACAATAAACTATTATTGTTAGCTTATCTTGAATTAATCTCTGAATCAGAATTTTCACAATAACCACTGCATTTTAAAAGTTTTTGATAAAAATGTTGGCTAGAGCCTGGATGCTTTATTAACAAAAAGAAGCAAGTCTGAAGTACGTTTGTCTCTAGTTTAAGCACTGTGAATTTGAAAAATGATATTTAGGTCCCTAGCACAGTTTACAACTCTGGTAATTTTTGTCCTGGTAGCATATAGTTACTTTTTGTCCCCTTTCATAATCAACCACTTAAAGAAAAGCAAAGTCATAAAACTGTCCTGTTGGAGAAAAAAATACTAAAGAGCAGAGGTAGAGGGCAATGTTCAACAATAATCATATATTTAACATTGTTTATCTACATTTAGTTTCTTTTAAATATTTTTAGAACAGATAGTTATATTCATAAGCTTAAATAAGAGTAAGATTTCCTCCAACTTCTGAAATATATATACGTATGCCCTCAAAATACTGTACATACCGAACTCCCTTTAGGAAGAAACTGAAGTTAAAAGATTTCCTTGGGTATTTTAAAATAAAAGTAAATGATAAAGAAAAGGAACTGAACTGAAGACAAATTCTGAAAGAAAAAAAAAACCCAACTAAATCAAGTACACAGTCTGACTCTGTTTCCTTGAAAAGCAATGACAGCACTCAGCTCAGGTCTGATATACAGAAAGGGTCATGCGGTGAGTTGCAGGGGGCAGGCTTGCCTTTTATAGTTCAAATGCAGGGAACCTGGCTTTCGAAGGCACTAGGAGGTCAGCCAGGAAATATATGGTTCCAGCCATTCCTGCAGGAAGAGAAAGAGGCAAAAGTGACTGCACCAAATGGCCCCATTTTATAAATGGCGTGTCTTCATTTGTAGCATCAACAACAGTATAATAGTAATAATTTAAATAAAATAGACATCTGTCTATATTTATATTTCTTACAGTTCAATATTAGAGATCACTAGTGAGGTGTTCAGCCTCTTCATCCAGGTGGAAGACAGGAGGGAGTGTGGAGTCAGACGAGTTCAAGGCACAGCCCTGCCATTTACCATACGTGGGCCACTTACCTGTCTGAGCCTCATTCTCCTCACCTGTGACATTAGGATAATGTGTGTATGTTGTTGCTGAGATGATTTACGATGGCCTCTGCAAAATGTCGAGCATGTGCCTAACTCCATGAGTGGTAGTCACCATTATGACTGTCAGAACCAGGTGCATGTGCTAACTTATTTTCACTATTGAGTTGTTGTATTAAGACATGAAGAAGCAGTTTAAGAAACGACTATAAAATTAATTTGTTGATAAAGCTACAATTCAAACACATTAATTACCAAGCAGAGAAATTGATGCTGATGTTATAAGGCACATAAGTAACGTGTGAAAAATACCTTCGAAGAGGGAGAAAGGAGTGTCAGGAGTTCTGCATCCGTGTTCTCCGTAATCTAAGCACCATTCGGCAAACTGAAAATGAGACCAAGTTCAATTACTGGAGTGATTTCTTCCAAAGACTCCTAAAAGTTGATAGACACTGTCCCTAAGAATTATTCTGAAAAAGTCAAAACTATCTTCAAGGCAGGAAACAGGCATTAATGCAGAGAAACGGATGGCCCAGAGTGTGAAACATGGGGGGATTCACTGAGCTCTCCGAGACACGCATCTCCAAGGTTAGCGTAGAAGGCGGGAAGGAATAAAACCACCCTACATCTTTCTTTTCCTCTCACTTAAATGATATTGAGCAGAATTATGTCCTTTTAAAGGAAAATAATTCAACGGAATGGCTTTTGAAGGTTTTGTTAAAATAACTGTTTGTGTTCTACAGACCTGTGGTTTAGAAATAAACTAATGAAATCAGATGACCTAGAGACCTTTCTGGGAGAGGGCGGTTCTGACTCCTACCTTACAGGCCCTGTACAGGTACTTCATGTCCTGTGTGAGGTTGTACAGTGTCAGGAAGGCGTAGGCGTTTCCTGCAGCACCGTGGCACAGCCCGTACCCCTTCTTCAGCAGCCCGTACTGCCAGATCACATCGGCGCACTGGTAGGCATCACGGAGATACTGTTCCTCCCTGAACACCTATAGAGTCAAGGGGCATAGTTTTATTACAAAGGATAGAAAAGAAAATTCTATTGACATTCCTTCCTGAAGGGAGGAGAGAGGGAAGTGGCCGGGCAAGAAAGGATATGCGATTTAGAGACAGAGATATGCATCACATGGGTGAGAACAAATTACAAAACTTCACTAGCTTTGTTTTCTTTTTTAAGTAACTGATTATGACCTTGTCTGCAGGGTCTAAATTTCATGTGTATGTGTTTGTGATGTGGATGTTACTGGGAAAGCAGCTGTTATTTTACCTGCAACTTGCTGTCATCATTAGGCATTTTCCAAAGAACACATGCTATCTTTTTTTATAACAATGCCCTTTATTATAAGAAGGTTTCTTTACATACTGGAGAAGAAACTACTTCTAAATTGTTCATAAAGACTGATTTGGTTATAAAACACTATATTTTGTCAGAAAAATAGATACACCTTTACAGTCTTTTGTGACCTCCTATATCTTGATCAAAGACTTAAATATTCTGAGTAGACATTTTAAATATTTCATCGCAACTAAGTGTTTTTAAAAGTAAATAAAGCAGTTTTAAAAGTTTTTCCATTCTATACAACTTTCTCAAAGTAAAATCTGATATCCTAAAAGCTTATTTAGACTCTGAGATTCCAGTGTCTATTTACAGTCTATAGAGTATTAATTTGTAGATTTGGCATCAATAGACATATATCTTGGTTAACTTCTAATTTTTTTCCCCTCCAGTAAAAGCCTTTTCTTCTTTGATTATGGTTCTACCATGGCAGGCTTTTTAGGGGTGATACTGGCATTTTTTTTATTATAGTAAAATATACATAAAGGTTACCATTTCAATCATTTAAAGTATAAATTCGGTGATGTTAATTGCATTCACAATGTTGTATGACCATCACCGCTATCTATTTCCAAAACTTCTTGATTATCCCAAAATGAAACTCTGTACCCATTAAGTGTTAAATACGCACCCACTTCCCTCTCCTCCCCTGACCCCCTACCCCAGCACTAGCATCTGGTAACTTCTATCCTACTTTCTTTCTGTATGAATTTACCCATTCTAAATACTTCATATAAACCATCGCATCATATAAGTGGAAGCATACATTATTTGTCCTTTTGTATCTGACTTCACTTATTGCACGTATAAAGTTTTCAAGATTCATGCATGTTGTAGGAGGGATCAGAAGTTCATTCTTTAGTATGACTGAACACTATTCCAATGTATGTATACACTACAGTTTGTCTATCCATTCATCTGCTGATGGACACTTGGATTGTTTACACGTTTAGGCTGCTGTGGATAATGCTGCTGTGGAACACTGGTGTACAAGTATCTGAATGCTTGATTTTAATTATGTTTGGGTAAATACCTAGGAGTG
Organism: Eonycteris spelaea; assembly: GCA_003508835.1. Classification (NCBI taxonomy): domain Eukaryota; kingdom Metazoa; phylum Chordata; class Mammalia; order Chiroptera; family Pteropodidae; genus Eonycteris; species Eonycteris spelaea. The sequence continues at coordinate 4,758,962 of PUFA01000050.1, read as the reverse complement.
GAATTGCTGGATCATGTGTTAATTCTATGTTTACTTTTTTAAGGAACTACCGAACTGTTCTCTGTGGCAGCTGTACCACTTTATACTCTATTTTTAACTGCGCTCCTGGGATACGCATCATGGCTCCACCACTGATGCATAATCTTGGCTACTCTACTTGTCAATAAATAATGTCTACTCTGATACAGATGGATACTATGAGTGATCTTAGGTCCAAAAAGTGATTTCTCTATTGCTTCTTTAAGGATTATGCATGAAACTAATTTTAAATTATAGAATTTTATGTTATGTTTTTCCAATTTATTTCTAAAATAAGAAAATTCACAGTACCTTGTAGGCCTGGATGAGCATGTAGATTACCCCAGGGGAACCATGGCACCAGTGGACTAGCAGGTCTCGAGTGTCACCCACACAAGGAGGGTAATTGCCAGAAGGGAACTTCAGCTGGCAGACATAGTCTACACTGGGCTTGACCAGATTATGTAACTTTGCATGGCTCACTTGAAGGCTGGGCTAAAAGGCTGGGCTAAAAGGAAAAATTATTAGTTCTGTCGAAGTAAACAGATCTTCCTAAGCCAGCAATGAGTTTTAAACCAGAAAGAAAACATGACCAAAAAGAATTGGAAGTCATTAAGAAGAGTATTCCATACATTTTTTTTTCACCTACTAGAACAGACTAAAATTAGGCTATGAGCTAACTCTTAGGGCCATACGTACGTATTATTTTTCAACATATGCCATTTACATACTTAAAAATAATTTTCCTAAGCCAGTGCTTGAGAATGTGAGGAAGAGAAGCTTTCTAAGGTTATAATACCTTAAGCACACTTTAAAGGCCACAAAGAGAAGTGTTAGACAAACCAAACGAACTTTCATTATTCCAAATAAACTTTCATTATTACATTTAGAGAAGTGGCAGGTGATGTTTACGATAGAAGAGGAGACCGGGAATCTAGACCTCAAACTGTGGCATGATTCTAGGTCAAGCCTTTCTGAAGAGGATTTGAGATTGATACTTTTGCAGGATGATTTTGATACAAAAATGTACAGATTAATAGGACACACTGACATATGGCATATGAACCTTCATTTTTGAGATAATTTTTAGTTTTTCCTTTTAGTCCTGTTCTTAATTCAAAGGGCTCCTTACCTCTTTAAATAACAAATTCAAAGTGTTGTCTCTGCCTGGCTGAGGGTGGGCTTGTGGGGGGTGACCGGAGGCAGTGCTGTGGAGCACAGGTAGAAGGCTGTGGTGGCAGGGAACTAGGTGATACTGATGATAAGCTTTCATAGATACTGAACATGCACTATGTTCTCTAGCAGGGGTCCCCAACCCCTGGACCATGGACCAGTACCAGTCCATGGCCTGTTAGGAGCAGGGCCGCCCTGCAGGAGATAAGCGGCAGGAGAGCCAATGAAACCATCTGTATTTGCAGCCGCTCACCAATGCTAGCATCACCGCCTCAGCTCCATCTCAGATCATCAGGGATTAGGTCCTTATAGGAGCACTGATACCTGGTGCCAAAAAGGTTGGAGACTGCAGCTTTCGGGCATACACAGATTTCTCTTTATCCAAGGAATATTGTACAAGCTCGTTTTAAATTGTTAGGGTAGGATGAGTGGATTCTCCTCAAATATGTAGAAATTATCCAAATAACCAAAAAACGTTTTGCTTTATGCAGATATATAGGTACTTCCTAGAATGGACTTATCAGATTAAAAAGGAAATCATTTTAAAAAGATAATAATCTGCCAATAAAAACCTCAGCTCTTGGATTTCCGGATTTCCTCCTAGAGAACGAAAGGAGACAGACGGTAAGATGCCCCTGACAATCTGCTTCAATGAAAAGGCACGTGCTTGTCTAGTCACTGACACGTGTGACTCTAACTCACCTTGAAACTTCAGAAGACATGAACTCTCCTTTCCTGAAAACTTTTAAGAATCTATATTTATTTCTGCTAATAGAGAGCCAATGAGGGGATATGCCAGAAAGATAAAGTGATTTAAGTCTAAGTTGTCAAAATTCCTAATTATAGAACTCTTAACTGAGAAGTGTTGGATAAATACAACAGTGGGTCTCTTACTGCTATTGACCCTCAAAGTGTGACTCTGCATTCAAAACCAATAATAACCTTGAGTTTTTCAGCATCACTGTCATTGTTTAGTTATGGAGAGAGGGCAGGTCTAACATCGATTTTGCATTATTATAGCCAGCTACTCAACCAGCTAGAAGTATGTATGTCTAAGCACTCAGGTTGAACATATTAATGAAACACTTTTCTTTATGTCACACTGTACTTTGGGAAGGTGATGGGGGCACCTTTGCTACCATTAAAAATCCATTTTCTTTTGCCATCAATTCTTATTTACAAGTGCCAATTTCTCCTTAAAGAGAACTAAGTAAGACCCAGAAATGACACTCCCTTGAGAAGTTCTCTTCTGACCTCCCTTGCAGATTATGCTGGCTGCGGTAAATTCTATTTGTCCTTAGTCTATTCGACTTTGGCTGATGTCCCTCGATAGTATTAGATCTTAAGAACTGTTGAGCATAGCCTATTCAGCTACTTTTTGGGTAGGTTATACAAAATCCACTGGAAAGGCTCCTCAGCTTTGCTCTTTAAGTGAGCCTTAGGCAACATATGTTCATCTGTTTTCTATGGATTTTGTTCTTACTCCTGGAATGTTTCAATGGATTATGCTTATAATATTCTTAATTCAAAGCATTTGCTGAAAGAGAAGAGACGGTACTTCATATAGAAGTATAGGTCAAAACGCTTTAGTCTGGACAAGTGGACCTAAGTGGACACACATGGTCACCTACAAATCAAATGTCATCTCAAAGCACAGTGCCTTTTATATTTACACTTGAAAATACTTGATGCAGTAGATGACAGAATAAAAAAAGAGAACCTATCTTCTGACCCCAGACAGTACAATCAGAAAGCACATTTTAAAGTCTCACTGTCGCCTCTTACCTGCATCAGGAAGTAATAAATTCCTGCCAGGCCATGAGCGGCCCCCACATAATATTCTTGGTACCATTCATACATCAGTGGAGTCTTTGCTGTGAAGTTTCTCTTTTTAGCTAGGTTTTCTCCAGATGCTAAGACTGTTTCACAAATCTACAGGGTGAAAACCAACCAAAATAATGAGGGAATTAGAGAAAAAACCCTCCTGGTGGAGGTTAAGAAACTTTTTGCTGAGATATATTAGGGAACATGGCAAATTAGACACTATCTTTTAGGCTGCGGAAAGGCACAGTTTAATTCTGCACTCAGAGAAGCAGGTGTGATTGTATTCTTTCTATAAAGGGAAAGGTATGGAGGATCTTGAACGCTTTTCACTAGCTCTTACAAGAACTGACTTGTCAAAGGAAAGCATAAACTCCTTCAGGCACCAAAAGAGACACTGCACCTGGAAGGTAAAATTTGACCCTCATTTTCTTCTGAAATGGCCTCTAAACTCTCAAACAGAGCAGGCTGGACTACTGATTGAGCCACTCTCTACTGTGTTTCCAACAGCCTTCAGCGTGTAGCTGTTGGTTCTCTGATCATGCTTGACCTTCAGAGGTCAAGATACACCTTTGGGCTACCTGGGATGTGCTAACTGAAGAAATAAAACCAATAGTCTAGGCAGACAGTAAGTGGGGTCCTAAAAAGTCTCCAAAAAGCACAAAAACATGGTACCTGCTGAATATAGCTTTGAGGAATTTTTTCCATTCCAAAATTCTTATTCACAAAGAGAAGAGCAAAGATGTAGCCCATCTGTCCATAGAGCATTTCATTTGGAGCATGGGGATCAATCTTATTAAGGTGAATTAGCCTGAAAAAAAAAAATACATGACTAATATAATTTGAAAAGGATTGGATAGTTGTATATACTTAAAAATGGTACATTTAAAAAACAGACACACAAATATACACATGTATAAATATTATATAGTAAATTACTGCATATTTAAAATTTTAATATATTATAATTATAATTACTATGATTTATAATATATTAAATATTAATTGGGCCAGGCCAAAGCACAAAAGGTAGTCAAGGTTCAAAGATTAACCCTCCACTCAATTTCCTTTCTTCAGTTTACAACGGGACTGTCAAAAAAGATGGTCAAAGAATGAAAGAATACATGAACATGGCTGAGACTACCTGGAGCCTCCCTAGCTCCTCATGGAGGACATGCCCTAAGACTAGCGGCTGGGGTCTGAGAAGCTAAGAACTGCTGGCTGTTACAGCATTCAGCCTGGAGAAAGGACTAAGTCAATACTCAAAGGGCCATCTATCTCCATAAAATGAAATGCTTGCTGCATCCCTGTTATCTCCTTCCTTGGCTTATTTCTTAACATGTCAGCAGGCCTACCCAAGGTGTCTGTACAGCAGCCTGCTCTACCGCAATCGATAATACACGCAAGTGTGTACAAGTGTACAAAGTACCAGTCAGTCCCCACGTCCCCAGTCTCCCAGCTTTTAGTCTTTTTTCAAAAAAATCATAGTTGCCAATTTCTTATATATTCCTTGAGTTATGTGCACATATAAGCCAAATATACATATTTATAAATGTATCTCCCCAAATGATCTGTGCCTTGCTATTTAACAATACATCTTGACAACCATTCCCTATCAGCACATACAGAGTGTGCTATTCTTTACCATAGTTGTTTAGCATTCCATTGGGTGGATGTAATAATTTATTAGTTCCCCATTGATAGATTCAATTCTGCTTCTCATTGTCATTTTTGGTTCCAGTTCTAGGTTAAGATGGAGTAAGCGCCCTCTACTTTTATCTCCTTCTAGATGCAGCTCCCCAACCCGGTGAGAATGCACGAAGCAGCTATCCGAGGACTCTGAGAGGTAAACAGTGGCAGCGGAACGGGGAAGAAGACCAGAATCTGAAGTAGCTCCAAACCAATGGTGAGTTAACCATATTCTTCCCTCTGACGTTACCATGGCCTGAACTCAGTACAGCTTGAACCCTGTAAGTGGGCACCAACGGACTGAAAGAGAGCCCGAGCAGCCCGTTAGTTCTGTCTGTCCTAATAAAGAATGAGAAGGGGAGCTCCTGATATCAGAGAGAGTGGGTAAAACACCTCATTTTTCTTTATTTTCTTTTTTCTATTCTCTGTTTCACGCCCCAGGCCACAAGCAATTGCATGGTGGTGTCAGATGTGAAAGTAAGCAGGAGCCCACAGGTGCCACAACTGAGGGGAGAACCTTCCTTGTAGATCAGGGAGCCGGTCCCAGGAGGCGCAGTGAGCCCAACGAAAAATATATGTAGGAAAAATGTCCTTGCCATTTTACATTTTTTTTTGTATCATATGAAATTTTGAAAGCACATCTCATTTATCTCTAAATTATCCTATAAATTAAATATCACACTATTTAAGTTATTAAAACTTAATTTTTTGTGAAACTTGACAAAATGATATTAGGAAAGAGCCAGGGAGTTTCCAGAAAGAAGTAATTAGGAGAGAAAATTAGCCCTACCACATAATGGCTTTGTCGTCAGGTAGCTTATGACACTAAATCTAAACTAAACTTAATATTTAATCTCTGTTCTTTAAAAATCTCATCTATAAAATAAACTGTCCCTTCCAATTAAAAAATTCCTTAAGTTGTCTGTGTGTAAATTTATTTTTAAAGTCGTTAAGAATAAACAGTGCTTGTGCATGTATCTCATCTACTTAAGTCCGTATACTAGGAATGGTTAATTAACATTTGAGGTATCAAAAATCACACCCCTAGGGTGACTGGTTATATGTGAAGTACTCAAACCAACATTCAGAGATACTTGGCCTTCAAATAACTTTATCAAAATCTACAACAGATGATTTGTTAATAAGTCTAGTAAGGAATGTTACAAAATGACTTTTCATCGGTGGAATGAGTGGTGAAGATGTGGGCGGTGGGGGGCAGGGTTGCATCTGGCAGATGGTACAGGCTCTACCACGTTTGATGAATAAGATGAAGGGCCTAAGGACAATGTGGCTTTCTTTGAGCCATGAGAACAGAGCAGGGGGCCACTTGTGTGTATGTGTGTGTTTCCCCTTTCTAATCAACAATAGGTTTGGCAGAATTTGGTTAATGGCTTGTGTTTTCATTTTAACACAGTTAGTGGTAAGGTTACAGCTGAAGGGATACAGTCCTTCTAACCTCTGGAGGCTACCAATATCTACAAAAGCCAAAAATGAACAAGCACACAAAAACCTGACGATTGCTACCACCAGGCTGTACAGCAATAGGTATAGTGAAGAGAGTCGGAGCTCCAAAGGGAGGGTACTTGTGGAAGAGAAAATAATTGTCCCCTTCCAATCCCGCCTCACTCCTTCCGTAAGCCTGTGGTGAGAGAAGGGGAATACTTACACTTTAAAATGAAGATGACATGTTTTAATAACCAGAAGGAGATGATTTTATTAACAGTTATGAGAGAGACTGAGAAAAAGTTCTGAAAGTGTCCTTAAGGGAACTTACTCCCCAGCAGGAAAGGAGGGTTTGAAAAAGTACGGCTGGGTGAAGTTACTGACAAAGTTAAACTTTTCCATGTTATATCTAAACAAATGGCGGCATCTCAGTCAAATTGGTTAAAATGTAAATGATGGCCCATGCATTTTTTTTTCCCTTCTACAAATACAGGCATTAAATCTCACAGTGGAAGAGTGGTTATTGTTAAGTACAGGGCCATAGTGGTAAGAGATTGACTTATATGGATGGTAGAATTATGGGACATTTTGTTTTTTACTTCAGTATAACACACACACACACACCCCTAATATTTTTAAAGAACTTAAAAACATTTAAGAAAAATTCTTTTTTTAATGTCAGAACTGGCAGCTCAGAACATTGAGACCTTAAGAAAATAAAATCTGTTTACTAGATACAAACTCACCTGTTATAGTAAATGGAATGAATGTCTCAGTCTTAATATGAACTTATCAAATTTTAACATAAATGTATCAAATTATATAGCATTTAGATATAAAAATCACTTCTGATTTACTTTTGCAAAGATTTAAAAAACTATTCAAAAAGAGAAATTACTATGATTTTTTAATCAAACCCTGCACTGTAGAAGTTAAGCATTAACTCCAATGATGTTCTCAATTATTATATGTTTGAACCACTATACTAGAAAACACCTTTTATTTGCCACCATTGTGACCTGCATTACCACTAGGTGGCGATATATAATTAGCATTCCAATTATTTTGCAGCCAGATTCATTTGCATTTGGGAGGTTCAAAGTAGGTAGCAAATACCTTTGAAATACTTGAAAATAAAGAATTGCTTAGAGCATCTCGTTAAAATAACATTTTACGGTTTAGGATAAGAAAGTATTCCATTTTGATTTTTCTGGATTTGAATTCAAGCCATTAAATCTCGTTAGGCCTAATGAATTACGAAAGGTAGGAGTTTTAAGTGCATGTTTTACACACTATATTCTAAGATAAAGAAATGACACAGATTTATAAATCGTAATGGTTATTTTATGTATTTTCAGAAACTCTCAAACCCAGAAGCATATCATTGCAGCTCCGTTTATTTTTAATATGTTGATAGTAATAGCGACCAATCTTTAGAAGAGACGAGTTGCTGAAATATCACTGAAGGAAGAATAAAGACATATAAGAGCTGGATAGTTATGTTTCACTCGTAGCAATATTCCCCCTGGGTGTTATTGGGGAAAGTTTTTTTGCCTTGTTATCATCAAAAGAAGTCTGACTTCTTTTTTTAAAAAAGAAGTCCTTTTCTTACTCATCACACTACAAGAGAGAGGTTACATATTTTCTGACCAGAACACCAAAGTTCTTCATCACGCTACGTACTGGCCCCAAAGCACTATATATGTCAGGTTAGTCACTTAATTGGGTACCAAACAGGCAGTGCTCTCTATTCGTGTAATGGCGCCAACTGTCTCTTTGTAGAGGGAAGGGTGAAAACGGACACCTACAAATCAGGCACCAGGAAGAACTACCGCTATTTCTCACCTTATCCTCAAGGCCACGGCCACCCAAGGCCAAATGCCAGACAATCTGACAACATCTCTCTCTCTCTCTCTCACACACACACACATCCTCTTTTTTTGGGGGGGGGAGGGGAGGGTCACAGATTCCTTCAAGAAAAGTGTAAGTACTCTCTCCACACTGAATGCAATTTGGGGGTTTTACATACCTCCAGAAGCCCTAGAATTCTCAGGGCCGCAAAGTTAAGAATCTTTATCTTAAGGGAACACTGATTTCTTTGTATTTCAGTTTCCTTGTCTAAGGATTAGACTTTTGTTGATCCCACTATATTAAGAACATATAGGAAAGGTAAGGTGAACTATGATGTTGGCAGTGAAGTACGACAGATGCCACACAGAGAATGTGATTCTGTGATATCTCAAAAGGATGGTGTCATATGAGAAAGAAGTTTCAGTAAAAAGTAAAACAAACAAGTAGGTTTATTAAATAACTGATGATATCAAATAATTTTGGATTTCCTGACATTGAATTGAAAAGAGATGTGAAACTAACTCACAAATAATTTCTTTTTTTCTTCCTCCTCTGCCATAACTCCAGAAATCTGAAAAATCAAAGCTGTGGCCACAAAGAACACATTTTCCTATCATATGTTCACATTCTATATTTTCAACCTTAAATCTATTGGCTATAAATAAAATACTATTGAAATGTCATAAAATTTAAAAAAATACATAAATAACAAAAATGCCTTATTATTAAGGTATATAAAAAAAGAAATTTTAATTTACTCCTGACTGTTTTATAGTAAACTAATATTAATATATATAGTACTGTTCTCCAAAGAGTATTTCAGAGAATAACAGGCCTTAAGACGTCATGAGGCAAAGTATTGTCTACGTTAAGTTTGGCAAATTCTGCTTTCTCGCATAGCTGGAGTTTCCATTCTGAGGTGCTGAAAACTGAGCAGACAGTAAAGCTGCATATTTAACTTTGTTTAATTAGTGTTTTCCCCAACATGTTGAAGTATACACATCTTGTATTTAACACCTATTAACACCTATTAACATGCTTTACATGACAAACTATTACTATTTGGCTCCACATCTATGAAAAAGACTGGGATTATATATAAAATATTGGGACCTCTACAATTTTTTTTTCTGATACTTAAAAAAAGATTGACTGAAGGAGGCTTTCTTGTGAACCTCAAAAGCAGATGTGTGGCTGATGGCTTTGTTTATTGCAAAACAATAAACGGTAGTTTCTGTATTTCAAATTCAGATGGGTGTGGAACAGTTTTTGTATTGGTTGGTTATATAGAAGGTTAATTGCCATGGAAGGAACACATATGTTAACTAAGCTTTTGGGGGAAATCACAGTTTTGTTTTTCCTGCCATTTTGATTGAGCTTAGTGACAGATTTTATAGTAAATACTTCCCAGCCCTGGAGTGGAATGTTCATAGTTTTTTCCTCTAAAATACATATATTTTCCATTTTTAAGTTACACTGGATAATTTCTAACCTCTGCCAGATGTAGTATAGGCATGTATAAAAAAGATTATTCAGAAGTATATGTTAATTCAGTGCATGATTTAATGTGATTCCCAGATCATTACTGGTAGAACAAAAGACTCCTGGCCCCCCGACCCACCCTGTTAACACCTTCCAGTGGAAAAAGTTAGCTACAGTATGAAAATATCACTGTATAGAAAAAAACTGGAGCAGAGGGACAATCTGTATATATATAAATGCTTAAGCAACAAGAACATGGATCAGTCTTTAAATATAACACAATATCTTAGAAAGTGTACTTTCTGTGTATTCTGTAACATAGATGAAACTTGAGGACACTATGCTAAATGAAATAAGTGGGTCACAAAAAAATATTGAATGACTCCCCTTTATATGACATACTCTGGGGAGTAAAACATCATAGAGACAGAAAGTCGAATGCTGGTTGCCAGGGGCTGGGGTGGGGCGAATGGGGAGTTATTGTTTATTGGGTACAGATTCAGTTTTACAAGATGAAAAGAGCTATGGAGATGGATGATGCTGATGGTTACACAACATTATGAATGTATTTAATGTCATTGGACTGTATACTTAAAAATGGTTAATATGATAAATTTTGTTATGTGTATTTTACCACAATGAAAGAAATTGGAAAGAAATAGAAATTCTAGACTGAAAAATCCAATATCTAAACTAAAAAATTCACTGGGAGAACTGAATAACAGAATGAATATAATAGATAAAAGTGACAGTGAACTTGTGAAAAGATCAACATTATCCAATCTTAAGAACTGAGAAGAAAAAAAAAGATTGAAAAAAAATGAGTCTCAGAGGCTAGTAGAACAGTATGAAAAGGCTCAACTTAAGTGTAACTGGAATTCCAGAAGGAGGAGAGAGAGGATGGGGCAGAAAGAAATATCTGGAAAAATATTGTAGACCTTGATAGGTATTTGGATTGCACTGGTACATCCATTTGTCAAAACTCAATAAATATACACTTAAAACCAGAACAACTCGTTATGTAAGTTTACATCAAAGGAGGAAAACTCTAAACAGATACTGAACTCTAGTAAATTACACTTAAGCTTAAGTATGTAGAAGGGAAGTATACTGATGTCTGAAATTCACTCTGAAATGTAGGCAACCTCCTCCTCCCCCACAAAAAAGGATTACTAATGGAATGCGAATGGACAGACGGATAGGTATGTAATAAATCAAGTACCGTAAAATGTTAATAATAGAATCTATGTGGTGGTTATACAGGTATTCACTATTCTTTCAACTTTTCTATATGTTTAAAAATTTTCATAATGTAATTTAAGGGGGCAAAAGTCTACTTATTAGAATTCTATGCCAAAGCCTATTGTTGAAATACACAACATCTCACCATGTAAGATTAACCAAAGGATCCTCAATAAATGAAATCAGTAATGACAATACTATTCTAATAGTAATTTATAAGAAAAAATAGTGGGAATCAAAAACCATTGTCAACTTAGGGACAACTGCTGATTAAAATACTGCTGGACCCAAATGGTCAAAAGATCTTAAACACCTCTTTAAAAGATGCTCCACACCATATATTATGAGAGAAATGCAAATTAAAACAATAATAAGATGTCACCACACCTCTCTTAGAATACCCAAATCCAGAACGCTGACAACATGGAATACTGGCAAGGATGTGGAGCAACAGGAACTCTCGTTCACTGCTGGTGGCGATGCAAAACGGTACGGCCACTGTGGAAGATAGTCTGGCAGTTTCTTATAAAAATAAACATACTCTCACCATATGATCCAACAATCACACTCCTTGGTATATACACAAAGTAGGCGGGAACTTAAGTCCACATAAAAACCTGCACATGGATGTTTACAGCAGCTTATAATTGCCAAAACTTGAAAGCAACCAAGATGTCCTTCAGTAGGTAAATGGATAAATAAACTGTGGTACACAATGGAATGTTATTTAGCCATAAAAAGAAATGAGCTATCAAGCCATAAAAAGACATGGAGGAGCCTTAAGATATATTACTAAGTGCCAGAAACCAATTTGAAAAGGCTACGTACTGTATGAATCCAATGTATTCTGAAAAAGGCAAAACTATGAAGACAGCAGAAAAAGCAAGGGTTGCCAGGGCTTAGGTTCGAGAAGCAAAGAGGGCATTGACAGGCAGAGCACAGAGGATTTTTAGAGCAGTGAAACTACTCTGAGTGACTATAATGATGGAAACACGTCCTTATAAATGTGTCCGACCCATAGAATGTACCACGCCAAGAATGAACCTTAACGTAAACTGTGGACTTTGGGTGATAATGTGATGTCCATAAAGTGTCATCGATGGTGACGAGTGTCAACACTCTGACAGGGGATGTTGCTACTGAGGGAGGCTATGCATGTGTGGGAACAGGGGGTACAGGGGGAATCTCTTACCTTCCTCTCAATTTTGCTGTGAATCCACTGCTCTAAAAAGTAAAGCCTATTAAACAACTAAACAAAACAAAAACCTTCACTGGAATTGTAACTCTCTGTATGTCAGCATGCTCAGTGGGAACCTAATAGTACTGCATGCAGAGTTGCATGGCAGCCAGATTTCTTAGTGGAATTCTGAAAGTGTTCACAAAACTCCAGTAAAGAAATAATTGTAATTTATTAGTACAAAAGTTTGGTAATTCTTCATAATTCACAAGTTTCTAGTGGGCTGCTTGGATTTATATTAAAAATGAAAGTCTGGATTTGCATATCATTTGTCCTTAAGAAAAGCAGTTTTGAATCAGTCCGTGTACCCTTAGGAAGCCTCTCTCAACCCCCACCGTGGGAAGTGAACTACATTTTTTTCAAAGTATTGATCTTGGATAGCACCTTGGATTAGGAATCATGATTATGCTTTTGATTTCATTTTTTGTTCCTGAAACTGATAGTTGACCTGGAATGTGTCAGTGTCATTATATCTTGCAATAAAATAGAGATTATAGTGGTTGTTCCTTTACTACAACATAGGAATAATGTGAGAATTGATCAAATGACAGTACTAAGATTTACTGCTGAGAGAAAAGTAAATCCACTAAAATTTTCTTCTGTTAACACACACAGAATTAATGTGCAGTGATGGCTAGATAAAAACATCCTCACAAAGAAACATGGTTACCGGGTGATGCAATCTTCTGCCTGCTTCTCATTGTGCATCTTGTGATACACCACAGCAGCCACTGCCAGTGGGCCTGCGTCCCCACAAAGGAAGGTGATGGAACGCTTGGATAAACAGTTCAGACTTTGCTTTACATAGCTGTGCGCCATCTGTAGGTAGGCAGGGTCCCCGAATACATCATGGAGATGTAAGTAAAGCACAGCAATACCTGAAAAGGAAAAATAAAATAAGGTAAAAATAAGAAAAATGGACTATTATTTTGGTGTGCTGTCTACTCAGCAGTGTTGATTTTTGATAAGCCACAACAAACATGTAAACTACCTGAAAGTTCAGATGATCTTTGTTCTAGACTCAGCTTTTTTATTACCAAGCAGGTCAGAGAACCAGTCATAGGCAAATACTTACTTGTTCTTAGTCTCCTCATTAGTAAAACTCTAAATAATATGAACTCTAAGACCTGCTAAGAACTCTAAACCCAAGTTTATCAGTAATCTTTGTTGCACTCTGGCTATTGTGTTAATGTATTCTTCTTGATGGTAAAATGAGGCCATCAAAATTATGCTTCCAAATAGAGTCACTTATTAATTTAACAAATAATAACTTACTTAATAAACCAGAAGTGTTTTTTCTTGTGAGCTAAAGAAATTCAAAGACTAGAGAATGAAAAATTCATTTCTCTTCATACAGAAGATAATTTTTCACGTGAGAAGGTAGGTAGCATAACCAAATCTCCTACCCTAAATAGTATTATTCCAGGCAGAGACTATAAGAAAACTATTAAATTATTTCAGATCTGAGAGAATAAATTCAATTCTTCCTTCTCTTCTTTTTTCTGTTGAGGACCTAGCCACTTTAGGAACTATACTATAAAAGCATAACTTGCTTTGGGCCTTACTCAGTTTGCTTCTTATCCTACTCTTGAAGCTATATGTAATTGAGGTTTGTCTATATGTTCTTTTTCCCAATGACTATCACAGTAGACAGAGCCTTCCCTCTGAAGCCGCCTGGTCTCAGGGCAGACTCAAAGATGTGGAGTAGGGAGGCTGCCTGCAGCATTTCCAGAAATTCATTTCTCCCTTCAAAGTACATTTTCCATCTCATTGACCATTTTTAGAAGATACAGGGCCTCTGTTTAAATCTAAATTAATAGAGCCAATCTCTTCGCGGATTTCAATGCAGTAAAAATACAGTCTGCAAAATTACTTTTCACTGTACTGAGGCCAATTTTAAATTTAGATAGTTTTCTCATTTTGCATGGGTAATCTCCAAAGCTTTGTGCTACAGACAATTCAATTTCACATGGATATTAAGACCAAATTTTCATTTCCTGTCAAAGTTAATAATGTTGTCTGCTCGTTCAAAGTGGCTTCATTTTAGTAATTCCACAAGCTGATGAAAAGATGTACCAATGTTTAAGGTTTGTAGACATAAGTGTAGAACACCATGATGTGGGTAAGAAAAAACATCTCCTTTTCACAAATAATCAATGTCAAGAGCTTCTTCTAGAATTAGGTCCTTAATAGGCTTTACCTCCATCCATCCCAGGCATCTGCAGGCAATCCACTTAAATTGTTACCCTTTCATTTTGCCCTCTATTTCCATTGCTGCCTGAACTCCCCTAATTAAGTTATATAAGAACCAAAGCCAGATAATAACATGATTGAGATCTGAGAAAATAAAAAGTGATTAAATACAAGCCCAATGATTGCTTTCCTTTTCAGACCTTTGTTTCTCATTATCAACAACTCCTCTTGTCCTAAATGTTTAACAAACAAAACCCATTAAGGTTTGCAACTGTAAGATTTGATGTATTTCTCATAAAAAACAGGCAATCATTTCTCAGGTCTCACGGTACTTCATTTAGATGAAATATTTTGTTTTTTTCTTTTTGATCAACAGAGATTTATCTTGCCAGCCTGTGGAATTTCACAACTTCAGGTTCTTTCTCTCGTTCTCATTCTGGGCCTAGGTGTCTGAATATTGTGAGTAAACGATCTCCTGCAGTTTGTAATTTATGTTGTCTGCCTCCCCTGTCACAAAACAATCAAGGATGAAAAGGGTTTCAAATAAAGAGTGATACTGCCAATTAGAAAAATGTTCCAGGACAAACTTCTTATAAATCAGTCTAGGTCAGGAAAATAAGACAAAATGTGTAAGTTAAAGATATTTAATGTCTCATCAATATTTTATACCCCAGGTGCCCTAATTTAACAATAGAAAAAGTAGAGGAAGTGCTTGTGGCTAAATATCTTGAACTTATCCTTATGATCATCCAACCTTTGACAAGTTGCAGGCATATAACATCACCTTTGCATAAACACTGAACGCTGAGAGGTAACTGAGAGTAGGAAATAGAGACACAAACTCAGGGGCTCCGCAGGGAAAACTCATCCCGTCCTTACACGTACTCACAGCCTGAGGCTTTAAAAACCATAATTTTGATCAAATAAATATGCTCTTCAAAGAAAAGAAAGAAAACATTACTGCAAGGCTTAATATACATATGCAGTTCCCTGCCCCACTCTATTCTTGCTTCCCAGAGGGAACCACTTTCAATCATTTTAGCCATTTCCTCTAGTATCTTTCTCCGTATTTCTAATAATAATG
Source organism: Eonycteris spelaea (assembly GCA_003508835.1). Taxonomy (NCBI): domain Eukaryota; kingdom Metazoa; phylum Chordata; class Mammalia; order Chiroptera; family Pteropodidae; genus Eonycteris; species Eonycteris spelaea. The sequence continues at coordinate 4,743,729 of PUFA01000050.1, read as the reverse complement.
TGCTTATGTGCTATCTCTTAATTTTACTACACCAGACATTTTGACTCCCATTCCACTCTGCAAGATAAGGGTCTAGCTAAGTGGCTCCCCAAAATGTATCCCCCTTTTCCCTTCACAACAACGCCCTGGATTTTAGCTATGCACAGGGCTGCCTATAACAGTCTTCTCTGCAGTGGGGGATGGCCATGTGACCAAGTTCCGACAAGTGAAACAGTGGGAGTAATGGAGGTTGCCTCACACAATGTTCTTGAAGGGAGGGGACTTGCCATTTCTTTCTTCCTGGCTGGAATACAGATGTGATGATGTAGCTGAAGCAGCCATTAGACCGTAAGGTGGCAGCTCCGTGATAAGAATGGTGAGGCATCAAGATCAGAGACACGTACAACCTGGAAGACCGTGAAGCTGCCATACCACTCCCTGAATTGCATATTTACAAAATAAATAGATTCTGTTGTCTTAAAGCCACTGTTATTTTAGGTGTGTCCCCAGATGCTGGTAAGCCTAATCTGAAATACAACTGTTTTTAAAGGTAGAGAGGCAGGCAGAAGGCAGATCAGAGGCTAGTTCAATATTTTGGGTTTTATTTGAAAAGCATCATGATGAGCACTGGAAGAGCATAATTAGATTTTAAAAGTTCACTGTAAGGTTTGGGGAAAAGTGTGTGGAACAATGGACGCGGGGGAGCAGTTAGGAGCATGCCTCAGGAGAAGAGGTGAGAGACAAGGAGGTTGATGAAGTGAGATTATGCTGGAAAGATGTCCGTCTGGAAGGTAAAATCAATGCAACCTGGCGAAGAATGACTGAGAGCGAGATGTCAACATGACTTCCAGGTGTTTAACTGGAACAGCTGGAAGGCAAACACGTCTAGGGGAGGGCCAGGTTTGGGAGGAAAGACTAAAGTGGTATCCATTCATAAACTCATCCCCAAATACAATTCCATTCTCTAAAGGACGTTTAACATAGTAAGAAAGACCACTTCTCCTGGCTTCTAGGATAAACACCATCAAAACTGGTCCTGAGGCTCAACACAGGATGATGTATGAGTTTAATCTTTTTAAGTTTTTCTTTTTATCACTGTGTATACTAGTTAATCAAGAGTATTTCTGGGCTTAAATCTGAGTAGCAGATAGAATTTCCTTCTCTACTGTTCATACATATGGCTTAAACATATTGACATATTTTAAAAGAGAAAATAATCCCTATGAAGAGAGATATGCTGAGAAATGAATAAAAGCAAAATCTATTCTATTATTATCCTATTAATCCCAAAGTCATTAAAAGTAATCAATAAATGTTTGGAATAATATCCTGATTCTGTTAAGTAATGAGTAGTTTCCTTTACAAACAGTGATTATTCCTATTCTGGATGCTCTTAGGGTATATGCCAAAGGGTATAGGAAAGCTGTTAGAGGTACCACCTCTATTTTAAATGCAAATATAGATAAATTTAAGTAACATCAGTTAACAATCAATAAAGTGCTTTTAGAATCAAATATATGAAGTCAATAATTTTTTCAGAAATGGCATGTTAATTCTTTAATTATTCATACCCTCGGAGGCTGACTTGGTTGAAAAAGAATGTACAGTGGTTGAGAGAGTGTCCCCTCAATCACAGGGGGAAAAAACACCATCAAGAAGGAGGTATGGGTGGGTGTAAAGATATATGCCCCCTGATGTTAATGGTGGCCAAGACGTAGGAACAACTGAAGTGTCCTTCGATAGATGACTGGATAAAGAAACTGTGGTACATATATACAATGGAATATTAATCAGATGTAAGAAAAGATGAAATACTGCCATTTACGACAACATGGGTGGAAACAGATTATCATGCTAAGCAAAATACACAGAAAAAATTGAGAACCATAAGATTTTACTCATACGTGGGATATAAAACTGAAAGTACAAATGAATAAGACAAATAAAAACCCATGGATAGAGACACTAATTTAGTGGTTACCAGAGGGAAAGTGGGGAGAGGTAGTTAAGGGTGAAGGGGTCAAGTATATGGTGATGGAAGGAATTTGACTTTGGGTGCATATATACAATGCAATATACGGATGATGTATTATTGGACTGTACACCTGAAAATATTTTAACCAATGTCACCCTAATAAATGTAATTAAAAAACAGACTAGGAATTTAGATTTGATGCTAATCCACTATCAATTTATGTAGAGGAGCAGTATTAAACAAAACATTTTTAAAAGATAAATTTGGCCCTATGTATGAGTCCAGGTCTTCCAAAATGAGAATGGATGTGCAAGACATTATTAGGAAAGTCTATCCATTTACCTAGGAAATGGCTCCTAGACACATACCACAAGAAGAACACGGCAGGGTATCGCACTAGCAATTACATGCTATGGCTTGGAAGTGACACATGCCACTTCCACCTGCAGCCCCTGGACCAGAACAGGTAGCCTCGCCTAACTACAATGAAGTTGAGAGGTCTAATCCTCCCAAGAGCCTAGAAGGAGAGGGAAGCCAGATATGAGTGAGTGCTACCAGTGTCAGACACGGGGCTTGATGGGGAGAAGGCAGAGTGGAGCCACATCTCAGGTCAGGTTTGAGATGTTCATTAGATACCTTAAGTAGAGAGGTCAAGTATAGCTGGAGATATGAGTCTGGAGCTCAGGAATGAGAGGCTGAGTAAGAGTCCTGCAAATGTGTGGGGAATGTTTTAACCAAAGTGGTCAGACTCCCTGATGCACTTCTGGAACAGCTGGAGTAGAAGGCTCAATTAATCCAATGCAAGTGGGAGTTACTTTTGATTGAAAAATAAAAACAAAAGCAAAAACCAAGCTAATTACCTCGTTTTTGGTCTGAGAGGCCAGAAGAAACCCAGACATACATTATTTAGATCTTATAAGTCCTGGAGCCTGTTTGGTTGCTCAGAACTGTGTCCAAAGGTTTGGACACTTAAACAAAATTTAAAATTCTGTTTCTCAGTCACACTGGCCACATTTCAAACGCTCGGTAGTCACACATAGCTAGTGGCTGCTGTAATAGATAGCAAAATAACATTTCCATCACTACAGAAAGTTCTAAAAGCAGCACTGCTCTGAACAGAAGGGTAAATGTTATTCTGCATAAGAAGTTCAGGAGGTCTGGCAATTGCCTCACAGTTCATCCTAGAAATCTCTTTTTGAAATGTTGACAACTACTTGAAAGAAAAACAGACGTACTGTAAAGACCAAATAACATTTTGCTGTAACAGGAACCCATCCTGGCTTTTAGTATGGAAACTCTTGAATTAAAATTTTCTATTCTGCTTCCTTCTGTGGCTACCACTCTGGGAAGGGAAGGGTAAACGGCCTAGGGACACTTCTAAATTTGAATTTCCTTACTCAGCTACTTTTCCCTGTGGTACTATAAATATAGCCAGCTGTTGAGAAGTAATTAATACTAAGTCTTTGAATTTCTGAGGGATCATTAGTCCTATTCATCTTGACCAAACCAATCAAGACCTGGTGTGTCTCAAATATACACGGAGATGATAAAAATCTCTATAAATGCATTTTTTTATGCATACAGCACCTCGTCTTCCTAGGTGGTCTCCCATCCAAGTACTAACCAGGCCCAACTCTGCTTAGCTTCCAAGATCAGATATCGGGCTTGTTCAGGGTGCCATGGACGTAGACCATGGACTGTGGCTCCACTGGGGCACAAACTCTGGACCTTCCTGCGTGTAAAGCAGATGTGCTAACTGCTATACTATGGAACCACGTCTGATGTATGAACTTAAAACACTTCTCTGTAATTCTGCATTTCAGAGATTACTCCTTAACATTATTCATTTATTTACAGAGAGTCCACATTGATGTGCAAATCTTTTCCATGGTACTTCAGCTCTTAAGGTATTTCTTTATAGGTCAGGGGCTTTAAGCCTCCTTTCATAGCCTCTGGTACGAAAAACCATGTTTGGATTATAGGTACTGCTGGAGTCATCAGAGGTGCTCAGCTAACACCCAAGAATGGGTCACTGAGTGATATGGAGACATGAAGTCCCTACAGGAGTGATGGTTGTTCTAAGTTTCAAATGAACTGTTCCCTCGCTAAAATCTTAAATGCTCATCAATTACTGTATACTTTTTTTTTTCATATTTATGAAAATATTAAGAACTGAAGTTTTCTCTGATTAACCCCACACAATATGATCGTCTATCTATATCAGGTTAGCACTTTCTAATACAGTATTTTATAAGTGTTCCTCAATTTTGTGAGTGAGTGTGTGCATTTCCATTTCCTCAACAAAATTTTTTCTTTAGGGCAGGATTCCCATGCCCAAGCACTACAGTCACCATGCACAGCACTCCCCACAAGGCCTGTATGTAAACACTGCACTGACCAGTATATCTGCTCAGTTGTGTGATTAAAGCCGAGCATTGTAGGCTGCTAGCTTTCCAAACACTGCAGGTAATCTAGGAGGAAATTAGTTGAGACTCCACACCCTTACTTTAATAATATTGCTCCAAAGAAGTAGAAGAGAAATTAAAAAAGCAAATGAGCACTCTGAAGATGTGTCTTCTTTTCTCTTGTTTTTTTTTTTTTTCCAGAGTTGACTTTCCAAAAGGGAGATTAAAAAAAAAAAAAAAAGACATCACATTTCCTCTTTCCCTCAGTGCCCTGCAGTGTTGTGCTTGTAACTGTCATATTAGGAAGTGCTCCTAGTCTTTTTATTCAGACTGCCACATGGGTGATCAATCCTTCAGCATAGTAGTAGTTAAGAGCACTAGATGAGGAATCACTGTCTAGGATTGAAGCCTGGCTCTGCTACTTACTAGCTGTGTGGTCTCAGCCATTTACTAAACCTGTGTCCAAGCATCTTCATCCATAGTTACTATGAATCATGCTAATCATTACAATAGTCCTTAGTGCATAGTAAGTACTCAATAAATTACCCAACCCCAAATGCTCCATATGAACCTCAGTGTATTGAATGAGTCACTCTGTCTCATCTTTAATGTCTGATCTAAAGGGACAAAAAGTACAGAGTGAACCATACTCTCCCTCTTCCCATTTCCTGCTTCTTTCCATTCTCACTGCAAGGCTGGAAAAGTGTCCCCTAAACATGCACCATCTGGCCTCTCTCATGAACTTTCTGGAAGTCTTCTCTGTCCTGTTTCTTATTTGGTAACCCATAACTTGGACTGTCCAGATGCTCTGTTTGAGTCCGAGGAGGTAAGTTCAAATCGGGGGAGAAGGAGGAGGCCCACTCAACATCCAGGTCTAAAATATGCTTGTTATCAGTTTTACCAATTATAAAGTGGATACTATGAGCCTTAACTAATTTCTGAATTCATTTCTCAAACGGATCAGAGATTAAGGAAAAAGAGATGTGATTAACCAATAGATATGAAATGAGTTGAATTCTCACTCCTTCCCCATTCTAATAGTTTTAAGTTAATGCTTTTAGTTTGCATAGGTGGTAGCTAGAATAGTAATGGCAGGACACTCTCCATCCATCCATCCATCCATCCATTCATCCATCCACGCAATATATATTATTAAGCCCCAACGATGGACCTAGTATTGTGTTAAGTACTAAAGTTACTGAATGAAAATAACAAGATAGAGCCCCAGCCTCCTTGTTGTTGTCTGTAAAAATCAAGTTGATGTCTTCTTTCTTTCTCTCCTATTTCTTCTGATCTACCTACAAACATGCATCCTGCTCTCTGTGCCTCACCCAAGCACACTGCCGACCTCTAATCCCTACAGTTGTTTCAACTCTTGTCTTAGCAATTTAAGATAACCTACAGTACAATGACATCGACACTATACAAAAGGTGCAGGCAGAACGAAAGCAGGCGACACTCTTGGCGCATTCATCCACCTGGTGGTCCCTTAAGGGTCTACTAAACCCAGTGTAGATCCGCGTCCTTGATTCCCTCTGCTTGTCTGGCCAGCTCCGGTTGGGAGGCATAGATGCTTCTCATGAAGGCGAAGGACACTTGCTCAGGGATCAACTTAGACATTGAAATGCTGGTTCTGATAAAGAGCTACTTAATAAGGAGATCAAGTTACAAAGAAAAGACACCTGGCCAAAGTGATTCCTTTAAAATAAGTCTGGTATCAGCAGAAACTAAGACTCACATGCTAAAGCTGTAGCTCAAAGGTTATACATTTGGCAGATCAGAGGAAGAGCATCTCGAAACACTTTAATGACTTACATTTAGAGTGCAAGTTAATATTACTCTAGGGATTATGCTGCATATCCTCTTATTTAAAATGTTATCTAATACTTGAAAGAGGAAATATATGCCGATTTAGCCTCATTACCACTGTGAGTCGGTTATAAAAGACTGGGTCATGTCTTTTAGAACTGAAGCCCCTAGAGTCGTGTGTGTGTTTCTTTTCAAAGTGTGAGCTGATCATCGTTTCCCTTAGGAATCATCACAGTTAAGACTGGGAAAAAATGAAATTAAATGAGGACTAGCACTTTCCTCATTCTCTCTTAAAGATGCTAGTGAGATCAGTCATCCCTTGGGTTTACTTAACCTTTCTACTGTATTATCTACAAGGGAAGTAATCTTTTTTACCAAATGCTTATTTTTAAAACAAAAATACTTCATCTGCTCATTTAATCCTTTATAATAACAATTCATGACCAGTTTTTTGTGCTTTCCATTTTATAAGGCACTTTAAAATCTTCTACCTGCTGGAATCTATAATCTACCTAGCACAAAACCCAGAGTAGCCTAATGGCAGGCAGCGTTATGCTCTCTGGTGATTCCCCACAGGTCCCTGGACACCCCCAGGACCACGCTGCAGCTGGCCAACAGGTGCGACCTTCAGGGGTCCTTCTTGCCTGCTACTTCCCTGCTCTGTCTGCTGCTGTGTGCCCAGATACACAGAACGGTTCTTGACGGGTGCACCCAAAGCATCCCTTGCCTCCCAAGCTGAAAGTACGTACTGTAAAGAAATCTTATAATCTACCAGAAAAGGATTAAGGCTGAAAATGAACGACTCCATGCTTAATTGTTGGCGTATGTCATATATCAATATCATGACTCATTACAGTCGATGTACTAATTTTACAAAGGAGGATTTCCATGAAAAGAACTGAGGCTGTTCATTTCAAATATCACTTATTAACGGCTGCAGAGCTACCGATTGATTTCAGACACAGGTGATATTTCACACAAGAACATCCTCAATAAGCCTTTTTAAATACAAGCAATTATGAGGAAAAGCTGCTGTTTTGGCCCAGTTAATTTTCTATCCTGAAACCACGCTGAATATATTAATTTAGATTAAGAAGGGGGAAAACACCTTCTACAGAACAACACTGGAGATTTCATTTTTCTAGCTGCAACTGCCCATAAATCTTTCTAGGGTTTACTTTATGTCCCATCCTCAACAACGTTTTCTTGTAGATTTTAAAATAGTAAGTACTCTTGCCCATCTAACAAGCCTTTTCCCTCTGTCTTTCCAAATTCCTTTCATGTTTATCTTATTCTGATGTTTTTCTAAAACACTTAAAACTGACTAGTCATTTGCCATTTCTAAAAAGTTTATACAGCATGAGTATCATTGTGTTGTGATTGCTCAAATGACTCCTAGAATGTTCATGAAGATCTTTACTTATAAAATGTATGCTTGCTCACCCATGTTCAGAGCAGCATTATTCACAGTGGCCAGGACATGCAAGCAACCGAAGTGTCCTACAATACACGATTGGCTTAAGAAGCTGTGGTACATATATACAATGGAATATCACCTAGTCATAAGAAGAGATGAAATATAGGCATTCACGACAACATGGATGGACCTCAAGATAATAATGCTAAGCGAAATAAACCAGATAGAAAAAGTAGAAAATCACATGATATCACTTATGTGGGATATAAACCTAAAAGCAACAAATAAGCAGGACAAACAGAGACTCATGGACATGGACTAGTGGTTACCAGAAGACTACAGACTAGTGATTACTAGTGGGTTGGAGGAGGGGGGTAGGTAGATGGTTAAAGGGGGTCAAATATAGGGTTTAGGGGAAGGGTGAAATGGGTAAAGGAGATCAAATATATGGTAGCTGAAGGAAACTGGACTTTGGGCGGTAAACACACAATAGAGTGTACAGATGTCAAATGAAAATGTACACTAGAAAATTATATAATTGTATTAACCAATGTTACCCCAATAAACTTAATAAAAAAATAAAAAATAAAAAATAAAATAAAATATATGGAGTAAACCAACTGCAGACGTGGGAGTAAACACACACACACTCACACTCATTACATTCTATCTCTTGGTAAAGAGCGGGTGCTCTAAAGCCAGCCTTGCTGGGTTGAATCCTTGCTTTGCTACTTACTAAGTAACCTGAACAGGTACTCAGACCCCACTTTGCTTCACTTTTCTCACTGTGAAGTAGGGATACCAATAGTATCCGTGCCATGGAGGTCTTCTGAGATTTAGTTATTAATGCAAAGCACTCAGAACAGTGCCTGGCATGTAATGTTAGTTATCGGCATACATGCACATACGCTCTGGCTCCTGTCATTTAAACGTCAATCCTAGTAACATGTTATTAACAAGAACTGGGTTTGTCTTTACTCCTGCCCTTCAGCCGTCAAATGATCACAAAACTACATACTGACAATCTTCATTCCCCTGGGAACCAAAAAAAAAAAAAAAGAAATGAATACTTGTTTTTGAACATTGATTTACAGTAATAATTTGTGAACTCTCAATTAATGCCTGAAAAATTCATTATTTATACTTCATTCCTGGATAAGCATGACACAGACCAGATGTTGGATTTAGGTGACTGCCTCATTTGCCAACCTGAGACAGCTGTGAGGTTTTAAAAACTCTTCCTTCTTTTCTAGGATGAAGGCATTTTCTCTCTCTGTTCTAAATGAAAAAAAAAAAAAAAGGTAAAAGTTAGGCATACAACTTGTAAAACTGCACTATGACAACCCACAGGTATGTAAATATGTAGGCTTCCGGTGAAAATGATGGCAGGATCCTATTAAAAGTCTATGTTAACCACTCCCATCACTGTATTATATCTTTAGCTTCCATTTTAAAATAAAAGCCAAGGGATTTGAATTGTAAAATAGTTTGTAAAGTGAATGTCAGTACTTTCTAAAGCGATGATTTGCTTCTTTTAAATTCTACTTAAACCTGTACGTATCACTTTTATTAATGGAGCATTATGTATATAGTGTTTTATGAAGCACATAAAACATACAGAGGTGCTCTAACAGAAATTCTAAGTACCTTGTTACTATTAGTCTCACTTGCTGAAACAACATAAAATGGGAAAAAAATGACAGGAGTCCAGCTTTTCAGTTTCAAGTACATAAGTAATAATAAAAACACAGGGGTGCTTCCTCTCTCCATTAAAACCCTTTTGATTTTCAAGATTAAGTGGGCAACCGAGACACAGGTAGGCATAGCACAATGAGGCATTATGAAATTGGGCAGCCTAGCTTTGTAGCTTTCTTTAGTCACGAAGCAGAAACACTGACATGCGACACCAACAAATGAAGGACTTTATAATACTGTGACAAGCTAACAAGAGTTTGAGAGAAGTGGACAGGGGAGGCAGAGAACTGTTTAATCAAGCTGCTTCACAGAATTAAGTTCAGAATCAGCTGCAGTCTCTTTTTAGATTTAAGTTATGCTTGGCTAGAGAAAAACTATGATTTGGCATTGCTATAACACTTCCTTTCTATGGCAAGCTTTATGAAAAGACTAGTATTTATTGAAATAAAAAAATTCAAAATGAATAAAGGTACTTTGAATCGAAATCCAAATATGAGTCTCCCTAGAAACACAGAGCAGGCGAATATTGCTTAGCAGATTTTAAAATATTTTATAGACAATATATATATATAGTCTCAATATATCTACATACAGCAGAACCTACTCCTATTCCAAAACCTAATTCTATCTGAATTAGAATTAACTATCAGATCATACTCTACTGGGGAATGAAACTTAACACAATACTAGAATTGTAACTTAAAGTTCTAACTAATGGTAGTAATCACGCAGATTTCTCATACAGACTATGTAATGAGTAATACAATGATAACTTGCAAAAGTTTTCATTGCAAACTGACAACAAATGCTCAATAAATATCAATACTAAAGAAATAAAATTTTATAGCTTTTCTACAATGAATTAACGTTTCCCAAAGTAACATGATTTTGGACAAGTTAGCAACAAGAGCAAACGATAGACTGGCATTATAAAATATGACCCTAAATTTGGTGAACAAAATTAAAGAAATATATTCCGTTTCTTCTAAAAAGTTATCATTTTTTGAAAGATAACATGGGACACACACAAAGTAACATACAAATCTATACTTAATTATGCAAACACTGCTTTGACACACAACACCGATCATTTTTATCGTGTTGTTTCTGAATGCATCGTTTTGGTATTAAAATTGCAGCTGTGAATAGAAGATTCTTGGTAAGATAATGGGAGGAGATGGTATTAACATGATTTTCTGCAGTCAAATCGGCTTTAGTTTCTTATGCAACTCAGAGTTTCACGTTATTCAGGTTGTCTGAACACTGGCACAGAAAAGCATTTTACTTATCAAAACACTGGAGGAGACAGTCCATTTTATGCGGAAATAATGGTTTTTTAACAGTGCTTGATTAGGAGACATTAGGAACCTTGCCTCGAAAGCCATTAGCAAATTTATCTAGATTTTATGCTTCAGCATAAAACAACCAGCAACTGAAGAGATCCGGAACTGCTTAGCATGCCAATCTGCCTTCACGCTTGCCATATAAGGCTTCCAGGAACCAGCAATGAGTATCATAGAAACTTAAACATAAAAAGTTGAAGGATACTGGCGAATCAAAGGAGACAATGCTGGAAACCTCATACTGGCAACAAATTTAAACAAACTTGCATTTTAGTTTAGAGAGAAATTTTTATTTTCAAGAAAAATTCAACTTTTAGTCTGTCAACCAGCCCTGGCAATAGAGGGGCCTGACTTCAAACCTGAAATCAACTCTCACTTCTTTCCCCTCTAAAGCAAGATACCCTATAATATGTAATAATATAAGCTCACCTGAAAGTGTGAAATAGAGGTTTAAGACATTCTTTTTGTAATCGGTTATGGAATTAAATTTAGCTATCTGTCTCAGTCTCTTTTTTTTTTTTTTTTGCCAGGAATAACAAAATAATGGAAACTCCAAATATATTAGGAAAAGATCTATAGGTCTGTGCCTTATTATAATGTGAAAATCAAGAGAAAAGCTAAAGATAACCATGCACTGTACTTGTCCTGTTTTGTTCAAATCCTCATAATTTTAAATAGTAATGCTCATTAATGAGATTAACCAGTCGATTACAGTATACCTGGAACACAGTACTCAATATATGACAACTGTTATTATAACTTACCTTTTGAAGTAAAATACTTTCATTTTATTCTCATCTTAATATCTCTTGTGCTAAGCTTCTAAAATCCATACAAATCATAAAACTAGAAGGAGGTCCCAACATTATATATAGGCCATTCCTCTTATTTTATAAAGTACTGACCTTAAACATCCCTGAGAAATTATAATTTCTATTCTCTGCCTTCCCATTCTTATAATGAAAGAACATGTGTCATTACTAAAAGGATTGCTAAGAGGTTGTTATTAGTACCCTCCTGTCATAGAAAAGCCCACAAAATCTAGTCCATAGATGACTATCTACATCACGACCACTGAGACTTGCAAAACTCAGATTCCTGGGCCCCACTCAAAAGATACCAAACCAGAATCTGCTGTTGAGGCCCAGAGACTGCATTTTTTTGACAGCACCACTGCCTTAAAATCAAATTCAAATTCGTAAGCTGAAAACCTGTTCCTCCTTGTCTGCTTTTCCAAGTGATTGAGAAACACTGAATTTTAAAATGTGCTTTCTTCAAGATTATATAGCTGTATTTCTGTTTCTCTACATTGCGAAACTAATTGAAGTTCTTCCATTTCCTTCTTTGGTTTCTCTCTTACCTTTTTGACACCTATTTCTTCCCAAACTTTCTCAAACCTCTTAATGACTAGCGAAACAGTGAACGCAAACCAATTAGCAATGACTATGTGGAAAGATCAGTACACAGGATCTATACTTTGCTCTGTTTGGCTCTCTGTTACGTGGTAACTTTTATTAAAAACAACAACAAAACCCAGATGCTTCTGGACTTTTTATTTCCTGTGGATGAATAGTCCTTATCTCTGTTTCATGCACTGTATTGCAGAACTCTTTCCACTGAACTTTCATGTCCAAATTAACTATGTAATGCTGAATATCAATTTTTCTCCTAAGTACAGCAGCCATCCAAATCTGTGTCAGGCATGAATTCCATGAATATGCTTCCCCTGCCCTAAATTCTGAGTACTGTTAAAAATCCAGATGATACCAAGGCTAGGCTGAGAGCACAGCAGCCTCCTGGAAGCAATTATTCACATGCAGATGCAAGAAGCTCAAGGGTACTGAATCAGACTGCTCTTGAAAGGTAAGGCTTTGGCTCCCTTTTTACAGTGCTTATGCCAGCTCACTGTCAGCACACCATACCTGTCCAGCCAGTGTAAGCAGTGCCATCCCGAGGATCTGCTGACTTTAGGCCTCTTTCCATTTGTTGGAGAAGCTCTCGAATCTTATTGTTCAAGCGCTGTGAGAACTCAGGAGTCAGCTGCAGATATTAAAGAGAAAACAAACATCAAAATATATAGGCTATTCGACTTCCTGGACAATGAACTATCAAAAATAGGAGAGTACTTTATTTCTACTTAGGCCACATTTTTCTGCCTGGTAGAATTGGACAATTACCAAATAACATCATTTCATTATAACGTCGATGAGAACAAAACAAAAAATCCATTTCTGCTGGGGCCACCACCTGTGTGGAATTTACACATTCCCCCCAAGCCTGTGTGTGTTTTCTCTATAGAGACTCTGGTTTCCTCCCATATCCCAAAGATAGGCATGTTAGCTGAACTGGCACCTAAACTGTCCCCATCTGAGTGAGTGCATGTGTATGAGTGCAGCCTGTGATGGAAGTGTGCCCTACAGGGTGTGTTCCTCCCCTGTGCCCTGAGCTGCCAGGAGAGGCCCACCACACCCGACCCTGAACCTAATTAAGCTGGGTGGAGAGCTATCAGACTTGTTTCTATTAATCTTTCTTAAATCTATGTATAGTTTACATTTATTTCAATGTTTAATATGAAAAGCATTTTTTGGTCTTTATTTAGAAATTTGGTGATGTTTTTGTGACCAGAAATATGACATAGGGACTTAACTCTTGTTTATATCAACTAACCTATCAAAATTGATTTCACTATATTTCACTTCGCTTGAAGTTTCCAAGAACCTACCAATGACCTTAAGTTAAGACTTACTATATTTCACTCTTCAGTAACAACGACAAAGTAAAAAACTTAAAAGTACTACTACTCAAGGCAGGAAGTAGAGTTGACCATTGAACAACATGGGTTGGAACTGTGTAGGTAGGTCCACCTACATGTGGGTTTTTCCAATTGACCTCACAGCTCAAATCTGCATTGTTCAAGAGTCAACTCCAGGGCTGGGAATCTGAGTATAATCTAAGTACGCGGAGAGCCAACTGTAGGTATATTCAGATTTTGGACTGCTTGGGCGGTCTGTACCCCTAACTCCCAGCCTTTCAAGGGTCAAATGCATTTTTGTTTTAAACTTTAATGTTTCACAAAACAATTGTAATTAAATACTAAAATAGACCATCAATGATAAAATGGTTCATTTTAATTTCCACCTAGTAGGGATCATCTATTATTTAAACCAATATTTATTATAGTGCAAGTCATTTATTAAATTAAGCACAAGTCAGAAGATATTTACTATTTTTAAGCCATTAAATTTTTAGCTTAATGAAGCTAAAGCAATGTAAATTCCCTAAAGAAGCATTTTAATGCTTTTACTTTTTTTAAAAAAATGAGGATAAACATTTATAAAAATCCATTTATAAAAAATAAACATTAAAAATTGCAGAAGTAGCATAAGAAAAGCAAAATAAATTCACAAGTATCAAGAGTCTCAAACAGATCGAGTGTCAAAAAAACCGTTTCATGCCCAGCACAGTGCCTGGCAGAAGAGGGGCTTCATAAAAACTGCTCAGTGAATGAACCTGGCTATATCCTTATCCACTATTAGATGAGTAATCTTGCTCAACTCGTAACTTCTTTATGCTTGCTACTTCTGTAAAGTCAGGATGATAATACCTGCCTCGCCAATTTCCTAATGTACTCTGAGGATCAAACAAGATTGTATGTTTCAGGTCTTTCATATTTAGGGATGAAACTATTGACATTTTTACTATTACAAGCAGTCTAAGGGTCAGGTAATAATTTAGATGTGTACTGAAAGCACACCAAGGCTGGGGCTAGGAAGTTAGCGACATCCATATGGAGGCCCACAGATGTTGGGCAAATTATGAGGCCCAAACAACCATGACCTTACTCATACTAAAGGCAACTGACAAGTATTTTGAAAGTTCTGTATACATTGAATCATGAAGTATCTTAAAATGTCACTTAAATGTGTCCCTCAATAATTTTAGGAATCTGCTGTGATTCCCGGACTTAGATTTCGCAAAACAGTTAAATTTCAAAACAATGCTGGGAAATATTACAAGGGTATAAACACTTTATTTCACTATGTAAAATTTAAAACAAACCTAACTACTATCTGTTACATCATAATCATATTGTTTAAATAGGGCATCTTAACATTGAAAACTGTAATAAGGCGGAACAGATTAATAACAATAAAGGACATTCAGTTTTATTTCTTAACAGCATCTCTGATAAGGCAAATCAGACTAACAACCATATCTGGATTATTTATTCTGAAGCACGTCTAAGATCCCTTGCTTCACACTCTGAAGAAGAAACCACATTGTTTGAAGGACATAGTCCCGTTATTTAGCAATTTCTACCAAGAGGTTAAGATTTCAACAAGTCTTGAAAATACATTTAGTAGGATAAAATACACTTCAGTATGATAATGAAAGGTCTATAAATCTTGACTAGATAGAAGAAGTACATCTGCGAGAGAACATGTCATCTTCTGTACAGAGATTGTGGATAATTTATCACCTTGCTTGGCCTTACTTTAAGAGACCAAGACTAATGAGAATGCCTCAGCCTCAGGAAGGGAAGTTACTTTCTATTTGGCATATAACTGCATTTAGTAAAGGTGACCTGCCTGAGAATATTGATTGCTTGTGACAGATCACAAAATTATTCAAACTCTAACAATAGTTTGAAGAGTCTCTAAAAGGCACCCCCCCCTTTTTTTTTCCTTTTCTGATGAATACCAGAAAACAGACCAGTCCCTTACCTTATTGAAATGTATGTGTTAACAAATTAAGGAGGCTACATCTCCAGGGTCTGGTCCTGGTGTTCAACACTAAACGATCTTAGAAATTTTATGCTAGTTTCTTCCTGGGATCTGTGCAAAAACCATGTGTTAGGCAGTAAGTTACACTGTTATTTTGGGGCCTGAATATAAATTTATGAATATCTTTTTTTCTCCCTTAGAAATAGAGGTAACTTTGCTAAAAAGCATTACATTTTTAAATAGTCTAAACAGTGAGCTACATTTTGCTGAAGGCATCTGTCATCAGAATACATCCTCAAGTGTTCTCTCTGCCAAGTTATCATGAAGCAGCATGTCTTCCTCCAACAAAGACAAGACAAATACTTCAGCTTCAGGATCTGCAGAGCTAGGCAGAATGTTAAGTCTCAATGGCCAAAAGGAAGCCACCTCAAGATAATTATAATAAGCTTTGTTTGGGCAGCTCAATTTTGGTCTTAAAAGAGTCAGACTGATCTATCTCCCTATACACTTTGGTACCCTTCTATCCTACAACTCTCCTCCATCTCTGTTATCCCTCCTGCCTGCATTACTGACCCAAGTTAACCTATAAGATGAGTGTTTTAAGGAAAGAATCAACATAGCCGTATAAAGTTAACCTGGCGGATATAAACTCTGACATAAATGCTATTATATCACCCATGAAATGCTTTTCATATGACTGAGTTTAGAAAAAATAAATTGGTAAAATTAAAAAAAATGTGTGCACTCCTGCAATCTAACTCACTTTTAGGATTTCTAAAGGTATTTAACTATTCTTTCTTAACAATTATGTTCACCTGAAGAGAAGTAAGAAAACAAAGGCCTCTGGTAACTGACATCTAGTTTCTCTTTTGCACAGCAGTTTGTGAAGTGCAAACCAGTTTAATTCACTAGCTTTTTTTCTTTTTCCAGCTGTGGGGATACCCTGCACAGAGTGGAAATGGTACAAAGAATTTCAGGCCTATGTCCCAAACTGCTCTTAGCACCTTCAGTTTAAACATGTCTAGCACATATACCAGTTTACTTTCATTATGTTTTGCTTGTAAAATCATAACCAATAACATGGTGCATGTGAAACAGTGTCAGGATTTTCACCTTTTTAAAAAGCAAACCAAAGATGATCGAAAATGCAAAATTATGCAGCAAAGTGCATACCGGCCATTTTTATAATTTAAAATATCAATGATTGGGGTTATTTCAATTATTAACAATTATTTCTTATATCCAACATGTCAAAGCTCAAATTGTATATTTTAATATGTATTTTATATATTTAAAATATATTTTATATACTTATCCTCAAATCATATATTCTTTTAAAAGGGATGCTCTCATCCCTGTCTTCCAAGCAAAACTGAGTTCCTTTCAAACACTGGGGATTGGAGGAAGGGATTCAGGCAGATGTATCCCAAACTCACCCTCCCAGCAGGATCAAAGTAGCCTTCGGCCAGGGATTTGTTATAATCGGCATAAGGATTCGGGAAGGCCCTTTGAGCCATGACGCCAGAAGCGAGCCTGCAGAACAGGGGAAAAAGAGAACCTAGCTTGAGACAGGGACCTCGGCGGAGTTGCGCGGCGGCGGCCGGGGCCCGGGCCACGCTTTGCTTCCTGCTCCTGGGCCACAGCACGGTCTCGGCGGTCCGAGAAGATGCCGGGCCCACTGCGGACCGGCCGTTAGGGCGTGGCACCTCCGCGAAAAGGCTGCCAGGGCTCTGAGCTCACCGCGATGTTGGGCACCCGTTTTGCACCACACGTTCCCCCTACCGCGATTTCAAGCAGCTGCCCGTGCAGCATCCAAAAGCCTTGCCCCGCCTCGGCCTCTCACCCTGCAGCCTCCGGACAATAACAGAAGCGACGCGTTCACCGCCCACTTCCTGCCAGTCGGACCAATCAGAACCTTCTCCACTCCGGAGGCCCGCCCCTTCTCTTTTTCAGTTTGTTAAGGAGACAAGGAGTGTGATTAGAAAGATAATACCGGGTGGGTTAATTCCTGGGTAGCTGGAGTGGGAACTTGTCTTAAAATAATGTGCAGATGTGCTCAATATTTCCTACTTTGTTCTCTTTAATTTTTTTTATTAGAAAACTATTGAAGTCCAGATACTTGATAACAATTAGAAAATTTTTATCTGGAGAAGAAAAACGCTGATTTGAGAAATGAACATATCTGTATTTCTACTGCTTGGACTGAATAAAATGGGGAGGATCATATCTCTCCAGAGACTTTCCGAATTTTTCTTTCATGTTTTTTTTTTTCAGAAACATAAAAGAAAACATTTCCACAATTAGCAACAAATACGACAAAAAAACGGATATATTGAAGGGCTAGTAAGATGTCCTTTGGAGATAATTTAACCTCACAGACACTCAAGAGGATATGTGAACCTGAAGGACAGGTTACCAAATGGCAATTGATAAAATTTGAGGAAATATACGTGAAAACACAAACCACTGCTCTTAAGAACTTTAATTTGCTCCTTAACCTAAACTGGTCTATAATACTGTATACCGAACCTCTTTAAAAAATAACGAAGTCGAAAAGAGCAGGACATCCATAACATTCAATTTTAATGTTTAATAGTCTCCATTATCTACAAACTTTTCCTTTTATTTAAACTTGAAATCTCACCTGGTACACATTAGGCCCATAGTGTAGCTCAGAAAATTTGGGGTTCAGTTTAAAAGTCAGAAAGTCTCTCCTCTTTCCTGCCCTCGTTTCACTGAAGAACTCTAGCACCAAACTTGTCCCTCTGTGGCTCCCATCTCACACTCTACTTCCAACCCCCCCCCCCCCCCCCCCCCGCCTCATTCACCAGCTCAATTTGTTCTTTTTAACTGGTGCCCTCCGGCACACTTATCTCCTTCACCAAATTCCTGAAAATTTAGAAGAGGCCCTCGTATTTTAATAGATGGGTGTGTAAAGGAGCGACTCATACGAGAAAAAAGGAAAAGGAGTGAGAAGTATTTTAGAGATTATTTTTCCTTAATTATTAAAGGCTTCCCATCAGTTTATCCCTTCTGAAGTTTTTACATGAGCAATTAAAATCAGTGTGATATTTAAGTAGATTAATGACTACTGGAGGAAGCCAGGCATTATAGACAGTAGATTGTGCCTGAGCAGAAATAAAAGAAGAGTGGAAGGGGAAGATGGAAGAAGAGTAAGTGGAGAGTAAGATGGGAAAGAAGAAAAGAGCACCTAACACCTAAGAAGGCTCTCAAACACCTAAGAAGTAAATGGATAACCTGGAGAGATTGTGCGGGGATTCTCAACCTCAGCACTACTGACATTTTGGAAGGGATGCTTCTTGTTGTGGGAGGCCGTCTGTTCACGGTAGTATGTTTAGCAGTCTCCCAGTCCCTATCCAGTAGATAGATGCCAGTAGCACCCCTCTTCCAAGTGATGACAACCAAAAAATGTTTCCAGACATTGTCAAATATCAAATGTCCCTGGAGGATGGGGTGGGAGGACAAAAATACCCCTGGCTGTGAACCATTGAGACAGTGTAAACAAAAAAGGTTTAAAAGATTAGATAGTTTTACTTAGGTGTTCCCACTGCAGATATGGTTTGCTGGAATAATATGCTGAAAGAAATTCAGGAGGAACTGGGGAAGTGTGTGTGTGTGTGTGTGTGTGTGTGTGTGTGTTTAAACCTCAGGGGCAGAATTGAGCTACTTAACCTCCTTGGTTTTTAGTACAGCATTTTCAGTACGTGCAACGCCCTATTCTATATTTCCCCCTTACTCCCTATTTCTCATCCATTCTTCTCCTTCACAAGGCAATCTCCATGATATGTTAAATTTATAGAGCTGACCCTTGAACAACAGGGGTTTTGAACTGCGCGGATCCACTTATCCGTGGAATTTCTCTAATATATATAGTCAGCCTTCCTTATCCCTTGGTTCCGTATCCGCAGATTCAACTAGTTGTGGAATGAAAACAGTATTTTTGATCCCTGGTTGGGAATCTGCAGATGTGGAGGGCTGACTATATGTACTGATCTATGCCATTTTGTATAAGAGACGTGAGAATCTGCAGATCTGTGGGAGAGGGTGATCCTGGAACCAATCTCCTGATATTGCCAAGAGGTGAGTATAGTTAAATTTCTGGGGAGCCGAAAGTTATGCGAAGATTTTACTCTGGAGGGCAGGGTGGGCAGAGCAGCGCGGCTGGGAGTGCGTGGCGGGTGGCACTCAAGGTCTACTATATATCCTTTGGAAACCATCATAGGCTATGTAGGTATGTGTTTTTAATTTGTGGACTAGTGCTATGAATGCTCAACAACTTGTGTTTTAGATCTATCTGGGTGGCTCTGTGTACGGTTGATTGTTTTAGATAATCGTACATTTTCATAGTGCATCTCCACCACATTTTACTTACCCTTTCCTCCAAGGATGGGTACTGTTGCTAACTTCCACATCACAAATAATACAGACAAGAATATCCAGGTACATGTTCTCAAAAAGATTTGGATGTGATTATTTCCAATATATATACCCGGAAGTGGATGGCTGGGTCATAGGACAAGCTCGCACTTAATTTCTCCAGTACCATTGGATTGCTTTACAGAACTGCTGGACTAGTTTGAATTCCCTGTGACAGTATCTAAGTTTCTGTCATTCCCATATCCTCACCAATACTTGATATTATCTAGTGTTCTTGTTTTTGCAGTTTTAATAGACAATGTGGAGTTTTATTGATGTTTAAACTTTCAGTATTTTTGTTGCTAATGGTGTTGAACTTTTCTTGATATATTTGTTAGACATCTGGCCCTTCCCTGAGGTTTATCTGTTCATATCCTTTGCCCATGTTTCTGCTGGTATTGCATTATTTTCTTGTTTGATTTTGCAGACTTTGTTTTTGTTATTGTTTTTGTTTTTGTTTTTCTGGGGTAACCTAGATATTAATCTCCTCTGGCTTTAGATGCTGCAGATACCTTTTCTAGTCTGTGAACTTTTTCTAGGGTACCCTTCATTGAACCATATTTCTTTGTTTTGATGAAGTTAAACCCATCCATTTTGCTACTGTGATTTGAAGATTCAGCTTCATGTTCAAAAACTCTTTATTTACTCATAAGCTGTAAAGGTAACTTCCTAGATTTTATTTTATTTATTTGCTTTTTACTTTTTACATGTAGGTCTTTGATCTATCTAGAGTTCACTTTTGAATATAGCATAAGGCATGGATCCAAACTTATTTTGAGGAAGGTTCGGAATTTTTTTGAAAGTTCAGATATAATCAGAACATGAACAAGTTCTGTCTTTGTTAGTTGAAAAAGCCCAAATATTGAACTGCTGGAAATCATATAGAACTGATTTCTTTTCTTTCTTTCTTCCTTTCTCCCCTTTCTTTTCTTTTCTTTCTTTCTTTCTTCCTTCTTTCCTTCTTCCTTCCTTCCTTTCCTTCCTTCCTTCTTCCTTCCTTCCTTCCTCCTTCTTTCTTCTTTCTTTTCTTTCTTTCTTTCTTTCTTTCTTCTTTCTTTCTTTCTTCTTTCTCTCTTCTCTCTTTCCTCCCTCCCTCCCTCCCTCCCTCCCTCCCTCCCTCCCTCCCTCCCTTCCTTCCTTCCTTCCTTCCTTCCTTCCTTCCTTCCTTCCTTCCTTCCTTTTCTTTTTTTGTCTTTTTGGGTTAGAGAACCACCCCAAAGAATTCCTCCTTGGTTCTGGGTGCAAAGAAAAATGCTTGGCATTTAAGACCTGTGTTATATTTCTAAGGCTGCCATAACAATGGCTTAAAACAGAATTTTATTGTTACATAGTTCTGAAGGCTAGAAGTAAGGTCAGTACGTTGGCAGGGATAATTTCTTCTGGAGGCTCTCTCCTTATCTTGCACAGAGCCATCTTCTCCTTGTGTCTTCACATAATATTCCTTGTGTGCGTGCGTCTATTTTCTGCAATCCTCTTCTTATGAGGACACCAGTCATATTGGATTAGGGCCCACCTAATGACCTCAATTAACTTTAATTACCTCCTTAAAGACCCTATGTTTCCAAAGATAGCCAAATGCTAAGGTACTGGGTTTTAGGACTTCAATATATATATGGGAGGAGCACAATTCAGCCATGACTGTATCTATGTTTTCACCAATGGCTGTGGCTGAACACATTTGTGGTTAATACAGGTTCGATTGTTGATGACTTTGCAAGGACCATTACACTTTTGATAAATTTAGAATAATTCGGTGGGGAGGCATACTGATTTTTTTTTTTTAATTTGTGACTCTGTCTTATGTGAACTCTCAGGAAACAATTATTATATTATTGCCTTAAAACCAATACCTCTAGAAATTGGGGAAAGTTTATATTAAACAGAGAAAACGGGAATCATTTGAGGGCTCTTTAGTTCCATGCTAAGACCTTAATTTCAAATGTTATAATGTGTCATAATTAGAGTGAAGGCTAAGCCCCAAAACATAATCCCTGAAATAAATAGAAATTTGTTTTCCTCTTCAGGTTAGCTTTGCTCCATGTGGGCACTCAGGATCACAGACTCCTTCTTCTTGTTGTTTTTCCTTCCCTCAGTGTCTTATTCCCATCTGCGAGATCCACGCTAGTCACAGCCATGCCTGTATTCAGTTTGTGGGAAAGTCAGGGAAACAGAGGAGGACATGTCTGATGCCTTCAGCCCCAGACCAGAAAGCGGAATCCATCACATCCCGTGTTATTCCACTGGTGAGAATTTAGTCCTAACACTATATCCAACCACCCAGGAGGCTGTAGAATGGAGTCTTCTGCTGAGCTGCTGTGTGCTCAGTTACAACGAGAGAAGGGGAAAGCTGACTTCTGTGGATAGTTAGCGGTTTCTGATGCATAAGAGAGGTTTTCTAGTAATTGAAACTATGTGTCTCCTATCAAAGGGGCAAGTGCTTAAGTTTCTGAGCTTCTAGCAACCATGTCTTCTCTGTTTTCTCCTACATATGCCTTTGAATTTTCTTGGCACCTGGATCATTGATCTATGGTAGAAGATAGATTATGAGACTCCATATTCTTTTTTTTTTTTTTTTAAAGAAAACTCCCCTTGCCCCACTCTCTCAAAAACAAAAACAACACACTCACACACATTCACACACAAAATCAGGCAATGTTTTCTTACAATTTTTTTTTTTTTTTACTTTTCTCCTAAGTATCACATCTTTAGAGAGCACCCTGTTTCCTTTTCAGCTCAGAGAAGTTTAGAGCAAGAGTTATTTAAGCTTGCGTTTAATGTCACCATGTAGCCGCCACTCTAATACTGAAGCAATTTTCTGTCTCCTTCATAGTACAGAACTCGTGCATTGACAGACGCTATTGCCAGTGGAGGAAACAAGAGCATAAACAGACATACACCATACACACTGCAGAGCACTTTTAATTTTCTGGAGATAGTATTTCGTTTGATGGCGGCAGCATTTCCTCCCGTTCTTGTCAGGACTGTTATTAGTGTGCTGACAGATTTCTTTCTTTAAAAGCACCTGTTGGGAGAGAGCCGCTCTTCTGTGAAGCACAGGTGTGCTGGGGTTTCCTCGGGAGATGAAAGGCTGGGAGTACAGAAAGTTGGTAAAAATGTACAAACATTTAGACTGTTTTTTTGAGAAAACATTTGAGAGGAGATCTTGATCAACAGTGTTAGTCCATGCCTTTACAAACAAAATGAAAAAGAGGGTTTCTTCTGTATTGTTGAAAATATGTACCAATAGTGCATTGTTAAAATTATGCAGGTCTCCATTGCTCTGTGTGCTTAAAATGAATAACAAAGGTAGAGATGAAGGTGTCCCTTACCGGAGCAGCCTTCTTGAAACATTGACTCGTCATTCAGGAGGATTATATTTGCTTCCATCCCCATGCAAACATCCAAAATTCACCTATGGGATGAGATGGCATATTAACAAAGCCCTGTAAAACATGGTCCCATTTTGAGGTATTTTGGGGGCCTATCTGGCAATCCTACTTCCTGGCAGGGAAAGTAATCAACAGAAACACTCTATCCACAGAGTCCCTCTTTTAAGCTTCAGAATTGCCTCCCAGCAGGTATTTTTCAATCATTTGAAAGAGAAACTTCAAAATTTTCCGACTTGCTTGGTAGCCACGTTATCTGTACTTCATTTTTCCTTTCTATTTCCCAAAAGAGACAAAGAGTTCAAATGTATAGACAAGTAACTATGTGTGTATAGTTTCTATTAAGAGGTGGGGGAGGCTGCTGCTTCAGGACAATATGAATTTAGCAGTGCAACTTACAGACCTAGAAGGAAACATCAAGAACTCAGTTTGTTTGTTCCGCTGCTACCATGTAGCATAGCCAGGAACTGACTGTGTTGCTGGTCAGTCAGTGGTTGTGGGGCAGAGAAAAGGGGCAGCAAGAACCAGGGCTGGCTCCTCTGCCGCCGTCACAGAAGCCTGGGTCCAGTGTCGCTCTCTGGAGCTGACGGAGAAAGAGAGGATCAGATCCTCAGACTAATTTCCTGCCTCCTGAAGGACAGGATTTGAAGTCCAAGGGCTTATACAAAACTTTTTCCCTAGGTAACTTCGAGTTTTAGAGCAGTAATTCCCATATATTGTGTCACCCCAGGAGCTTTTCAAAATGCAGATTCTCAAATTTTACTGCCAGAGATTTTGGTTCAGGAGGGTTGGGTTGAATCTGCATTTTTAGAAACAAGTTCTCCATATGATCCTCTTGCAGAGTAAAGTGTGAGAAATGCTAGAGAGAGGGAGTGAGGAAAGTGTGTGTGTGTGTGTGTGTGTGTGCGCGCGCACGCGCATGCACAAAATTATAGTGCTAAATGGTAACAAGTAGACTGAAATTCTGGATTCTCTATCATACTGTCCAATTTATATTCGATACATCGTAGCTCCTATATTTTCTAGGCTACTATTAAAAGGAGGAAGGAAGAAAGGAAAGCAGGAAGGAGGGAAGGAAGGAAAGAAAAAGGAATGTTTACTTTCTTTTGAGCATCAGTTACGGTTTTTAACATCCTTGTTTTTCCAGGAGTTCTTTCTGAAGTCTAACCTAAATTTCTCTCAACCGGAAGTTTAAACATGTTTTGAGCAAGGTGAAAAACTAGTCAGGACAAGTCTTTTGTAATTTTTTAACTTTAACTCGATTTCCTTCAGGCAGAATAATTCTTTTTACACCTTTCATCATGGGGCCTCATTTAGAGCTCTTTAATAAAGCTGCGCACCATCAAGCCAGGGGCCAGGCAGAATAATGCTGAGGGGACCAGGAGGTTTGCTGTCACTCGGTGTGTAAAGGCTCATAAATCTTCAAGAGCAGTTGGTGTTGCTGGCAGGACTACAAAAATGCTGGGAAGGGGAGACTGGACCACAGCCCCTTCCTGATAACAGCCATTGTTTGTGGAGTCTTTATTGTGTTCCAGGAGCTTCACTTATGTCCCTTGATCTATGAGTAGCCATTATTGCTATGGATCCATGAGTAGCCATGGCTATTATTATCCTGCTTTTACAGGTGAGGAAACCAAGACTTACAAAGTTAAACCATTTTTCCAAAGCCACCGTCAAGCAACTGGTGACTCCAGAACTTCTGACGGGACTGTCGATTTGCTGAACCACACATAAGCCCCTACTTCCACCCAGGCAGCCCCAGCCTCAGTACTTCTGCCCCCTTCCTGCCCCGTGGTGACATTAAGGCCCCACTTCTGTCCCTTGGCCACTTGGGCCCTCTCATAACCCCCACCCTCCGTTATAAATTCCTAATTTATCTTTCCTGCTCCAAACCTGTATTTCTGTCACTCCGAATATGTAAGAGTGGACTTCAGCTAAACTGATGCAGATGTATAATAGTGGGAGACAAACCTTTTATATTTGCCTGCAAAAATCACATTTTATCTGTTTCGTGTATTTTGTTTATACATATAATTTTGGTCTTGCCTGGATATATAAGGGTTGGGCCTCTGAAGTGCCTCCAAATTATACTCTCTGATTCATTGTTGGTTCTTTTGTTCACTCATTCATCCGTTTACTTTGTCTTTCAATAGGTATTTCAAGTAGATGTTTATGGAGCAGCTAATTGTATTCTAGGTTTAGAGAATACAAAAGTGAAAGATGTTGTTAAATATCTTACGGGCTAGTAATAAGATGAATAAGTAAACAAATGATCAGGTATACGTAACTGTCATTGTATAAGATGCATAAGAAACAAGTGGAACTCATAGCAGAGGCACCTAACCCAGGGAGGTTTCCTGACAGGTGATATCTGAGCTGAGTCTGGGAAAAAGTAGAGCAGTGAGATAAGTAAAGGTGAGCAGGGGGTGATCATTTCTGACTAGAATGAGTGGATTTTTTTTTTTGTTTAAGATTTTATAGAAATAGTATTCTACAGTATGTACTCTGCCTTTCTTTACTTAACATACTTGTTTTGCTAAGTGTATTGCATATATCAGTAGTTCTTTTGTTTGTTCAGTTTTATTCTAGTCTGTGGATGTACAGTTTGCTTCTCCAGTCACCTCTTGGGTTACTCTCAGTTATTGGCTATTACAAATGAAGGTGCTAGTAACACATACAAGTCTTCGAAGGGTATATGCTTTCATTTCTCTTGGGTACATACCTAGGAGTGGAATAGCTGGAATATCAAGTGTGTGTTTAACTGAAGAAACTAATAAACTATTTACCAAAATATTTGTACCATTTCACGCCAGCGGCATACGAGAGTTCCATTTCCTTCACATTCTCATGACACTCAGCATGTTCAGTCCTTTGGAAATTTTTAGCCCATCCTGGTGGATTTGCAGTAGTAACTCTTTGTGGTTTTAATTTTTATTTCCCTAGTTTACTAACACTATTGAACATCTTTTCAGATGCTTATTTGCACATCATATATCTTTTTTTTTGTGATGTATCGTCAAATTCTTTGCTCTTTATCAGGGTATTTGATTTAATAGCTTAGAGATTTCTTTATATATGCTGAAGACAATTCCTTGATCAGATGTGTGATTTGTAAATGTTTTTCTCCCAGGCTGTGGCTTGTCCTTTTATTTTCTTAACAGTGTCTTAGAAAGACTATCCAATGACTGGTCCTTTTGGGGGGTACAAGAGCCCAGAACTCTTGCTTCAAATTAGATTACTCTGAACGGACAAGTCAGATCCAGATATCCCTTTGGGATGGGCAGCGGCCTCTGTTAGAACTGCATTGCGAGTCAGCTTCTCCATCTGCTGGATCAGCCACCTCATGTCTTCATAACTCATTCCAGAGGGTTCTCTATAATAACTCCTTATGTGCAAGTCTCCATAGCAAGGTCAATTTCCAGGAACCAAGGCTATGACAAGCCCCCATGTCTGTTTTTGCTTGTTTTAAATCCTTATTCTGTAAATGAACCCGAATATACACAGAAAAAAAATGTATGTCGAAGTGCATCTTTGTCTCTAGTTACAATTCTGAAAATGAAGGCTAGCTCAAAAATATTCTTCACCTTCTTTCTCCTAGTTTCCTTAAAGAATCCGTATATCACTTGCTCGGAAATAGGTACCGAACTCAAGCCACTCTGCTTGCCTTTCATGTGACCCTAGCTGTAGTGCTCCCCCTGCCCCCAATCTCTGTCCTGCTAACCTGTAGTGTCCCCTCTCTCCTGCCCTCTGACCTTATCCATTTACATACTCGGTAGAGGGATTCGCACTCTGGTGTCTTACAACTAACTGGCCGGTAGAAATGCTAGATGGACCCTGACATATAACAGATTCAGTTGAGTCATCTGAATTTCGTGGCAGCTCCATAATGTGGCGCAGGCAGCTGCCTCACGGGGTGGAGCACAGAATGGAGTTGTCTGAACCTACATTTGCAAAACAATTTACGTAAGACAGAAAAAGCATTGTTGGGCATATTAAAGAATAAGGGGTGAGGAAGTTGATGGAAATACACTGATCTGCCTCTAAGCCTTCCCTTGGCACTGGCTTTTTTTGAATGACTTGCTGTCTTTATCCTTAGAGTGTTTTGGTGGTGTTCAGCACATTGTGAACCCCCCACCCCTTTTTAAACGTAAGTCCGATCTCTCTTTATAGTTTTCTTTTCCCTGCGATTTGTCTTTCCTCAATCAAGTGTTTGGATAGTAAATTTACCTTTACACATGTTTGTGATTCCAGCTATACATATCAATTTGTAAAAAGCCAAATGGTGAATAGCTTAGCAT
Source organism: Eonycteris spelaea (assembly GCA_003508835.1). Classification (NCBI taxonomy): domain Eukaryota; kingdom Metazoa; phylum Chordata; class Mammalia; order Chiroptera; family Pteropodidae; genus Eonycteris; species Eonycteris spelaea. Next base: position 4,716,261 of record PUFA01000050.1, on the reverse strand, counting down.
ATTGAAATGTCAGGAAAAATGCCCAGAAGGCACCAATTCAATACTGGAGTTTCAATTTTTGAGAAAGGAATTAGGCCACTAAATCAGTTTTCCTGCCTGTGTCAGGGACCGTAGGGATATGTCCTAGTTCTTTTTAAAAAAGGGCATTTGAACCTCACTCAGTATAACTCACAGGTCCATGCTGGGGACCTGTGGGAAACCTTTGGACTTGAAACTAATTAAAATCTGCATCGAAATGGCCTTTTCCTTTCTTTATTAAATATCTGATTTGCTCTACAACCTTTTTTTGTGGCTTGGTTGCATTATTCTTTTTTAGCTGCATAAATTGGCTATTCTCCAAGGTTGAAAGAGAAGAAAGAAAAAGAAAAGAAACAATCAGGACTGAATTATACTGCTTGTTAGACCCTGGGTATAACTTTTCCCTCTGTGTTGGAGGAAAGGACACCCCGCCTCTGGTTTAGAGGCGAGACAAGCCAGTCGTCAATACTAGGTATTATTATCACGTTTGCAATGCCATAGTTGAAGCAAAAACACCTTTTTTTAAATTTTTTTTTTTAATTTGAAAAGTGAGGAAAGATGACAACACATGTCTGGGCTGATCATTATCATTCAGCCCCATAGCATAAAAACTCTGCCTCTGATTGCAGGTTGAATTTGCTCCTGACCACATTTCTTTTCCAAGGCTTGACAGATTGTGGTTTTCCAACCGCCTTCTTATTAGCATGCTGCCTGTTCCCCTCTATCTACTCCTGCTGCACCTGCTATAGCAGTGATTGTTCTGTGTACACAGGTACCATTGCCTTCAGAAATTAAAAGCACACCGTGAGCAGAAATAGACCAATGTATTGATCAGTGACTGTATAAATTCTACCCATCTTTTAGACAATAACTGAAAGATCTCTCTTGGGAAAGCAATGCTTTCCTTTGGGAACTGTGGGTTAAAAATGTGTTTACAAACTGTGCCTATATCTCCTTTCCCACTCTCCCATTTCTTTCTTCTTCTTTTTTTTTTAACTTATAATTCCATTTCATAGCCAGAAAAAAAAATGGTAGATTTTTAATGTTTGATAGAAAAAAAGTGAAAAATTATTCCTGGGTAGGCTTACTGAGATTTTACTAGCAAATCTAAGAGAAGTCTTAGTGGACTACACATGCATACTTTTCATGAATAGCCCTCTAATTCTTACTTTCATACACATCTGAAAAATTAAAGATATAACATGTTAAGGATTATTGCGGTTTATTCATTGGAGAGCTTTGTAAGAAAATTATTTATTATTTTAACATTTAAAAAATTATTTGGTCTACATTGCAAATTTCTAGATGATGGGAAAGCTTATCTCTAAGGCCTGGGTTAGTGCAAGTAAACTTGCAGGAGGAAATCTCTAGTTCGATTTACCTTTTAAGACTGAAAAGTATATATCCCACAGTTTAAAGAAAAAGGGGTCCTTCCTTCTCTCTCCCAAGTGATACGCTTTGCACCTAGTGTTAGTTTGGCTTGAGGAGTGAGACATCCAACTGCTGCTGAATTTGTCTTGAATTTTTGACTGCATAACTTTTCAGAGGACAGACCGAATCTCTCATTGGGTATAATGTCAGCAAATGTGTGTTGGAACTGGTTCATTCCCTGATACATCTCAGGAACGAGGGCTTTTCTCCCCGCATGTTGCCTCTAACGCCAGTGGAGGGTCCCAGACACAGGGCTGCTCCACTTTTATATGTGAGTAGGAGAAAAACTTCCCTTCCTTCACACGTTTATCTGCTAGGGCCTTGACATTTCCAAATTGGAGATTATAGGAGCAAGTAAATTAATACTAAGTAAGGAGCCATCAAAGGTATGGAAATCTTTGTTTAGCCAAACATCACAAAATGGGGAGCTGGAGCCATAAACCAGATGTAGGACCTCAGTCATACTTGCTTTTTCTCATACTATCATAGCAATGAAAGGAAAGAAGGTAAGAAGGAAAGAAGAAAAAGGGAGGGAGGAAGGAAGGAAGGAAGGAAGGAATAGAAAGAAAGAAATTTCAGTTTATAAATTTATACATAGCTTTTCTTCAGTGGGAGAGTGGTTCAACTGTTACAACATTCTGCATTATATCATCAGTATATAATGCTGTTATCAGCATTGCTCTGCTGCTCAGATTATGGGGGTATATGTGCTTTTACAGATTTAACCTCTGACCCACAAGCTGTCCCCAGTACAGATTATAATTGTGCATAATCCCTCTTTTCCTCTCCTGCATGGTCATGGTGGCTTTCTCTGTGTGGGTTTACACGACCTTAGTAGATAAATGTCAGCATTGGTTGTATGAAATAATTTTTCATCTAATACATGCAAATAACTTTAATAAATAAAGAATTATGTCCTAAGCAATGTTACAATTGCATTTTAATTGCAAATTTGAAAAATTTTAAATGACGTATGTTAATATCTAAATTTACCCACTGCAACTTGAACTCCTGTTCTGATTGTGGAGCTAAGTGGCACTGAGTTTGTAGAGAGATGATTCCAGGATACTGTGGAAGGTAGTGAGAATATGAGGAAGGGTGTTTAAGTGAGAAGAAATTGTCATTACTTTGGACTTATGAGGATTATTAAGCCAGCCATTAGATTCTGTTATTTAATGTGTAAATAAACATGCATATTATTATATCATGATATTTAAATTATTTTGATAACTATATTTCAATGCATTGTATTTTCTTTGAATTGTTTGTATTTTATATTGTACATTTAAAAACATTATATTGAGGAAGAGTAACAAGCTTCACCAGACTGCTGAAGCAGTCATGACAAAAAAAGGTCTTTTTTTTCAATGGTGAGCCATGGCTATAATTGACAAAAGCCAGATTCCTTGGAAAATTGAAAGTGGAGTTGTTCAATTTTTATACCATTGAACTATCATCTAAAATTTGGGCCACACAATATGCGCACAAAATGAACATGCTGGTCTGTTAATGTAATTTTTGAAAAGTTCGGTTTATACTTTTTCCTTTATGTGTGAAATAAGAATATTGTCCTCAGAGTCTTAGTCTGGGAGTCCAGTTCTTTTTCTACCACAGAAGTCTCCCGTCTCGGAGAAGTCCCTTAAAATTTTGTGGTTTCTGGATTTCACATCTGTAAGATACAGAACGTTGTGGGGCAGAGCTGGAAAATCCCCTTGAGGGCCAGGATTCTCTGGACTAGGACACTTTATAATGTTTCCAGGGAGCCAATTTCTGGAGGCAATTAGTCAGTTTATAAACAAATTCTTTTGACTTCAAGGCTCGAGTTATGTATTGGCAGGAAATGTTTGAATAATTGACTCAAATGAGTTTAATTGGTTATAAGAGAGTGTTTTGTTTCTTTGGATGATGTAATTACTGCCTGTGTTGAGTTCCTGCAGGAATGATTTAAATGTTAGATGTATTTGCATTACGTTGGTTGTACAAGTGTGCATTTGATATCTGTGAATTTGTTTCGTTCCCCTTGATGTCCTGAGTGCCCTGTGACAATGGGCAGTTATTATCTCGCCACCACCATTAAGGCACCAAGTCTTCACCGATTCCCCTATGAAAAGAGATGTGGGATCACCTGAAGCAGGTCTGTCAACCTGATCTGTGGATGCCTCTCTCCTAAAAGGAATCTTCTGCTGGGGGCCCGATGCCAGTTGGAAGACAGGCCTCCCTCCAGCCTGTTAACCTGAGAACTAGTCACATTCCAGTCTCTCAGTTCTCCCTCCGGAACTTGGCAGGAGCTTCAGTGGAGATTTGAGGTGGTGGTAACTAAGCTGATGGGAGTGCAACTGAACCATTGGCAGCAACCAACACTATGGTCCAGGGAGTTGCAGGTAATAAGCACCTGTTGGCAAGGTCAAAGCCAACAAAGTTGACTTCTACAAGTTTAGGTTGAGGCCAATCTAATACACCATTCAATAAGAGTTAGGCTTCACTAGCCTTCCAGAATTCTTCTTCTGTGCTATAGCATTTTACGATCATATAATAGCAGTATTTGATGAGTAAGAACCTTTAGCTATAGTTATATAGTTTAATGACCCACAGCTTTATGCTTTTTACGTGTAGAGAAGTGGAAGTTCCAAAAGGTTAAGTTAATTGTTATAGTCCTCTAGCAAGTCACTAGAGGAGTTAGAAATAGGCTAGCTAGCATGAATGGGTGGTGAACAATTTCTTTTCTTTTTTAAGAAATGCAAGTGAAAGCGTTTCATATCACTGAAGGTTGACCACCATGCAGAAAATAACTTTTAGTTTGTTATTTGGAATGAAGTATAGAGGATCTCTGCCTTGTTTACCTCACCATGAAGCCCAGAGGGCCACTGGTAGCAAATAATCTAGTAGAGGTTATTTTGTTTCTTGCCTACCGTACTGATATAAATTTTAGGATTATTTATGTACTTGAGATACGTGGTAAGAGTATACAAAAATCTAATTATCAGTTATTGCAATGAAAGGAGAAGTTTCTTTATTTCATGCGTACTTAAACTTTCCTTTTTTGTCATGACTACTTTGGCAGTCTGGTGAAGCTTGTTACTCTTCCTCAGTATGTTTTTAAATGTGCAATATAAAATACAAACAATTCAAAGAAAATACATTGCATTAAATATAGTTATCAAAATAATTTTAAAATTATGATATAATAATATGTGTATATCTTATTTACACATTAAATAACAGAATCTAATGGCTGGCTTAATAATCATCATAAATCCAAAGTAATGACAATATACAATATTTTAATATAACTGCAAAAATTGCAATGAGAAATCAAAATATGAGTAAATTCCATCTGTGACAAAGTTACAGGTACTACTGTTACAACTGTGGTTTGGTATCTACATTTCTATTTGAATGAAAGACCCATTTACAGTTAAATGGTTGTGAAGATAAATTGTGTAATTTAACTTTTTCAAGTTTAAGGATCCTTTGAATTCTACCCCCGGACCTCTCTCTGTGGGTTGAAGATGGGGAACGTGTTCTTTGCTCGATTTTCAAGTCACCTTTCATCACTTGCATCTCTGACGTGGTGTTCCAATCGTAGTTACAAATAGGGGCAGACTGAGAATCGAGCGGAGTCAGCAGACGATGGCATTCAGATCATAGGCTGGGTGAATCCCAGATCAAAGTATAAAGTAATAATTTTTTTCTGTCCCATTCACTATCCTTTCTGCATAATCTTTCTCCAATTCAGGTGCTCAGTGCTTCTGAGCTATATGAACAGTTCAATTAAATGTAATCATTAGTGACAGTGCTTTAGCTTTTACATGGCCCTATTAAGTGTGTATATTTACAAATAGTCTACAAAGAAATGGCACTATTTAATCCAAAGAACTCCAGTGTCAATGATGGATTTCTGGGTTCTTTGGTAACTGGGTAGTTGAATAAAGGGATATTTTTGTCCATTATTCATAACTTTCAGTCACCTTTGTGTCTGACTGTTTCTCTTGCCTATTCATAAGCCTCTTGTAGGGGTTTTATTTGGCACACAGGGGAAGTAGTTCTTTTTCAGTTTGCTTATAGTTCTACTTATCCTGGCAGTAACATTTCCTTAGGGGCAGGAAAATTCTCCTTCAAGATGAACATCTCATTTGCAGCTCTGTCATTTGAGGTGATAGTCATTTGTATTTTTTAGAGGAATGATTTCATTCACATGAGTGAACAGATGGGTTAATAAAGCTGTCTGAAGTTGTAACCTGCTTCACAAGCTATTTCAGGGACCTCCATCATGGCGTCATGATGCTGAATGCTCTAATACCAATAGATTATAAGCACCTTAAAGACCAGGGTTAAACCTCCTCTAAACCAGGTCCTTATCAACACAAATAGAGAATTATGCTTTACCTGGCTTTAAGAGGTAAAGGTGTTACCATGTATGTTGCTTTCATGTAACATAGAGAAAATATTTAAGCTATGATTATGAATTAATTTCATAAAAAATAACTAAGACCATTTTTGTGCTATTTTATTCTAAATGTGTTTTCTTATTTCCTAATTTCTCTAACCGTAAAATGGCCTCGGTATCTTGAAAGAAATGATGACATAAATCTAAACACACTTTTTAAGAACTGACACTCTTTATGTTTTAGGTAAAGGGATGCTTTTAAAATTTGTTGTTTTAATTATGTTCTCCAGCTTTCTTACTTTTTGTAGTGAGCTTGGTTTTGTTTTATGCTTCACTGAAGTATATACACTGAGATTTGTTTCAAAGCCACACAGGAAGGGAAGATAAGAAGACAAGGAGGGGAGGCTGTCGTGTTGCTGGACGTCGACTAGGCTCAACGGTCAGAGTGTACACAGCATGCACCATGATGCTTGATAGTTTAAGGCAATGGCTTTGAGACCTAGCTGCACATTAGAATAACTTGGGGAGCTTTTAAAACATACCATTTATATCAGAACTTCTGCTGCTGGGGTTTTGTTTTTGGTATGTATAAAGAAGCATTCTCGGCAATTCTAATATGCAGCCAGCGCTGAGGATTATTGGTCAAATGAATGTGAATGGTCCATGAACTCAAATCGGTAAGAATCAGAATTCAATTTTTTTTTTTTATTCCTAACTTCAATTTTGCTATTAACTTCATTTTTTCTTATGGTTTCCTGACGTCCGTAGTGTGACGTTTTTATCTAGTGCAAAATTTGGGGGAATCAGAGGAGACTCTATTTGTAGATCATCTATTCATTGAGGTTGCCGTTGGGGGTCCACCATCCCATTAGCTTGGCACTTTAGGTCTTATGTTGTGGGATGCTTGGAGCATTGGCATCTTTCTTAGTGACGTGGCACTAAGACTTAGAATAAGGGGTGGTGCCACCAAACTCAATATTACATAAATCATATTTTAATGCAACATTAAAAATCTAAGTTAATGTAAACAAATCCATGATCAATAATATATCAGAATTTTAAAGAAAGACAGATTTGTACAGCCTCTATCGCCAGTCCCTTTCCTTGTTGAAAATACAGTGTCTCTAGCAACACTACATTTTTTCCTGCCTGTCTCTCTTGAGGAAAATTTGATTTAATCTAAGAAAAATTCTTTTGCTTTCATATTTGTATATTTGGCTTGATCTATTCAGGAGTATTTTCTCTTATCCCTGTCCTCAAAATGGGCTTAGACTTTTGGAAGCCAAATATATGAAGAAAAGCATTTAGCAGTCAGCTTTCTCTCTTTCTTTTTTTTAAATTAATTTGCTACACTCTTTTCCTTGTCACTGAGTGCAGAATTTACTACTTGAGGTATGTGTGAGTGTGTATGCATGTAATATGTGTGTGTGCGCGCATGTGTGTGTGTGTATGGGGGAAATAGGGTATTGCATGTTTCTTCCTTTTTTCTTTCTTTCTTCTTCTAAATAAAGGCAAATTGGTGGGGGACACAAAACATTTTATTATTTCTCAAAAATTCTGGTTCTCGTTGGCATCAAAGTGCCCTCTCCCCTATACCAAGTATTTCTTGGAGTATGTCTTACATAGGTACCTCACCAGAAAGTTCGACCCAGCAGGGCACTGCCAACACATCAGCAGTGTCTGTAACATCAGCTGCCCCCTCAGGTGCTGTGATTTGCATGGGAGAATGCTCAACTTTCCAACTCTACATCGGGCTTTCGAGGAATTTTATTTTTAAGTGTATGTCTCTGTGTCCAGAGCCCTGTGTGGAAACACGCCCCCATCTTTCTCTCAAAAGGACTTCATGGTCTAGAAAGAGTCACTGTCTTGTTATTAATATTGCTTGCTTCTGTTACCCGGGTGTCCTTAACTAAATATTTCCTCCTCCTCTGACCACAAATAAGAGCCACACAAGAATTAACTCGGCAAATTGAATTCTCTCAAGACGCCCCTGTGTGGGAATGTCTGAGCACCAGCAGTTCATCTATCTTGGCTTTAAGCTCGACGCTCTTGTTCTCTCACATGCAATATTTGATTTCTCAGAAAACTTTCAGCTCTAACTGAGGATATATCCAGAGTTTTTCCAGTTTTCACCAATTCTGCTGCCATCCCTGGTCCCAGTCAGCATGATCGTCCCTCTGAATAACTGTAGTAGTTTCCTAACTGGCTGAGGGCAGGTACTGCTCATGCTCGTCTGCACGCATATTGTTTCTGCTGCTTCAGCACACCGCTTGTCTACATTTCCCAGCCCTGTCGCATGTAGGTGGCGCTGTATGACTGGTTCTCACCATTGACATGAGAGAGGACGATGAGGCTTGTGTCTCTTAAAATGGAGAAGTGTGTGTCCCTTTCACACTCTTTCTCTTTCCACATTATCCGGCTGAATGGGGAGAAGAACCCGGAGGACCTGCGGGGGAGCAAGGGCGCGCGAAGTCCTGGTGCTCTGAATTACTCCATGGATCAGAGTCATCACATCGACCTGCATGCGGCTTCATGTGAGTAAGGAATAAACTTATTGCACAGAGGGCTGCATGGCTTGGTGCCTCACCTTCTCAGCAACATCCTTCCTGGCCATGCTGCTTGATACTTAACTCCTGGTCTTCTTCTGTGCTCCATTTTTTTTTCCCCAGAGCATTTATCACCAGGTAATATGCGTTATTGATTTACTTTATTTTCTGTCAAAAACATTACATCTCCTACTCTTAATTCTGAATAACCGGTCTGTTTTTTTAATCAAATAGAGAATGAAAATCTTGTGACTGATCATATCTCTCCCCCCTTTTTATTAGCTCTAATGAGCTCAGGAGAATTCATGTAATATCTAACTAAGGAACTGTGTACTAACTCCTCCTGATTTTGTATTATTATTCTATTCAGTTTTCATTACCTGTCACTCTGACTCATTTAAAAATTAAATTTAAACATTACTAGCTTATATTTATTTTTTGTTCCACATCTCTTTTGAAGTGAGGCAAGTTAAAATAATTTATCTTTTTACTTCCTAATGCCAGCAAAATTTGTGCACATAGACATCATTAAAAAGAAATTTCATAAATGTAATAAAAATCTTTTTTAAAAAACCTACATTCTATTTATTTTTTTAGGTTTACATTTTTTAATTATAAAAAGGCATCTTTTTAAATGAATACAATTTCCGTTTGTTTCAACATTTGTCAACTTAGCTTGAAAATATTTGGGGCATATTTTAGGGTGGGGGTAGGGAATTAAAGAGCAAACAAATCCACTCTAAAAGGAAACTGTAGTTCTAGTCTGGATGATAATGCTTGCTTCCCATTTGCCCTGACCCTAGGCAGTCTTGTGATTTTCACCTTGTCTAAAAAGACCTCACAACTTGGGTGAGGGCCTCGATTCCCATCTTTGCTCCTCCAGCAACGGAACGACAAAGGGTAACTCATTCTTCCAGTCCACACTTTAAAACAAGGAGGAGTTGGATTAGCTCAGTGGTTCTCAAGGCCAAAGTCAGTTTAAGTGACCTGAAGAAGAGCTTTAAAAAAAAAACCAATCCCTGGGCCTTAGTCCTAGAAATTCTTATTCATAATATCTGACAAAAGTTAAAAAATTGTTTTATTTTTAAAAATTATTATTTTTTATCGCAATACATATTTGGGCGTGAAACCCAAGTATTAATATATATTTTAAAAAGTTTTCCATATGATTCCCTTCTGCAGCCAGAGTTGGGACCATTGTCTCCCTAAGGTTTCTCCAAACATCGACATCCTGCAATTGGGAGGATAATTTAGGTCTAACTCTACGGAAAATAAAATCAGAAGCTCTAGGTTGACAGCCTCTTGGCGGTTATGTTACATGCTGCCACTAGATGGCGGAGGGAATTTTTAGATGGAGGAGATTCTGGTTCTTTGGGATTTTTGCTTTCCCTGAACAATATCCTTGAGATACCGAACTTAGGAAGCTTTGTGGGGACGTGACACTTTAGTGCCTTTCCTTGAGCTAGAGGCACAGAAGGTGCAGCTGTTTTGCTTGACAAGTTGATAGAGAGAGACTCATTAAATAAACGTGCTGTCGTCGGAAGGGAGAAGGTGAACGCCTGCATAAATATTAGCTTGCGTTTTTCTTCCTATTTCCAGCAGGTGTGTGCTCCTTACCTCTTCTCTTATTTTTCTTTTTTCTCTGTCACTGGCCTCTCTTTTCCTTTCTCCCCTTTTCTTGGTTTCTGCCTCTAATCACGATGTATAATCTGGTTATAATACTAATAATGGATTAAATTTCATTTTGCTACCTTTGTGGTTGATAAAAATTTTAGGAATCTAAAAATTACTCAGACACAGCATTCTTCGAAAAGTGAACATATTCAGGTTACAATGAGAAAATTCTTATTCAGGGGGCTTGTGCAACAGCTGTGGCAGCATCAGCCAAATCCAGGAAGAAAAAAAAAGAATTTTATGCCCTATCAGGGAAAAACAGTCAAAATCCTCTTTTATTTTTTTTTATAGCGCAATTCAGGTGATGGCCAAAGCCTTGGGTGTACATATAAGTAAAGATTTTTCACAATAATCGGTGTGCTTCTCTGCTGCTTTTCATTGGAAGGTGTCAGAACACACTTGCTGCTTTATTCTGTATAGCTGCCTCTTTTCCCTAGGCTTTCAGAATGGAAGATTGTGTTGCGATTTTATTTTTCAAAGAGATTGCATTTCTTCCCTGGCTTTGTTCTAGCCCAGCTGCTTGTCATTCAGGGAGATGCTATGGTGCCAGGATATACCACTGTGCTTTTTTCTTCTCTGAGTGACATATACTGATGGGTCACTGCCTGGAACAGTGGAGCAAAGCATGGTGTGTGCCCATCCATGAAGATCCCTTGTTGTTTACTCTTCTCTGGTTTCCATCTGGCAGCATTAGATACCAATCTTCATTTAAAGAAAAAACAAAACAACCAACCCCACGCAATGCAAAAACAAACAAAAATACCAAAAAGATTTTTCTTTAAATTAATAGTTAATGGTATTAATGTATATCATTTAATATGTCATTTGAACCTCAGATCAACATCATGGCCTCAGTTCTATCATTATTCCAATTTTACAGATGAGGAAGGTAAGTAAAAGCAGGGTTAAGTAAATTGTCCAGTGCCACACAGCTGATAAGCAGCTGAATGAAGCTCTGAGCCTAGGCAATCTGACACCAGAGACCATGTTCTCTTAACTTTACATCCGAGATCTAAAGGATAGGGTCTCCAGTTGGATAGTCATTATGAAAGGGTGTATTCCTTGTTAATGTGACTATATTTCCTTTGGTATAAGATTGAATGGATGCTCAAAATCTTGCTTTTCCCCATACTGGAGGACGTAAGAGCATTCTTATATGACCACTTCCTACTGGTGAGGCAATCAAGAGGAGGGAAACTTCCTTCTTAACTGTGATTGCCATTGTGCAGTGTGTCTACACAACCTAAATAAGTTTAGGAAATGAGCAATTGGAGGAAAATCCTTGTTTGTTTCTTGCTGACTCACTTCTGAGTCACCTGAGGGGGTAGAAGATAGACATCTTCAACAGATGGCATCTGGAAGTTTTTTCCCACTAAGCCATATACTACCTTCTCTAGGTCATTAGAAATCTAGAAATAAAGACACAACCACTCAGCCTAGAAGAATGCTTTCTTAGTGTAATTCATGTAATTTGGGGCATGAAGAGAGCAGGCAGTAGTATTCTGAAATAAGCTACTTCCAGGGGCATATAATAGTATTGTGAATGGGACTCTAGGCGGAAGAAATTCATATAATCATTAGGGCTTTGAAATCTGTTCAATGGACATATAATGAAGCAACTTTAGCCATTTTAAAGAGAAAAAGAACACAGTCTTTGCACTTGAAGAATGATAACCTCAATGAGAGAACCCAGAAGTCAGCATCACTGTGTAGACATCCAGGGGAGTTGACAAAGAACTCAGTATTCAGTCTTTCACAAGTCCATGAGCAAAGCTGGAGGCTTAGAAATAAACCCACATCACACTGTGGGTCAAACTTAATGCGACATGGGTAATATGGTGCATGAATAGAATACCATAGAAAGGTTTTTAGAGAGGCTGTTACCCTATTGGTTGAGGTCAATACCAATTCCTTAGTGAGGAAGGACTAGAGACTACACCCAAAACTGACTGATACTTTTACAGTTTGGGGCATATATAGTATCCCGTATGTATTTTTTCATTTATACATTGTAGTTTTGATGACTCTCAACAAAAAAAGTATAATTCTCTAGTTAAAGAATGTCTCTAGGTTTTATTGTCTGTGAGCCCTTGTACCATGAGTTGTGCTGTTTCAGACTGATAATCAATTGCCTCCTGGCATCTTCTGATGATCCATAGGCAGCTCAAATTGAACATTATCAAAACTAAACTCACTATCTTTCCCCTAGACTTCTTCATTCACCTGGAAACCATATTTCAGAGGATGACAAAACCAGCTACCTAGTTGCTGAAACCTGAAATACGTACGTTACCATTTCACACTATTCTCTCTCACCCCCTAATCCAATCAATCTACAAAGTCCATTGTTACTATCACATAACATGTCTTGAATCTATCTTCTTTTTCTTTTCCCCAGTGTTTTTAAGTTGAAGATCTTATCACTTATCTCTATAATTGTCTTTCTGTTTCCTCTTTGACCATTTTCCAGTGTGTCTTTCTCTTTGGTTCAGTAATTTTTCTAAAATGCATACCTGATCATTTTGCTTAAACTTATAATATTTTGTAGAGAGGAAATGAAATATTTCATTAAAAAATTTCAGTCCTGCTTTGTTAATGACATGAACCTAAGGAAAACCTGGGAACAAATGCATCAAACTTTTCTACCAAATTCTTTTAACTTAGTCTTCTTGCTGTGATAATACTGTTCTCAGCAGTTAAAGGTCGAGCTTATCAAAGATTAATATACTTTATTGGTGCATAATCTTCAAAGAGAGTCTTAAGGTCTCTGAACCAGAAAGCCAGCACTGAGATGGGTCAGGAGTCCAGGGTGTGCTCATGCATATGACTTATGGTAAGGTAAAAGTTTCTATTTGTCAGCGATAAGACAAGTAAGCCAAGTGCAGCCCCATTCATAAATTTGGTCTGGGTCAGATTGATTCACAGATAGTCAACCAACAGAAATGTGAATTACAATTGTTAGTGGCCTTGAACTGCCCCACCTTGGGTCCTGGGAAATCAATGTGGCTTTGTTCAGCAGTGTCTGCCTGAAAGGGCCGTAAATCAGGAGTTTCCATACAAACCTTTTGTTGCCAAGGTAATGGCAAAGAAAAATGATAGCAGTTATTCCATTTACACAGTTTAGTCTTTTTTTTTTTTTTTCTCACTGGTGTTTCTTACAATTTCCTTTCCTTTCCTTTTTTTTTTTTTTTTTTTTTTTTGTATCTGACTAATGGGAACATAGAGCTTTTGATTTTCCTTTTCTAGAGAAATATGTGATACAAAATAGCATATAGTTCTTAGTTAGAAAAATGTCTTAATAATTTTATTTGTTGATACTCATTCTGGCTATCTTATATTTTGAACCTATCAACCAAGTGGTTATCCAAACTGACAGTTTGGTACTTTTGATGACTGTAAGCTGTCTTTTATATTTTATATCATGATTATATCTCAGAACTGTGACATTATATACGCTATCCATGTGACTGGGATTTGTTCATTTGACCCTATATAAAGTGTTCAGTGATGGATAACCTCAGATTATTATCCATAGATTGATAACCGTAGGTGTCTATGATGATTTAATGCCATTGATTTGGCTCTGTGTGTTCAGGATGCCCTGACACTTTGGTATATTGTGATCTGTTTGTGTCTTTCAAGTAATTGGTCACTTATAATCAAGGTACCCAAGATTGTGGATGGTTTCCTGCTTCACAAATTAGACTGGACTCAAAGTGATTCCTATGATTATGCTGTTAGTACCACTTACTTTCTTGAGTGGGAGAAATAGTACTGCTACATCTATCCTAGGTTTTTATGCTACATGTTAATTATTACCCACTATCTGTTTTTCTTCTTTGAAAAAGAAGCCATGATATTTGGCTGGATACATGTTGTGGTTAGAATAAAGACTTTATGTTACTGTAGATAGGGGTAGCCATTGACTAAGTTCTGGCCAATGGGATGAAGGTGATGTGGTATGTGCAATTTATAGGAAATATCTCTAAGGGCAGAGGGCACACTCTTTTTCTTTCTTTCCTTTTTCCTTGGATGTGATGGTTGAAGCTCTAGCAACCGTCCTGCACCGTGGAATAACTTAGAGAAAGAAAGCCACACAAGAAAAGGAATTGAGTCCCTGATTCCGTGGAGCCCCTACCAACCCAGCTTTTAGACTTAATGAATGTGAGAGAGAACCATGTTTCTATCCTGTTTAAACTTCAACTATTTTTTTTCTGAACCTAATTCTTCTTATTACAATATCCAAACAAAATAAAAGTTGAGAACTAAGAGTACTTATTTCATGATTCTTAAATTCCAGATTGAAATTTCTGATTTTTGAACCTTTTCTTGTGGGTGACTCACAGGTCTTTCAACTCTGACTTTTACCAAATTTAACTCATTAGTTTTCCCTCCATATTTGCTCCTGTCGTGTTAATTCTAAACTAAAACCCTGAAAACATGTTTCTCTTCTTCTCGCTAATGTGAGAGAATCCATCACAGTCAAAATTTTTTTTCCCTGAAAAGGTCTTCAAAATCACAATACGTTCTTGATTGAGTTTCTTGATCAGTTTCTGTAGAAAATTAAATGTACTTATCAAGTGTACCAAGTTGTTCCTTGTGATTTGTATATCTACCCCAACTTTTTTGCATCATTAATTGTTAATTCTGCCTCATCAAGTGGAGTTGCTAGTCAATACTTCAATGCAACTTCTGGAGACCTGATTGCATTTTGCCCAAGGTGTGTTTACTACTTTCAAAGTTACAGAAGTTATTGGAATAGCCCTTAAAATGTAAAGAGTAAATGCAGATAATTATTCCTAATATATTTCATATTCTTTTGATGTAATTATGAAAGTAAACTGTATAATCCATCTCCCGAGCCCTACTTTCAAGCATTAAATTAAGAAAAGGGTCATATCCAAAGTTTAAAGTACTGATGTTTACAAAATTTCTTTTTCTAGAAAGTGATGTTTAAGTAAATGTTAGTAGTTTGGCTTGGATCTTATTCTGAAAAATGATTGTAGTGTACATTCATCATTATTCATAACTGCCCAGGATCTTCTGACTAACCTTTCTATCTATTGATCAACTAATACATCATAAGTATTCCCCACCCTACATGGATTTTAAACTCAAATTTCCAGCTTTCTTGCAGCTGGATACGGACATGTGACTCAGGCTTCATCAGTCACATGAAGTTGAAAGAGACTTCAATTCAATAGTGGGCAGCATGAGGCAAGTCCTGGCAGAGGTATTTGGCTTCAGGTATGGGCAGTGATTTTTGGAAAAGTTCCTTATGTAAAAGAGGCCTTGGTTATGGTGGCTGCAGTGATATCACCAGAGGTTGGTTCCAGCATTCAGTGCTCAGAGACTGAAGTGGCAGCTGCGGTGTCCTCGTCAGCTCACGTTTCTGTCATGTTCTCGTAAGCACATACACATTTATCATTATATCCTGCAAAACAGTTCGCAGAGTTACACATTGCTATTGTTTATTTATTTATATTTTATTAGAGTCTTGGTTTATTCTTGTATTCTAGTTCGTTCTAAGGTAGTGATCTATGCTTTTGTATTGATTTTGACAAGTTCACATGATTTTGATAGATACATATTCAAACATTTAATATATTAATATTTTTAACATATTTATATATTTCTTCGAGATATGATTGACATCTAATAAACTACACTTATAAAGTGTTTAATTTGGTATATTTTTACAGATGTATACATCTGTAAAACTCACCAAAATCAAGGTAATGAACATATCCATCACCTCCCAAATTTCCTCATGCCCTTTTGTAATTCCGTCCTCCTGCCTATCTTCCCTGTCAAACCCTGATTTGTTTCAGTCACTACAGGTTTGTTTGCATTTCTAGAATTTTATATAAATAGGATCATGCAGTATAAATTTTTTTCTAGCTTCTTTCACCAAACATAATTATTTTGAGATTCAGCCATGGTCATGTATGTATAAACAGTTCATTTCTTTCTATTGCTTGTGTTTGAATATCATTGAGCTTATTTAATCTATGGGTTTATAGTTTTCATAAAATTTAGAAAATTTCAGTTATATTTCTCAAATATTTTTTTGTTCTCTCTGCTCCTCTCCTTTGGGGACTACAATTACTCAGATATCAGACTACCAAAAGTTTTCCAACAGCTCATTAATGCTTTACTTATCTATTAAAATTTGTTTTTCTGTCCATATTTTCATTTTAGAGAGTTTCTATTTTTGAGTTCATTGATCTTTTTTTCTGCAACATCTAGTCTGCCGTAAATCTTATCCAGGGGATTTTTAATATCACACATAATAGTTTACATCTCTGTAAGTTCAACTCCATAAGTTCAACTGCCTCTACTTAACTGTTGGAAGATATATGATAGAGTTATAATAATTGCTTTAATTTTATTACTGCTCACTTTAATGTTTATGTTAGCTCTGGTTTAATTTTGATTGATTCCTTTTTTTTTCTATGTTATGGGTCATATTTTCCTGCTTCTTTGTATGCCTGGTAATTTTTTATTCTATGTCAGATATTTTTTATTTCTTATTGGATGCTAGAGGCTCTTGTATTCCTGTAAATATTCCTTAGCTTTGTTCTAGGACCCTGCTTATCATTTGCTTAGCAGTTTGACCCTTTTGTATCTTGCTGTTTTGATGTCTAGAGCCATCATTCCTCACTATTGAAGCAAGATACTACTCTACCCAATGCTCTGTGAATTATAAGGTGTTTTAGTCTGGCTATTCCTTCTGATTTTTTTTTCAGGTGGTTCTTTTCCTGGGCTTGGATAATTTCCTCACATGCAAATGCAGAATACTTGAGGGGACCCTTTGCAGATCTCCAAAGCTCCCTCTCTGTGTAGCTCACTCCATCCAATACTCCATGCTAAGAACTCTAGCTGCTTTTGTCTTTCCAGACTCTCAGCTTCATGTCCTCAAAGTCAGGAGCCCACTGGACTCTAACTCCGTCTCCTTTTTCTGAACCAAAGCCTGAAGTCTTCAAGATGGTAAGCTGGAACAATCATGGGGCCCCTCATTTATATCCAATCTGTCTGGGATTTCTGATCTTGAGTGCCTATTTTTTGAGTGTTAAAAAGCAGTTGTTTTATATACACTGTTTGGTCTTTTTTGGTTATTTCACATTGGAGAGTGTATCTGCTCCTCTTACTACATTTTAGCCCCAAATGGAGGTCTCCAAAGAGCATTATTAAATTGCAATTTATATACCATAAAGTCACCTATTTTAAGTATACAATTCAATGATCTTCAATAAATTCTCAGAGTTGTGCGACCATCGCCATGATCTAGTTTTAGAACAGTTCTATTGTTTCAAAAAGATCTCGTACCCATTTGCAGTCAATCTTTATTCCTACCCTCAGCTCCGGCAACTAGTAATCTATGTTCTCTCTCAAAGAATTCCTTTTCTGAACAAATTCTTTTTCTACTTAAACTAGCCAGAGTGGATTTTGTTGTTTATAACTAAGAAATTTGACTGATTGATAATTAAAGAAGGAGACTAAAAAAATTCTATTTCAATTTTAGAGATTTTAAATCTAAAAAATGTGGGCAAGATACTGTGGAATCACAAAACTTTATTTTGGACAGTTATAGTTTTTGTTGCTTGCCTTTGTTGCTGTCAACCAGAGGGTGCTGTTGGCTCTGTTACCAAGGGACTTTCTTATCTGGATGGTTGAAATTGTTTTGATTTAAAACACTCTGGACATCATAGTGGACATTTTCTTGCTGCTTGAGTCCATAGATCTCATTATGGTCTTAAGTAATTAGAAAGAAAGAGCATATAATTATGTTTGTTAGGACTCAAATAGAAAATGAGCACCCCAAAGTTAAAACATCTTATGACAAACTCATGATTTTGGTCTCTGTAATTCTTATGAAAAACTAGTGCTTTGTTTCATTGGGCATCATTTGGATCAGGAAACACAATTCTGATAGAAAAAAGTAAATAATTAAATCAAGTGAAAAATACTATTTAATTAATAATTAAGCTATTTAATTCACTCTTTCTTATAGTAAACCATTTAAAACTACTATGGAATCCCAACATCTGAGCAAATTCTGGCAAAATAAGAAGAGATTTGAATTAAGAGATGGGAGACACAAGTTCAAGTCCTTACCTTAAGACTAACTAGCTCTGAGATACCGAGTAGCTTGCTCTTCTTGTCTGAGCCTCCATCATCGGTAAGTTAAGCATGGACTAGATATTGTGGAATTCCTTAGATCTTCTCTAGATCTGTTAGTATAATGACCATCTAGAAACACCTTCTTTTCTACCTTAGATCATTAGTCTTTATTTTAGGACAGAGTAAACTGGATCCTTTCCACTTTAGGTCTTAGAGGAGAAGAAAGTTTCTAAAAACCTGAGCTGACCATTGTGTCTACACGTTTAAGAAAAGTATGCTCATGGAGGAACAAATGACGTGCTTGGCATTATTTCCTGCAGTGGGTGTGCTTGAGAGTGGGGCAGAGATGGGCTGGAAAGATCGTTGTTCCTTTGACCAGTGATGTTGACCCTTTGCTCTTTATCAGAGCCAAGGGCCTCATTGTGAAAAACAAATGTGTGCTTAGTGGAGGGTACCTCAGGTCAAGAGCAAACCATATACACAATTATGAAGTAAAGGAAGTTGCATTCTGCACTAATCATTACTTTTTGTGTATCCTCTGAAGTTTTGGTATACTGTATTTAGTGAGAAAGCATGTGCAAAACTGTCGACCACAATACTTGTCAATGTAGGCACTCAATGAATATTACTCCTCTTTTCCCATCTTCCCTATGCCTTGTGCTCTAACATGTGCTATGATATTTACCTTTCACAAACTTCTGGAACCTTCATATGGTTCCGTTTATCCAGGGTTCTCAATTAGAGTCTGCCTAAGGCATTGATTGTTTTTTTTTTACACTTTTGCTTTTACTCAAAATTTTTCTACTGTGTATATTTTTCTTTCTTGGACCCACTAGATAACTAGCAAGTAGAACCAAAAGACTATTTATATACACTGTATTAAATTAATTTAACTCATATTTATTGAATTACTATATACTGAGTAATATTTTAATGATGAGGTTATGTCAGGGAGCAACACATATAAAAGTTCTTATCTCCAAGGAGCTCACATTCTCAGGAGTGAACAGTAGGGACGTGAATCAGTAGTGGATATGTCATTTTTGCTGTCCTAAAATTTATCTATTTTCTTGTTTCTTGGTAAGTTCACCCCAATATTTCTATGGGAAACTTGTCATTCACCTTTAATTGGAATCTTGGTGAAACTGTCCCACAAGTTACTCCAATCTCCCTTAGCCAGTTTGTGGGCACATGACCTTGCTGGACCAATCAGATGCTCTGTTAGATTGTGTAACAGAATAACAGAATTATTGGAGTGAACTCAGCTCAAAGATGGCACTCTGACAAAGCCCATTGATTCCTGTTATCTAGAACGTCACAACTTTGCTAATTCTTATTGGTACTGAAGGCCTTATTCTTTGGCTGTCCCTTCTGTGCGAAATCTCATTCAATGTTTCTTGCTTAAGTTATTGAGTTTTGTGTTGCTTGTAACTAAGTAATCCTTAATATATGAAATTGGTAAAATAAGAAGTAACATATTTTTAAAATCTCTATTAATTTAAATTTAACTTTTAGTCTTATCCACTGGGCTGACAGAAAATTAAATCTTATTAGAGTCCTCCATCTCTGTAGGGAGAAGAACTAAGGAGGCTCCTGTTGTCATCAGTCACTTGTTCAAATGGGTCATTGTTGAAATAGCGACCATCTCAGCATCTACACCACATTAGATCAGGAAAAAGGGAATCTTAGATTTAGCTGGATACCCCTGGGTTAAGTTTCAGTTTCTATAGGCGAACCATGTAAAACATCGTATATGTAAGTATAGGTAATTTTTCTGAAACTTTGTACTCTCCAGCTAATTATTCTGATGCAAATCTCCCTCAGGCTATTAACTTATCTGAGAGTCTATTTGATCTTCTAAGAACAGAGGGCAAACTGTTATGTGCATTCTGTCTTGTTCATTTACCTGTCTTCTCTTAATGACCCTGATTTGTGTCTGAACTCTAGGAAACAATTCATTTACTTATTTATTTGGCATGCATTTATTAAGCTTTTTCTCTGTCCCAGATCCTGTATGAGGCAATGAAATTACAGAGAACTTACTACGGTTTCTGCCCAACAATGACTCACAGTCAGGAGAAGGAGAGTTAGTGAGGTAGTGGCTAAATAATCAATTATGGCAATGATAAATGCCCCAATAGAGGTATAAAAAAGGTATAATGGGAGCACAGAGGAAGCTCTTGAGTATGTTTGAAGATGTCAAGCCATGGATGATTTGCAGAAGGAGAACATAACTGAGCTGAGTCCTAGGGAGCAAATAAGAGTTTGCTTAATGAACAAGTAGAGTAGGAGTAGTATATTTTAAACAAAATAGAATAGGGAGGGGGCAGGAAGAAAGAGTGAGAGAGAGAAAGAGAGTGAGAAAAAGAGAGAGAGAAGAAGAAGAGGTGGTGGAGAAGGAGGGAGAGGAAGAGAAGATTGGAAAGGGAAGAATGGGTGAGAGGAAGAGACTTGTGCTAGAAGATGCAAATAGTCCGATATGACTGGTATGATTGAAGTGGAGTTCACTGGGGGCTCATGGGAAATGAACAGGAGAGGTAGGCAGAGGACAAATCATGGTGGGTAAATGACGAGTTTTATAATTAGGCTGTCGTATGTGAAAACTCGACTTCTGCCCCGTCGGTGCTGTCAACTCAAAAAAGTTACTTAACCTAGTGTCCTCACCTGTAAAAGGTTAAAAAAAAGTAGCTATGCCTCCATTTTTATGTTATTATAATGAATAAGTATATTCATGGACATGAATATACAGCAGGTCCTCAAATAACGTTATTTTGTTCAATGTTTTTTCTTTATAATGTTGAGGGGAAAAAAACCTGATTCTCAGTCATGGCCACTGTGTGTGGAGTTTGCATGTTCTCCTCATGTCTGCATGAGTTGTCTCAGGGGACCCTGGTTTCCTCCCACATCTCAGAGATGTGTGCATGAGATGGGTTGGCATATCTAAATTGTCCCAATCTGAGTGAGTGCAGGTGATTGTGAGTGCCCCCTGCAATAGAAGTGTGTCCTGTCCAGAGTTTGTTCTGCCCTTGTGCCCTGAGCTACTGGGATAGGCTCTGGCCACCTGTAAACCTGAACTGGAATAAGTAGGTTGGAAAATAATTATGACTTATTTTTATTAATCTTTCCAAATGTCTATATAGCTTACATTTATTTCAGTGTTTAATATTAGAAAATGTTAGAAGTAGTTTTGGTCTTTACTTAGAAGTTTGGTGATGTTTTTGTGACCAGAAATATGCTGTGGGGACTTAACTCTTGTTTTTATCAATTCACCTGTGATAAACTTGGTTGTTATACTCATTTTGCTCGAAGTCCCAGATTCCAAGAGCCTATTGATGACATTAAGTTAATACTTACTGTGCCTAGCAACCGGTATCAGCCACACAGCAGAATTCAAGAAATTGTTCTCTCTCCCACCTCCCCACACACCCTAAAATTTATCACAAAAGCCATAAAGCTGAAGGTTACTGATAAAAAGTACTTGGTGGATGCGTTTGGGAAGGAGCGGGAAATTGATTGAAAAGAGAGGATGAAGCTGGATTAAAGCTGGGTAGAAGCTTTAGTGATAAAAAGCACAAGCTTAAACATTACTTAATTACAAATTTAGTATTAAAATGAAAATAGAAAGTAGTGATACAAATTGCCACAATCTTGCCACCCGATCAATCAATACTGTCATTTATCTATGACACTTCTATTTGGTAAAGACCAAAATCTCTACTATTTTCAAGTTTTACACATTTACAGAGATAGTATAGAGGGAATATTTACCTTTGAATTTTACTTAAAATTAAGCCATGGTATTTTTCAGTTATTTGACAGTGATTTTTAGTTCTTTATTTCTTCCTACTTTCCTTATTCCCCTTAGGAAGGCATTGCTAACCACGTGATGCGCTTCCCCTCTGCATGTTTCTTTATTCTCATAAACCTGTTTACAGACAAAAATGCCTCTACTAAGTTGTTGTTCATTTTCCTAAAAATGGACTAACTCACTTTTCTTGCATAAAAATATATCAGAGACAACTAGCTAATTGCCGGACTCTCGTAATATGGAACACTATACACATGCTGGAAAATAATCATCGTTAGATCTGTAAGGGACGTTAGAGGTCAGCTCATCTAATGGTTTCTAAAGATAAGTCTCCCCAGTGTAATTATTTTCCTAGCAGGCAGAGATTTTGACATAGCAGTGTTGAAAACTCTTTTAAAGATTAGTCTAGCAGTGGCAGGGGGAAAAGGTTTGGAGGCAGGTCTCTGGAGCCATTCTCCAGGGCTCAACTTTAATGTTACTTCTTCAGAGAAGTGTTCCCTGATTGCCCTGACTCGAGTAATTCATCCTCTTATATGTTCTAATATCTTCTATTTGTTCTTTCTTATATTCACTAACATATTATTAATAATTATTAGTTATTAATAAGCTAGTTATTATTTATATTTTGTCCTCATTATATCTTTATCACCAATCATAGAGCTTGACAAATAAAAAAGACTCAAAAAATGAATGGATAAGCAGAGGATTTTGGGGGTGAGGTGGGGTGGGAGCAATTAGATAGGTGTTGAAATTTGATGCAGTAGAGTAGGACTGAGGAATGACAGTCATGACGAGAAGGTTGCAACAAGGGCTCAGAGACTGATACTTTCCTTGTGAATTCATATCAGTTAAGGTTATATTCCTTCACATTTTAGGACCATAGCTGGTCTTTATTGGTCCTCTTGGAAATAATTCGACTGTTGGTAAGACTCACGGTAATCAAACGTGTAGAGATATTGTTCATTTAAAATAGGGGCTGTCCCTTTAAAGTGCTTACACCCTCATCACAGGTCACCCTGTTCCAGTTTGAGGTATGTGAGGACATGAAGTTGTATTCAGTTCATTGGTTAGTGGCTATATAAATGGAGCAAAAAGGAAATGATGATCTTGGGGCATTTTTTATCTAGGTTGCCATATGATCATATAAAACATTTTTACCCCACAGCAGAAAAACAGAAACTTTTTTAGTGACCTAACTGCCATCTTTCTGATGAACACTTTAACTCCTTTAAAAATATTTTAACAGTGGCTTCCACCTAACATTCACAGATACTTTATGTCCAAAGTATTAATTAAGTTTTAGCAAAATATTATAGATCTGGGAGACATTCTGTCCCTCTTATTATTTGATTTAACTCGGTTTATTTCCCTTTGCATTGATTAAGGTTTTTCTGGTTACAAGCAACAGAAATCACTAAGGTAAACAAAAAAGATAATTTATTGGAAATATAACAAGGTAGCTCAAAGAAGGAAAGGATGAGCCAAATGATAGTCCCTCAGGAATGGTGTTGACTTTGTGGACCTCAGTGGCGAACCTGCTAAAGCCATTCTAGCTGTGTCTGCTACGTTCTTCTTCCTGTAGTTCCAAGTTCATGGGTATGAGTAAGGCAGATCTCTGTCATCCTGTTTATTTCTGACTATAATAGGTCAAGGGAATCTAAAAATAAGGTAAAATTAGTTGTAGGAATTGAGAGGAAAATATTGTTATGGGTTAAATTCCTCAGGAAAATTTGACAGGATATAGTGGCTAACTGAATAGGAGATAATAAAAAATGTCAACTTTGACAGCCTGGAGTGGTGGAGAAAATAGTGATGCTATGAGAAAATTTGGAATGTAGAGGCATTTTGGGGGAGGGGAGAGAGGGAGGGAATTATTATATGTTTGGCTGATGCATATTTGAGTTTATTATGATGGTGAGAAGTCCAAGTTAAGATTTTTAAAGGAGTTGTAGTGAATATAGGACTGGAAATACAAAGCCAGGTGTTTCACAGCCATGAGAACAGAATAACACTCCCTAGAATTAATTTTGTATACATCTGACTCTTCTGTTTCCTTAAACATAGGAATGTGCCTTAATTGTCTTTCAATCTCTTAAAGCTAAGCATTTAGTAGGTGTAAAAGAAGTCACTGTGACATTAAATTAAAGTCTATGGAGCAAAAGAAGAAAGTGCTAAGAAATTTCTGCTTTCTCCTGGAAGAAGTTCAAAATTTTATCTTCATTTTCTAAGGCTCTTCCCAGAATTAATCTATTTTAGAGGCTACCTCCTTTGATAACCACAGAGTATATCAGCACCAGTATTTCTTCCAGTCATGACTAGGAACAGATTTTTTTCATTTGTCCACTCTTGGCTGTTGGGTTTATTGCATTATAAATAGATGCTATGCCCTAAACCTTAGCATCTTGAGAGAAAACAATGAGATATTTTAATCTTTAGTTTTTCTTTGCCTTTGACAAAAAAGATAGCATTCCAGAATATTTTTGCTTACTCTTCACTACTTAGTACTTCTACCAGCAGCAAGAGACAGAATGTCTCCCTTTACTTGGAAGTAGAAACTAGGTTAGACACCCTGAAAACAAGTGACAGTATTGTAGAGATGGATGGGGATGAATAAAATATAGATTTTATTTGATTTCATCTTAACTGCATTTATTTGATTCCCATTTTATTGCCCATTCATTGCTCCATGTCAGTTCAATTTTATTCTGTTTCAGCTTGAGATATACGGACAATATAATGCTAGACATTTTCACTCAAAAGCATTTTCAGATCTTGTCAACAGCCATCTTTTCTTCTTATGGATTTTAAGTTTCTACGATGATTTTAGTGGTTTTAAGCTCCTTAAAAAAAAAATCTTGTAGACTAATTTATTAAAAGTGTAATTATATTATATTTTGGTAAGAGTTACTACTTTATAATAATTTCCATGATAGGAAGGATGATACTGTAGGCAATTTAATGACTTTCATAAATGCATAAAGTCACTTATCTAAATGTAGGCAAATTATTAAGTTCCTATACAAGATAGGTCACTATATTATTAAACAAAATAAAATTTTTGATGAGTGGATTATTAATTCTTTAAATGGATTAATCTCTACTGATTTGGAATCATGTTTGTGAAAAACCAACAATTTGCTTTTCTAAATGTTATTGATCCTTAATAAAATAATTTACATCTTTTTCTTCTATCCTCAACTATAAAATAAAATTATTTACTCTTCTCTATCAGATCCTCTTTCATATCTTGCAACAATAACAAAACAAATTAGCATTGATTAGAACTCTGCTAGCCATTTTACCTGAGATAGGTACTCATCTGATTTTAAAGAAGAGGAAACGAAGGTGTATAAATGTTAATTTGCTAAATAAGTGGTGGAATTAACATTTAAATTTAGATAGTTTGCCTCCAGAACCTGCATTTTTGACCATTTGTTTCAGACACAGTAGTTGTCTTTGGTATACACACAAAAGAGTTAAAGAAAGATAAACATCACAGCTCCTGAAGCAAAGGTTTTCTCTTCTGGTTTGCTGTGAGAAGTGTTAGACCGCAGAATAGTTAATTTTTCATAGCTATCTTTTACTGGGTGTCTTCAGTACTGTAAACTCATTCTTATAATAGTTCTGCGAGTTAGGTACTATATTAGTATTTTCATTCTTTAGACATGGAAATTGAGGCTGAGGGAGATTATACAGTTTAACCGAAGGTAGTAGTTACAAATAGTAATGAAAGAGTCAGCAGTTAAGCCAAATTCCAGAATTTTCCTGCACTATCACAAATACTGTCTGTTTTGACCCCAACTTCTGTTCATAACTCTAGTTCTGAGAGTAGCTGATTCTGAAGTAGCTGACAACCGGCTACTTCAGAATCAACTGGGGTGCTTGCTAAATATGTAGCCCCACAGTTCCAAGTGTAGCATTTCGGATTCAGTAGATCTAGTGTGTGGCCCAAGAATCTGCATTTTTAACAATCATTTCTTGCAGTTGATATGCACAATCAGCATGGAGCACAACTGTCATAGTTAATATTAGGAAAATGTTTATGTGAGAGATGGTGATTTTTAAATTTTGAAAAATAACTGGTAATATTATCCTAAAAATTTTTTTCATGTCACCAGTTGAATAAAACTCTTTAGGACATGATTTAAAATTTCTGGTTTCTGATAGGAAAAATGATGACAGAAGGAGCAACTTGCATGCGTTAAAAGATCATGGCCTAGGGGCCAAAAGACCTAGGGTATTAATTTTAGACATAGTGGGCAAAGACAGGGAAAAAGAAGTTTGAACTCTGGCAGAACAGATAATTCTATATTCAGTTCGTAATTTTGAACAGAATTCTTTGCCAGCCCGTAAGCTCCTGTGATTTCTATTTAGCATTGTGTAATTAATTGTCTCTCAATTGTCCAGTGATTTACCAGTTATTTTAGGATTTCTATTTCTTTGCTACTTATCAGTCTATGCCTAAAAGTGAACAGTGAAAGTAATCAATTCAAAACACTTTAATGAGGCAATCCAACCCGAATCTTTGCATTTAAGTATTTCTTCACATTTGAGGAGGTTATGCCTATTTTCTTGGTCTAATGATGAGAAAAGACAAAAAATATTAGAGAATTTCCAGTAAATTTGAATTTCAGAAAAAAAGGTCATTAATGGGGAGATGTGTATAATAAAATGCTCTTTGAACAGGTGGTTTGCTTAAATTGTTTACAACCCACTACCAAAAAGGGTTTGTGGATAAGATTCTAATTTGGCCTTGATATAAGGTAAAACTTGAGCCATGTTGTATTATGTCCTGAATTTTAAGATTTAACAAAAATGGATTATTATAACCCCAGTTTTTCTGTTCCTCTGTGTGGCACATGG
Organism: Eonycteris spelaea; assembly: GCA_003508835.1. Lineage (NCBI taxonomy): Eukaryota > Metazoa > Chordata > Mammalia > Chiroptera > Pteropodidae > Eonycteris > Eonycteris spelaea. Next base: position 4,689,410 of record PUFA01000050.1, on the reverse strand, counting down.
CTTTCTAGATTGCTTTGTTTTTGTGAGATGGAGACCCTGAATATAATTTCCCCTGTTTAATTACTGAAAAAAAGTACACATTGCACATTAAATTAGCAGCTCAAATCAATAAAGAAAGAAGGACTTCTGATTAGTTCATGTGATGGTCTTTTCCAAGGGCGCAGGGTTTTGTTAACTCTGAAAACCCACAGTTCTCTAGTAATCTTATTTATTTAGGTCTCTGATTAACACTATGTGCATTGTGGTCTTCATTCATGGCTCCTGGGGTGATAGTTTAAGCATTTCATTAGTCTCGGCTAGATCACAAAGAACGATGAGGTATTTTAGAGAATGTGTAATTAATTTTGGAGGGTTATAAGACAGCTCCAAAATTTAAAATAAGGCAACAAGGTCCGCATCATTGCCAAATTTACAGAGAAAAAGGTTAATTAGTGTTTGACCTTAAAGTCATTTGGAAGGGAAATATGTTACTTGGAAAGTATTAGATCAAAAATTATTCAAAGAATGTAGAGAGAAACGAATAAAGAGCTAAATGAATGGCTATCTACATAGCAGTCCTAAATTTTGAATTATTCTCTTATTTTTAAGTAGTCGTATGTTAGGACTGAAGTAGATGTACGTTTTCCTGTTAGGATCAGGGTAGTTACTAGAAAGGGATGCATAAGCACAGGCAATAGCTGATATTTACATCTGGCTTTTTAAACTGAAGTTTGCTAGGTCAAGAATGATAACCAGATGCTTTAGATTTTTGTGTAGTGGTATATATTCTGATGCTCAGAATTCTGAATTTTTCTGTTGGTTTAGGAGACAGCTATTTCTAAATAAAATGTGTGTGTGTGTGTGTGTGTGTGTGTGTGTGTGTGTGTGTGCGTGTACGTGTGTGTACCAGTGAGTTTAGTACTAATAAAATGTTTCCTATATATGGTGCTTTATACCTGGTAAGCAATTCTATCAACCTGACCACAGGCCCGACTCACAGTCCTGATGGGAAGATTTTTGGTTTTTGTTTTTTGGATAGAATACAGTACTCTGCCTTAAAGAGCACAGTCTTTGATTGTGGATAACTGATGAATCTTCTAGGTGAAACAGATCTTCAAGAAGATGATCCTGCAAAAGCTATGTCAGTTATTATCATGCTAAAGTGGGCAACACTGAAAGTAAGTGATCCAATGAAATTAGAAAGGCAGAGAAGAGCAGTGTTGAGAGGAGAAGGAAGTGACTTTTCAGGTGTAAGATTCTCCTGGAGAGTGGCATGACCACAAAGGACAGGGGACTAATTTCTGGCAGGGCCTGCCATCATTGTCCCTGTACTACCCCAAATCGATGGAGTCTTATGGACTCAAAGAAGACCCTAAGGATAAAATGTGTTTCTGGTTTTCTGAAGGCTTAAATTTAGGTCAGAGTTTGAAAAAATGAAAAACTTCTCATGAGCAGAATGTCTTGAGATTGCAAAAATAACCATAACAACAATGATAAGCGTAGCTAACACTTCCATGGCATTTATTATATGCTAGATACTGTTGTAAGCACTCTACTTACAAATCATTCACTCATTTCTCACTACAACACTATGAGATAGCCAATGTTATTATTCCAGTCATACAGATGGGAAACTGAGGAAGCTAAGTAGGCAATTTTCCCAAGTTCACACATTTAGTAGGTGGTGGAGCCTGGATCTGATCCAGGCAGGCAGGCTTCTGAGTCTGTGTTTTCAGTTACAACCTGTACAAAGAATGAGATTCCTAGGATATATGCCCGATAGTTGAGGCTGCACATGTCTAGATTTGCAGGGCTGGAAGCAGTGGTAATAAGCTATATATCTGGCTTTCCAAAACAGTAAAAAGAATCATCTATTTTCTGGAACACTCAAACGTCACTTTGAGTATTTCCTAGATTTGCAAGTTAGGGGCTTCTTAGATGTTTATATCTATTTCTGGGAGGCACTTGAGGGATCATGCACCAGATAGTGGCCTACCAGGGAGAATCAATCAAATGGTCATTAATAAACACCATGGGAACAAATCCATTTTAGAGTAATCAAAAATGACCCTTTGTTCTTTCTTTTGAAAAGAAAGCCATTGGGGAACCAGGAGACTAACTGCTAAAACTCCCTCTGCCTGATTTAATCAGACAGTGACCTGTTGAATCAGATCGCTGCCCTGTGTTGCTTGTCCCTTGATTAGTCCAAGCGTAGTGTGACTGATTGAACCATGTTGGATGTTCATGCCACATGTTCTGATGAGTTAGCACTTGGCTGCCACTATTGCACAGCTTCGTAAAAGAAGCATTAGAATATCCCGTGGGGGAAATAAGCAATGTTTCAATGGCAAACGCACTGCTTGTAGAGGGGTCGCCTACAGGGGCACACATTGCCTAGGTGCATGGCCAGCCCTGCAGTGGCTGATGGATACACCATTCCCTTCAGGTGTTCCTCTTGTGCTGTGAAAGGGATGGAGGGCACCTTTGAAAGAGGAGGCAACTTGCATAATCACTTCATCTTTCTTCTGCTTAAGCAAACTCATTCTGGAAAGATAAATGACTGTTCACTCTTGTAACAGCTACCAAAAGCCATTAGTATATATCACTGTGGGTCGGATTTGTACATTTTTAGGATTGTTCCACGGTGGCCGTTATTGACCTCTGTATGTAGCATGGATTGCAAGCTTATGTTAACTTGAAAGTGGCTTAGGAGAAAGAGGCAGTAGGTGTCCAAGAAGTGTCAGTGGATTTGTTTTACATGGAAATATATAATTGATAAGACAATATAGTGGATTTAAAATTTTATAGTCATTGCTCAGATGTACAGAAATGATTGTTTATTTTCTATCACTAAACATAACTTAGTTGAAGCTCCTATTTATTTGCTCAGTTGGCTGAAAAGTTACTGTTGGTATTTCAACTCAGTTCAGTTACTCGCTGTTTATTCAGTGAAATTCTGAGATTATCTTTCTGGGCCTTTCTTCGATTACCTCTGCAGATGATCTAAGTTACTGTGTGACTCACAGGTCGTCATGACACTGGGAGAGGAATGTCTTGTTTCTTGGATTCTCTATGGTTCTCGCTGCCTTCCAGTAGGTATAGCAGTTCTCTTCTAGCTGCCGGGCCTCGTGGGCGGCCTCTGGTGTTGCTATAGGTGAGCCTGGCTCAGTCGCTGGTCCAGCGGTGCAGACTCTACACCCCATGCCCCACTTCTGGCTCTTTTCAGGTCACGGGCCCTCTGAGCACTTTTCTGTTTTTCCTCAGAGGGCACGCAAGAACTCATGGCTGCTTTCTGTGCAAACAGTGGACTCCGTGGCCCTCTAGGAGGCTTCCTAGGGCTCATCTGCCTAGAGCCTTCTGCGGCCATCATGGTGATGGCCCTCATGCCATGTTGCTTTGGGTGCCATGATGAATAAAGGATCTTCCTACGAGATTGCAGTGTTCTCTGGCTATGCTTTGAGAAACAAAGCATTTGCATCCTGCTCTGGGTGTTTTAATTGCTTTTCTATTCTGGGTTTTAATCACAGTAGGGTGGGTGGATAGGTAAAAGCAGGTTAGGCATCCTCCGTTTCAGCATGCTACAATGTGCTCAACCTCTGTAAGACTCCTGGCTCCTCTCCTTCCTCCTCCCTCTTCCCCACGCCCACTCCATTAAAGGTTTATCAACCTTTAAGTTGGGAAAACCTCATGTTTTATCCCCGCTCTGGGTTTTATATTATAAATAACAGTGCTGAGTCACTTAAGCGCTGGCTCATTGAAACCTACTAATCTGTTTCCTCATAACAATACCCTGAAAGCCTTGCTTTCTAGATTGTTGTCTCAGCTACAGGCTTAAAAAAAAAAAATGGATTTGAATCAATGCCAAAAGATGACATTTTGGTTTGCTGCTGTATTTATCCTCTCTTGGGGGAAAGGAATGTGGTCGTTTTATCCAGCAGCAGAGTAGGAAACAGGAGGGCCTGCTGGGGAAGAAAATGTAGCAATTAATATTCCAAAAACATTACCTAGCTGTGACACTTTTCTTTTTTTTACTGCACCCACTTAAAAAAAAGTTCAAGTTCTCCCTTTCTCTTCTCCATTCTTCTCAATTCTTCAGGACATTGAAACTTCCTCATTATTGGATAAGGTTCTATGCAACTGGAGCTTTTAACTCTTGTCTCCCTAAATCAGATTGTTGCCCACCTGCTGACCATCTAAAGTGGGCACTGTGATCTGTACTTTTCAGATTTGAAAAATGCATTTAGAGATATTATAACTAGGTTCACTCACCTAGTAAGTGAAGAAGCTGAGATTCGAACCCAGGTTTCTAACTTCTTATCTAAAATTTCTGAAGTTGACCTTATACTGCCATTTCCAGTGCGAGTTTATTCAGACTTATCACATGCACATTAAGCTAAATCATTCTGAATACATTACATGGAAATTAAGTTTCTACAAAAGGATTTTATGTGTATACAATTAAAAACATTATATACACTTTTTAAATATGAAAGAAAATAAGTTCTCAAGTCTCTAATAATCTCAAAGTTTTTTCTGAATAATTTTTTTTTAAATAAATACATTCTGATAAATAGTATTTAGTTATTTAGATATAAGCCCAGTGGATTGGCAATCCAAAATGAGTCAGTAGGTCTTTAAAGGATGCTGGAACTGCAAATACCAACTACAGTAATACTGTCATAATCCTTTGTGGAGAATTTAATTTGCCTGGTAGATATTATATCTATTAAGAGGGAAATGAGATTAGGGGAGAAAGAAATAAGGAAAAATTGTTGGATAGAGACCTTGAATAATTTTTAGATTACTTCTTAAACTAAAGTAAATATTACAAGAAAAATAAACATAAAAAGAAAAAAGCTCATGTATTATTAACAGGTGATTTTGCTATGTATTTCAAATGGTAGAAATGTTAGCAGTTGAAAGTCTGTGATAAATTTATGTCATATTCATTAACACATCAGACACTCAGAAGATATAAAGTTCACCATTCCCTTTCTTAACAATACTGTATACATTTTAATAGGAATTTTCTAAACCTTTGTACTTTGAAATGGTGATAAGCTGCAGAGGTATATCATATATTATCTAAAGATGAATTATTGATTTTGGATTTCTGTTTCCTCAAAACACCACCAGGTTCAGTTATAGCACATTGCTAAGGGGTAATTTTCAAACCAATGAGTGGTGAGACTGGCCAGTGATAAGAGAAGGGAAAAATCTATTATAATTGGTAAAATTCTTTCCATGTAAATAATTTTTTCTGTTTTTTTTTCCCCCCTTTCATTTGCTATGTATTGTGGAAGGAATGACAATTGCCTGATTCAGTCTGGTTGGAGTAATAAGCATGGGGTTAGTAAAGATTTTATGTACAGGATGATGAGTTCACTCTAGCATGGTACTGCCATCATGTGGGCCTGCCGCACATAAATAACATAAACAACACCTGCCAGAACAGCTCTCTGAAGTATTGAGTACTGACATACCTAAGTGTTCTCTAGGTGTTCCAGTAGCTACATTCAACTGCTGTCCAAGTGTAGTCTTAAGCAAATGTGATACCCTGATTCCAAGGTGAACATCTTATATCATCAATCTGTAGTAAGCTACCACATTTCTCCGAAGACTGTCATTTTATATGAAAATTATAAGACAGCAGTGATTCTTTTAGCGTCAGTGGTGATATGATAAGTTATTGGGTACTGTTGATAGATGATGTGCTCGTGCTTAGTCTGGCCTTGCACAAAGGCTAAAGCAGTCTTTTACCCTACAGAACATGTGGCATTTCCTCTTCCACACTGCTCCCCAGTACACACACACACACACACACACACACACACACACACACACACATTCTCTGTTGTGCAGACCAAGAACAAGGTTAAAACTTACATGTTTAACTCTTAGTTAACTATATTTCTCTAGTAATGAGCAATAGATTCTCTTCCCATAGAAGATGAATGCTTTGCTTTTCATGCCTTTGGGGAGAGCAGCAGCACTGATTAATTATCTTTTCTATAGGAGCTATTTTTTTTTTTTTTGGTGGCAGAATTTGAAATAAGAATAGAGATTATATAATTATATAACAAAATTATCTTTCAAATCATTAAGGTGTCATTTTCAGATTTCCTATCTTGTCCTAATACGCTATTTAAGTTTTAAAGGTCATTATAACATTTTTAGGGGCTTAGATTTCTATTATAATAAAGCCTGTATCCTTATTTCTTTCCATATTTATGCATATCTTCTTTCCATATTTTCTATAATTACACATAATGATGTCGCCTTTGAAATGTCCTACTTTTGATGTTAGATTGTACAATATAGCTCAGAGTGAGGGTTCAGCGGGTTTTTGAAAAACCATCAGGAAAACTCAATTTTATAGTGGCTAAACTTTTCAGTTTATTAAAATAAGATATCCTTATATGTTTAAGTAAAGATATGCATTCTAATTTCAATAGTTTACTTCACATCCTTTTATTTTTTAGAAATGATCTGTCTCAGGTAACTATTTTTGTTTATGTTGGTGTGATTGAGAGAATGCCATTGATCCCTATTTGATTACTATTGCATGATTAAAAATCAGTCCATTGACATCCAGTGGGCATGGCAGGATGAACAATAGGCAATTTATTAACTTTCAACATTATTTTATTATATACTTGCATTTTTAAACAATTTCCTGTAAAACAAGCATACTGCAGATAAAGTATACAATAAAAAAGTATTACTTATCATCATACTCTCAGACTACTGCTTTTAATAACATCTATATTATTGGCTTTTAGAAATATGAATAGTACATTGCTGTACTGTCAATATGAAAAATTAAAACATTATAGAAAATGTTAACATCTTTTTTGACAATACTTCTCCCAATGGAAAACTCTTTCTGCTACTAGAGGAGAATATTATTACCAATTTGATAATATCATTTCAGAACTTTTTTCCAGATGTTTATGGATAAAAATTGTTGATGTCGGTATGTTTTTTATTTTTTTTTTTATTATGTTATACTGTACATATCATTTTGGAAATTGCCTTTCTTACAAGTCTACCTTAGAGATCTTTCTTATCTAGGCTTCACCACTAATTGGTAGGGGAACTTTGAGAAGACAGCTTAACTTTTGGGCCTCAGTTTCCTCATATGTAAATGAGAGTAACTACAGAAATTGCCTCACAGAATTGTTGGAAGATGAACTAGGTAAACACAAGTGAAACACTTAGAAGAGAATTAATACGAGTGAACTCTGTGTCAGTGGTTTGCTTACTCTTTGTATATAGAGATCTACTTTAATCTTTTAATCTGCTGTAAAATATTCCAAAGAATTGGCAGATTGTGTTTTGTTTAGTCATGTCAATTGATTATTTTGAAGCAAGGTTTGGAATTACCCTCAGAAGGTGCAAATGTGCAAAGAAAATATAACTTACTTTTATAAAAAAATATAACTGATCTATTTCATCTGCTACAAATTAAACTTTAGTTTAATCTAGTTAACTTTATCTTGAGTTCGATGCTGTAATTCGAATACTCTCTTTAATAACTCTGTCCCTGCTTGACTGACTGACGTAGATGCTCAATTTTTCCAAGTTTCATCTATTCACCCTATTCCTCATCAAGATGGCATCTGGTTGTTGGCTTACTGATGTGGAGGTGGAGAAGGACAGGGTGCCCAGGTTGATGTCCTGTCCTCTGGATCCTCACCCATATGCTGAGCCAGTTTGATCTCTGTGCTGGTCCCTGCTGTGGTGTTATGTCCCATCTGCTCTTTGGGGTATACTGTCATTAGCTATTTGACCCTTGTCCGAAATGAGCTGCTTGCAGTGGTCTTTGCATCTCAGCCCCAGGCCTCATTATTCCTCTGGAACTCGCAGAACCTCTGTGAGGAGCTGGGCAATTCTGGGTCTCCAGGTTCTAAGCGTGGAATACCATGATCTCTGTCTCAGGTTCCTGTATCGGCTGGCCTGCTGCCGTCATTTCCACTCCATGCCTTCTTTATTTCCTTGCAGAGTGGTCTGAGGTGAGGGGCCTGGTGTGGGAGTATGAAAAAGGGATCCTGATCCAACCTCTTTGTTTCCCCTGTTTTCCATTCTTGCCACCTCCACACAAGCCTAGAAGTGGTGGGCTTTGGTCCCTCTGCTTCCTCTAGGCTGTTTCTTCCTTCTGCTTTCTACCTCCAAGCCCAGTGATCAGAATAGACAGGGTGGGTCCTTTCGTAATATGAAAGAATGCTATGTACTCTGAGTCCTCTAGGTGAAGTCTGATAAGTTAATAAGAGTTTAAGGATTATAAGATGTCTTTTCTCCTTGGACAAATCTAATTTTTAGGACTATTGTCTTACTGCAAAATACCATTAGAATGTCAGAAGATAAATATTAACTTTCTCTTTGTATTCCTGCTGTAATAATCTTAAACTACCCCAAAACAAAAGGGATGTGTATGTGATGAAGGTCAGTAAAAAGAATTTCAAAGAGAAAAGAACATTAATGCATTTAAATATTATTCCCACTGGTTCATTTCTGCTGCAATGAATATCTATCTATATATCTATTTCATTTTGTGCATGTTTTAGTATTTCTCTAAGTTACACACTGAGAAATGTAATTGCCATAGGGTATGCACATATTTTACTGTATAATGACAAATTGTGCTACAATGTGACTAGACTAATTTACACTTACACTCTGAGTGACAGACTATTGCTTTACTCACCAGTGCAAGGCATTTTACATAACTTATTCCACTTAAATTCTCTCAATAATCTTTCACGACAGGAATTCTCATTACCATTCTATATATAAAGAAAATGAAATTTAAAGAGTTAAAGTAACTTGCTTAAGGCCACACAGATAATAAGTGGCTAATTTGAGGACCTTTTCAAGCAAAGCATAAGAAGCCTAATATTTTATCCCTCCATTCCAGAAATCTGTGTCTGTTTTGGGTTAATCTTTATAATATCGATTACTATTATTTCCCTCAGGTCCTCATTAATAATCTAGCATGAAATAGAAAATGATTTAACAAATGATGGACAAATGATTCTATTTCATTAGTTAGCTCAGTTTAAAACCTATTTACTGGTTGAAGACAAATAGTTGACCTTATATCTTTTTGACTCACAGTCATTAGTTACACAGGCAAAGAATAAAACTCAGTTGGATGAAGGGCTGGATCTCCAGGTAGCTTTAGCATTAAGAATTGTGAGGCCTGAGGCATAGTCCCAAGAGTATAATCATGAGGGGTGCACTATATCCAGAGGGACACACACCTTCAAAGTCTGAATCACCTGCTATTACAAGCATTGTTATTGAGACTGACAGAAGCGAATTCGTAGGCCAGAAAACAGAACTCTTTCAGCTGAGTCGTGATATTTAAAAATCTCTTTTTTTGAGTCTCTTGCCTGGCCAATCAAACTGCCTTCGCAGAACAAATTGTTGGGTAATGAAATGCATAAACTGGAGAGCCTGTCCTATTTACAGCACCGGCTTCAGCCTGAGGCACATCTCTGGCTGTTCCACTTCTATCTATAAGTTAAAGCAATGGCCTCGGCAGGCAGTACACTCTGTACAGCAGCTGCAACTCGTTATCGGCTTTGTCCAGAATAACAAATAGAACAAACACATTTTGCAAGGGCTTTTTCCCCTTTTATGTAGAGAAGAAGGAATTAAGCAATCAGTGAAATGCTGATTGATCAGTTGTGCTGACTTAGAGAAGTCCAAGGCCACATTAGTGTTATTAACCCCTGAAAAACAACAAAAAAGTTCTTAGAACTTTCTTGAAACCAATATTTCTGAAAGTTGAAGTTGTATATTTTCCCAAAGGGAAAAATGAGAAAATATTTGTGTTTTATTTAGTACTTATCCAGATTGCTTCGTAAGGTAATAATTATGGTTAATTAATTTTGTAAAGAGAATGCATGTTATTTGGCAAATATTGGTTGATCTCAGGGTACTGGAGTCGCATGAACCAAATGGTATGATACAGATCAGTTTTAGTAAATCATCCCACTCCTATGCCACAACTTTGACGTTAGCCACCAACTCTTGTGGCTGCACTTAGGCCTCTTTACCAGAAATTACACCACCTCCAAAATTCAAACATCCTTGTCCCATGTACCCCTTCCCTTATTCTTTGACCTTATATTTTCAAGTATTCCCACTGTTAATAGTTTTTGAGCATCCTTTCTTTCTAGCTTAGTGTAAGATCTACCATTATAACCATTTCTTTGCAGATACCCTCAAGTTCTACACCCCTTCCTACTGGTCTGGCAAAACTCAGGCTTTTGGTGAACAATCCTCCACCTTTATGCCTGCACCCATGTATGTGAACATGGCTGGAGAAAAGCACATACATGGACATTCTGGTATCACCATTCATGGTCAACTTCAAACAGGAATCCATACTACTGGATCTCCTGTTATGGTCTTCTAATGAGTGTATGTCTTACTCGTTATAGAAATTATTTTAAACTGTCTTATTATCAGTTGAAAACCATGCATCCTACTCCATTATAAAGTGGCCACAGCGTCATCTTCACACTACCAAATCAACAAACTTTAGCCAGAGAAGAGACATTTCATGCATCTACTCCCTCTGTCCTCCTATTAAAATAGTGGAACTGTCTCTCCTCCTGTCATAAGCCAATCCTTCTCCATGTTCTCTAGATTTCATTTTTACCCTCTTTCTCAAAGTCTTCACTTTTTGGCTATACACTTTCTATCATGCAAGTTCACCTTTTCTTTTTCAGATAGAGCAGCCTCATCCATTGCAGATATGTCTTGGTCACCATTCGTTAAAAAAAAAAAAAAAAAGCAAAAAAGAACCCTTCCTTTCTTCACATTCTCGTTAGCTTCTATTATTTTTACGTAACTGCTTTTTCCCCCATATTGCCTCCACTTTTTTACATCCCATTTGCTTTTTCTGACTTCTTTCCCCACCACTTAAATAAAATTAGATCTGTACTGTCAAGTGAATGCTAGTGTTGGCCTTATCCACAGGGGAGGGTTTAGAGCACAATTAACAAGGCAGAGTTGTCCACTCTTGAGGGAAAGGAATTTGGTCTTTCATGACCCTACGATGGAACAGGCAGCAACCTGTCAACTAGGGCAGTTTTTGGAAAAGGTGTCAGGTGTGAGTGATTAGCAGTCAACCGTCACAGTGGCTGGGAAATGGGTATGCTGGCCTGGTAAAGAGGGTCTGGGCACACAAACAGGTCTGCTATAGTTAGCTTCTTACATGAACTCTCCTCACACACAATGCATTTTCTCTTATAACAGGGGTACATTAATTTCACTTTCCATGTGCTGTAGACTCAGTGTTTATGGCCCCCCACAAATTCATGTGTCGAAACTCTTGGGAGCTACCTAGGTCATGAGGGTGGAGCTCTCATGAGATTAGTGCCCTTATAAGAAGAGACAGGACACGAGAGGGATTGCTCCTCTCTCTGTAATCTGAGGAAACTGGGAAGAGGATTCTCACCAGAATCTGAGCATGTTGGTACCTGATCTCAGAAGGTCTAGCCTTCATAACTGTGAGAATAACTGTTTGTTGTTTAAGCCACCCAGTCCACAGTATTTGTTTTAGCAACCCAAGCAGACTGACACCAAGTTAAAATCCTTTGGTGGCTTCTAATTAATCGTACTATGAACAAATCTATATCTCAACATGTCCTACAAAACCCTGTAGGTTCTAGAATCTGACACTCAACTCTCTCCTGGTCTTACTTCTCTCTTGTTCTCTATCTTCTTATACTACCAATCAGTTCCGAGAGGATATCACTAATTCCCAATTCAAAGCTCTCATGAATGCTGTTCTCTCAGGCTAGAATGCTCTTTCTCCTACATTACCCATTTAATTAATATATGTTGTTTATATCTCAGCTTAAATATTTCTTCCTTAGAGAGACTATTCCTAGTCATCCAATCTAAAGTTTGTTCCCCATTATTATTTTCTACCTAAATACCCTGCCTTTTTTTTCCTGCAGAGCTATAATTATACATTGTAATATTATTTGTAATTATATACTATATAATAATGTAAGCTGTTATATGATTCATTCATATTTGTTAAACATCTCTCCTATGAGATATCTTGAGGTTTGGGAACATGACAATTTGTTGCACTGTTGCCTAAAGGATATCTGGTATATAGTAGAAGATATGCAACTCGTTGAATAAATAAATGAATGGATACATGATGAATAAATTAGACATAAAAACTGGGGTCGGGGAACACTTTTTTTTTTCTAGTTATTCCTTAAAAATTCTGCTAAGGCTATCAATATAGGGTCATTTGATGTTTAATCAAATTGGTGTCCTTCGATGCTCTCTTCTGAGATCATGGTGCTTGATAGATATTTTCTCATTAACTCTTACACAGTCCTGTCATTTATGTGGAATTGACTTGCCCAGTTTTTAGAGAAATTAGGGTGTGGAAAGGTTAATTGACTTGGCTAAGGATAGAAAGTGTTTATAACAGAGCCAGGACTAGAATTTGTCTCTACTTCTTGACTAATTTAGCATGCTGCACACTTGTTAGTAGTTGAAGAAAATATATTGGGAATAAATCTACATCAGTAGGTTTGTAAAGCTGGAATCTTCTTTCTAAAATGTATTACTGTAAATATTCCTGCTCTGCACCTAGCATATTTGATGAGATACACCTTTAGGCCAAGTACTTCTTTTTCATTATCATTAATCTTACTTTCTTTATGAGAAAATAATGCAGACAAAGGTTAAATAGCTCAGTCACTGTGGTAGAATGAATTAATGTCAAAACTCTGTTCTAGGGGTTTGAGTTAACTTGTATAAACACACAGCTATGTTTTTCATCCTCAGTGGAGGAATGGTTTATACCTTTAATATTAAAAGCCCTTAATTCTGCTGATTGATAAGACTTAAACATATCAAAAGAAGATTAGTAGGAGCCAGGATGCTTTGAGTTCAAGGGAAACATTTGGTATAATGTTTTACTTAACTCTTTATATATTGTTCATATGCACAAATATTATGTAAAAGATTTTTAAAGCTGTAAATTATTTTCAACTGGTTTTAGTTAGAATTTTCCTCATGCTAGTTTGAGTGTATACGTATTCCTGGAAATAAAAAAAGTGCATCAAGCTTGAAATATAATTGCAAAAAGAATTTGGAGTATATTTCTGCTGGTCAATTCAAAGAGTGGTATGTTATTTTGAAGTGTCACACATTAGTATGTGAAAGATTGGTTGCTATAATTTCACATTGAAATTTATTAAGATATTTAGGACATGCATTTGGTGAGAAAATGTGTTAACTTAGAGATATTTTTTGTATCGAATTAAAGTGTCTAGGACGTGTTTTCCCCCCATACTAAGTCAGGTGACCTTGTGGCCTCTAATCCTATTGGCATTAGAACGTTACCTGTCTCCTGGACTTTGGAGCTGTGTCTTTTCTTTGGAGGAGATAAGGAAAAGTTTCTTACCTTGGTCTGGAAGAAACACGGAGTCCAGTATCAAGGTAGTAGAGTAGTTATTTCCCCAGACATAGCACAAGCCTGAAGAAAAAGATTAATCTCCTTAAAAAAGAACTTTGCTAACTTGGGCCTGGACATGGCAATCTTGTTTCCAGCCATCCTGTGTATAATAAGCTTTACCAATCAAAAGTTTGTTTTCTTTGGTTTTGATGTGACTCATCTTTTCTTAGCTGCTCATATTCAAGATTTGGAAAAGAAGGAACAGTGGTGAGCTGAGTAATTCATTGGATTCTGAGACGTTCTTGAAAAATTTTATTATTCCTGAGTTTTAAACCCTTATAACTTAATATAACTTGGGTATGAGACTTTACTTTTCTTTCTGTGATTTAGTAATTATATTTTGGTATTCCTATTGGCTGTGATAGTAGCTATAGATTTATAAATTCATGGGTGTGTGATATTGATTTTATTTTAAAGCTTGCTTTTTTTTTTAATATTATGCCTTATGCGTTTATGACATCACCATTAATTTAAATTCATTTAAAATACATTTTATCATGAATTTTTCTATTTTCAGAAAACATTTGGATTTTTAAAATAAATTAATATGAGATTTCATCGTTCATACCTAGTTTATAGTTTATAGTAGCACATGCAGTGGATATTTACAATTTTAACACTAGTTAATTTGATTATTGTTGCTCTCCAGATCCTTTAGCCAAAATTGGTTGGTGAAAAAGTGTGATTTTTTTTTGTTGTTCTCTTGAGAGGTTGTTGGATCAAAAGTTGGCTCCTAGGGTATGGGTCAACTCCTTTGGGATACGAAAGATGACATGAGGGCTATTTAGTTTACGAAGTACATTAACGGGTACACTTTTTATCCTGAGAGAGCTGCTGAAGAGGAATATTGATTTGGTCTGTTATGCTTGGCTATTTTAGGTCTTGAGTTTCTTAGGCCTTTAGTTCTTTTTTGTTATTCTTTATTGTTTAATCTTGACAGTAGAAAATGTATGTCATGTTTCTTTTTTAAGACTAAATTTGAAAGTCTTTTCAAGAGCGGCTTTTGGTGGGGGCAAGTCTGTGTTTGAGTCTTATTTTTATTTTAGGATTTAGCACTGTACTTGTCACATAAAAAGACTTCAATAAATGTTGAAAGAAGAAATTAGAGAATTAATTATCACTTATGGCCTATGAGAAGTCAGTTGTTACTATTTCCAATTTGTTGATGGAAAACAGACAATAAAGTAACTAATTTAGGATCACACAACATGAATGAGGCATAAAAGAGCCTAAAGCTATGGAAAAGTGTATTTATTGTATTTTTAACTGTGCGCTGTAGTCGATAAGTAGCATGGAGCTATTTAATGATTTTAATCAGGAAAGTAGCAGTGTATGAAATAAGATTATGTGAATTGCAACTTAACTGTGGTACAAATAAGATATGCATGAAGTTCACAAAGAGAGTATCATTTCACATACATGGCTTTGGGGGATTGATAAAATATCGATGTATTGAGAAAATTAATAAACACGTGGCCTCCAATTTCTTCACCAGGTCAAATATCGCATCATTTTATGTTGGCTGAATGGTTCATAGTCTGTTTTATTAATTATCCCTCATTGTTTTTTTTTTAAATCAACTCCATTTTATAAACAGAAAACTTCAGTAGGCAGAAGTTGTGTGGTCTTTGACCCTGTTGGCAATGTGTCAAACCATGTGAGATTCATTCGCATATTTTAAATGTATTCTTTTATAATTGCACGTTCTTACTTTTACTCCTCTCTTTTCTTGTTCCTTGTACCCCTTCTATCATCTCCTGGTGAAATTGTGTGGCAGGATGCGGAAAAGAAGAGAAAAAAGTAGTCAGCATGGAGAGTACTAAGATACTTTTTTCCAGACAGCAGCAGTAGGTGAAGGGTGATGAAAGAACATCACTGTAGAACGGGATTGAATGACTCTAGGCTCTGCCAGCAATCGGGCTTGAGCTTCAGTGTTAATTTCTTTTAGATTTGCAGAAGTCTGTAACTTGATTTCTTACAGTATCATTGTGAAATAGCTGTATGTCCTACGTTCAGTGTTTAAGAGCCATCTCAACCGCTTATATTCCCTGCCCACATCACTGTGTCTGCCTAGAAGTTGAGCCAAAACTCTACTTATAAACTCCAAGAAGTGAAAATAGCAGTTAAAAAAATGATAGCGCTCAATGGATATATATATATTTTTTGTCAGTTAGTATGATAAACAACTTTTATTTAAATGTAAACAGTATTTTAAAAGAGCACTTCCTCTTTTTAAAAGATTGATTTTCATTGAAATTGATTCTGGCCTCTAAGCAGAGAGTTAGCTGCAAAGGCAATTTGCAAAAAGGCAGACAATTCAGGATAATTCTTTAATTTGGGGTTATTAAAAATGTTTATTTTCAGAATTAAGTTCTGTTTTCTCTGTTCACTGTGATATTTCAATTACCTTTATGTATCATCAGGGTAAGTATTGGAATACCTTCACTATTTTTCTCACTTTGTATATTAAAAATGAAAGTATAGTGAGAGCTATATAGTCTAGTGGATGACAATTCTTTTTTGCATAGTGTTCATGGAATTATAATTAGATTATCTCTGATTTGCAAGTGAATGGGGAAATTATATATTCTTGAAAGGCCTTTAGTTGGCAGTTTCAGTAACTCATTAGGTTTTAAGTCTTCAAAACATATAAATAGTAAAATAAGAAAAAAAATTACGTTCTAAGAAAAAAACCTGCATTTTTTTTAAAGGTTTATCACACGGTTTATTTAGAGGATACACAGTTCTATCTCTTTGCAAATTGGAGGATTAGATAATATTTTTGAGAAAAACCTTTGGTTTGAGTTTGGGGTAGCAGTATTTTATAACTAACCTATGTCCCTAAAAGCCCTGTATCTATCTTTGTTTTTTTTACAATAGAAAAATGTTGATTAATTAATTAACCAATTAAACAAGTACTAATTTTATTAACTAATGGTAGAAAAATGACATTTGTAGACAAACGGCTTTTTGAGTAATGGTCTTTAATCATTTGAGGAATTCAGTCACCATTTTTAGTACAAATATTATTCTAACCTGATAAGCTTCCCCCCGCCCCCCACCAAGTTACATATTTGCGTACCATCCAGAGTAACTAACATCATACTAATACTTTATTTCTTTTGTTTGTATTACTTTTTACAATATGTCTAATTTTTCTTTTTGTAGGAGTTTTGTTATTATTGCTTGATCTCAAATTCTAACTCCAGTCAATAACTTTTAAAAATAAATTTCTGAAAACTTGACACAGTTCTCCACTTTCTAACACTCAGTTCTTTGCTTTTTCATTTCACAAAGTTTTCAATAATATTCTCTGGAAATAATTAACTCTCTAATCCAAGTTCACTTAGCAAACAAAATTATGTATTTTCCTATGAGCTGAGGATGATCTCAGTGAGGTCAAATACAGATTAAAAATAAGTAACATCAAATAAACAATATTAGAATAAAACATTTAATTCAACACCCAATGGAGAGTCAGGAGTTGAGATCCAAGTTGACACTTTTGACTGTTTGTTAAAGGTTTGTACAGTTCAAGGACCATGATGTTGGCTTCTGTTTCTATTTTCTCCTCTTCTTCCTCTCCATCTTGGTCTCCTTTTTGTTCTTCTTTTTCCCTGTAGAGCATTACTTTGCTACCAAAAAAATTAACCTTAATAAAATTTAAAAAGGCACCCTGCCTCTCAATGACTCAATTCAGAAATCTCCAAATCTGGACAAAGAAGTAACTGTACAGTTCATTCATAGGAACTTGCAAAAATATTTTAGGAAGAAGAAACTTCACTGTTTGTGAGAATAGTGGTCTGATTGCTAGGAGGCCAGAATACATCTTTCTGGACCATATTCCCCTGAAAATAGGAGGCCATGAAAGAAATCAGATTTAATATAACAAATGTATTGAAAAAAAAAAGGGGGTGGATTAGGAATGTGCGTGGGTGACCTGTTTTTAATTTAAAAAAAAAAAGTCTTCTACGTCATTCTAGTGTAACCCGCTGTCCCTTACTTCATAAGTTGGGAACGTCAATACACATTGCACAAGTTGCTTCTCTGTGATCTCAAATATGTTTAATTTAATGAGGATCCAATACACTTTAGCACATGACCTAAATTACCATAGATAACCCTTCCTCATGGCCAGAGTTGCTCTTTAGAGCCTTGCAAAATCATTTGTGTTATCTCCTCCAAAAAAAAGTTAAAAAAAAAAAAAAACAGCTGTTCATCCTGCTCAGTACATTAGAATATAGTTTTGTCGCAGCGATAATTATTGTGACAAAAAAAACAACAACTGATGAATTAAATTTTCAAAACATTTTCTTAGAAATATTATACTATTTAGAATGACAGGGGCCTAATGATTTAGTCATTCCATTTTACGAAGCTTGTGTTGTGGACATGTTAGGCCAAATTTTAAGAAAATGCTTAGGTCAACATTAAGTGTAGAGTTTGATTTATGTAATTGTTAGTTTCAATAACTAATTATTCCATCATTTAAAAATTATTTTTATTTGAAATGTAGGACTTGTTCAGAACTTATATTTCTACACTTATTTCTACTAACGGCTTTAGATCTAGTATTAAATAAACCAAGGATAATAAGATGACTTCACCTTTTAAATATGTTTCTTATATTTATAAAAGAAGGGAATTAGAAAAGATGATTTTAAAGACTCCTTTCAGCTATATAAAACTACATTTTAAAAATATTCTCTGTTCGTCTGATGAGAATTTAAGCAATACATCAAAATTTTTTCAATTTTCTATAAAGCATCTTTCAGCAGGAAACTATCCTGTTTCCTGATATACAGTGCCTGGTGCATACAAAGTACTCAAGTAATTTCTGAACCCATTATTTTATTATTTTTTTAGTAATTATAAACTTTATTTATGAGCAACCATGAAAATTCATTTATCCCGATTCTGGAATAAGTAACTTCAAGCAATAGTATTTCAGATAGAAAAATATAAAATATCCTTTGCTATTTTAGGTAAGTTCCGCTAAATCGGCCTTTTAAAAGTGTGGCTCCCAGTCCCATTTGTTCTACTAGTTAGATTAGTATAAAAAGTTGTAGTTTTATTTCTTCATTATTTTTCATTTCTTATATTATCTTAATTTTAAATATAATAATAAATTAGAGAAGTTATGGATTCTTTCTTCTTTCTCATTACTTGATTTTTACTGCTTGCATTTTATTCATTTTCAGGTAATAAAATATTTCTTAGCATTGCTACCTCTACAGTCATATATTCTTCTTACCAAATTGGATCTTTTTTTTTTCTAACCCTAACCCTAACCCTAGCCCTAAGCTTAACCCCAACCCTAACCCTAGCCCTAAGCTTAACCCTAACCCTAACCCTCACACTAAGACTCTAACCCTAACCCTAACCCTATCCCTAACCCTAAACCTAAACCTGAGATCAGCAAAAACCCTTTAAGCAAGCCATCATCACTATAATTTTTGTATTTCTGCCTTTACATAGTTTTTGACCTAGCTAATTTATTCTTTCTATCTCCTTGATATTTCTAAGAAGAGTTTTTTTTTCTCTAACCCTAACCTTAACCCTAACCATAACCCTAAGAACTCTAAACCCTAACCCTAACCTTAACCATAACCCTAAACCTAACCAAGATCAGCAAAAACCCACTAATGAAAAGTCATCATTACAAAAATTTTTGTGTTTCTGCCTTCAATTAGCTTTTGTCTTTCTACGTCCAAGATATTTCTAGGAAGAGTTCAAATTGGATCTTAACCAGCTCTTGATGTCCTGGAAAGAGGATGGACGTTGGCTAAGAGTCGAGTTCTGATCTTGGCTTTGCAACTCTTTAGCTGTGTAATCTTGATCTGGAACTCACTCATCACCTTTAGTTGTGAAATAGGGATAGTATAAGCTGTGTTCAGTTCAGGGATTCCTGTTAAGGTTGGCAAATTGGTCATGCTGGGTGCCTAGCTCTGGAGCTGGCATTCTGTAGGTGATCAAGAAATGTTAAGTACCTCAACTTCCAGGATAGATCATATTTATCATCATAGTAGCCATTAAAATTGATTTATTTAAATATCTATTTGCACTAACTGGCATAATGGCAAGTAATGTATACATCTCTTTATATAGATATATGCTAATATACTGTGGTTATAAATCTCAAGGTTTTAGCTCTTATTGTAGGATTTCTCTTATTTATTATTCAAGAATTTACTCTATGTTTTTTTTTTGTTCTTTTTTTCTTTTTTTTTTTTTTTTGCATCTTCAGGAAGATTGAAAAATTTGATTAGTAATCTTTCACGACATGATTAAATTTAATAGTCTTTTCATAGTCAAAATTGTTTTTAGTACTTTAAATTGTTTAATGTTTAACTTTTTAGTAAACTTTGAGTTTATTTTCTTAAATTTAGGTCTAAATTCTGCTTTCTATGTATGGCTTTAATGGTTACAACTTACTATTGTAACTTTGGGCAGCTTGTTACACTTTATGACACTACGTATGAATTTTGGCTTATTTCCATATGAGTCCTCTACAACTTGTATTTGCAACTTGTTTTTTTCCCTCTTTTTGGACTAACTTAAACTTGACCTCACTTTGGTTGCACTTTACTCTGTTGGTGTTTGACTATGACTTCAGTTTGCCAAGGTCACTGTGAATTTTGAATCAACTCTCTAAGTAATTGTCCACTTGTTCTCATCCCACAAACACATAATAAATTTGGTTTACTTACTGGCTAATTCACTGTGTTTTCTTATATTTATATACATTCTCCAGCAAATATATATGCATCTGATAATGGCGCTCTCTCTCTCTCTCTCTCTCTCTCTCTCTCTCTCTCTCTCTCTTTTAAGGTAGAATTAGTATGACAAGATTTGTTTTTTGTAAATAAGTGCTGCTTTTACCAGCTAACCTGTTTTTTTTTTTAAGGTGTTTTCAAATGGGATCTTATAAATGATAGCTTTCTTAATTATCCTAAGGTATAAATGATATGTGCCATGGATTTTAATGTATGAAACCATTTTTACAAGGTCTCTTTTCCAGCTTTATTTTTCACCTTCTTTTGTATCACTTCAACCATTAAGCGTGTTATCAAATATTAGGTTGACAAGCGTATTCATGGAAATTAGTTCCTCACTTTCTATCCCTCAAAATGCTCATTGGATCGTAAGGAATGTGTCTTACTTGATTGGATTTCTAAAGGTTTCTGGTTATTTAAAAACCTCAGCATCTAACAACCTAATAATCTTCTTATTGTCATTATTGATAAATCTTCTCCCTGGCCAAATTTTATTTGAGGAATCCTCCTACCAATTCGTCCTAGGTTCTTTTATATGGATACAAATCTACACCACTTTCCTTTAAAGAGTAGCCTTTTTTGGGGGGGTGGTGGGGGGAGGTCCATATTCTCACTTGTGACAGTGTTCTTTGTTATATTAGGCTAATAAAATCCAGAAATGAACCATAAAAATTACTTCTACCTTTTATATTCTTTTTTCATGTATCTGTGCTCAAATAAAAAATAAACTTTCTTTTTTGGAGGTTTGCTTTATCTTCTTTTACTCTGAATTTATTTGCTCTCCAGACATACCTTGCTTCTTGCTTTAAATTTATCTCTTCAAAAACACCCTTCATAGAATTCTTAACTCATTATTCTCTTTGCCTATTCCTAAATACCTTTCTCTCCTCTCATGTTCATCTGACATAATTTTATTTGTTTCTGCTTAAATAAACATCATTGATCAGGCAGAAACTCAGTACACAGGAATTCATTTATTTCTCCAGTCATTTTTTTTCCAGAAACACCTCTTGCATGTTTGCTATATTTTCAATAGATGCATCACTTACTTAGAGTTGTTTCTGATTCATTACCCAGCAAGACACACTTCAAGAGGGCAGTCAATAGTTTCTGTACCTTTCAAGAAGGAATAACTAACATCATTATTTTCTCTTTATTTTAAAAACTGAGGCCTTTTTTTTTTTCAGGATGAGCTGGTCTCATTTTTTCCAATTGGTAGCCAGCTTCCCCTTGCTTATTTATGTCAATGAGTTGTCCAAAGGAAGAGGATATTTGAAATACAGCCTGTCAATTAGGTTGTTTTATGTTTCCTTTTAAGAAGTTTTCTTGATCATTAATATAAACAGATTAATGAGAACAAAAGGATGTAAAAACAGAAGAAATAGTACTAATTAAAAACCACATGGAAGGATTTGACTTCACTAGTAATTTAAAATTTAAATAAAAACAAATTACCATTTTCTGTGTCCAAATAAGCGGGAAAAAAAAAAAAAAAAAAGATATGGCCTAATGTTGGTGAGGATTTATTGAAAGGGACACTCATATATTATGATTGGTATGTAGATGGATATACTTTCTTTGGAAAGAAATTTGGTAATATTGATCAAAAATGGCAATATTGGTGTACATTATAGCATAAACAGGAGCAGTGCACATGGAATATGTTATAGCCATTTCAACTAGGTTTTTAAAGAAAATGTAATAACAATGACATATTTTTAATATAATATTACCTCACAAAAGCATACTGAAAGTTGATTACATGATAGAGTAATGGGGAGATCATTTTATAAGCTATATCTATCTAACCAATGTACCCTATACTTGAAACTAATAATAAAGTAAAATGCTTAAAACAGAAAGTTGATTACAGTTTTTAAAATTATGACTTGTGCATAGAAATAAATGCTAAAATACATTAAAATATTAACAGAAGTTATGTTTGAGGAGTGGGCTATTATCTATTTTTCTGTTTTATCCAACTTTCTTTAAATAAAAAAGAAAAATATATACCACTTAGTATTAAATTTAGTACTATTTTCAGTACCAGATATCCCAATGACAGGTTTATCAAATTAATTGCTCATAATCAAGGATAATTTACTCTTTCTCTTTCACTTTCTCTCTTTCTCTCTTAATATATGTATGTATATATTTTAAAGACTCTGTGTATACATACACATATATATTCATGTATATATATTCAATGCATTTTACAATTTATGGAAGAAACAAAATATTTTCTTAGCATTAAATTAAAAAGTACTACATCAAAAATTGAGAAATGTTTAGTTTGATTTTTAATTTTAGATTGTACAGAGAGAAGTAGGCCAATGCTTTAAATAGTCATCACTATGATAAATGTATCAATAGGAAGGAAACACTAAATTCATATACAATATTTTACTTTTTTGAGTGACATAAGATTAGAGAACCCTTAATGACCTGACCCATATACAATACATTTCAAATGCACAGATTCCTACAACCCTCTACGTGTATGTGAATGTTAAATCTTCAGACCCTTCTGCTTTCATTCTAGTAACTGGGAACATGGACCATAGCCTGCATCTAGGACTTTTTCTGACAAAAAAGAAAGTGCATAATAACTCTCAGGTCTACATTTTTCTTTAGGTTCTGCAGTCATGGAATTACATACTAAAGTTGCTAACCTCTCTCTGGAAAACCATGTTTAGTTCATCATGCTTTTTGGTCAGCTGTCATAAATGATTAAGAAACCACCTACTTATGTATTTTCCTTGTTCAAGCTCTGGACAACTCAGTACCCCAACTGCCATATTTAATTGAAGCACAGGGAATAAAAGGAGGAAATATACTACAACGTTTACTGCATGGGTGCCTTTAGGTAATGGGATTATGACTGATTTAAATTTATTTTGTATATTAAAAATTTTATAATAAGTGTATGCCATTTTTCTAATTAGGCAAAGGCAGGCCTCACTGTTTCATGTATATATACGGACAAAGGATGAGATCAAGGCTTAACCTTTAATTGAACTAAGCCAGTGTGTACTGTTTAGATCCTTAATTATCTAAGTTGGGAGTTTTCCTTCTGATAGTTTTGAACTCCTCCAATTCATTTTTCATGATCTTTCTTTCACACAAATTTAACCTTCATTCAGACACTTCCATGACTATCATGAATACAATTTATGGATTAAGGCACACAAAGTCTTTCATAGTATGATCCCTGTTTATTTTTCTGCATCTAGGCTTTATCGGACTGTTCCAGTTTTTTTTTTTTTCTTTTAATATGCCATATGATTTCCTGTGTCTATGCTGCTGCCCATGCCATCCCTTCTGTTTTTTTTTTATTTTCACCTGTTGTATACTTTTGTGTGTCCTTTAAGGAAACGTGGTTCAATATAATCTCACACTTAAATTTTGCTTCATACGCACAAAGGAGTTGATTTATTTTTTTCCATTGTACTTGGACACACTACCATAACACTATTCATTTTATTAACTACTTATATACACTAGGTTAGACTACATTTTCAGGTTTTCATCACCAGCAGCCATGAAGTAGTGTGGCCTCAGAGGATGTTTGTACATGAACACAGCACGTAAGATAGAAGATTGAACTTTAACTTTTTTTTAAACCTATTCTTACACCCTATTCCCCAATTCTAGCACTCATTCTATGTCAGTGAAGTTTACAATCTCTGTGCTATCTTTTCATTTTGGGAGGCCTTGAGAGGAAGCCTTTATTTTTCCCTCCTCCTTTGCAAGGATATCACAGGAAAGCTACAGTATTCCCCGATCTACATAGACAAATGACTTAGTGAGAACTTCCATAATGAGACCCTTTGCCTGCCAGATTGACTATGGGATTGAAAGGGCTCAAGTGATCCATTTCAGCTCAGGTGAAAACATGAATGCTCAAGTTTTAAGAATTTTGTGTGTGACATTTTAATAACTAAAAAAAAAATTGGCTAAGAAATAGCAGTTATATTAAGATCAATGTTTACATGTTTCATACATGTGCAAATCTAATGCCTTAAGAGAGATATAAATAGGCTACTTTGCTCCAGTTGTATTGTACTTCATATTACTGGATTGCTTTAAAATTTGAAGACAAATAATGCAATAGTAAAAATGTAATATACCACATTATTAACTCAAAAGAACAAAATGAAAACAATATAGATATGTTTACTTTATATTTGTGGAGAAAAGTTTATTCTGATGTCCATTTTACTATACGTGGTTTCTACAAGTAAAAGCTTTTGAGCCTTACCATTGTTAGGTTGCTAAAGGTAAGTGAGATTTCTAAGGTTGTCTGCTGTGTCTAGGTCATTTCATTCAGCTGCATAAGCAATTCTTTTGATGGACGTCTGGTTTTCTACAACACCAGCATTATTTCAGCAGCAGAAGGTAGTGTTTGATATGTTGCAATTTGTGTTCCATGTCCATAGAACATCTCTGGACATCACGGACATCACCTCGGGAGGAGGGGTTAAAAGGAGGGGCTGTGGTTGAAGACATTTAATGACAGAATGAATGGAAATCCAAAGATCACTGTGCAATCAGCCTTAAACAACTGACTGCACTCTCCTCTCCCCAGCTTGCTTTCACAGTAATTAAAAAAAATATAACAAAATCCTCATAAAATATATGCAATTTCATTTAATTGTAGTCACAAATCAACACTTCAAAATGACAAGGATTTTGACAGCTTGCAAAGTGGCGAAGGTCCTGAAGACTGGTTTTGGCTTGACCAATGTGACTGCATGCTCTCAGTGGAAATTTTCAACACCCGGCATCAGGCTCCTTTCTGTCAAGGTAATATTTCCATGTTCATTGCTCCTGTTAAAATTGTACAGGGATTAGTGTAGTGTAAAGCAAATACAGATTTGAATGTAATTCTGACGTGCTTATTTATTCATGTTTACTATAGAACTTACTGATTCACCTGATGCTCATTTCTATCTGCTCTGAGTAAAACTACAGACATTTTCACCTCACATAAAAGAAAGGTCACGATTCCTGTTAACATGTAAAATGTAAGTGTTCTGTTTAGAAAACACATATTTTTAAAGGCTATCAGAGAGTTCTGTCTGGGCCCAGACACTGTTGCTCACGGTTTGGGTTCAAACATGGAGTTGGTTTTATGTTCATGAGTCACATCATAGTAGGTAGCGTGTTAAGCCCCTGTTCTGTACTGGCTCACTGTAAAGTTTTCCTTTTGGAAATGTCATATTTGGGGAAGAAAATTTGGAAGAAAAATATCTATATAATTTTGATATTTGCAGATTATCATGTAGGCATTGATTTTTTCTTTTACCTCTTAGCCTTTCTTTAGGTCAAATCTCTGATTTTTATTTTGCAGATTAAGACATGGAGACAATTAGTAATGATCAGTCCATCCTTCTTGAGTGTATCTAAAACTGAGAAGCAGTTATAGGTTCAAGAAGGGAATATTAAATGCTATTGAATTACAAAATCCAGTAGGAACTTCTGTTTTTCTCATAATTTTATGAAGATATTTATTACCAGAAAAGTCTGAAATTACTCCCCGGGCAATTTGTCCATTAAAAATCACACTTGGTGAATATAAAGTTTAAATAATCACAGTAGTTCTTTAGTAGTAAGAGCTGTAAAAAGTGAAGTAGAAAAAAACCCAAACAATCTCTATTGATATAAAAATAGGTTCTAATAGCTTTGAGCATGCTCCTTATATTTTGTGTGGTCATTGGGTTGGCTAAACACCCTCCGAATGCTTCTACAGCTTCTACTTGCTTAGGTTGTTCCAGTCAGAGTTCAATATGGTTTTAACTCTGAGTGACATCTGCAGGGCTCAGCAAGCTCACAGATTCTCATTGACTTCGCCACTGATAGGAATGAGGGAACAACAGGAGTAAAAGCAAAGGAACAGAGAGATATACAGACAGAGAGCCAGGAGGTGAGGAGTGAGGAATGAAGTGTGTGTGTGTGTGTGTGTGTGTGTGTGTGTGTGTGTGTGTGTGTGTGATGGGGGAATGCCTAATCTCAGGAGAAAGTATAAACAGCTATCATTTTAAATTAAAAAACCCAAGAACCACAATTTTCTAGACCCAGTTTGTAATAGGAGAGCTGAAAGTAGATATGTTCTAAACCATCATCAAAGATACAGAGAGTAGATATAAACTATAAAAGTGAGTATCTAGTTTCAGTTTAATGTTAGTAATATCTCAAAGGTACCCGTATATAACTTCAGAGAAAATAAACTGTAATGAAAATAATATTGCCTAGACTAAGATGTGTCTTCTAAGACTTCGAGGTTGTATCTCTTGGAATCTCTGTCTTTTTTTTTTTCCTCACAAAAGTATGTAGGTAAAAATAGGTGTATCTTCATCATGCATCAGAAACAGAGGAATGAAATAACCATACACAATGGTGTAGATGTGGCTGAGATAAGAAGCCAGTTCTCCAAGATCATAAGTGCTCAACACAGCCTTAACTACACCCGCAACAAAACTCTTTTATTGTGTGGGTGGACTGCTGTCAAAATAGTTCTAGCTTGTGGTGGCAGATTTGTTTTAAGGGTCTGCCAAAGTTTATAGCTAAGAATGACAAATTTGCAGGAGGAAAAAGCCATCAATTCATCATCAATTCATGGTGTTAAAGCCATTACTCACACTCAGTCATTTCTAGCCAGAGTTTTGGAGGAAATAGTTCTTGAAATTCATAATAATGAGTTAAAATTTTATACAGCAGTCCAAGGGGACTTCTCTTATTATTTACTTATTTTGAAATAGACATCTACCTAGTTGTATTTCTACCTTTACTCTTAAAACTCAACTCTCTTAGAAAAATATATCCAAATTTAGTCTTTTTAGATGGGCATCATATTTTAAAGATAGTAAAATCATTACGATGTAGTTATATAATAGTTAGTGAAGGGTAGCGAGGATAGTCACTAAAGGTTCGCTGCGTTATAGCTATTATGGATAGTAAATGGATTGTGGAAGAGACACTGATCAGGTCTGTTAGCACTGCCTTATAAATTGGTTGCCTTTTCAGTGTCTTCGGACATCACTTTTTCTTTCCCCTTGGTGACAGAGTGAATGGGTTTGATGATAGCAGTGATGCACCTTATTTTTTATGTGACTCTTCCTTGCATATTTGTTTATAGAGCACACCTTGTCAATAGACACAGTTGTATTTCACTTACAGGGAAGAGGGAAGAATTTCAAGGTGCTCTACATTTTGAAGAAATTAGATATCAAGTGTATACATGATCAACCACCATAAAATACGAGTTTCAGAGACCATAATTTTTTCCTATTAGTATTAAAAATGTTCAGTGCTTGTTATTAAATTCAACCAGTCGTAGCTAGGTAAAGGAAAACACACTGGATGGGAATAAAGAGATCTGGATTCTAATCCCTCATGCATTTATTAATGTTCTGAACTTGGTCAGGTCACATATTTTCTCTGAACCTAAATTTTGTCACCTGTAATGTGGACACGATTCTTGCTTTACTCAAAGGATTGTGTGATCATCACACATGCTCAATGCTTAAAAATCTATAAAACACTTTAAAAGCAAAAACTGAATACTTACAAAAATCCTATTGTATGCATTTTAGCTGAAGAACTTAGTTGAGTTAGAGCAGAATTTCTCCATGCTATTCATGGACTACAAATTATTACGAAGAGAAGATCTCTGATAAAAATTTCTCAGATATTTGTAATGATAATTTTTTCACCTTTAATATTAAACCTATCTCTAGGACAATATTGCTTATAATCAATTAGACTCAAGGACTATGAAGCAAATAATTATTTTTTCCACTATGGTGAATTCAATTCTAAAAGTTGTACATTCTCATATCTTATTTTTTAAATTAATTACCTCATTATTTAACAAATAAACAAGAAACTTCTACTCTGAAAGTATATAGGGAGAATAATAAGTGGAAATCAGTGGATAATTAGTGGATAGTCTACTTCAAGAACTTACAAATTTAAAAATTCTGTGTTCACAAGTCTTGGAAAGTCACCAAGAATAAAGTTTTATTTTTACTTGCAAACAAATTTGGAAATTGAAGGTATTAAATTAGAAATGTTACATTTCCCATGACTAGAAAAGGGTTCAATAAGCACTGCTTTGACCATCAGTCCACTCATTTTTAAAAATAGTGACTTGTGTTACAATTAAGGCAGGAACCTAACAGTCCAAGCATCCTTCCCTCTGGTATGTCAGGTACAAATGAGTCTCAGAATCATTATTACCTTTGAAAGTTTTCATTTTGTAAGATATTATATTGATTCTAACATAGAAGCATTTATTTAGCTCAGTCTTGAGAAGCTGTTGTGGTATGATTAGGATCGGCAAGAGTACGAAATCTTCTGCAATCAAAATCATTTAATTATATTGTAGTAACTTTAAGACATTCACAGGAAATAGAGTTTGGAGCTCTGTACATGTTAGAGGTGGGAGTAGGGGTAAGGTTAGCATAAACTTTCAAAAAAAACCATCATATTAGACTTTTACTACATATAGGTATGTTTTAGGACTGGATTTCATCCATGATAATCCAATTTTTGAAATAATAAATTATCTTTCAATCCCAAATGAGCTGTTGCAGAATAAGTTTGAATAGTTGAGCAACTTTACATATTTTTGGTGGACAATATTTTTCAATTGGGGGTGGACTCTCTTTTGAACATTTTTGTTTATGTACTCCACTTTTTATGGCCCTCCTTCCTAAAGTATAGACTCATTCATTTGTCACCAACAGTGCTTTAGTATTTTGAGCTTCTTGCCGTAAAATCCTTGGCAAAAGTATAGTTGAACAGGGCCTAAGCTAGGGTGGGGTAAGGGCATTAGAGAAGTAGGCTGTCACTGCCAAAGCCACAATGTGTCTTCCTTTTATGTTGCGCCCAACGCCTCACTTCTCACCCTGGTCCCAGCCCTGGGCTAGAAGCTAAGACTTCAGGCAGGGGAAATGCCAAAAGAGCTTACATTAGTCTTGGCCTCATGTTTCTCTCTCTTGCTCATGATGCCTCAGGTTTCCATTGGACCATGCTTAGCCAGATTTACTGATGATTTAAAGGCGAACTTAGATCTCACTGCTGTGGAAATACAGCAAATACAGATGTCCTCACATCTTCATTAGACTTACTTCATATTTCCAAGTTGTACAAAGATTGGGGGTATCGTAGGTTTCTAATACCTCTCAAGCAATGGTCATACCAGAGCTCACTTCAAGGTTTTAGGAGTTTGCTACGTAAGACTGAATGACCTTGATGTGACCAGTATTTCCCAGGGTCTCTGCAATACCAAGTATTGAAGAAGCCTACATAGGCCAGGATCAAACTTGGCATTGAACTCCTTAGCCCTAGTGATCTCAGTTTACACTTGATTTTCTTCATCTGACCTAAATAAGTTCAACTCATGAAAATGCTTTCAAGGTTTCTTTGTTCTTTTTCTTTTGTTTTCAACTTATATTGATCTTTTAAATTTTATAAGGAGATTATTGTCTAATGTAAAGTTCTTACAAATGAATTAATAGGGTGTTGTATCACTAAGAATTTTATTGAATAATTTTCTTCTATTATGTAGAATTAAACATAAGAACATTTTACTTTATTACTATAAAGTAAAAATTACTTATAATATTGGAGATACCGCTCAGATTTAGAACACTACCATATAGTAGATGCCAATTGTATGCTTGTTAATAAACCTATAATTTATAAACACATTTTGTAATGGAATTTTTCTGTGTTATATTTTATTTATAATGAGAAACATAACTAGAATAAAATTACTTATAAACTTGACTAATTTGTTTATAAATGTCCAGAACATAGAAATATTTAAGGAAATTAACTTCATGGTATTTTCCCCCAACATTGGCTTATGTTTAACCAAAGGCAGATGACTTAATATTAACTCAGGATGTTGTAAGGCTATTAACTTAGGGTGTTGTAAGGCTTAATTGATTGCTGTTATAGTACTTTGAAATCCTGAAATGTTGACATTATAACAGTAGAGAAGTTCCATTAAATATTCTAGACATAGCAAATTGTACTGTAATTCTGAATTTTAAGTATCCATATTTTGATACGATAACTGTAAGAAGGAAAAATAAAATATCATCTATCAATAAAGAACATTTTAATATTTTACCTTCTTACCATATTATTTGTTCAATGATAAACTGAAATAAATTCTGGCTTTTAGCTTCATTCTTTCTAAAATTTGAATCGAGTTTATTTTATTTCTTAAGAGGATGAATACTGACATGAACGAATAGCTAAGAATCATCAGGTAAGCCAGAAATCAAAGATGTTAGATAGCTTTAGGCCTTAGTGAAAATGGAAATAAACACATGGAGCTTCTACTTTTTCTGATATGCATATAACTTATATAGCCAAATGATTTAACAGCAATTCCCATTCAGATTCTCAAAGTAAATCACTTCATTTTCACTACTGTTTTGAGGGGATTATCGTAGCTGTAATGTTTTATATTCAAATCTTTTATGAAATTTATTTCTAAGATAGCCGAAGCTTAACATCCAGAACATTTTACTGGTAAATTCTCATACCCAGGGGAATAAATAATGCTCTTCTTCCCATTTCACAGATGCGCAAGTGCTATAGTTAACACAAGGACATGGATGGATGTCTGTTTTTGTACGCAAACTGAAGTATACATGTAGCAAGTCTGGTTAGAATTATAATTAGGCCTAAAACACCACATGGGATTTTTTTTTTTTTTTTTAACGTGAGGCAACCTTTGGTTGACCTCACAGATTACAAGGACTTTGTCAGTTTGCAATCCCTTATTTTTTATTTTTTACACCTTTAGCACCTGGTCTTCCTGGGTGGTCTCCCATCCAAGTACTAACCAGGGCTGACCCTGCTTAGCTTCCAAGATCAGGCACCACATGGATCTTTTTAATTTGTCATTTTTGTTACTGTGCTTACGTCTGAAGCCATAGTTTAACCTGGCTTCAGAATGCTGTAAATCATTTCTCCTGTTGTAATTTTATTGCTTACTCAAGAGCCCATTTATATACCGAGATTTAATCTTAATATACAATAAATTAAATTTTTTTCTTTCCTTTTTTGGTTGCATTTTGAGAACAGATTTTTTAAATTGAAGAATCAATAAGATTCTTGCTTTTTACGGTCATTAGTAATTCTACAAATAGGATATTTTAGGGCATTGGTAGTCAGAGTTGATGTATATCTTCCTCTCCAATCAAAAGAGTATTATGTGTTTGTAACAAAGTGTGCTATTTTTCAGTTTTCAATTTGTTTCTTTCCCATACAGACCTGTAAGCTCCGTATATGCAAAAGTCCAACGTGTTAGGTGTTTGCTATAAGCAATTTTAAACTGCAAGAAAAGTCTCCTTTTGACTTGTTTTCAGTGTTGTGAACAAAAAGATTCAAAGAAAACTGGTTCAAAGTAAAGAATCAATATTCTCAAAGCTAGCCCAGAGTGATGCTGGAATATGGAACAATAAGGAACAATGAGTGGATGATTTTTAATAACATATTACTAAATGCAAAGGAAAGGCCTAACAACAATGATAAATACCAGGCTGTTTCAAAAACGTTTATAGGTTAAATTATAAATTGTGTTTGAATTTTGACAGTTACTTCTAAGACTAAGCCCTCTAAATTAGTTGAGCATAGCACTAGGGACATATTTTCAAAGCTTTTAAAGGGGAATTTAGCTGTGTGACTCCCATTAATAATTATTGCATTATTCTTGTCCTGGGAAATGCTTTGAAACATCTACCCTTTTAAACTTGATCTCAAACTGAGAGTATTAGAGTGTAAAATCCCCGTTATTTATTTGCGGTCTCATAGAGCTAATCAATCATCTTACTAGGAAATGAAAATAGACCCATAAATATTGGTTTACAATGAATTTTAATTTTAAAGAAAAAATCAAAAGCCCTAAAGCAATGAGATGTTTGGGTGAAATATCAAATCTGCTTGCAGTATCATATCTTGGAAATGTCATTTAAAAAAATGCATGACATAGTACAAAAAAAAATGATACCAAAATCCACAGTAGACAAACCGACAAATAAATACTGAGAGAATTTATTAGAATCTCTGCTTATATTGCAACTTCCCTCACAAAAATGTATTTTTATTAAAAATTACTTAAAATTTGTGAAAGAATTACACCCCCAGGTTTTACAAATATTAGAATGTACAAAATTCAAAGATTGCTCAGTTTATTAAAATGCTTATTTTAAAAGTAATATAAGGATAGGGATCATATAGAAACTTATGTAATTCAGTTTAACTTAGAAAAAATAAAATTGTAAAATAAAAAATTAAAGATAGAGTAATTACTTATACACATGAAAACTTCATTTTAGCCATAAATAGTATGTGTGGAAAAATCTATAATCTTATGGATGCTCTTCTTTTAAATTTGCAGATAAAAGTAATGTTTAGTATTACTAGAACATGGAAACAACTAATTTCAATCATTAAACTTCAAAATCATATAATGTCGCAAAGAAACACAACTTTTGACTACTTATTTTATAAAGTAACTGGTTTCCAGACCTATAATATCTGTATGCACCAGGCTAAAGAAAATCAAACTATAAATATAAACTAGTTTTAATATATTTTCCTTGCTATCTGTATTGGTTAAAAAACCTTGCCCTGTTTGGGAAGGGAGGGCCAGGGAGAGGCTTGTTTGTATGTTTGCAGCATAATGACACGGATGGGAGAAAAACATAATTCTGAAGAGGTGGAAATATTAATTATAGATACAATTTATACATTGGTTCAAAGTCAACCAAGAGAAGGTATAAAGAAATCTCCCTCTCTCTTTCCGCGCGCGCGCACGCGCGTGTGTGTGTGTGTGTGTGTGTGTGTGTGTGTGTTTCATTTTAGGCAGTTGCATACTTACTCGGCTCCTAAAAGTAAATGCCTACTGTTGAGCATTGAGCAACTTGAGGTCACCATTAGCTTTGGACTAAGGACCTGGACCTTGACTGATGTTTAAGGGCTGTGTCTGGGCTCCTTCTTATGTTTTAGGGATACATGAAGAAAGGAAAGCACTCAGGTGTCCTGCAGTGCTTTGCATGTATCTGGTAGTTTCTGAGTTAGAACCCCCACAAATAGCAGAACTTCATTTCTTGAGACTCTCGAAAGCCTCTGGATTCTTGCCCAGACTTTGAATTCTTAGGACCAGATGTGGTTTGAAAGGTGTTACTCCTCGGAGGTGGCCGGAAAAGATGCCCGTGAGAGGGAGACTGAACCACCAGTATCTTACTATTAGACCTACTATCTTGGGGTTTGAAAGATTTGTAAGACTGACTATTACTAGAAAAATATTGAATTAGAAATCTACATTTTAGAAAAGAGTTCAACCAAAAATAAGACAAGTAAATTGAGAATTGAAAATGTGATTAAAAGTAAAAATTATATCAAGTATAGATGAAAAATACATGCTTAATATTTTCAGTATTTAAAGAAATGAGAGGAAAGACGTGTGTGGAAGAGAGTATATGCTCGTATATTTTCTGTTGTAACCTATTCTCATTTAATGATCTCATTATTTAATCATTTAGCAGTACTCTGCTAAAGAGATTATCTAAAGTAATTTTACTAAAGTGTGAATAAAGATTAATTATGATGTAATGGCTTTATAAAAAGGAATTGCTATATGCACTTACATGTCTACTTACATGAAAGAGAAAATAGTATTGAAACAGGTGTTCTTTATTCCTTACCTAGTCTCTCAGGAAATAGCTCACCACTTCTCATCTTTGAGAGTAGAGCCTAAGAGGATTAGCCTAAATATGATTGGGAGCCAAGTAGGGGTGTGATTTGCAAGCCAGTTAGTTTGTCCCAGAGAAACAAAAGCAGAATTATGTAACATCTTTATCACCTGAGAGTCATTCATTCATTCATTCATTCAATCAATTAGTATTTGCTAGGTTATTTCTACTGGTAGGATTTTAGGGGTGATAATTACCCCTAACCTCTAAGTTTAGAATCAATTGGGAAATAAGACATAGCATTCAAGCAGATAAAGAGCTAAGTATCAGCTTTTTCACTGTTAATCACCGGGCTTAGATCTATAACCAAACGAGCTTCTCAGAACTCCCACTCCCTGAGTCAAATGTGTTCTTTCACAACTGCAGCTCTACCACCTTGATGTACAACTGAGAAAGGTTTCTTCAAAACAGAGTTAAGGAGGGCTGAGCTAGTCTTGCTCCATTCCATTTCCCAAGTCACCAATCACTCCTATTACTTCTCTTTTGTGGACCAGGGGTTAAATGACCTTTCCAATTTCCCTGAAAATTAATTTAATGGGCCAAGCTATAAATTCAGAGAGGTACAAACTGGTTTCTGCAATTACCCACTATGTGCCAGACACTGTGTTATGTGTGGGTGATACTGTGTTGGACAGAGAAGGCAGGCTCGCTCTCGTTGCTGTTGTCTAGTGTTGCCTAGAATCTTATTGGGTAAATTAGTCGTATACTTGGAGATAGGGTAGTGAATATAAGTGCCAAATTTTATTTACTTTTAACTTTGGAAAAGAAATTTTTCATTGTTTATTTGCTTAATGTGCAAAGATAATAAAGCTTGGGTTTGTAACAAGAGGTAGAATTTAGAGAGGCAGAAAGAAGAGAGGGCAGGAATTAGAATAAGAACTTGGGCTCTGCCCAGTGGCTCTTCAAAGCTTGTTTTTTTTCCCTAAGTCTTCGAAGGTACCTGCAGAATTGACCTTTAATAAACAATGATCAAGAATATACATCAAAACAAAACTAAGCAAAGAAATAAACCGAAAAAAAAAAAAAACCTAGTGAAATCCATATTTCAACAGGCAGGATATGGGAGGGAAAGAATCAAATGGCAAAAAGTGGAAGAGGTTGTCAAAATTGTTCTCTCCAGCTCAGCGTCATTTATACTCCCTCCTCTTCCCTTGAACAGAGCAGGATTTCAAACAGTCCCCATGATTGGAGTGGATGGGGCCAGGGTAGAGTGAGTGGTTGAAGCATAATTTGTTTCCCTCAAGCATCTGCTCTTCTCACTGGAGAAGTCTGCCCTCTCCATACTTAAAAAAAAAAAAAAATTGTTCCTTGAATGGATAGAAAATTATGCTCTACTCTTACCCTAAACTACCGTTGTAAACTGGTTTGCAATTTAGATTATGAGTATATAAGCAAATTTGGGTAATATTTATTGAGGGAATATTGTAATATATATTAATATATATTTTCTCTGAAAACAGATAGTTATTTTATTTTTCAAAATCAGCAGTCAAAAGCATTTGCCAAATTCAATATACCTGACCTTTTCAAAATGAGATTTCCCAACAGAAACTTTATATTCTGTTTCCCCTTTTAGTAAAGTTCTTCTTGTTACTATTAGAGTACTGTGTATGTTTGGGTTAATAAATAATAGTAAGTGGAGGAAAATGATTGATTTGCATTTGATTAATAAAGTTGTTTAAATATCTCTTAACTGCTAAGCTGAAGCCTAAGACATATACCCAAAATGTCTTGTTATAGTTCAGCATTTTTATTGTCAATTTGGTTGAGTCGGTATGAACAAAGGTAACAATAACAACCTTTGCCTTTGAGGCACTTAAATCTAAAAATAGATAATGAATTAAAAATTAAATTATTTATTGGCTATGATCTTGAGATTTGAAGAATATTCTTATAATTTTATATGCATTTAATTGGCGATGAAGAATTATACTATAATTATTAGTTAAAATTTACCAGTGTACTGTATACCTGAAAGCAATATACATATATAAAAAAGAGAGAAAACAGCTGGGGAAGGTAGTCAGTGCCTCATCTTTCAGTGGTACGCAAACAGAGATTGAATGACTGACTGATGAGGGTGCAAAAAAAAAAAAATTAAGCCTCTAAGTGAATCCTGTCACACATGGGATTTAGTTTGCATGAAAGTTTCACTAAAAAAGTTATTGGAATATTAGTAGAAGATCAGAGGGGAAAAAGTTAAACTAAGAGCTGTAAGAACATATTAAAAAGAAAAAAAGTAGCCAGGTGCAAATAATGTTTCTGTAAGTATTCATATTTTGGAAGGAGAAAAGTTGTTCTCCATATCTGGTGAGAACAAACCAAAGTAAAATCCTTCTTAGTTCTATCCAGAGGGAGTCAGATTAAATTCACCTTAGAACTTGTTGCTTGCTTGTATTTCTCTGTAATGATTGACTAAGATAGGCAGCAGCGAGTTAGATTAGAATTTCAAATAGAGCAGCTGAATAATACATGTTTATTTAAATAATTTTGATGATTAAGAAGTAAATAGCTTTCAGTGTTCAAAATAACTTGTGATCCCTTTGAATTTGATTTAGATTTTTCACTTGAATTTGCTATGGCAAAAATATTTGCGAATAATATGAAAAATTTAAAATAAATTTTCTTCAATATTCATTTGTGTAAATTATTCTAAAACTAAATAGAATAATACAGGATTCCCTTATTTCTATATTTTAGAATACTCTAGGTAAGGAGAACTTTCTCATTCTTTTTCTATTTTGCAAAATGAAATAAGAACTGAAACTGTTATGTATTTCAGACCATGTCAGCTTCTTTCATGTGGAATACCTAGTAAATTGATATAAATAATCCTTATATTTGGAATTATCATAATTATTTATCTTAACTCTGAACAATATATATTTGAACACTCATACACAGGATACTCAATATGCAAATTCTGGTGTAACCATCAAATTACCTTTCCTTCTTCACTCCTTTACCCTCAATGAGACTCACATCTATTTCTCACCTTAGTATTTTTACATTATGAGATTACATGTAAGATATTATAGAATGGTATTATTAGTTAAACATAATGAAAAGGCAACTCAAAACGGGCATTTGATTATTTTTTAAAATCATACTTAGAATAAACTAAAAACTAAATGTATGATAACACTTCTCAATATTTTTAATGTTATTATCTTTAGAGTGATACTCAATGATTCTTCATCCAACAAAAATTAAAATATTATCTGTCCTGTGCTAGGCACTGATACAGACCCCTGAGGCTTACCATTGAACAAAATGCTGACCTAATACACCGCCCACGTGAAGTTCACTTGCTGGTGGGATAAGATATTTTAAATAAGACCCTGGATGAAATATTGGGAGACAATGAGCGCTAGGAGAACAGAGCAGATTACAGAGATCCGGGGCTGGGGGCATATTGCCATTTTAAATAAGGGGTCAAGGTAGTCTCGCCCAGAAGATGGATGGCATTTGAACAATGACTTGAAGGATTTTAAATTTTGGACTTGAGATTCAAAATTTGACATGACTTTCTCTCTTAAAAATTTTAGTTTTATTACTTAACACATGGATGGAAAAGAAAGAGTGAATTATTTTATTAAAGAGAAATTTTCCGTAAGAAATGATATTTTATGCATCTTTGTATCTTCAAGGGCTTCAGTGATGTTCTTCTTGAGATTTCCTCTATTTTATCATCCATGCACATATCCAGCCCTTTTACTACCTAGGAGGGCTAGGGACATTTACCCATGCATTTCCAGAGCCTGGTGTGGTACTTGGCACATATTGTGACTTGAATGTCTAAACTGTCTTATTGACATGTTTATTTTTATTAAACACTTAGGGACCACATCAGGATAAAGGTCCCTTATTTTGTAGAACTCATACCTATATAATGTTTTGGGTACTTTTCTGGACATTCTACAAGTGTATATATTTCTCTTCATTAAAATTTCCTTTGGATTTTCAGCATTCAAAGTACCACAGGGCTCTGGTAATAGGCACTTAATTTTACAGTCTAATTCTTAGGCTATGGACTTCTTTCTACTAGGACTGAGGCTACTAAAATATCTTATGACAGTAACAAGGTGATTTCTTTTGGACTCGTTGGAATGAAATAGCATTTGGGGAATTGTTAGCTAGAAGAGGGGATTCCGAATAATGGCTCTTTGTTCAAAGTTCCTCCATCAATTTATAGATAAGTCAATTGGCACTCATCATTTTAAACTCATCGGAGGCCAATGTAGTTAAGTGGGATATAAAGGGTACTATAGGCAATAAACAGAAACCTTGTAACAGTATAATGTGTAGTGGGAAAGAGGATCGGAAGATCTATAAACGCTGCCAAAAAGAACAGAAAACATAATTAAAGGAACAAAAAGACATACTGAACACAATCTCAGGGACTATTTCAGGCAACAGTAAATGTTTCCTCAAATATATCTTTAAAAGGTAGAAAGCAAAGTTGAAAACTAATCCTATGGAGAGAGGAAGAAAAATACCAAATAGAATTGTAGAAACAGGCTAGCAGGAGGTAGGTTTGCCTACATTAATTTTTGCCTTTAAAAAAATAAGTAGAAGGTGGCTAACCCATAGATAAGCCAATCTGAAATTCTTAGGTAAGAAGAGGATAGAGAAAAGTAAAAGAAAAATATAAACAGAGGTGATATTTAGGTAGGATGGCTCAGAGTAGGGTGAATAAACTGGTACTTAGAAGACAATTGAAATTTGCAGTTCACACACATTTTGTGAACAAAGTATAGTTAGTTTAGGTGCTTTCAAAGTTATATATTATTTATTCCTTCCATTATTTTTTCCTTCCATTTTCTGGAAGTATGTAGGTTATATGTGACTTCCTTGAGAACAGAAAATAATATTTTCAGTAGAAAATATTTTTTGACAGTGAGTTTTCATTAGTCAAACCAAAGGGTTTCACCAGTGAAACACACCAGAGCTACCCAGGGAATTTTCCCAATAAATGTACCCTATTGAGAACCAGCAGCTTAGACATTTGGAGAGCTCATAAGAGTCTTGAGAAATACTCTGGGCATTACCACTCTCACTTCCTCAAATCATCAACCTCTGTCTTGAATTATAAATAAACAAACAATAGTTGACAAAATAAAATATAAAATAGGAATAGTATGTTGGTAGAAGATGTGACATGCAAGGGAGATTTCCTGGATATAGGAGCAGAATTCAGAACAACGGATTCAGCTGATTTGGTAGGGGAAGTCTTGTCATCATTCATATCACTAACGAATGATTGTGTTTCCTTTGTGTTAATTCCAAAAGCTTGTTTAGCTTAGTGGCTGTGAAGATAAACCATAACTATTTAAAGATAAAGTGTCAAGCTAAAGATCTCGAACAGTGGTTCCAAGGCTGTAGATAAACCTTTACCACAAAGGTAATTTGATATGTCAAGAAAAGGGCAAAATTCTTTTGGCTGTCTCTGCTTGTGTGCACACACATAGATGCACTCGCACACACAAATGCATATAAAATGTGTAGCACAGCACTTTGTTCAATCTTTCTCAGACATATAAACTTGAAATCCATGCATTGTACCTCAGATTAAACAATACATATACACTGATCTGTTGAAAGGAGTATTTTATATATATTGATTTTATTAGGAAATACTAATAAAATTGTATATAAAAATGTGTATATAAGTTAATTTGTGTGCTCAGTACACATAAACACTCACATAAATATTATTTAGGCCCATGGTATATTGGTTTAAAAATAATCGAACATTGGTTTATACTAAAGAGTATTCATTCCTATGTCAAGAGACTAGTGTATTTTGAGCCTAAAAGAGGCATCGTATTTCAACAGAGATTACTATAGAAAAATGATGAGATTTTTGTTTGTTTGTTTTTAACACTTGAAAAGCTAGGTAGATATTATAAAGCTAGAGGGTCATAGAAACAGAGGTCTAGAAATCATTTATTGAGTACCTGCTGCATACCAGAGTGTGTGTGTGGGTGGCGGGGCAGCGGGTGAGAGTGGAGGTAGGTGGCAGGATCCAAAAGGATTAGACGCTATGGGTCCAGTCTTAAAAATGTATGGGAAGGAAAACAGAGAATTAGCGCGTTTCTATCTTTAATAACCTCAATCCTTGCAGAGAGAACAGCACAATGATCTCCTTTATTTCAATTATCTCATGGCCAAATTTGTTGCACCTAAATTCCTACTTGTATATCCAATTCTTGATTCTTTTAAAGCAAATCACAGATATCATATTCTTTGTCCTTTATTATTTTAGTATTTCAGTATGTATCTTTGAAACAATGAAGACTCAAAAATATTACTGCAATATCATCTTCAATCCTAAGAAATATTATGCTGAACATAATAAAATATAAATTTTTATACATATTTCCTCAATTATTGCAGGGCTTTTTAAAATAGTTTATTATTATTATATTTTTTTAGTTTTCATCTTTTTAAAAAAATTATTTATTTAAATTAGTTTCAAGTATACAGTACATTCATTAGACATCTATATAGTTTATAAAATGACCCCCTCCCCCAATTGCTCCCTCCCTCTCCTGGCCCTCCACCTAGTCATCATATTAACGCTAACTGCATTCCCCATCCCATGCTCCCATCTCTGTGACAACTATCAACTACTAATTTGTACTTCTTTAACCCTTCACCCCATTCTCCCAGCCCCTCAACCCCCCACTTCTCCGTCTATCACCAAATTGTCCACTACATTTGTGAGTCTGTTTTTGATTAGTTTGTTCTTTTTGTTGCTTAGAGTCCATATATAAGTAAAATCATATACTGTGTTTGAATTATTTTGTCCTATGGACTTTTTATAGTCTAGATTTTGCACCCCAAGGTTTAACACATTCCCCTCTCTCCTGAATTTTATAGCC
Organism: Eonycteris spelaea; assembly: GCA_003508835.1. Classification (NCBI taxonomy): domain Eukaryota; kingdom Metazoa; phylum Chordata; class Mammalia; order Chiroptera; family Pteropodidae; genus Eonycteris; species Eonycteris spelaea. The sequence continues at coordinate 4,648,483 of PUFA01000050.1, read as the reverse complement.
ATTGAGAGTTGGATTTAAATTGTCTCAACAATAGAATTTAGGGTATTTGTGAGAACTGGATGGTGCCTGCTTCTTAAATGAGTTTCTCTAATTATCCCTTTTCTAAGCCAAGAATTTTATAGAAGCTGGTTCAAAGATTAATACGGTGAAGTGATCAAATTCAGAATGCCTTATAGTTTATAGAGAGAACCAGACATGGATGTAACTAACTCTACTAAAAAGCAGAATACAATATATTTTGAAATGTTCCAGAGTGCTTGCTTTTGTATCAGTATTAACAGAGCATAAAGTTTCAGCTTCTTTACAGCCATAAAGCTGATGGAGAGGACAGCCCTTGGGACAGCTCCATCAAACACAAGAGCTCTGTGGAACATGATTTGATAGATAACCTTAAAGATTCCTTCTATCTCTAAACCTTAGAGTGATGATGAACTGTATGGTACAATTCACAATGTTTTTGCAAACTCATGAACTTCCCTTAAAGCTATGCTTGAGCTATGCTAAGGAATATTAAGGAGAAAAGATAGACACACAACATACCAGCTAAATTGAAGTATTTCTGGATTGTCAATAACTCTGCAAGTAGACTTAGAATAGACAATGTATTGACAGGCCTCAGTTCCTTTTTTAAGCAAAATAAAACATCTGCCAGTGACAAGAGTCATTTATTTGAAGAAAAGTGACAAGTAACAGGAGAGCAACTTTGAATCGAGGCAGTAAGTTTTCATCAATATATTGTGCATTTATTTAATAAGTTAGTATATTATACCTTTGGATTTTTTCAACTAGTTTTGCTTCATTTTTTGTATTCTGCTAAGAATTATGAATCTGTTTCCTTAGGCACAGACAGCACACATTGTCCTGGAAGATGGAACTAAGATGAAAGGTTACTCCTTTGGCCATCCATCCTCTGTTGCTGGCGAAGTGGTTTTTAATACTGGTCTGGGAGGGTGAGTAATGCTTCTATTCCAAAACTCTGGGTAGAGGAATAACTGGGTAATCTTACTCATGGTGGGAAGTTGAAATCACTGCATCAAATAATAAGCCTACATATTGTCCTGATGTTGCACGGCACCTGTGTGTAGCTTACTGCAGCCTGAAAAGAGCCACAGACACAGACTCCTCCCCGCGGCTGTAAATGAATGAGAACATGAACACTGGTGTTACCCTGAAAAAAAAAAAAAAAAGAACAAAATTTATTCTGGAAATATAGGGTGTAAGGACACAAGTTAGGTGAGATTACCAAATAGCAAATGGCTTCTGTTAGGCAAGGTATGGATCTGATTAAGGTGAAAATTGGAGCAGGGAAAAGGATGGGTAGCACACTCTGGTTCCATTCCATTAGTGAAGTTAAGAGTCAACTTCGCACATCTGATAGGAACTTCTATAAGGGGCTAAGAAATCCTTAGGTATTTTATACAGTTTTGCACTCAAGGCAACATAACAGGTACACTTATTGTCTTAACATAATCAGTGGGAGATCAGGTGCTCTAATATTTTCAAAATTTATCAGTTGAGACCCAATGTAGTATTTAAGATTTGCTAAGAGAATTACTGCAATGAAGGTAAGAGTGGTTACAGAAGCCCTGCAACTGTTCTTATCTAGTCAACAAATGTTTGTTCATCTGAGAACTAGGAGGCTGAAGTTCTGGTCTCAGTTCTAATGATAACTCATTATGTTGATAATGATATTGAGAAAATCACGTAAACTTTCTGAATCCTTTTTTCACACATAAACAGTGAGGGGGCTGCATCAGATAGTAATTTATAGCATGCAATTAAAAAACATACATTTATGAGTCTCTGAAAAATGACTAGATGGTTTCCAGAGGTTTCCATTAGAGATTGAATAGACTAGATTATAAAATATTTGATACATTTTTAAGGGAAATTCAGTTAGCCATATAAAGGCAAGGGGACATTGGTTAACTGATATTGAAGATATTGATTGACCAAACTTCCATTATATTATTAATGTCCATTCTTCTCTAAACTCTTGGCTCTCTGTTTGAAATGAAAAATATTAAATGGTTTTTAAAATAGTTCCCACTGGTGAGAACATTAAATTACACTGTATGAAACCTGTTTGCAAAGTTTTGCTTCACCAGGCAATTATTTAAGCTTTTTGACAGCACTAATTACTAGCTGTGTTAATATACCTGCCAACAAACAACTGTTTAATATAGATCAGAATGATGGAGGGCACTAGAGTTTTCTTCTCTGTGATAGATTACGGGTAATAAATCTTGTCACATCACAAAAGTCAAACAGGACCTGATAGATTAATTTGCTTCCAACACTGCAGTTCTCTAGGATAAGCTATATTTATTCATTTACTGGAGAGAGTTTTGTAAGCATATGTTTAAAGAAAATGGCCAGTTCTTTTACAGAGAGGAAGAAAAAAGGGAAGTAAAATTAAATTAGTTAAGATTTTTTTTTTGATGTAGAAAGAGGCATTCATTAATGAGATTAAACCACAAACCCTATTTTTCATTGCGAAATGCTGCCTGCTTTCATTCATTGTGTGGCTCACTCAGTAAGGTGGTTGATAATTAAGGGGGGGGTTGTTTTTCATCTTTAAGAAATGCATTTATATTGTGTATGAGCCTTGGCTAAAATAGTATCAGCTCCTGATAAATGAGGGGCATTTGAGAAATTAGTGAAATTAGATTGAGGTGTGGATAAATATCCACAGCACGTTAGTCACCTTAGGTAGGGGTTGGGAAAGACTAACTGTTCTGTTGACCAAGGTAGTTCTGGGAGGAGTTAGTCTGGATAGGGGTTGAAGAATTTAGGTTGACTACTGCCTGAGCTGAGCTTTATTGGTTTCAAGGTTGTTGATTCTTTCCCCTTCAGCACCTAAGTTCACTTTCAGAAGTAATCCACAAGAAAGATTTGGTTTAACTCTTTATGCAGAAAGTGAAGTAAGAGGAGCGGAACTTGAGGGAACCCTCATTGCAACGTACTCCAAAGTATGGAATAGCTGCGGGTAGCTCCTGGCATTTATGGAATGCTGTTTCTTAATTATTAAGAAGAAGGTTTCTTATTATTAAGAATATGATATACATGTATATAATATATATATTATATATATATATAATAAGAACACAGATATTCTTATTTTTCCCTTCTGCAAACTTTAAAATTAAGCCCTCCCTACTTCTATATAACTATTTCAAAATAGTTGTTTGGAATCTTTTAATTTAGAAGTCAGAAATGCTTCAGGTCAATTTTTGTGGAATTGATTTTTTTCTAAGTTGATAATAATAACTCTTAAACATATACCTCTTTCTAAAATTGAACTACTTTAAAATCAACTACTTTAAATATATATTTCATAAAAATTAACTCAGTGTTTTAAATGTTCAATAAATTTTAAAAATTTGTACCCATGCATCTACCACTGACATAATCAGAATACTCTTCAGTATCCTAAAAGATATTTTAAAAAAATCTTTAAATTTTTGATAGTTAATATGTTGGTGAAACTGGCAGCCCTCAACAGTAAATATCAATTTGGAACCAATCATGTCTGGTAGGCTAAGGGAATCTTCAGGACATCTGCAAACTTTAGAGTGATATGTTAAAAATTAAGACCCTATGGAATTTTTTAAAGACAAAAAAAATTAAGAAATTGAGGGAATGAGAATTATATGAGAATATACCTTAGTACTTAAGAGTCAGCTTTTCTTTTCATAGCAGTCATATCATGAAGTAAATTAACAAATTCTATCTTAAAATTCTCTAGGTTTGCTAATATCTAGAAACAAGTTTTTAGGTTTTTAATCATGTTCTCTAATTTTTAAGGGTTCAGTAATTAAGAACATGTATGTAAATTGTAGCTATACACATTGGTTTTTTTTGTCAGTAATTTTTTGGCATCTTTACCCAGGTACCCGGAAGCTATTACTGATCCTGCCTACAAGGGACAGATTCTCACCATGGCCAACCCTATTATTGGAAATGGCGGTGCCCCTGACACTGCTGCACTGGATGAACTGGGACTTAGCAAATATTTGGAGTCTGATGGAATTAAGGTAGTACCAGTGATGACTATTTCAAAAGTCTCAATTTCAAGGGGTATAATTGATTTATTTTAAGAATCTAGGTTGGGCAAAGTTTCTTCCTTAATATCATAATACAAACCATTAAATTCATGTTCTCAACCTCTTCCTAGGTATATGAAAATAATCTTGAGCATGGCATCGAGTTTTATTTTTCAGGGCACTTTGGATTTGTTCTTTAATGCCTTCGATGAAACTTGGCTTTATTTGGAAAAATGTTGTTAAAAGTCCAAATAATAACTATGTTACAAGAATTAGTAATGAATCACCTTTTACAAGGATTTTGATAATCAACCTGGTAGTAACTCTTTGCCTTTTAATCTTATCCTTTTTGGAGATGATAAGTCTAAATGTATATTAGATGATAAGTCTAGATGGTATGCCAGCCTAAAAGTAAACACATTAAAATTTCTTATTCATGATAGATTCGGATATATCTTAAAAATGTGGACCATCTAAACAATTCAAAAATTTACACATCAAATTCACCACTCTATTTTTTTCACCATTCTATTTTTGAATGAGTTGGCCTGATCATTTAGCTTAGCTCTGTTTCTCACAATTTTACCCAGATTTCTCAGTCACCTTTAAATATAGATTAGAAATAATTTTATTCTTTATGTACATTAAATAAGTAACTATTAATTAGATTACTCATGAATGCCATTGAGGTGCTGAGAAGGGGGATCCAGCTTAGTCTCAGGATCTGGCAAACCAAATAAGACTGTTCCCGCACATGATAGATAACTAAGGTAAAAATTATACAGTTTAAGAGAAAAATGTTGATCATCTTTTTTTCCTTCAAATATTCAAAAATTTAAGTCTCGTATCAGTGGACGTAATAAAGCTTTTTTAAAAAAAATGCAAACTGACCCTGAAGAAAGGTCATAAGAGTTGGATAATCTTTTGTGGTCACCGCTTTAAAATGACTGCCTGTCTTTCCAGGTTGCAGGTTTGCTGGTGCTCAATTACAGTAATGACTACAACCACTGGTTGGCTACCAAGAGTCTAGGTCAATGGCTGCAGGAAGAAAGGTGAGGAATATGATTGGCCATCCATCATCACCTAAGGATGATTGGTAGGGTCTGTGAAAATGCGCAAAGGTGTTTGTAGTTAAAGGGCAAGCGATGAAATGCATCGTACAGTTTGGTATCTTGTTTATTTCAAAGAGCAATTCCTTCTGTTATTACTACAGGCTAAATTGTCTGGATTCATTCTCTTCTGAACACCTGGGACCAGATATTTTCATTGCATCCACTAGGTGGCAGTCAACCATGCTTGGTGGCTTTTCTAATCCTGGAAAGGGGTTAGAGAAAATTTTAGAATTTTTTGTTCTCTCAAGCAACTTAACCTCTCCCTCCCCTTTTATCCAGGACCTACATGCGTAACTTGTGTCATAGGTTCTAGTACCAGCTCTGCCATTAACTAGCTATGTCACTTTGTGCCGGTTATATCATCGTACCATACTTATTTTTTGTTTTTTGTTCTTAAGGAATGTAAACAGATTGCTATTTAGTCTCTTTGAGCTTAAACATTATGCCTCTATGACATAGAATTATATATACTCTCATTTGAAATTATAAATAAAAATGGTTTTAAAACTTACCTTACATTCCTTATTTTAACTATTATTTTTTAATCAAGTAAGAGGAGTCTCTTGGTTCAAATGTCAGACATATTTAAAATTAATAGACCTGCTATATATTTATCTTCATCTCCAGTGTTGCTGTAGCTGCTCTTTGTTGAGTTGCTGCTGAGTTTGTAATTGACAGAATAATATTCTAGTAAAGCTCTTCCTCTCCAAAGAACATCTACCTATTGGGGTGAAATGTTGCCTCTTTCTGACTAACTGAAAAGTCTCGATCTTGGCTTCCTTGTTCTCATTTTCTTTAAATATCAAAAAAGATAAGAAGGTGTTTACATCATTTCCCAAGTCATCACTATTTTTTTTTTCAACTCTCTGAATTTATGTACAGACAGTTAAATTTTGAAATGGTCCTTTAGGAGGCTACCTCCAACACCTGCCTGACCTTTAATGTCTCCTTTATGTCCTTTAGGACACCTGATATCATAAGCTCCATGTCAGACATAGCTTACAAGCTTCATCTATGGCCTGTTAGTTTGTTTTGTAAATGTGCTTTGCCTCTCTTCCATGATCATGGACACGTAGAGTAGAAGAGGGTATAAGGTAAAAACCAGTTTGCCTCCTTCGATGTACAGATGAGGAAAAGCAGCATGCTCAACTGTCACTCAGATAATTGGTGGAAAAAAGCAATTACAATTGCTTTTCCTGATTCCCGACTCATTGCTCTTTCATTACAACACATCTGTCTCTATCTAGCCTAGTCAAAGGAAATAAAACAAATGGTGGCATTGCTTGATTTATTTAAAAAATAGGGAAATTTTATTACAGCATGACTACTTAACAAGGATCTTCAGAAAAATGTGTCGAGTGCCTACTGTGTGCCAGAAACATTTGGTTCAAAACATGGATTTGCATATTATTTACATATCATTGCTTAAGAAGTTCACAAATTCTGTTGTTTTGAAAATATATGTCTTTGTGTATATATGTATATATATAGATTATTGTTTAATATCCTGTGTTAAAAGCAACGAAACTGTAGCAGAAGATTGATGTTCAGAATTTTTCATTTTTTATTCTGAGGAAAGGCTTAGGTATTAAGAATCCTGTGCCCAACTGGAACAGCAATTTACCGTGTTCTGACAACATAGTCACCCTGGGTCAGAGAAAAGAAGGAGTAGGGAAATTATAAACTGCTCAAGAAGATAGATGATGCTAAGTTTGTAGCTTGAAAACAATACACTGGATCTAATTTCCTCCAATTTCACTGTCGCTACAATTTTTTTTATAGGTTCCTGCAATTTATGGAGTGGATACAAGAATGCTGACTAAAATCATTCGGGATAAGGTATGACCATCATCTTTAGCCAAATCTGTGTTTCTTCACACATATATTTTTTCCCTCAGTGCCCAAGGAATCCATTTTTATGTAAGAGAACAAAATCTGGCCAATTTCTGCCTTTGGGTTTTCTGTAATCTTTGTTTTAATTATTTCTGATGTAATTGTCAAGACTGAATACTTGATTGGGATGTTTGCCACCTAATGGATTTGAGATTAATTCACTCAGCAGCAGTTTATTGAGTACCCACTATGTGTTTTACTATCCAAGTAAGTCAAGGCCTTTGTAATTCAGCTCGTGGGCAGGGCTAGTTGAAGCAAGTGGAAAAGGTAACTAGTGCATGGCAAATCCCTAAATTGAAACACATACATGCTGGAAAATTGCAAACCAGGAAGCATACAGCATTGGTGAGATTATTTGTTTAGTTTTCTCATAGAAGTTGTCTGTAAAATGATGAGTTGTGTTTCATGAGTGTGCCGGATGAATCGCAGGTGTTACATCAATTATATAGTCTCTCCTGACACTGTACCAATGCCCAAGGTGAAGCAGGTAGGTTTATCCTTGCTTTCATATCTGATAGCTGAAACATCTGGACCCTCCTCTAAGAATATCTCTCACCTATGGCTTGCTTCGTCTTGTTATAAAAGGTGGACACTTTTTTTCCCCTTCACGATACTTCATATGCCAGACTAGAAGGAAACTTTACCTCACTGAAGTTAAATAAATTCCCCAAATCTGACTACAATTGTCTCATTGAATAATATTACATAAAAAAGAAAAAAAAATGGAATGTCAAAGTGAAAGAGATTCTTTAAGAAAATCTGTTGTAGATTTCTTGAATATATGTTGACATGGGATCTCTGTAAACAGAAGGAAAGAACAGGTTTGAAAATAAGAACATGGCTACATACCCATGACCAGGATGAAGACAGTGAGAGTTTATATGATCCTTTTGCTTCACCTCTGATTTCATTCCCTTCTCCATGATTTTCCTTGGCATGGATGTTAGTGAGGTTACATTTCCCAAGTGGATTCTTGCATTTTCTTAGCTCAATGATGTATAAACAATGATGAAACTACCAGAATGGGAAGGAAATAACATTGGGAAATTCATTTTAGGCTGCAGTATTGGCAGGTTGAATAGAATATAGTCAGGTCTATTAATTTAGGAAAACACTTTATAAGAACATACTGTAGTCTTCATATTAGTTTAAGATGAATCTTTCTTTTATCAGAGGCAGTTACATTTTAACAATTTTCCTGAAAAGCATAGCACAGAGAAAATTGTAGTATTGCTTATTATATTTAATTGTGAATGATGTTGGTTCATATTAAAATTTCTATTGTAGCTTTCAGTCTATTGATCTTTGGTTGAAAAGTAAAATTAAAATTCATTCAGCATGCTTTAAGAAAAAAAAATGAGAACAGAAAACCAAATTTCAAAATTAAGGATCCATAAATATAGATAAGGGATTCTGTGATTTGGATTATAAAAGTAAGTAGAGGTCATTATGAAAATTAATAATCCAGTGTGGAAGAGTAGGGTGTCTTTTTAGTTATTTCTTCCCCAGAGTTTGAGGTAGCACTCTGGTTTTAGTAATCATCCTGAAATAACCATCATGTCTCAATGGTGTGTGGGCACTTTTTACCTTCACTCACTCCCAAGTGACTCCTTCTCGTAAGGAACAACTTTCAAAGGGAAATAAAGACTTCAGTGCAATACTCTTCTTGGGGAAAGGCAAATCAATGAATCAGTTAGACTTTTTTCTTACCCCCTCAATCAAGTCTGACTTACTAAGTAAAATATGCCATTTTTTTTCTAAATAGGTCAAAATAGAGTTCAGTCATAAGTAAATCTCAAGATATGGCTAATAAGAAGAAAACATTTGCCATGTTCAAGCTAGCAAGGTTAATTTGTGAAAATTTCACAGAAGGCTAAACATTTTGAAAGTTCAGGTCCTTAGGGGCACCTAGATCTTAGCGACCTTAGCATTTCTAAAGCAGTGAATATTTTTGATGTCACCTTTCAAAGTTTATGACTTATATTAGCATTTTACATATTTGTGTGAATTAATTTTACTCTCACAGTGTAATAAATTCTCATTCTTTTCAATTTTCAGAAAAATTTTAGGTTTTTATTTTCTTTTTACTCAATAGATCGTTTTGTCCACGTCTCCCGTGAAAAATCCTTAGGTCAGATGCCCTAAGAAACAAGCACCCTGAATACTCAAATTTGTGCCAGGCTGGAACCTGGAGACTCAAATTCTAATGCCTTTGACTTTGCTTGCCCCAGGTGACTGTCTTAGCCCTAAATGAGCTAATCATACTTCTCAGAGTGGTTCTCAAATCTTTACAAATTGACGAGATGAAGGTCTTCTGCTTTTGGTCCTGAGTAGTTCTAAAGACATCAGAATCTCAAAGCAGCTGTTTTTTAAGTCCCTGTGAACTTACCCTGTCAGCACCTTCATCGTTCCTCCTTTTTAACTGTTGAATGTTTTAATTCGATAGGGCACCATGCTTGGCAAGATTGAATTTGAAGGTCAGTCTGTGGATTTTGTGGATCCAAATAAGCAGAATCTGATTGCTGAGGTTTCAACCAAGGTGAGAGCTTTTTCTTTATATTTCATAGTTTCGTTTTATTCCCTTCAGACCTTCTTTTCTTATAATATCAACATCTTCATCTAGGCGGAGGCCTTTTAGAAGTTCCAGAGTTGAGGGAAAAAATGGCCTCATAGTAGCTAAATATATATAAGAAACCAGTATATTTAAAGTTAGTAACTTTTACTCACAGGGAAAAATTTGATGCCCTGATTTAGAAATTGTTTACTATTATTTTAACTTTTTTTTTTCCTTTTCTGGTTCTCCAGCTCAAAATTTTAACAATGTCAAATAAAGTGGCGCTGAATTGCCAGAGACAGGCATAGTGACAATCAGGAGTCAGAGCTAATAGCCTGCCAGAGAGCCAAGGGCACTTTAAAGAAATCAGACAATAATCTGAGTCTGGGGTCATTTTGTGCAAGGAAAAGTGTTCCTTCACACACTGAAGACTTATTGTAACTTTTATAACTGCATTCAAAAATTAGCATTCATAATAATGACCGTGTCACCCCAAAGTGAGCTATAATTAGTGCACATTTACAAGAGGGCATAGAATAGATTTTAGAAAAACGCCTTTTGGTTTCGATTGAATATCTTTGAATGTAGGCATAAGTCTCTTGGGCTACAGTTTCTGTCATTGGGGAATGTGGAAACTAGTGGGACGGCAAGTGTGTGATCACTTTGGACAGAATCTTGTGGTATGGTACCCTTGGAATGCACTCAGCTTGCCAGAAGTGCATGCAGAATCGAGTGGGATAAGAGTATCAGGGAAAGCTCTGCAGAGGATTTAGGCTTGTTTTGTAATTTAAAAAACAATGTCATATGTTTGAGAGGGACAGAGGTATGAAACAAAATGGGTGTGTTGAAGAGTTATAGGTATTTTGGTACTGCTGAACCAAAGGGTTCACATATTTGGTTAAAGATGAGTAAAGATGGGCTAGGGTTGGTTCCAAAGGGTTTCGTGTCATTGGCTAAATCAACAAAACTGGAAACAATTGGGAATTCATTCAACATCATTTTGGAGCAAAGTAGACTGGATAAAAGAGTGATTAATTAGAACATTATTGTAGCTTATCAGTATAAAAACCCATGAGACCTTGGACTGAGCAGTGACAGCAAGGATAGAGACAATGAAGTGGCTTGGACAAATGAGAGAAGGAGGTAGCGGATGAGACCAATTAAAGATCGATCTTTTCTCAGCGATTTCAACTAGTTTGAGTGAGCACAGTGGTGATATCAACAGGGATTTGATAGGTCTATGGGATATCAATATGAAAAATTTTTTTAAAGAAATGTTTAGTGTACTTTGAAATTTAAAGGAGTCCTTGCTACTTTCTGCTTTTACAACATAGAACAGGGGGCATGACAGTTTTCTTTTCCTTGGTGTATTTGGTATGTATTTAGTTACCATTGTGCTTTAAATATAGAGAATTCAGGCCAGCTGAAACATCTTTGAAATGGTTGCTATTGGCTAGCTCTACCTTAGTGATTATTTTCACTGTAGGAGAGATGGCCACAGACTTCTTTTCTATCACCAGTGGGGCAACAAAACATCTCTCTCTTTAAAATGTTATTTTAAGTGGATGTATTCACATCATTTTATTCCTATATGCAATAGTTTCTTGTCTACGATAGTTTATGGTTTGCATGGTCCATTTAAAGAGGCAGCTCTTGTCTTAGAAGAAAATAATAACTAACATTTTTTGAATACTCAGTTAATTCTCTTTTAAAAAACTCAATTTCAAAGATAACTTGTCTATTTTAAATCAAATGTAACTTGTCCAAGATTTTATAGTTAGCCTCAACTTGAACTCCAGTGACTTCAGAATCTGTATGGTTAACCTCACGCTAGTTTTGCCTTTTTTTTTTTTTTTTTGGTGTGGTTTGACTGAAAAGCTTCAAGAAAGCTCCATTTCTAGGATCCTATTACATAAAGTCAAGAAGCTCTCTTAAGGCTCCTTGTGAACTTGGTTCTTCTCCACTGGCATCTGTCAGAGTCAGAATATATTTGCATATTCTGCTCTTCTGCCAGGGATTTCTCTCTCTCTCTCTCCTTCCTTTGCTTGCTTTCAAGAAGTCAGTGTAAAGGGTCAGTTAGCACTTTATGCCTTTGTGAAAACTTTACTGAATTACCCCATCTTTGTATTTTATGTCATTTTATAAATAGCTTTGTTATATTAAAAAAAAAAAGATCAAATTGTATTTAGCTCCTTGCAAAGAGTGTCTCTTGTCTATGGTTTGCTCTTTGAAAATAAAGGCCATGGTTTACTTATTTGAGTTCCCAACACTTACCATAGAGCCTTTCACATAGTACATGCTCAATAAACATGGAAGGAAGGAAGGAAGGAAGGAAGGAAGGAAGGAAGGAAGGAAGGAAGGAACAAAGCCAGTAAGTAGTAGCCAGAGTTGGTGGTAAAGATGTTACAGATTCTTTTTTTCTTCAAATCCCGATTACTTTAATCAATGTTTTGATGGTTTTATTATCTTCTTCATTATTAATGGAAAATTGTCATTATCGCTAATAACTTATGAGTTTTATCAATACTACTAATAATAGACTAGTTGTACTGAGTACGTAGCTTATACCAAGCATTTTTCTTAACACTTTACATTGATTAACTTTTTGAATCCTCGGAGCAATTCTATGGGATAGGTATTACAAGTATTTCATTTTACCAAAGGAGAAACTGAGATAGAGAGAGATTAAATCCCATTCTTAGGGTGAACAGCTACCAAGATTTATACCCAGGAAGGTTTGTTCCAGTGTCAGTCTCTTAAACATCATCTTATAGTGCCTCCTAACATATTAGAAATAATAATTATTAGTAATCATAGTCATACTATCATGGAATAGTATTCAAATACATTTCATAGCTTTACATCATCTACTTATATCTGTAAAGTGAAGATTCAAGGATACCTAATCAGCAGCTGTGAAATGTATGATAAGACAGTGGGTGAATGCACTCGAAAACTGACTGTTTGTATTGAGTATTCTATGCCCTACTGTGACAAAACCTCATTTAGGGTTTTTAGAAAGGATGTTCCCTCCCCCACACTTACTGATGCCTGTTTATTTGTGAAATGATTCACCTTGTGACCTAGCACCAAAAGAATGACAATGGAGAACATTTTATAAGGAAGAGCTCCAGCTGTGAGAAACTTATCACACCTGGGCATTTTTTTTTTTTTTAAGAAACAGTTATTAAAAGAGTAAAAATAGCCTGATTAGTACTGTGTCAGACTCAGAGAAAACACTCATTGATGTTATCTGGTATTCTTACTCTGGTACATGGAAACGGGGGCTGGGGTTTGGGGTCCCTGGGAATCAGTCCTTGGTTATATAGTCTTGATGTTCATGTTGATGTGGACATGTGGACATGTAGACATCATACGGAAGCATAAGAAATATGAGTTGTTAAAGAAAGTGAACTTTAAATCGACCTATAATTTTCTATATATTTGGAATTTGATTATGCCATATGTGATATTCACTTGTTTTTAATTCTAAAACTTGTCCATTCAAGTGACATGGAACTATTTTCCCTGATTTGTTTCAACATATTTTCCTGTGAAGTGGTTTAGTTTGAGACAGCGTAAATAAAGGCTATTTTTTCTTTTAGAACAATAGAATTTTAGAACTAAGAAGTACCTTGAGGATCTAGTCTCGTATATTACAAATGTGAGAAACATTGATCCTGGAGAAATTCATATTAAAAGAATTCTGTGGTTGGGGATTGAGGAGCTGGGTGAAAAAGGTGAAGGGATTAAGAAATACAAATTGGTAGTTACAAAATGGTCACGGGGATGGAAAGTACAGCATAGAGAATATAGTCAATAATATTGTAATAATTATGTATAGTGCCAGGTGGGCACTAGACTAACGGGGGGATCACTTTGTAAATTATATAAAAGTCTAACCACTAAGCTGCATACCTGAAACTAATATAAAATGATATTGAATGTCAACTCTAATTGAAAAATAAAAAAATAAAAAATAATTCTATGGTAAAACAGGTTGAAAATGCTGCATAATATGTTCCTTTCTTGGAGAGTCCTAACACAGATTCACATATGTAGTGTCTGTGAGGTCTTGCTTAACTTTTGCCATTCTGTATGGAGAGTATATAATGTGTTTGTTTAGGGACCAGCAAAAGGAACCTATCCATATTTTTATCAATATTAAATCAAGGGGAAGATTACAATGGTGAAAGCTGGCTCTGTTTCCTAATGCAAGTATAATTAAATAATTTCATTTTAACTGTAATAAAATGTATAGTTGCATCAGATTATATTTTGTGAGTTTTGTGTGGGTGTAGTTGATAATTTAATTCACTGTTTTGTAATTGCAATTTGATGTCGCTACAACTAGATGATAATAGTACTTTATTTTGTAGCAGAAACCAAAGAGTAAATCCATATTTTTTCAAATTATCTGATGAGAGGGATTATCTGTGTCAGTTGAGCAATAATTTCCCTAGATCATAGAAGGACTGGGGTATTTTCTCTCTAGAGTAGTCAGTGGGAGAAAAAAAATATGATATACTTTTTAAATTTGTCCTCAAGTACTGTAAAGATATGATTTTACATTCCATAGACTTGGTGGAGAGATACACATTTCAGTTAAAGTACAATGCTTTCAGATATCCGATTGCAACTTTCATCTAAAATGTTTTGCAAATGCTGAAATCATCCTAAAATCAGAATGTACTAACTAACTCTTAAAGCTGGAATCAGTGTGAGCACCCAGTCCTCTAGGCTCCATTCTCCCTATATTTCTATTATTTTTTCTTTTATGGCTTTGGAAAACTGTTTCTTGAGTAAATGCCTCCGAAAATGAATCTGACTCCAAGTAGTGCTTAAGACATAGGTAATGATAATTATATGCTCTGAGATCCTTTTATGAAGTCTACCATTTAAATGCAAATGATTGCACAGTAATCTACAGGGACCAGTGGTCTACACTTGCTTAGCAATTCCTCTGACTCTCACGCTGATTTTATCCATTCCCACTGCATACACCTAATGCACAATAGCTCTACCCCCTCCACACTTCATTGCAAGTTGAGGATCAAGTGGTATTTAAAACATGGTGTATCTTTTACCATATCTATCTAGTGCTAAAGTAGGCAATAATACTTGAAAATTCTATAGCTACCAGTTGTTAGTGAGGCAAAATATAGGAAAGATGGTTGTTAACTATGGAAGCAACCTATTTCTTAGAGATCATTGTTCTTACTGTAATCAACATTTTATATAAAAACAGTAAAGTATTTTTTTCTCTTAAAAAAGATAGTTTGTGGTCACTTGCTGTGCCTTTCTTACAAATCGATTATTAACTGCCAGTCATTTCCTAGGAGTTAACAACCAAACTGTCACCAATCTAAGTGCAAAGCATCTTCAGATATGCTTATGGTATTGATTTGTTGCTCGCAGCTAGAGTTTCTCTCTCACTCCTTGATTTTTAAAATGGCAGGATGTCAAGGTGTATGGCAAAGGAAACCGGACAAAAGTGGTAGCTGTAGATTGTGGAATAAAGAACAATATAATCCGCCTACTAGTAAAGGTAAGTAAATCGTTCCGTCTCAACGGTGAGGATTTGTAATATTGATCGTCAGTGTTAAGCTGATTTTCTCTATCCATTTCAGAGCTAGTGTATTCTCTCAGTACATCAGGGAATCTACTCTCTTCTTGTTGCCTTTGATCTACAAAATAAGACATTTATCCCTGTTAAAATTAGAGATGTGATACTGTTTTTTTTTTTTTAAACTCAAAGGCCACAAAAACAGAAGAAAATTATGACTGTTTTAATCACTTATTGACTGACATTCTGAGACATACCGCATTCACTTTCTTGGGTTTTAGAGATAACCAAAAAGCTAGATTCAGTCAGAGAAATCCTCTTCTGGGCTACATTTATTATGTACCACATGTATGCAGGGGTCATGCCCTGATACAATGCAGACTTTCATATTGCTTTATATCAATTCTTAGGCAACCAATTAAAATTAAACCTTAAACATCCTTAAGGAGAATTTAATCATAATTACAATGGTTTCTTAAATATTTGTTGCTATGATTTTTCCTTTTTCCCGCTTCTTTCCTCTTCTCTCATTCTGTCTTTCTATGTTTCTCTCTCTCTCTCTCTCTCTCTCTCTCTCTCTCTCTCTCTCACACACACACACACACACACACACATACACACAGATAGGTATTTGCATCATACTAATTAGCATGGGTATAGAGGAATTCTTTAATTATTTGTTAGTGAATATCAGAAATATCCAAAACATGATTTCAAATTCTGGTCAAGTTTATTAACAAAAAATGTGCATGGACTCTTCAGTGGCAGATGCTGTGGATGGCTTATCCATATCCTTCTCTCGTATTACCATTTTCAGGCATTGTGTCTGGGCTTCCAATTAAAGGTGTTGGCATCTCATTGCCTGAGGGCTCTCTTTGGTTGGTTGAAAACTGCTGGCATGCTGGAAATACCATAGCATAAATGATTTCGGCTTTGTCCCCAACCAGTGACGAGAGAGGGTCATTGTGTACATATCCTAGCTCCTTTGCCTCATGAGTGGGCTATCTTTAGGACTGATATTCTACATTGGCTCTCAGAGCTCCCCTGTGGGCTAAAATACTGGTTGTCCATAGTGGTAACTGCCTGATAATGTATACTTTATTGGAATTCCTCATGGTGTCATTTTCTATTGGTCTTTCTTGGAAACTCTTCTAAATGAACTTATTTCTCTCAAATCCTTGTCTCAGGAAATGCTTCTAGAATGGTTTACAAAGACATTTCCTATCCACATTAATATAGAAAAGTTCCAATTTTTTCTATCAGAATATTAATATTATAGATAACATGAGAAAAACCTAGGAAAGAAGGCAGGTTAAAATTCGATCAAGCAAATAAGGCAAAATTGAAAAAAGTGAAAGGTGAGCCAACTTAAGTTTGCAGAAAACAGGTTGTTTTTTTTTTCAACTCTTTCTCTTATAGTCCTAAGTAAGATAACCCATATTCCTGCGTGCCCAGTTACTTTAAGCTCTGAAACTTTCTGAAGTGTGGGAAAGTGTATCATCTATTTTTTCAGGCTCAAAATTTTAATAGTTTTCTCTACTCTATTATTTGCTCCATTTACATCACATAAAATAAAGTGAGCCACCAATGAATTTTTTGCTCAGCTTTGTTTATTTAAATCATGCACTTTCCCCCCTTCTCTTTAGGGAGTAGTCAAGAGAAGATCTAGCAAAATTACGCTTTGGTCAAGAAAAATGTTATTAAATTGTGGTCATTCTTGTGTTTCTTTTCTAGCGAGGAGCTGAAGTGCACTTAGTTCCCTGGAATCATGATTTCACCAAGATGGAGTATGATGGGCTTTTAATTGCCGGAGGACCTGGGAACCCGGCTCTTGCACAACCACTAATTCAGAATGTGAAAAAGGTGCAGTGAACCTGGGGGTAGTGTGTATCTGTGTGCGAAGTGGAGGGAGTCTGCTTGAAAGGCTGTCATATATTTTATTTATTTAGGAATTTTTTACGACTCCCATTTGTGACCTCTGAGGCAATGTCAGCACGGATGTGTATCAGGGGGAACCAATGAGGAGAGAGCGCCTCAAGAAAAAGAGCCTTTCTCTAGGCAAAATAACTGGGATTGTGCCTTCGAGTTCAGAGAGCTTGAGTCGAATCTCCAAAAGTGTCTTTCCATACGTTAGTGAAATGACAGCTCATGTTTCTTACCAGGAACTTGGGACTTATAAGACCTCAAGTTTCTAAAGAAATATTAAATTAGACTTAGTTTAGTCTTAATATTAAGTATGCTTCATTGAATGCTAATACTATAAATTTGTCAATCATATTCTTATTTCTAATCTAACTTTTTTTTTTTTCAATTTACTTTGTTCATTAAGAAAAAAAGAATGCTTCATTATTATACCTTCAGAGGCAGTATTTTCTTGGAACAGTACTTCTGGGTGAATAAAAATTCTCCTTGCTTTAGGTTTTGGAGAGTGACCGCAAGGAGCCATTGTTTGGAATCAGTACAGGAAATTTATTAATAGGATTAGCTGCTGGTGCCAAAACCTACAAGATGTCCATGGCCAACAGGTAAGGCAGTTATGCTTCTGTTTACAGGTCGAGTTGGCTCTGAAATACTACATCCAAAAGACTTAGGGAACTTACGTGCCGTTTTCTTCAGAACAAATAGATAACCACACTATTACATGGTTCACAGTTGTCTGACTACCTGATACCACTTTTATTGCATTTTTGAAAGGCAGCCTTCTCTAACAACTTTGCTGTAGTTTCAAGTTATTGTCCTTCCCTCGACGTAAATTGAGATTATAATAATTAAATCATATTCCAAGGGAAGTTGTTCTGTTTTTGAGCTTTGTTTTGTTCAGAGAATTGATAACATTGTAAGACTGTGTGACTTAAGAACCGAGAAGCCTTCAGATCCTCTCAGTTTTACTTTCTTAACCCAAATGAAGTTGATTTATTCAACATGAAGCTTTCCACCACAGCCCACCTTCCACGTGAAGTATAATTCAAAATGATTGAGGACTGAGTGGTCATTTCTTTATTATCCCCATGAACTCTCCTCTGGCTTTAAAATTACTGTGGCTCCCTTAAAACAAGATATATCTATATCTATATCTATATCTATATCTATATCTATATCTATATCTATAGATATATCTTGTTTTAAGGGAGCCACAGTAATTTTAAAATAAAATTTTAAAATAAAATTTTAAAATAAAACTATTTTAAAAAAATAAATAAACATATATATATATGTTTAAATTTTATTTTATTAGTTTCAAGTATATAGTACATTGGTTAGACATTTACATAGTTTATAAAACGATCACCCTAATTGTTCTTTCTCTCCTCTGATTCTTCACTTTGTCATGACATTAAGGCTAAATGCGTTCCCTATGCTTGTGCTCCCCATCCCCATGACCATCTATCAACTACTAATTTGGACTTCTTTAACCCTTCACCCGCATTGTCCCAGCCCCCCAACCCCCTCCCCTCTAGCCAGCACCAGATGGTCCACTATATTTGTGAGTCTGTTTTTGATTAGTTTGTTCTTTTTGTTTCTTAGATTCCGCATATAAGTAAAATCATATGGTACTTATCTTTCTCTATCTGACTTATTTCTCTCTGCATAATAACTTCTAGGCCCATCCATGTTGCTGCAAATGGTAGGATTACAAGTTACTTATATTGGTCTGTCTCTGTTAAACTAGTGAACAACTCTTAACTTTTTTGTTATAAGTGCAGTTCCCCCTTTTCTAAAACTGATTATAGAAGTTTAATAAACCTGATATTTTGCACACAAAACAAACCTTTCTGAATTGACTTTTGTTGCTAAAATTATTTGGATTAACAATTTGTGTCTTTTCTCACAGAGTAATTTTCACTAAACGATGGCAACTTTCAAATTTAATAGTTTTTTTCTTGCTCACTGTTTTACAACAAATGCACTTATAGTCCTGTCTTCATTTTTCCTCTTCCCTCTTCTTTTTCTCTTTTTTTTTTTTCCAGAGGGCAGAATCAGCCTGTTCTAAATGTGACAAATAGACAAGCTTTTATTACTTCTCAGAATCATGGCTATGCCCTGGAAAACGCCCTTCCTGCTGGCTGGAAACCACTTTTTGTGAATGTCAATGATCAAACAAATGAGGTAAGTGCTCTCAAGAAACCCGTTTAGTTGGTGATGAGAGATGCAGAGCTTTTAATATTCTGTTATACAGATATCTTTCTTTTGTTTATGTAGGTTATTTGGGGTATGTGTATATGAAAGAATTTTTTTTATAGATTATTTCCCATAGCCCTCTGCTTTTGAAAAAGTCCTTTCTCTCTGTCTTATTCTCTCAGCAGTTGACTGACATTTTTGGGGTTAATCAATGACTGTCTTAACATAGTCATTGTTAATGGGGGATCTGTGGAGATCTGTTTGGACCTAGGCCATGGGTCTCTGAGACTAAGCACTGAGATAGACTTTGAGAAGACATTGGAGAAGTAATTTAAGAGTTGAAGATAAGAAGAGGATTTGGGTTCATGCTGAACAGAGTTTAGAAGGGCCCCGAAGACTATAAACCAAACCAGTTATTTTTATTAAGGGAATCACATTTGATTGAGTCTTTTTTGGCCTATTTTTTGGGGTACTGTTAGTTCTTTGAATGCTCTTAAGTATTTAACTCAGTTTTTTAATTTGAGCTTTATTGTCCACTGAATAATACATAGCCCTGGTTGAAATTCATTGTTATAGAAGGAATTTCTTCCTGTTTCTTATTCCTTTAGGGGATTATGCATGAGAGAAAACCCATCTTCGGTGTGCAGTTCCACCCAGAGGTCAGCCCAGGGCCAACAGACACTGAGGTATGTCAGAAAGAAGGGGCCTATTATATATGTAATTTTTAAAAAATTAAAAATGTATTTATGTGAAAACTCTAGAAACCAAAATAATCATCCTAGATGATCTTGGTACAAAACATTCTTAAGA
This sequence comes from Eonycteris spelaea, assembly GCA_003508835.1. NCBI lineage: Eukaryota > Metazoa > Chordata > Mammalia > Chiroptera > Pteropodidae > Eonycteris > Eonycteris spelaea. The sequence continues at coordinate 4,628,383 of PUFA01000050.1, read as the reverse complement.
AGGGTGCTGTGATAACACATGTATTGTGTTAAAATTTTCACATGAATATCATGGAGGAAATTTCTCTCTCTCTCTCTTTTTTAAATTTAAAGCGGGGAAAGCCCTTAAGAAACCCAATGCAATGCTATTTTTATTTAAATCCTTACCATTCTAATATATTTAGTTTGAAATTTACAATTGTACTATGCAAATGAATTCCCTCTTGCTCTCTCATTCTCATAACTGAAATGAAATTTTAATCCTCCATCTGTGACTTCACAAAATCCCTATGGCAACTGGTTGTATAGTCACGAAGAGAAAATAAACAGCAGCAGAAAGGAAGATGGGCAGGAGCCTGGGGGAGGAGAGAGGGCATACATGCATATACACATGAGTCAGATGGCTTAAGAGAAGAACCATAAGAAATTCTTAGAGTTTTGTTTACAATTTAAATATTTTAATTGTGTGTGTGTGTGTGTGTGTGTGTGTGTGTGTGTGTGAGCTTTTTGTTCAATGTTCAAGGACATTTTTGCAAAATAAGAGCTTGCAGTGACTCTGAAAAGTCTGGTAGTCTGGTATGACTCTATCTCTCACACCTAGGGCCTCTGATAGTAATGCTGACAATTCTTTCTGGTTAGCACATACTCTCAGAGAAAACACTTAGGTAAAATGAAGAAGAGAATAAAAATGTCTGCCTGTAAACTCTACTTACTCATCCTTGAATTTCCTTTTCAGATATTTGTATTTTTACCTTGTTTTAATCTTTTTAAGAATTAATGGTTGTTAATCGCCAAAGCTGGTATAACATTACTTACCCACAATGAAACTCATAAATGACATTGTTACATACATATATTGCTTATTGCATGCTAATACTTTTTAAAATTTAAAATATTATTAGCCTGCTAGTACTTTAGATTAGGAGCATCGAAATTAAGATGTATAATATCCAGTATCACTTAATTCCTTTTTTTTGGTCCTGTCAAATAGTTGCAAAATGAGGTTTTTTTGTCAAATTTGTTATGTCTGTTGCAAAAAACAAGTAAATTCATTGGTAAAGTTTAAGAATAGTAATCTTTAGAGATATTTTTAGAGCTGATAGAAAATTTAAAAATCCAGTTATTTCTAACTTTAGCATGCATAAATAATATAGCTTATTTTCTTCTCCTTCTCCTCCTCCTTCTTTTTTCCTTCCTTCTTCCTTCTTCTCCTTTTTTTTTTTTTTTATTTAGAGGAAGAAAATGATTCATAATTAAGGGGCTGAAAACTTGACATTCTCAGAAGGCATTATCTGAAATGTTTATTGTTTGCTGAAAACTCTCTTTCATAGGATTTGATATTAGCAGTTAAAAGTATTTATTTGATCTGCTTCTTATAGTAGTAGATATTTAGTTTTGCCAAACTTGGCAAACAAACAAACAAACAAACAAACAAACAACTCCAAAACAAATAATGCCTAGAAATACTTATCCTAAAAAATTGTTTATCTAAACTTGAAATTAATGAGGCACACTATGTATGTATTTGGCCGCCTTATGAGTTTTGAAGCTTCTAACTAGTTGGTTCTATTTTTTTTAGTACCTGTTTGATTCCTTTTTCTCACTGATAATGAAGGGGAAAGGTACCACCATTACATCGGTTCTACCAAAGCCAGCCCTAGTTGCATCTCGAGTTGAGGTCAGTATAAGTGGGCTTCTTTTTAACGTATGTATTTTGAATTTTCTCCATCATATGGTGATATTTTTAAGTGAATATGTAAACCTTTTTAATGCCTCTGAAAGATGATTAGTAATATTGTAAACTCCCTCATTTTGGCATCTAATTATTTGGTTTGTTCTTGATGATGTTCATTGGAATTTTTATGTTTCGACTTAAGATCTTATCTTTTAAAGTTTACTTCTTCTAGTATATTTGTAATAAAATAATGTAATAAAAATGGAGTCTAATATTTAGAATTTGATATATTTTTTTTATTGATGAATAAACCATGACCCTGTATGTTTGAGATACAGAATCATTATAGATGATAGATTTTTTTGTTTTAACTAGGATTGTTATTCAATACCATGAATGGAATATTATATGCCTCTAAAGAGCAAATGGATAATGATTAATATAACTTGATTTCTTTGTTTGAATGTGTGTTCCACCCACTTATTTCATAGCTAAACCACACACATACCTATACCACTATTATATAAAATTTAGAAGGATGCATGTGTATTTTTAAACATATGTATATACTTTATGAACAAAAAGAATTGATTTATATGTTTACATGAAATAAGTTGACTGAGATGGTTTGAGAATTTCCATGACAGCCTCTTCTCCTGAGATGAAGAGATTGGAGATAATCCAGATGATCAATGTGAATTCTAACTGTGGGTTCTTGGTAATGAAAGAAGCTGTGTACTGAATAGGGGTTTTCTAAGAATATCAACTTACAGTCTGCAGATGCTTTTTTTTTTTATGGTGAAGGAAAATGTATAATTTGGGATTCTACAGTGACTCTCATATAGCAGGCACCCAATAAATATTTATTGAAGCACACTAAGTTTTCCAAGTCGTTGTCTCCTGTACCAAGAATATCTTTCTCCTCTGAAGGAATTGGCAGTTGTGGCTCAAAAATAAAAAATTATTATTATTTGCTTGAAATCATATATACAATTTGTATGAGTATGTTGCCATGTATACTTTATTGCCATGAGTATGATCATTTTTTAATTATATTATCTGTAAATATTTTTGGTACCGAGCTAAGTAAAGGAAAGGCAAAATGTAAACCTGAAGGAGTACCCATGTTTCCTTCTTTTTGATCAGTTAAAGAAGGCCAGAGGCTTGTTTGTTTTTATGCCAATCCTTTGTCCAAGAAAAATACATAGAATATTGAGTGTAATACACTTAGTCAATTAATTTTTGGAAATTCCTATCTAAAAAATGTATATACACATATAGATATATGTATTTACACACATACATTTATGTGTTATTTTTAGATATTTGTATATATTTAAATAAAATGTAAACCTCTTCTGAAATTTTTTTACTTCCATGAAAAAACTTCATGATCTTTGGAAATTGCTTTGAAATTAGAGATGTTTAAATTGTGAGTCTTTTTACTCATACATTATATATTTTCAAAATGTACTTTAAATGACCACATAACCTAGATAATATAGTTTGTCTTTTCTACTCTTGAATATGTCTTATTTTCCCATCTTAATGATAACAACTGTGCTATTTGCTTACAGGTTTCCAAAGTCCTTATCCTAGGATCGGGAGGCCTGTCCATTGGTCAAGCAGGTGAATTTGATTACTCGGGATCTCAAGCTGTAAAAGCCATGAAGGTGAGAGAATATGATCTTCGCTAGAATTAATATACTCCCTTTGATGAGTCTAATTAGTATTGTATAATTTAGATTTATGATACTACCGCTTTTCAAAGTCATTATAATTAATTTCTTACCTACTCCTTACACATCTTGTATTAAAGGAAGTTTGATTACAGTCAAGATTTTTAACTTTCTCAAACGTGCATACCTACAAATGACGGTTAGATTGGTCTTCAAAATTATCTGCATTATCACCTTCTTATATTGAAAACATATAAAGACACACTTAGAGATATTGCTCATCCCTTTTGAGGCAGTGAGCTTTTAAATATAATTGTCTTTAGAGTGAAAGAGGGGATTTGGGTGTCCTTGGTGCGCTCTAAAGTACTTCAAATCTTCTACAGGGTGCTTCAGGCATCTTCGTGGTTGAAATGGGGGGACTGAGTTGGCGAAACAAAGGCAACAATGCCTTCGATTCAAGCGTTAGAGGTCATTACCTACCATCACTAGGGACCCGACTGTGACTTGGGTTGGATGAACTGCTAGGGTGGTATGGCTGGATTTTCAAGTGGAAAAGAAGATTTTATACCTAAATTGGGAAGAACGTCTCCCTATTTCTCCCTATTCTTCAAATTCTCTTTAGAGCTCAACACTTCTCCTAGTAAAATAAACCGTTAGAAAAAATTCCATTGTATATGCAAGGTATTTCTATTAAAAAAAAAAAAAGTTAGCTTGGCTTCTCTTTGGTGTCCTGATGTCCCTGGGTAGTCCCCATTTTGTTCTTAATCAGGTGATCCAGAGGCAATATGAGCTCTCTGCGACCTTGCCTCAGGCTTTGCAGTGGAAAGCCATTCACCTGAGGCCTGGCTAGGAGAGAGCAACATAGGGGAGGCTGCAGGAGACTAGAACAAGAAACACGTAACACAGTTGGCCATTTCTTTTTTAACTTTTTGTTTTATTCAGTGTTCTATGTACAAAGGTGCTCATCTGACAGATTCCCACTGAAAAGATGTAGAACACAGCTCCCAATTACCTTATTCTCCTTCCTATTTGTTTTTATTTTTTAATACTCTGCTCCATACTCACATGGATGTTCACACACATATTTTAAATGCATTTGCTTACCTGTATGTACCTATTAAATATTTTGCTAATACATGTAACACTCTTTTAAAAACAATTCCTTAAGTCTTGAGAGATGACTCATACTGAGAAAAGGGAATAGGATTTGAATCATAAGACATGAATTAGAATCTTAATTTTCGCTCTTGTCAGTTACACGATCTTTGGTAAGTCATTTAATATTGAATCTCAATTTTTATCTGTAAGGTAGAAATTTCTCTTGTTGTCTTGGTATAAAATAAAATAAATTAATAAAAAAAGTACATTACAAGTTTTAAGGCTCTATTTGAATTTAAAGCAGTATGAGATACATTCAATTTTTTATTTAGGTCTTCTTCCAAGGATATATCGGGCTTTCAAGGATGATTTCTATACGTTCATCTGAATATTTTTTTGACTTTTTAGAAGGGTTCAAAATTTACGTGCTAGTAGGCAAAATAATTAGAACCATCTGGCCATATTTTATAATTGTTATTTTGCTGAGTGTCACACCCATCCTGGTTTATAAAGCTATTATCCTAAGGAGCCTACTTGAAGAATTATTTTAGTGGTCTCTCCAGATGTCAGGAATGAGATAGGGCTATGAATACCTTCATACACACATATACACACATAAATTTTTATTTTATTTTGCCATATGGTCATTTTATTTTTATACAATATGTATAAACAGTTGTATAATGCTCTTTGTTAAAGCACTACTGCAGTCATGAAAATATTAAAAAGAAAAAAAAAAGAAAGAAAACCAGCAGAAGGCCTCAGTGCTTCCAGCAAGAAGAGAACACATTATCATGCATTTTAAATGTGTATCGAATTTGTTTTCCTACAAACATTAGAAAGGGAAGCAGCTTTAATATTGCCTCTAGTTCCATTTTATGTTTTACTCATTAAAAATTTTTTTTGGAATATTGTGTTCTTTTAAGGTTGCTTGAGCTGTAAAGTTCATTAGTACAGTAAGTCCTCACTTAATGTAGTTAATGAGTTCTTGGAAACTGCACTTTTAAACAAAACAATGTATAATGAAACCAATTTTGCTGTAGGCTAATTGACATAAACAAGAGTTAAGTTACCATGGCATTTTTCTGGTCACGAAAATATCACCAAATGTATAAATAAAGACCCTAAACACTTTTAATATTAAACATTAACGTGAACTATACCAACATTTAAGAAAGATTAATAAAAGCAAGATAATTACAATTATTTTCCCATCCCCTTATTCTACCCAGGGTCATGATGGGTGGCCAGAGCTTCTCCCAGCAGCTCAGGTCACAAGTCAGGACCCAGTCCTGGACAGGATGCCCTTGCATTGCAGGGCCTCTCTCCCCCAAACCCACTGTCACTCACACTGGTACAATTCAGACACACCGGGTCATGGCATAGTGCACATCTTAGGGTTGTGGGAGGAATGTGGAGTACCTACCCAGAGACAGCCCATGCAGACATGGGGGAACGTGAAAACTCCACACAGTCGTTGGTACCAGACAGGAATCAATTTTTTTTCTCTTTGATGTTATAACAATGTGACTTAAAACAAAATGACGTTATTTGAGGACCTGCTGTTATTTGTGGACATCTAGTCAAATTCTATAAAAGTCATTTCCAGATTTGCTTGATACCTTCTGTGGCAAGGAATTCAGGATGATCCTCATGAGGCAGGCAGGTCTTTTTGGATAGTTTTATTTTCAAGCAGTTTCTTCCCTCCTTTCACCAAACGTCAGGTTTGCCTGTAACTTTCATTCACTAGTCCTATTACTAATCTCTGCAGCCCATGGAATAACCTAAAAGATTTGTTACCGGAAAATGCCCTTCATTGGAATATGGTAATTATCTTCTTTAGACCATATATTCAAATTCTGGATTCTTTTGTTTCTTTTAGGAAGAAAATGTCAAAACGATCCTGATGAACCCAAATATTGCGTCAGTCCAGACCAATGAAGTGGGCTTAAAGCAAGCAGATACTGTTTACTTTCTGCCCATCACCCCTCAGTTTGTCACAGAGGTCATCAAGGCGGAACGGCCAGATGGATTAATTCTAGGCATGGGTGGCCAGACAGCTCTGAACTGTGGTGAGTTCTTTTAAGTTTAATTGCAAAATTTTGGTCCATGCACTTATGTATATTTTTTTGTTCAAATCCACTTAACAATTGTCCCATGTGTGTTTATAAAAGTTTTTCTCTAATGTGTGAGGAAGCATTTAGCAAACAGCCTCCTGAAAATGTCATATGATGAATATTACTGGTTTATTTCACAGAACAGCTGAGGGACATAAAGAAATCTTTTGCTTTAATGCTCTGGGGTGGCCAAGTAGGTTTCTTGGGTCTTCCTCCTCTATCCCAGGATACTGCTTTTCTCTGTTAGTGTGAAGCCCCGAGAATTATTATGCATGAAAAATGAGGATTAATATTGATTAAGTATTCTGTGCTCTTATGTCTCAGCCCTGTAGCATTTGACTTTCAGGAATATTTTCATGATAACATAGATTAGTCTCTGCCATCCCTCATGCATCTGCTGAGTCTAATTCTCTATCCTCTTTAAAATGCTTCAAACTTTTGCAACTAGATCATGAATGAGAATATTATTAGCTAGTTGGGGTAAGCAGTTGGTGATGTAATATGCATGGCAAATATAAAAGATTTAGCTAAAGTTAGATGGCAAGTTAGTAAAAACACAAATAATTTTTGATGATTTTTAACCCAGATAGATACTGATATCACTGGGATTACTTAAATAAAAGAATCGCATTATAGGAATAGACATTAGAAGGTAAGGAAATAAACTCAAATCGTATGGCTTACTCTAATCTTATGATTTTTATTAATGAAGATAATGAAAATCACTTGGAGAAAGTGGCGATATAAATAACAGTAGCATTGGCAAAATATTTTAATTAGAATATCTTCAGAAATTTTATTTCAATTTTTATTTTTATTTATTTATTTTTTACCCTAAGTGCAGTTCTGTTGTGCACTGTTGTGGCTTCTTGGAGTTAATTTTAAAATTTAAAAATTCATATTAAAGAAGACAAAAGAGTTTGAGATTTTAAAAACTGATTATATTTGGTTCTTTCATAGGAGTGGAACTATTCAAGAGAGGTGTACTCAAGGAGTATGGAGTAAAAGTCCTGGGGACCTCAGTTGAATCTATTATGGCTACAGAAGACAGGCAACTCTTCTCGGACAAACTAAATGAGATTAATGAAAAGATCGCTCCAAGTTTTGCAGTGGAATCAGTAAGAAACTTTTGTTTTGGAGAAAGGCGGCCATTACTTGTCTTGCATTATAGGAGAGTGGTTTGTCATACCTAAAATGATAGTTAAAATTATACATACACTTGCATAAATGTATGTTCTTTTAGAAATGTGTTAGTACCTCAGAGACATATGTATTAATTGCAACATTCAATGCTGAAATGGTAGGGGTAGGTATTAATATTTATAAAAAAAAATAGGCATAAGCCCAGAGAAGTAGTTTATCAATGCCACTGAATTTCAAATCTCCTGAGTTACAACTAAGAACCATATCAACTTGCAATGCCAAAGTAATTTTTACCTTCTTCCCATGATCAGTCACACATCTTGTATGTGTGAATGACCTGCAAATGGGAAATGACTGGATTCAAATTTTCTTATTAGAATGGAATAAACATTTCTAAATGAAATTTTCTAGAAAGAAGCCATTGGATCTAATAAGTAAGATTTGTAACTGAGAAACCTGTGGCTTAGTTGTTGGAAGAATGCAGATTATTTTGCATTTCCATTAGTCATTTTCCATCATATTCTGTGCCTCTTTATAGGCACCAGGAAGAAGTCAGCTTTCTGTACATCTGTTTTTGCCCCTGACTTTATTCTCAATTTCGGCATATAGTCAGTAGAGTGGGGGTTCTGGAGGCAGTTTTTGATGCAACTTCCCCATTGAAGAATAGGCAGATTCTTAGGAATAAGGCAAGTATTGCTAGGGCCACTGAAATGGGCTATGCATGTTTCAGAAAAGAATGCTGTCAAGCATACCATGTTACAAAGCTGTCAATCAGGAAAAATCCCAGGATAATGCTACTGAACATTTGGAAAGCTCCTGCCATTTATTTATTCTTTCATTGCCAGATTTAATTATGTCCTTGCTTCCTCAGGATGAGAAACAGGCATATGGGAAAGGTGTAATTACATTCCCATTGGTAGTGTAATAATATTCTATGACAGAAAAATATAACCACCATATGTTGTATTCTGTTAGTTAAAAAAAAAAAAATCCAAGCTTCTGGGACTATTTTTTGACCGAACTTGAAAAATGAATAATCTCTCTATGTAATATTCCTAGTGGCTTGTTACAGTAATACTTAGTTTCAGCAGTAGAAAACCTTGTTTCCTTACGAGATGAATGAAGACTTTTAAACTGAATTGGAAAATTCAGTATGGCATCCATTCTCAAATTAATGATGATTATTTCAGCTTTGGCTATTGTTTTTTTTTTTTATGCTAAAACAAAACTTAACCACAAAGAGATAAAAAAAGAGACTTCGTTAAATATTTTAAAAGTCCTAGAATTTTACTTAAAATTTGTAAAGCACCACTTGTTTTTCAGAAGGAGATGGGAGAATAATAGAACATTTCCATAGTCATTCTCCTCAAATAAACTGATTCTCTTGGTATGATCTTTATAGCTAGTGTGGTTGGCTTTTAAACTTTGAATCCTTGTTCTTTTTGATAGATTGAGGATGCACTGAAAGCAGCAGACACAATCGGCTACCCAGTGATGATCCGTTCTGCCTATGCCTTGGGTGGGTTAGGCTCAGGCATCTGTCCTAATAAGGAGACCTTAATGGACCTCAGCACAAAGGTATGTATGTTCATAAGACCAAATTCTTCAACTAAGACAACTGACTTGACATACCCTTTCAACTAGAAAAAGTTACATAGACAAGAAAAAAACCTTTTTTCTATTTATTAAATCATTGTTGTGTTCTTTAAAAGTGTTGTCCAAAAGATGACACCTTTGAAAGGGAAATATAGTGCAATTATCTATACTGGGACACAGCATTAATGCAGACAGTCCTAGGTAAACTGATGGCGATTCTGCCTAAAGGTCCATCTTTGTTGTACTGTCTATTGATTTCAATGCTCTGAAGTCAATCCAATTCCTTCTTCCCATGCTTCAGAATCTGCTCTAAAGCACCCATGATGCTAAAATATTTTAGTGGTTTAAAAAAACCCTGGAATATAATGTCCACTTTTTCATCATTTTTGAAATAATATGATATAAAATGACATCCAGTAAGTGAAACAAAGCACATTGAGTAGTTTAACTTTACCTTAAATTCAGGTATTTAAAACGTATAAACCTCTTAGTAACATAAATGGGTAAGCTCTTTGCCACTTGCAATATACATATAGGCAAAAATGAGATTCGAATGTTTATAATTTATTTCCTATCAAAATAACTTTACCATATTACTGAATACTTCTTTTCTTAAGTGTTAAAGGGAAAAATCTAGAGAAAGTTTTAATATGCTCCCCAAAATAAATTAGAGGTTAACACAGAAAACGTGCTTCATGAAAGCAGAGGGTTTTGCCCACACTCTATTCCCACTAGAACAGGTTCTGGCAATCTGTCCTGGGGATCTGTAAGTCCTTGTTGAATGAATGACTGTATATATAGGCAAGAGGCCCACGTAAGTTACATGGCAGTCAGGGAAGTGACTCTGACAGAATATTGTGAGGGTTATTTTGGGGAGTGCTGAGTAAATAGCTCGAGCACAGCATGTAGCTTTATCGTTACTTACTTTTTGGAGTAAAACAAAAAGGACCTTTTTTGGGGGGGGGAGGCTTTCAATTGATGGAGGATGTTGAAAACAAATAAACAAAATTAAGTATATTTAAATAACTGCAATGACAAACTTCCATGTAAAGAACTTGGATTTAATTTTTTTTAAGTTGCTAAAACAAACCAAAAAAAGGGAAATGTATCTAATATAAATGTTTCTTGTTTCCAATATGGACTTCTGAATCATGTATTTAAAGAAAAAACATGTTTATTGCAGTATAAAAAATTTTTTCCCTTTGGCATATTAGATGTTCCAATGTTTTAAATATTAATATTATTATTATTATTGCTCTCAATAGTGACAATGTGTATTTATTCTCTATTAAAATTTATACATATTTATAATATAAAACTCATCTGAATACTGGATTGTTTAAAAAATTTACAGTGAAGACAATTTGGAATGAGATATTTTTAATTGTTTATATTCCTCCAAAATAATCAATTGACCACTGAAATTCTTTGTTGTTGAAAAACCTACCTTTTCTCTTGAGAATAATTACCCATATGGTTATATTCTAAATGACCTATATTCTCTTGAGATTATATTGAGCACCATTCAAAACTGCGTTAGCTCCTCTGCATCCCTAACTTAATCGTTTGTACAAAATCTGAGATTTGAAAGAGATGAGAGAAGCTGAGGGAACAGGTGAGGCTGATCTCAATCGTCCCTATGCCCAAGCATCCAGTTGACTCCTTTAGAAGGCCAAAAGCTTTCCCAAATTCATACCCTTTGTTTCCGGATTTCTTCTTTTAGCAGGCAATTCCAATGACAAATTAGTCATTATTAAGTTGCTAACAGAGTTTCCTAACCACTTTAAAAACTTCATCATGGGCAGCTGTGGGAATAATATGTGACATTTTAGTTGTACATGTTGCAGCCTGTGATATTGACTGAGGTTAAAAAAATAGTGTTGAGACACAAAACCTTGCATTGAGTTATTTCATTTTACTGCCTGCAATAATTTGAAAAAAATTTAAATTACTTTCTCCAGTTGCTTTCTCCTCTTTTTACTGCCATCACAAATCAACTACATTAAGAGACAAGGGACATTTCTGTATTGGGTTTTCAGCCACCAGATGTCCTAAGGTCAGAGACTGCCTCTTTCATATTTTGAGTTCAGGCCTACCTACTGGTGAGTACTCAGTAAATATGAAATGATAATTATACTAATTCATATCTGTTTAATCAGGCACACATGATATATGATTCAGAGTACTTAAGCACTTAGGCAGTGATTGACCATAATAATAGTCGCATATGATTCTTCTAATTCCCAAGTTTCGTATGCTATCTTGGCTAACTGTTTATAACCATCATCATCTCCTTTCTTCTCCTCATCAACATCAACTGACTTTTACTGTGAATGTCACTGTACGAAGCACCCTCAGCTATTTTAGAGAAAGCCAGAGTCTTTAGACTTATTTTTCTATATTTATTCACTTATCACATTTTTCTGGTTTCACAGAAGCCTAGCTGCTGAAATAATTTCATTTCCCTCTGCCTGATTGCTCAATTATTTTCTCTTTTTCCTAAATTAGTTTGATTTAATGTCATATCAGCACTTTGAATGGCAAGCCTCAATAATGTAAATCAAGCATATTCACTGCAGGATGCTATTCCTAGTGCCTCGCTGATTTTCTGACACATTGTGCCTTCTGGAGAGTAGAGGAGGATGGAGACTAGGCTTGAGGCTTTGGTGCTGACCAGGAGTTAGGTCAGTGCATTCTGCCAAACATCCACGTTTAAACCAGTGCCTTTTCTTACTTACTATTTGATATCTTTTGTCACTGATTTTCAGGCCTTTGCTATGACCAACCAGATTCTGGTGGAGAGGTCAGTAACGGGTTGGAAAGAAATAGAATACGAAGTGGTCCGAGATGCTGATGACAATTGTGTCACTGTCTGTAACATGGAAAATGTTGATGCCATGGGTGTTCATACAGGTAGGCAAAGAATCTTCAAGAATTATAGTAATGCCATTGGCTCATGTCTCTGATGGCCTATAGCAGCCTTTATTCAAGTCTTTTCTTTAAATTACCATTCTTAGCTGACAGTGATAAACTTTTATATACCTGTAGTCTTTTATAGTATTGAATATACTTTCACATGTAATTTGATCTTCATAAAAACCCTATGAAGCAAGGCAGAGGTTATTATCCTGATTTCTTTTGAGAAAGGGATCAAATACAAGCAATATAGTGAAGATAAAATCTATAGGACTTGGTATTGAGAAGTAAGGAGTGAGGTTAAGAAGGCCTAAAGTAGACCGGCGTGTTAATCACCAAGTGAATGGGAAACTAGACACAAGTTATAGAAATAGGTTTTTTAGGAAAGGAAACTAGTTAGACTACAGGGCAAAGATGGTGACTTAGGATTTAGAAATGCTAAATCTGAGGGAATAGGTGGAACTGTCAAGAAGAGGGTGAAGAACGTGAACCAGAATCCAAGAAAAGAGGTCTGTAGAAATAAAGTAGACACAAAGTCATTTTAAGTCATTGGTAAAAAAGAAATAATTGAAGCTAGAAGCATATAGTTAAGTATTCAAGGGCATAGACATAGAAAGAAAGAGAATAGAGTTAAGGTCTGCACTTTGGGAAGCATTTAGATTTACAGGGCAGGAAAAAGGAAGATTTGGTGTTGAAGAAAGAGAAGGGAGTGATAGGAAGAAAACCAAGGGAGCAGAGTGCTAAGTAAGCCAATGTAAGAAAATATTTCATAAAAGAGCTTTAGTTTTGGATGTATTAAATGCTTTGAAAGGTCAAGAATGAGATTTTAATATGGTTTTTGCCTGTTCAAGAGGACAGTTTCAATACAAAGTTGATATTAGCCATATTGAAAAGAATTATATGGCAATGATTGATAGGAAGAATTAGTAAACTTTCAAGAAGTTAGGACATGTTAAGAATGAAAGATAGTTATTGTGATTTTCTGGCAATGCTGGGGAAAGTTTGGGTAAGTTTGGGTAAAGAGGAGATGATATTTTATAGAAGGAAGAACTTGAGAGAAAGAAATAATTTGAGATGAAGAGAAGGAAAATTAAAGAAGTTCATGTCCTCTAGTAAGTAAATGACTGAAGTCTTCACAGCTAGATGAACTTGGAAATTGTTAGAGGGGTTTCTGTAAATGACGTGATAGAATAATACAAGTAAAGCAAGAATTGGATGAAATAATACCTGATATTCCTTTTACGTATTCCCTTAAGATAATTCTTTTCCCAACAAACCCTTAGACTGTTCTCTGTCTTGGATCACACAAATAGATTAAGTCCCTAAAGTTGGTTATTTAGATATGCTATCAAATAACGAGAGCTGCTTGGATGTACAGGTGATTCAGTTGTTGTGGCCCCTGCCCAGACGCTCTCCAATACGGAGTTTCAGATGTTGAGACGTACTTCGATCAATGTCGTTCGCCACTTGGGCATCGTGGGTGAATGCAACATTCAATTTGCCCTTCATCCTACCTCGTTGGAATACTGCATCATTGAAGTGAATGCCAGACTGTCTCGAAGCTCTGCCCTGGCCTCAAAAGCTACTGGGTAAGACTGTGGGTTTTCGCATTCTTCACAGAGAGAGTTGGAAAATTGAGAGCTAGTGAAGACTGTGCTACACTTACAAACTATCACCTCCATTTCTGTACGCTGGCTTCAAATCGTTCAGGACCCTAAGGATATGGTTATTAATGAGCTTGCTGCCAGATTGAGGCAAATGGTATTGCTGGCTGGCTTTGTTTGCTGACTAATCAGAAACTAATGAAGATCTGGGTGGTCAAAAGAGGCTGAGAAAAATCTGCTTCTTAATTATACTTTGCAGATGTTGTTTAAAAGTGCAGATTAGTCCTTAATTTTAGTCCTCAACTGGCTTCTTCAGGTGTAGCAAATGATAGACAAATACTATAGTTTACTTGATTCAAGTTCAATTCACATTATTTTAGCAAAACTCAACAAGAACAAACAAACAATGTAGGGTTTTTCTACTGGTAAATGCTGCAACCAAATAAATAATTTTGCTCTCTATTTAACAACTGCTCGGAAGCATAACTGGAGGGAAAATTAATTAATGCCTTTTGTTTCTATTAATAAATTTTGCATGTGGCATTTAAATTATATGGTATTTAAATGAACAAAATATTTACCTAAAGATTTCTTTATGTAGTTACTCAATGTTGCATGGATTGGCAGAGGGCATGTTGCCTGAGGCAAGAGTCAGGGGAGCCAAGTTCTTTTTCTGTTTCTTCAACTGACTGTGACTTTGGACACATCACTTAGTGTCTCTATCAGTTTCTTCACCTATTAGGTGGGGGAGTTGTACTAAAGGACTCATACATAACTCTATCATTCCATGAATTACTTTCTCAAATACAATTACCAAAATTGACATTCCAGAGTATAGCCAAGTTCCCAGAGTGTTAGGTTTCTAAGGAACCCAAAGTTCAAAGATAATTTGGAGACAGAGCAAGGATCCTAACTTGCAATGCCTACATTTTCTGATTATTATGTACCCCATAGTATCAGCTAACTCCACTGTCTTCCCAGGTGCAGACCTGTATATATTTTTTTCAAAAGAATATTTTGCAGATTCTTATCTTAGTAAAGGTTTTACACAACCTTGATAAGTGAGCACTTCACTTATCAAGGAAGCTATTGATTTTAGATTGAGGAGGTGAAGGTTGGGAATTGTAGCATTGCATCTCAGACATAGAGAATAAATTCTTCTGGAATCTGTGCCTCTGTACTTTATCATGACACATTATTTTATAAGTGGCTATTAGATATTTATACAGAAAAGAATCAGATGTGCTTTATACCTTGATGTGGAATAATACTAGAATGTCTAAGAAGGATGAATTTATGTTTGGGGCAGTTTTTAATACTTATTGCCGAGAGAAAAAAATAAATTTGTCTCTTCCTTTGTAGCTACCCATTGGCATTCATTGCTGCAAAGATTGCCCTAGGAATTCCACTTCCAGAAATCAAGAACGTTGTATCAGGGAAGACGTCAGCCTGCTTTGAACCTAGCCTGGATTACATGGTTACTAAGATTCCTCGCTGGGACCTTGATCGTTTTCATGGAACATCTAGCCGAATTGGCAGCTCTATGAAAAGTGTAGGAGAGGTGAGTTGTTGGTTTATTTTTTTATTTTGTCCTTGTTCTCAGTTATTTTGTGAAATTTTTAACACTGTTGTCTTGATTGGAATATATGTAGCAATCTCATTTCCTCTCTAGTGTTTCCACATCTCTCTATTTGACTGTTAACATAAGGCATTTGTTTCATGACCATTTAATGGATTGATTCTAAGAACATCCACACTTTCGAGCATTCTAAGAGCATTGAAAAGGAGAGGCCATATATGTGGGTATATAATATATACACGTACGTAAAAACACATTCATATTTATATGACTGAATTGTGATATATGTTATAACCAAATCAAGAAAATAAAATGATATAAAAACAACATGGTGTACGAGAAAGACCACTTAACTCAGATTAAGAATTCAACTTCCGTCCATTCATGCAAATTGTGGCTGTAACCTCTGTGGGCCTCATGTCCCACGCCTGTAAAAGGAAGGAGCTGGACTGGACGATCTTTCCTGGCCCTTTGAGCTCTAAAATCCTAAACTGAGGAGTGCAGTTAAGCCCCCTTTTATTGTACTAAAATGTTCTAAGCATTTAGCAGCTTTCAATTTTACATAGCATTCTATTTTAAATTTTAAATTGAAGTTAGCTTTTAATTATTCCATCTTCAAAAAACAGTACTGCTTGTGCAGCAGGAAAGAAATGAATTCAGATTCTTACCTCTGAGATTCAGTCCCTTGCCTCTCCCACAAGGCATTTATTTCATTTTGCATCCAGGAGGCTTGGCATAGTAGAGAGGACACGAGCCTCGGAACCAGATGAAGTCGAATTTACTCTTGGTGTTGCTACTTACTAGCTGGTGACATTCATGCAAAGCACTGAGCCTCAGGTTTTCCATCTGAAAAATGGAGATGATAATACCTACTTTGGGGGTTATTATGAGGTTTAGGATTAATACATGTAAATGTTTAGTAATATATTTTAAGGTAGATTCATAGCACACTTCCAATAATGTATCGCATCAGTGTTACTATCGTTGTTCATGGGTAGAATTTTTGAATACCAGCAGTATGCACAAATCTCACTATCTATCCATCTATCTATCTATCTATTATCTATCATCTTCTATCTATTTTACTTTATCTCTATCTCTGTATGGTCAATGTAGGAGTTTTATGTCTAAGTATATAAGCTGGCTAGATTACAAAGCAAAAAACTATTTGTGACATATTGTTTTAGATTAGCCTTCATTCGTCCTATGACACAGATTATAACCTAAACTCAGGTAACAATTTCAGAAATGCATGCCTAATCACAGAAATACAGCTTAAATTCATCACCAATCCAGCGGAAAAGAAAAAAAAAGGCATTTTATTTTATCAATCACGTTCACATGTGAACAGAATTATTGCTATTTTGGTTTCCTTAGTTTCCAAGATATTAATGGAAGATTTTAAAGTAATGATAGATAAGGAACAACTTGACCTTTTAAATGAAAATGTCTTACTAGCCGTAAAAGACAAGTAGTAGTTTTTCTTCCTTCATAGTTGTTTTAAATCTTATTTTATCTTTCATGCTTCAAGGTACATAACAGAATTAAAATTCATATGCCATGAAAAGTTTTGTTGGTAGTGTTTTTGCCAAATAAACAACTGTTATTTAATTTACATTTGGTGTGAAGTGGCCCTTTTCATAATGTTCACAGTAAAATTTGTAGGCCAAAAAATATGAGATAATTTTCTAAGGTTTCATTTAGGACTTATTTTCTGAGGGATTTTTATTGTCAGTTAATTTTAACACCTTATATTTAGTTCAACTCAAGTTAGTAAACATTTCCTAAGTTCTTGTTATGTGCAAGTTACTGGGAGGATACAACAGTGAATAAGATGTTAATTGTGACACATCTGTAGCAGGTGGCAAGTTCAAAATAGTAACCGAACCAAATATAATATGAATTAAACTGTGGTAAAGTTTAAATACAGTATTTATATACAAGTGTTCTTAGAATGTAGTAGACTATTTTTCGTTATTCCACTGAAAAATGGTGAAATTTTCACTTAATGAATGTGAATTTTTTTAATAATGTAAAGTGTTAACAAGTACAATTTTGAACAAACACAGTTATATATTCCTTTACTGATAGATAGGTTTGCTTCCTTTGACTGACTTTACTCCATATACCATTATGTACAGTGTACTTAATCAAAATTTATGGTGAGTCACTTAATAGAACTAGTGACTTTAGGGCAAACTTTTAAATATGTAATAAAAGTTTTATTAAATGTTCAAAAATATTTTCTTAATTTGATAGTAACATAGAATATCTTATTTTTGGCAGCCTCTCCTTGCCTAGGCTAGCAAATCTATGAACAAATTGTCTAACTCTTCAAATTGCATATTTATGCCTTGCAAATTTCATATCTGAATTAGACTAACGTTTTATTTATTCTCATTCTTGAGAATCTTCCCTTATTTCTAATTAAATTTGGAGCAGTGTAAAAAGGTTATTTGTTTGGTTTTAGCAATCTTTGAATATGTATCTCTTGTCACACAATTGACATAAAGATTTACTTAACTGACATTCATGGGAATTTGGGTTTATTTGAGGAATCATGGAAGTTTACTGACAGCAGCATTATGACTGTTATTATTTTAAATTGAAGACCAAAATTATATAGCAATCTATTATTCCATAGAAAGATTCAAAGACAGTGTTTATGCAATGAAAATAACTGGGTAGGCTTCAAAGTCAATTTAAGTTTAGTTCTGACTTGTAACTTGTCCAAACTAAATCACCTCATGGTTTTTCTAATTGATTAGTGTACAATCATCTGTAAAGATTGTGGGAAGACACATTGAATTTGTCATGGAGAATTTAGTCTTCACCTATGCTCAAATCTGAATCTGTCAGTATTTGTTATTATTCTTGAGATTCTATTAATATTAATGCTTAGCCACAAATAAAGCTAAACTGTCTTGGATACTGACTGATATCTGTTTAGAAATAGTTCTGTTTTTGTGTTAATGTATGTCTGGTTTTTCTTCATTTGCTTTCTATTCTAAAAGACATCTACACAAAAGGAAGATCTTATTAAGGAAAGGTCGATACATTCTGATCATAGATTTTTATTTTAATACTATGGTCAGGAGCAGATACAGGTGATTTTCACATCAGTCTCAGCAAATACAGCTAGAATCTCTAAGTGGTAAAAGACTGACTTAATGTTGAAGACTCAATATATCAAAACAATGGAGAAAAGGAGAGAGGAAGAAAAATAACACCTAAATTTGAGTATTTGAGTGGTATTCTTCTGATAGATGTTTTATTCCTAAGTTTTTTCTAAGATGTATTCCTGTCCTAGTTTTGCATATATATATATATATATATATATATATGTTCCAAATGTGTGTATGTGTATATAGTATATGTATGTATATACACGTATATACATAGATACACACACACTCGTGTGTGTGTGTGTGTGTGTGTGTGTGTACTCTTCCTTTAAATACGAGCTCTTAAATGTGTGTTACAGGTCATGGCTATTGGTCGCACCTTTGAGGAAAGCTTCCAGAAGGCTTTACGGATGTGCCACCCATCTATAGATGGTTTCACTTCCCATCTCCCAATGAACAAAGAATGGCCATCAAACCTAGATCTCAAAAAAGAGCTGGCTGACCCATCCAGCACCCGCATCTATGCCATTGCCAAGGTAATATGTAACAAGGGGGCAGAGCTTCTTCTTTTTAAAATTTTTCCCCCCAAAATATAGTAAGCCTGGACTTTAAAGCAAAACTAAATTATCAAGTGATTTTGGATTCAAGAATTTTTGGAAAATTTTTAATTTTCTTTAATAGTATTAAACTGAGGACTTCTATGTGTTTCATCAGATTTTTATAATTAATGAAAAATTACCCTGTTTTATTTGACTTTAAGCCTGGACTTATGGACACATTACAATTTTAAGGGATGATCACATAAACTGTTCCTTCCTTTTAGTATATATAATACAATACTTTTAAGCAGATTTGATATTTGTCATTTCTTATCATTCTCATAACTTGAGTTTTGAAAGTGTGTAATATTGTATTTTAGAAAGGAAGATGCATAAAATAATATCAGTATGGTTACTTATAGACTCTAGAATACTCTATTTGCTTCTTTTTCTGTTTTTAAACAACATACTTCCATGATTATTGGTTTTTCTATGTAATTATTTTATTGGTTTTCCTTTTAGAACAAAAAAAAGCCCCATATTTCTCACTTCTACTCACTAGTTCCCTTTATGCAAATTAAATGCCATATTAATCTTCCTTCATGTTTACTAAGCTTAGAGTTTTGAAGTCTCAGCTTATCTGATTTTATAAAAGGTGACTTGGGCAGCTGAGATCTGTCTGGTCAGAAATCCCTGAATGGCTTTTTGACATTTAAGGAAGCTTAGGCATTAATCCTCTAACAGTGTCAAACCACAGTGGAGCTACAAAGCTCCACTGACCAATGTGTGTGTGTGTGTGTGTGTGTGTGTGTGTGTGCGCGCGCGCGCGCGCGCACACACACACGCACATGTACTCACGCATGTGCATGTGGGTTGAGTGGATGAAAATACAAATTTTGTTTTTAAAAGAGGAGTGTGGGTAATTCGTCTTTGTTGCAACAGAAAAATGCTGTTAGTGATTCTGTACTCACTGGAACTTCTATGTCCATGTATTGTTGAGAGTCCAGCAGAGAGGGGAAGAAGGGAGGGATGTTTTCTTCATTCATAGAATGTATACTTTTACCTTTATGGTTTCTAAATGTGGAATATTTACTTCCCATTGAAATCTTGGGAGATGCTAGTATATTTTGATAGCTATTTCTCAGTGTTGAATTTCAAGGTAATAGAGCATTAACATTTTTCTGTGGGGATAGTTAGTGATGAGAAGTTACTCCAGAAAGCCATTTCACTTTCTTTATTGTGCGACTTCAGTCTTTTGTTTAAAAAGCAATTTACCCCACTTGTATGTGTATGTGATCTCTATTTACATACACTTTTTTTTCCAGACAAGGTGCAGTAAATGGATTCTTTTCCTTAAGTCTAGTTATCATGCTTCTGCCATTTAGAGGCAGATGAAAAAGGGGAGTATTTCCAAACTCCCAGTGAGGCTGTATAACTCAAGCAAGTCTTTTATTTTTTTCTAACAGACTTATAAAGGATGAGGATTCTGGGAATGTGTAGAGATTCTTTCTTGCACAGAGCACCCTATATCTGAGCAAGAAGTGCAGGGTCTGAGGTATAAATTATCATTGGCCAGAATGCCGAGAGAAGGAACCGCTTTCTGTTTGTTAGAGGTCATCATTACTGTTCATTTCCACAGCAACCAAGAGCTTGGTGATTTTGACAAAGCGTATAGGAACTGTGGAGGGCTGAAGGGGAAAAAGAATGAAGGGAGCGTGTAAATCTTCTCTCGCTTTCATGATTCTTGGAAAAGGGCAACTTGCTCCAAGGCCTGATTTTTGCAGCAGTCTTATTTCAGGAAGACTGGATCATCATCTCTTTTGGTTTGGGGAGGATACTGGACTTTATTTTTGATTTGGGGAACATTAAAGTCACCTCAAGCTTATGTGGGGTCATTATGAACTTCATTACAGGCGTGCGACATGGCAAAGCTGTAGTGCTCGAAGATGAAGTCCCAAGATGGGTGGGATCTTGCTTCCTGTTTGAGACTGCAGATGTCACTGTATATTTTTCCTCACAGTGAAATACCTTCAGGATTCTAAGTCTTGAGTCAATCACAGGGTGATTGCTATGTGTGATTGTGTGGAAACTTCCTTTGTTTTGTCACAAATGCACTAACTTCAGGTTCTATCCCCCTCGGAGTTTTGATGACCAACAGCTAATTGAGCTTAAATCACTTGGAGAATAGAAAGAATATTAAATCCTTGGGAACAGGGAGAATTAAACAAAAGAAACATAAATAGACTTATGAAGTGAACAGACCTGTATTACCATTAGATGTCATCTTATTCTAGTCAATGGAATTATGAGCTATGCTATATCACGACACATAATTATGATCTCTTAGATACTAGAAATAAGTAAAAGTTTTACAAAAATTAAGTTCCCTGGGTTGAAATGTAACAACAGAGTTATTAGTTGCATGTATTTCTTAATGAGATATAAAAATATAATGTGCTATTCTAAAATATGTTATTTTGGAATATTATCATTACTTTTCATTTGGTAGAAATATCTATGTATGTAAAGTAATAAAGAATAAGAGTAGACATGTTTTGAATATAAAGTTTTTGGTTTTGAGGGTTTACCTCTTTTTTTAGTTGCCTCACCTACTCAGCCTAATGATCCACAGTTGTAATTTTTTTTTTGGAAAAATTGCTAAAGTAAGCTTCAGAAAAAGGCCAAACTGCCTGTCAGAACTGAAGTAAATTTACATTATTTTGGAATATATTAGGACTTTGTAAAATGCCTGTGCAAAACTAACTAATTCAAAATAACTTTTGTTTGCAGGCCTCCGTGAGGGTGTAATCTATAGAAATAACACTAAGTCAGATTTGATCCATATACTCTCACTGACTAGTTTCTTTGAATGTTGAACAAAGTATGCTATTTGCTAAAGGGTAATTATCCAAAATACAAGTAAAATGATCTTTATAAAGAGTCTAGATTTTCTTACCAATTTGGCTTAATTATAGTTTAAAAAGATTTTCTTTAATTCCAAAGAGATGTCCAAAATTTAGGGTATAATTGGTAACTGGTCATGTAAATAGCAGGAAGGCAAAGCCTTTTGGGGGATTTTCTGAGCATGCACCTCTCTGATTAATTCTGGGCACCTCCTTTGTATGCCATTCTGGATATATTGACAGCATCCGTAGGTTTGTTGGGAGCAACATCAATGATATGAAATCAGTTTCATGTTTCATGTCTCAGTCTATAGCCTCAGGCTCTCTGAATAACATGGAGAGGAATGGCTGCTATTTGTTTTCAGTCAAATAAGACATTATGAAATATTTGCCAAGAAAGTATGTCTTCTCCTTTCGGCAGGCCCTGGAAGACAACATGTCTCTTGATGAGATTACAAAGCTCACCTCCATTGACAAGTGGTTTTTGTATAAGATGCGTGACATTTTAAACATGGAAAAGACACTGAAAGGGCTCAACAGGTAAGGCAGCCTGGCTCTGCAAGTTTCTAGATAGCTTCCGTGCAATCTTCAAATGGTCTTCTTACCCTTAAGCATTTGGCCAAAAACTCTGCTTCGATGAGGTAAATAGTGCCAAGGTTATGAAACGGTAGCCATAGCTAGAAGAAATGTGGGGTTTTTAGATGTTTACGTACCTATTAAAAGATATCTATTAATATTTGAACTATCTTCTACCCCCATCCTTGCCATCAAATACAGCGATGTTTTTATTAGGTCTTCAATTTATAAAAATCAGTGTACATTTATGAATTCATGTGCTATTTAATTACCAAACATTACCTAGATTTAAATTTGAATAATCAATAGAGTAAAATTCATGTTTTCTATACATTTTCTGGGTTTTAAAGACTGTTTTCTCTTAATATCAAGCTTTGCATTCTGTATGTTGATGGACATGTGTATTCCTTTTGCATTCTACTGATATTTTTAACATTGAGACTTGTAGTTCAGCATACAAATAAGCTACATTCGTTTCTATTAATAGTCTTTACCTCTCACTAATTTACATTTTTATCTCCTTAATGGCCAATTATTTAAAAATTTTTTTATTTTATGTTCAGAACATTCTGATAATGTCAGCGCTTTAAAATCTACTTTTTAATTTTTTTGTGGAAAGACCATTTGTTGGGGCACCTCAGGACTATAAAGTCATGGATGGGTTTTAAAAATGTATTTTTGATAAGAGCAGCATTTATTATCATTTTAAGAAATATTATATAATCCTCTTTAGTTTCTCCCTTTTAAGAGAGCTCTGAAATGCACTACTATTGGAAAGAAGTCTCACCCACAAGTGTAGGCATGTGTTTAAAGAAGGAAAAAATTTTGATGGTGTAAATTGTTCTCAAATGATTTGAGAAAATGTAGAAAAATTAATTGCTAAAAATGTAGTTGAGGACAGTGGAAAATCTCAAAGCCTTGATTTCTCAACAATTTAGCAACTGCAGTGTATACTTGGGTTGCTGTGTTTACTTCAACAAGACACATATAAACCAGGAACTGAAAACACTTGCTGTTCTTTTTGAGCGAAATGAGGTTCTTTTTGATCTACCTATTCAACAATTGCCCACAACAAATGCTTGGTTTTGAAAATTGGCAATTTCGATTCTTGCTCGTAAGTCATCCTTTCTAGTGATCACATAAAATGAACAGTAGATAGCAAATAAGTTAAGAATTGAGCCTACACATTCATCTTAGAATTGTGCTGACTTGAGATGGTTTGTGATGCCAGCAGAACTTCCTTGTTGAATTATATATAGTCTGTTCCACCGTTTTCAGTTTTAGAAACCTGATTTCAAATGTCTATGAAACTGCTCCAATTAAACCACATGAGGGTGCTAGAAACATACAGTATGCCAATTGTAGCAGTGGAAGAGACCTGGGGTGAAAAACAGCAGATGTTATTGTGATTTAAATTTCCACTTGATAAACATTCTGATTTTTGGACAAATCCGATGTTTTAATTGAATAGTTTTTCTAACAACCAGAAAGCAGATTGAAATTCTAGCTAAGCAGAAATAACTGTATATTGATAGTGATAAAGGTCCTTGGAGGATTAGAATGAGTCACTGTTATAGGTCACTTATAATACCTTTCTGACTTCTACATCCTGTTGTGTTTATTTGCTAATAATTTGACATTTTCAGTCTTCATTTTCTTGCATAAGTATATTTGTACATAGAAATATTGTCTATTGTTCATAATTATCTACATTAAACACTTTATGTAAAGCTTTTAATAATTTAAATTATTCTAAAAAAATTATACTTACAATTACACTTATCTCTTGTTTCAAGAGCTCAACAGATGGTTTGTGGTGTTAGTAAACCTAAACCCTGAATTCATTATTATCTGAGTGATATTTTACTGTGTAATTCATTTCTTTTTGGATTGTCCTAGATGCACACTTATCAATTTGATGAATGTTTTTAGAGATATTAGGTAAATAAATACAGATAGATGACCACTGAAGCTACCATTCATTGGCACATAGAGGCCTGAAGTTAAAAGAATATTGCAGCAAATGGAGTGTGTAGGACTGACCTTTCTTGCCCTATTTTGGTTATCTTCACCCTTAGCATCTTCCGCTTTTATCAATTATGATATTTTCCATTTTTCTCAGTCTCTAAATATCCAGCAAGACTCAGTCATCAAGGCATATATATATAGCTCCAACGGTAATGATATCTTTCCATTAACAGTTGGCATTATATGGCAGAATTTTGTATTGCCTGTTTAAAGAAAGGTTAAGAAGATCACTTGTTCTTTTTCATTTGCATTTGTTTATGGTTTACTTTGTTTCAAGACCTCAACTGCTTCCGTGTTGGAACGTTGGCTCCAGGATAGGCCCAGGAGCTAACTATTTATTTTGTGTAATTTGAGAGGACCCCCAAATTCACTTGGTTCAACATATCTTTGCTGATGTGTCCATGTTGCTTTCTTATAAGTTCCTGGGAATAAAGACAATGGGGATCTTAACTGGGAGAAAAGGAGAAACTTAAAGAGAGGATAAAGTATAGAATGCTAGACGTGGGTTTGGTTTCACCTGGTTCCTTTTTGTGCACTGGAGGGAGCATAGGCTATGGAGTCCAGTCAGATAGATTGCTGTGCAGTCTTACTCACTGTGGAATCATGGGCACGTTACCTCACTCATTCCCTAGTCTCATATTCTCCCTGTTAACATCATAGTTTGTGAATACTAAATGATGTAAGGGTAAAGGGCGCTTGGCTCATGATGAGTGCCCAAGAAAGTTTTCCCTCTTTCTCACTGAAAATGAAACTGCTACTTGTTATAATGAAGAATGTTTTGTGTTTTTACATATTTGCATTTAAATACTCATTTTCAGAGTCACAATTTGCATTTGCTTATGTATTTTGCAGTGTACCATTTCATAATTTTCTTTATGATGAATTGTCACTTATTTTAATACTATGCTTATATTTTTAAAGAAAGCAATGATAGCTAGTGATGCAAATGCTATTATCAAAAGATCGATAGCACTCCATTAGGCTAATAAACAAAAATCCCTATCTATAGTTGTTAATCATGCTAAAATTCATTTAATATTCAATAAACACATTCACTAGCAGAAAAGACTATATCACTCAAATTGATGGTCAATTACTTCCATTTACATAGTCACCTCAAAAAAAGTTCAGAACTTGGCTCCCAAATTGAATATTCCTATGTATTTAATCTATGTGTGAATATCCACTGACTGGAGTGTGGAAAACAAAACAATGATTGTAGTAAGGTCAGCTTTAAAAAAATAACTGACGCGTTTCCATGTCTATGTAAAAGCAGAAATTACAGTAAGAAGTCCCTTTCCTTGAAGGGTGGAAATAAACATGTATCATGCCGTGGATGATGAATAAAATCCCGGCCTTCTTCAGGGTGATGTAATAAATTAGATGAGTGTTAGAATAATCCACACCACATTCCGACTCTTGCACCCATAAGAACTCAGTTTGCCATCATAGCAATGGCAACCGTCCCAAGACTTCCAGAGCAATAAGTATTCTTACCAACTTAGGTGATAACTGCTATTCAGACAGTTTCAGCAAAAAATTTCTCTTTCCCACTTGACTACACTGACTTTCTCTTTTTCCTCTTAAATTGTTTATTGCTGCCCAAGGGCATGCTAGGAGAGTTGACTGTTCTAGGCAGTTCCCTAAATTTATAAGCTGGAGTAGTGACATTAATCGACCTAGAGTGATAATATATTTTACAGTGGATTTCTTTAGGTTTTGGAACGTTTCTTTTTACTCAGTGTGATGTGAGTTGTATCATGTAGGATTCCAATGCTTGTTATGTATATACATTGAAATTCAGATGTTTAATCTATTAACTTCACCTTACCAGATCACTTTGTAAAGAATTTTTTAAAAGTTAAGTCAGAATTTTCAGTGGCTCTACATTTGCATAAGCCTTATTCATTCCCTGCTGAGCTAGCCAAACTTTCATATGCCTATTTTCCCCATACTTAGTTACCCTACCAACACCGACTCTTTCACACATAAAGGCTCCTCCCATATAGCATTTTCATCATTTCTCACTGGAGGAAAAATATGTTTATTTTCATCTATTACAAACAAAAAATCTCAGCTATAGTCCTTTCTTCCTTTAGTACACTGACAGATTCGACTTTGGTCATGCAAATAAATCTAGCCTGGAGGCCAGAATTGCAAATGCTGCAAATCAAATAACTAAATAAAGTAACAAAATGATGTATTTAGAACTCTGTTTATACAGATACTTGAATTTTGATTCAATTAAAATGATTCTGAATGCCTTCCAAGTATAAAATAATAATCACCAAATTCATTGACCACATATGAAACACTGTTCATATTATTTCATTTAATGTTTACTACAACCTAAGGAAGGTAGTCATCACCCTGATTTCATAGATAGTAAACTGAAGCACTGAGATATTTAGCAACTTTCTTGATATCACCTGCTAATAAACAACAGAATTGAGGTAAAACCTGAGCAGGACTCCAGAGCCAAAGATATTTTATGTTTACCCTGTGTGATATATGTATGTGTATATACACACACATATGTATATACATATGCATGACTGTATATACATGTTTGTATATATGGATTCACACATAGATGTTTTGGTATATGGAAAGGCAAGTTACATATAACCTTTGGAGGAAATAAGACTACATATAATAGACACTTTCAGTATAGTTCCAGTAGTCACAAAAGGAATGATATTCTTATCACCACAGAACCAGCACATATAAAGTTTCAGCTATAATAGTAATTAGTAGACAAGCTCAGGCACAAGGACCTCTCCGCTGAATCCCTTTTGCTATATGGAAGGAAGGAAGTCGACTATAATAAAGCTTGTTTGTGAGCAGAACCTATTTCAGGACATTACACCCCAAACATTTTATTTATTTCAAATTGGATTAGCAATTTTAGATTAAAAGGCAATCATGATACTTCAAAAAAGAAAAAAAAAACAGACAAGAAAAAAATATGAGACCTCCAGTTGCAGCTCTGAGCATCTGCTCATCTTCTGCCTGTGACTCTTTTTAGTTTTTGATTTCCTGATTTTATTTCCTGTTTATTTAGTTATTTTGACTGATAATTGCTTCTTTTGCATTTTATTAAATTTGGGCAATTTTTCTGGAATGGCCCATGTTGCTCTTTTTTTTTTTTTTTTTTTTTAGTACAACACTACTATTTATGTTAACAACACTGCAGGTAACTATTGAAAAAAAATCTATTATCATCCATCATAGATGTTCAAAAGTAGGGGATAGGATGATTGTAATATAGGTCATTTATATAGCAGTATAGGAGACTAAGATTTTGAATCTCTTTCTCTGTTAATTTTTATATAAACTTAATTTACTACAGATTATTACATAATTTATCCAAAAATTGCTTTCTTCCATATTGTGTAGGTTTCATGTTTCTTAATATTTTAATCCTGATAATATTGATATTCTCTTCCCCCTTCACTGCCACTTACTGCTACATTCAAAGTAGTAAAAAAAAAAAAAAAAAAAAAGTACGTGCACTTTTGAAGGGCCTAATATTGATATGAATATCATTGTGTTCAGTGTGATAAACTACATCCATTGGTGAGTGCTGAAAAATCACAGGTGTGCTTATGGCTTAGGAAAACAATCTGGGCAAGCCTGGTGAGTTCCACTTGGGCATTCAAGTGCTAAATTGAGCTCAGTAAAGTTGGCCATTTCTCTACAGCCAAAAACTTCTGGCGGATGTAATAATGCAAGTGTCACCTTAGCTGGAACACTCCCTTTGAATGTCCTCTCCTACACATATTAGTTCTATTGACTTTTGATTTAACTTGTTCATGAAGCATGACAAAGCCAGACAAGAATGTTTTGTGATTATATTTGATTGAAGATTCCGGGGGGGAAATGTCACCTAAAAGTTGTTAAACTTAGATATAAGACAGAGAAGGGCCAGTAACTTCACTTTCTATTGATATTTTATACTTCCTGGCAGGAAAAAATTAATAGTAAATAACTTTAGCTTTAAAATATATTAAATACAGAGGTTATATGGGGAAAATATATTTCCCATGTATAACATACAATCAACTTATAATTTTTACAATACTTCGTTATGACATATGTTATTGTTTTCCTCACTCCAGTCTGTAGACATTCTAAACTATACTAAAATGTGGATATTTATTATATTGAATATAGAATGGGAATGTAAACAGTTGGACACTTTAGTGGAACCCATTGATTTGATTTGCAGAAAATGGGTTGTGTCCTTTGACCTCACAATCAACTCACACTATTATTCTAAGTCTCAGTTTCGCCCTAGTAAAAAAGAAAAGTACTCCTTTCTCATTTTACTAGGCAGCTGTGCAACTAGATGAATATATATTATGTGTGAAGTAATTATTGTAAAGGAAAACAATTTTATCAGTTACTACATGTTATCATTCTATGGTTTTTGTCTTCATATCTTAAACCATTTATCTAATGAAGCTAGCTTCAAGAATACTAAAAATTTGGGGTTTACTAAAAATGTCATTTTTATCTCTATGAAAGAGGAGTATTACTGTGAGAATTTCCATACCTCTGTGAACTAATGCCAAAAATACATTTTATTTTAAATTTGGTTTGTGTTGCATGTAATAAGATAGGATATTGTAAGTGATGTCATAGATCTGATAGGCCTTGATTAACTTTATTGAATCAGCTATAATAAAATTTTATATCAAATGTTTAATGTTCTGAGTATCCTCATTAAATTCATTATTTAAATAGTGTTTTCATAGTTTTGACAAATAATTATGCATTTTGAATGTATGAGAGAGTACTTGATTCTGGTGTGGGCAAGATGAATGTTTACTTAAAATGTTTCAGAGTGATATTCAGATCACTCATAAAATGAATCTTATATATTTTCTTAGTTTTGATTCTTATATGCTCAACTGTTTCAAAAATTTTAAGTTTGTTTTAAATAATATATAGCCATAACTTATAATTGTCAAGAATTAATAGATTATTTCTATGTAAATATCTCTGACCTCAGCATGATGGATTATTTATTTGATGGCATTTCTCTTTTTTAGGAGCTGTTATTAGACAAAATGTTATTTGTTCATGTATTCAGTCATTAATATTTATTGGGTACTTTTTATGTTCTAGACATGGTACTAGATCCAATGCCATTTGTTAATGATAATCGGTAATCATTAACCTGCCTTCAATGAGTTTGCAATCTATTTTTGAGGATTAAATATATATATACATAGCTATATATAAGACGGGATGCTGTTAATGGACCAACAAGAGGCAAAAACACAAGGCTGTGAAAATTTAAGGGAGGTTAAAAACAAGCTTTAAGACCTTTGCATATGTTACCGCATGTAAATCTCAATTAAAGAATTCCTAGAAGTTAAACAACCCTGTCTCATATTTCATAGATGAAACAATGGCTCATAATGCTTAAGTAAATTTTTCAAGATTTCAGAGGTAGTGCGTGTTCAAGCCAGGATTTGCGTTTAGGACTTTCAGAATAAAAGAACAGTGTTTTTCCTTCAGTATATTTCAATGTCATGAGAGCCAAAGGAAGAGTGAATTTCAAACAAAACAAATAAAATAGGAAGACACTTTCAACAATATTGCATGGTTTAGGTAGAATGGACTGGGAGAGAATTGGGCAAGTCCTCCAAATTTGATGATGTGGAGGTAGGAGTTGTAACTAGACTCTAAGGAACAAATGTGCAATGAGAAAGAGGAGGTAGATAAATGGACAAATTCTACTTAGGAAGTGACAAATTGTGTTTGCGCTTCTTTTGTTATATTTCTGCTGTGTTTCATAAAAATGAAAATCTTTCTATAAAGAAATGAAGTCTGTGAACAGAAGTTAAGATGGATATTATCTATTTATTTGCTCAATGTATGTAGTTGAGCCACACAGTTTCATTCATTGTTCTGTAATTGTTACATGCATGCTAGTAATATCCTCCAATTAAATTGTAAATCCCATTAGGACAAATTCTAAATACCATAATTACTTAATATACTTTTATTATAAGCTTTTCTTAAGAGCTTCTGCTGATTTGTGTGTATGCAGACTAGAATTCACCATTCTAAAGTACAGTGTCAGTTCTGAAACAGATATGACTGGTTTCCAATTCTTTATTTACCATAAATTTTTTGGAATTTGCCTTGCATAGAGTAAATAATAATATTTGTCTGATACTCTGCCCATTAAATAAATGATCTATTCTTGGTAGAAAGTGAAAATCAGAATTTCTTTGCCATGACAAAAATGGTAAATTGAAGTAGAGGAAAATGCATTAAAATTTCTGGCTGCTCAAAGGGACCCACAAAATTATTAATTGAAAAATGTATAGTCCAAGATATAAACTTACTCTGTCATGGAAGACATTGTAAATGAGCATCTCTAGGTTTTCATTTTTGAATGACTATATATCTATTAATTAGCCTGGAAAGCTCTGAATAAACTGTTTTCTAATAGAGGGTATTTATCTAATTATTTTATATTGCCAAATGGGGATTATATATACTAAAAGAATTATAATATTTATATCGACATAAAAATCTCTATTGCCTTTTGAGAATATGTGGTTTTGATAAAAAATATTATTCAGGTTTTCAAATTGGAAATTTTTAGAAAAGTTTTTCTTAGAAATATTCATAAATATTTACAATTGTAGTGAAAGTCTGATTTAATTAACCAGCCAAGAAAGTTAAGGCAAAAAATATATACTTATAGTATTTATAATACAGAGATCTATATTTCTCTTGTGACCTTAAAGTACGTTTCTGTTATAATACCGGTAGAAAATAATCACTATTTTATTTTTGTGGGTGGTGAAACTAAGTCACAGTGAGATGTGTGTCATACTTCATGTCACATCAGTCAGAGGAAAGCAAAAATCTAGCCCGGGGTTTCTGCCTTTGGTTCTAGTCATGAACCCTTTTCAAAAGCTTCTTTTTAGAGATATGACTTTTAAATCAGACAGCTGGAGATCAGTTCCTCCTTAGCTGTCATGTTGTGAGCTGTCTGTTTTCCTGCCTGAATTGTTGACCCCACTTAGAGCAGAAACACTGTAAGAAATGTGCCCTTCTTTAGAACTCTTGTGGGAAAAACTCGGGGGCCTGGCTGGGTGAAAGCCCCAGTGAGTGACCTTTAAAAGACATAAACAGAATTTTCAAGGATACATGGAACTAGGATAATGATTTTCTTTTAAAAATGTGCTATGTTTATATTAAAGACTACATATCCATAAATATACGCATTTTTTTTTCTTTAAATACAATGCAAATGATTTAAATGTTAATGTGAGTATGAGTAAAAAACTTCTGGCATGTACAATGGAAATTAAATTTAAGCAAAATAGGTTCCCTGAGCTGTAATTACAGAAGCTAATCACTAACTCCCAGAATTTCTTCAATTGTTCATTCATACCTGAGATACCTTTATGGGAACACAGAGCCTCCATATCTGCCCTTGAAGATGAAGTGCATGATGTCTATCCTAAAAAGCTTAAGGTGGTGGCCGGACCTCCCCGCAGCAGAGTAGATGACTGGTGCATATTTTCATCAGAAGATCATTTGTGATTTGCAGGGAGTTCAAAGTGAGGTGTCCCTCACGCACTCTATGTATGGAGACAGGGATGCTATAGAAGAGAGGGAAAAGACCGAGAAGAGCTGAGGTGTTGGGGCCAAGTTTCGGTGACTTGCCAGTTTCGTTTTGCTTAACTCCTCCTTTATCCGCTGCTGCTTCTCCTCCGGTTTGTCTTTCTCCTCTCTCGTGCCTGCTCCTCCCCTTCTTCCTTGTCTTCTGGCATTTGCATTTATCAAGCACTTATTACCTACTTGGCATCGTGCTAAATAAACACTTTATACTTTTATCATTTCATCAGATTGATGATTTTTTTTTTTTCTCAGCATAGTTGGAGACTGACTCTAGGTTTGCCTATTTAAGGTTGAAACAGGCAGCTAGGCTCTATTTGTCCATATAATATAATATCCGTCACATCAGTGTCATCATGTCTATGTTGATATTGCACATACTACCTCATATCCTACCCTACCCTACCCTACCACCTACTCTTTAGTTGATGACTCATTTAATTGACCGTATTTTGCTCTAGGCATCTTGAAGAGTGAGCAACTCGATTTATTCATGAATGTATAGTCATCAGTATAAAGTATGTGAGAATTTTTGCTGTCGTGGTTATTAATTTGCATTCATGTCTTCTGGAAAACCCTCAGTGAAAAAGATTTTTGATTTCTATATAAATAATAATCCTCAAATTAAGGTAGAACTCGTGTGACATGTTACCAAGAATTTAAGTCTAGATTTTTTTCTGTATCCTCTTAGAAATGGTTTCTCATTTCCCTCCTTTCTAGAAAAGGCATATGGTTTCTCATTCAAGAACTAGAACTATTTGGTCAAAAGTTATTCCTATATATGTTACACGTAACAAGAAAAAAATCTATGCAGCAGTTAGCGGATAGGCTTCAGTTACATAATTTATTTTAATATGATCTAAGTAATGGTTTCCAGAAGTCAAAGAAAGATATATATTGAAAGTTATACATTCGTTGCTTGGGACGATATATGTAATAGTTGGAAAACTACTCTGTGGAAACATGGCTTACTTTAAACAAAGATGATGGAGGGATTTTACAATATAGGACAAACAAGCTTATTTGTGAAATAACAGATTTTAAAACATCGAAGAATGCTCATCCAATTTGAGTTTTTTACAAGACCTCACATGATATATTTTTAATATCTGTTGGATTTAAATTCTGTACATATAACATACCTATATTTATAGGAAAACCTAGGATTTGCTTAGTGACTAGATCTTACTTTTTGGGAAAGGTTATAGTAGATGGACTTAACATTATAAATGAATTTATTAATTAATCAGAAATAATAAAATATTTCATAGTATAAATGTTCTTTTTCATTTAATCATGTGAATGATATTTGATTTGTAGAAGCTTTTTAAAATATAACATAACACTTTTTTATACACTCATAGACATGACTTACTACTGTAATTAGTTGGTTCCCATTAGTTTTTTCATTGTTACCAAATCAAGGGCAGAAAAGAGAGTAACAGCATTTTTGATTA
Source organism: Eonycteris spelaea (assembly GCA_003508835.1). Lineage (NCBI taxonomy): Eukaryota > Metazoa > Chordata > Mammalia > Chiroptera > Pteropodidae > Eonycteris > Eonycteris spelaea. The sequence continues at coordinate 4,594,717 of PUFA01000050.1, read as the reverse complement.
AGAATCACTGAAAAACAAAATGTGATTTATAAAGCTCAAAAGTTATTCGTTAACTTAACCTATATGAGGTTATTTTCCCCAGTATTATTAGTATTCATAGAATATAATTATCATATTATAATCAATAATATATAGATGGTCTTATCAGATTGAAAGTAATATCATGCTATTTCTCAATTATTGGAATCACTAAAGATTTATAAAAAACGAACATAGAATTCAGAAATTAAAAATTGCCTACTTAAAAATATCTATAGTATCAATTTTTCAAGAGGTTTTCTCCTTTGTTTTGATTTTGTTGTTGTTAATAGTCTTTAAAGTGAAATGTGATTTTAAATGCGCTGTTCCTTGAAAATTAACACTTGTGTTATTATAGCACTATTGTGATAGGGCTAAGTGGACCCAAATCTTAGGAAATTTTCTTGATGGCATGCCTTCAAATGAACCTCGGATCTAGATATTGTTTGTCTTAAATATTTTGTCCTATACATGAGAGATAAAGTTCAGGTTTTCTTTAATTTCTCCAAAGGCATCATTGCTTTACAAAATAGACCAAATGGCATGCTTCTCAGAAAATGAAGAGAAAAGAGCAGTATTTACCTAATTGCCCAGGTTTTATCGTTTGCTTTTCTAAATGTTACTGCTGCTTTTGAAAAATACTTTTGCATTTCTCTTAAGGAAAGAGGTAACAACCTGTCTCCTTGAAGGGAAAGATGAAAAGACAAATAACATATCCACTGATTGCACTATTGTGATGGTGGCATGGTCTTGAACCTGTGAAAGGCCAAAAATAATCAGTGAAGCCATGTGAAACACATGAGAGAGGCTGGTAAGGGGGTCTCAGGGAAGAGAATATATATCTTATTCTGGTCCTTTTCTTATGAAAGCAGGCGTCATTACTGAGCATCAGGCCTAATGTTTTCTCGCTTCTGCCTTTTGGGATTTTTAAAAAAGAGATAATAATAAAATTGCAAGCCCATCCATAATTGTAGGCCAAGTGGAGTGCTCATTTTCACATTAGAGCTTGTGCAATCTGGAGGGAAATTTGTTTAGTATTACTCGTGAGTTGGTAGATCAGATAAAAGCCAGTCAAGTGGAAGAGAGGACTGTGTGAAGTACGCTGGCTCCCCTGGTAATTGCAATGCTGCAGGCGTTCCTCCAGTCGGTTAATAGATTTCCCCAGCTCCTCTATGCCAGGTGAAAATTTCCTCATTAAGGGGAATTTATTCCATTTCCTTTTATCATTTATTATTGAAGACTAAGTGTGAGTGGTGGAAGTTTCAGAGACGACAGGGTAGAATTTTAAACAACAACAAAATCTACATTGGAAGTGGAAAGAAGAGAGAGGGAGAAAGACTTATATTGTTTATAAAACCAGAGAACACACGAGAGATTTCCCCCCATAGAAGCTGAGCCATGCTGTCTAACTGTTAGAAGATTATGGCAGAGTGTGTAAAAAAGTCTGATTGTCTGCTTTTGAGATGTTTTTTCCCCTCTAAATTTCAGACTGTGGTTTTGTGCTGCTAAGTAGAGAGAAAGTGAAGATTTTGAAAAGGCAAGCATCACAGCTATTTGGTGTTTCTTTGTTTTATTGTTTAGATTCTATTATACAGTGATAAAAGTATGAGCTTTTAAACAGTTTACCCTTGAACTCTGAAAGGAAGGAAAGCTGGTAAGGGAAAGAAATTTTGGATATATAGAGGACACAGTTATAAAAAATGTATTCGTGTTCAAAGAAGTAAAGATAAACATAAGCATATCAGTACACACAAATACATATTAAATAACAATATGCTTCATTCAGCTGATCACATTTTTTGCTTGATATAATGTTCCTTTGATTTACAATATAATATAAATGGAGCGTTCCCTATTGAGGTTTCAAAGAGCAGTTTTGAATAACAAATTTGGGTTTTTATTTTTTTTTAGTAATTATTCTGTTTTGAGTTTGTTCCAAATTAAGGTTTTCATTTTCCTTTGGGAAAACAGAAATATTATAGCCTTTCTGTAAAACAGGTTTTTGCCCACCTTGATTTTTAAGAAATCTCATTCTGTTGGAAGTTCTTTTTAGCAGATAAAATGGAAGGCAGCCCAATATGGGCAGATAAAGATGAGGAGCATGTATTTGAATCTCCACATTGTTAAATGAGCTTTATGTTCATTTAAGATTATTCATCTTGTATCTGACTCTGAAGAGGTTTAACCTTATCTGAATCACTGGCCCAAAGCTAATGAATTGTGTCTTCACACTGTCTCTCTTCTTTTATTTTATTATAATGGGACTCAAAATAAAATTTTGTATCAGAACAAGTAGAGAATAAAGTCAATTTTCTTCTGTGTGTAATGATATGCCAGACAGTCATGTCTTATGCAGAAGCAGCAGAGAAAGTGAATGAGGGCAACAGAGAGAGGCAACCTGCTCCCTGTCTTGGAGTTAGGAGTGCCTAACAGAATCATGTGGGAAAGGATCTAAATTGTCTATGTCCTTGTAATTGCCATGTTGAGTCAGAATCAACATCTATTTTCTTAGTAAGGAGGCTTGTCAAGTGCTTTGTACTATTTTATGAACATGTCTAAAGAGCAGAAATTAATAACCAGAGTGATCATGAATGAAATACAATAGAAGATATGTCACTTAGGACTTTATAGGAACACACCTACCCAATATTTGCATTCAAGTTAAGATAGGTGAACACGGATATATTCATTTGCCATTTTCATTTAATACATACTAATTTTCAAGACATTTAAAAATATTATATCATACTATTGATCTCATTATTGGAATATTGGGCAAAAGTTAAGGCAGTTTTGGGCTCACCAAGAAAATATCCTGAGAATCAGCTTGTGAGCTTAAAACATGAACTCTGCAGGTCTAGCTTAATGCATCTATTTCAGAACTCTCACCTGTAGGATGAGGGGGCACCTATAGAGAAATAGTTTCACCCCATTCTAAAATTTTATCATTCATGATTCAATATTTTGCATTACAGTTTCTCTTCTCAGGCATTCCCTTTAAATATGAAACCTCTCTGGGGTAAATATACTATGGGGAGCAGCAACGATTGAGTTAGTCTTATGACAGATAGCTATTTTTTGCCACCAGAGCTGAACAAAGAGTTAATTCATTTTACTTTTTAATGCGTAAGGTGAGTGTTATCAATCAGCCTTTTTTTTTTTTTAATTTGTAAAAATCTAATTTTATTTTGTGGGTGGAGAAGGAAGACTTTGTATATTTGCTGGAAATGTCTTTTTATGCTCTATTGGATTTTCTTTTGGTAGAAAAGAATAAGAGGAATTATGCATATTTCAGCAATAGAAAAGACTACATTGCTGAATGTGGACAAAACAAAAGCAAGTGTATTGCACCCCTAATAGAAATGTGAGGAATCTAAGTGGTTTCTTGTTTGTTTGTTAAGTACCATTATTTATTTTCATTTAAAGCAATATTGGAACCTTTGAAGAATTGACTGATATTCCACGTAGGAAGAAATAAAAATAAATTATTCAAAGCAAAAAAAGAAAAAAGAAAAGAAAAACAAAACATGACCCAAGCAGCTAAGATAAATATATTACTTCTGGTTATCTTTGGACTTGAAGAACTTGCATTTATGCCATAGTCGAAATTATAGGCAAGATGGTTCTTTTCAAGGCATATTTCTTCAGTGTGTTTGGACGCTGTTGTTCAGGGTTAGAGTTTAGTCATTGAGGTTAATTTGGTTGTCAATAGAGTAACATAATATAGGTTTTGCCTCAGATAGTTGTTGCAATAATAAAGAAATGTCTTATTGATATTTACTTACTCTTTGCTTGTTTTTCCTTATACTGCTGTTCCACAATGATGGTAAAATGTTTTAGCAAGTAGCTAGAAAAATCTATAGGTAAGAATTGGCTCAAGGTTATATATATATAGTAATTCTTTATCTAACTCAACTTATACCTATGCTTTTTGTTTTTGTTTTTAGAAAATGGTCAAGCCAGGACTTAAATTTATTTATTTGTTTGTTTGTTTGTTTGTTGTTGTTTCTTTTCTTTTTTTTATTATGGTGATATTGGTTAATGAAATCCAGTAAGTTTCAGGTATACAATTCGACAGTATAATACCTATGTTTTTAATATAACTGAAGATCACAGAGAAATATGTAGTTTTTCCCCAGGCAGGTAAACATGAATATAATTTGAGATCTTCCATGAAACTCACAATTAAAGATACTTATTTAAAAAGGACATCAACCAATTTCTAATTTAGAAAAATAGCTTGTTTGTCAAGCACTTCCATTTTGAGGCTGAATTCACACTTGCTCATAAAAAAAGAGTAATTCATTTAGGAACATAGCCTTGGCAAGGAAGGTGGAAATATCCATTTCTAAAAAGATAGCGACAACAACAAACCCTCTGTTTTCCCCTCAGAATTTTTTTTTTCTTTTGCAAAACTAACGTAAACAGGATAAACTTGGGTGTTTCAAAGATGCTCAGGAGCTCAGCAGTCACCTCTTAAGTAAAGCCTCTCCAGACTTCCCCAGCAGAAGCGGCACACTTCACTTCCGTCTCTGAGCCACTGCTGCCTTGTGTACACATTTCTTTCATAGCACTACTCACAGTGCAGAGACATCCTGGAATGTAGAGATTTAATATTTTATCTCTTTGGCATTAAAATAGGTAGCAAAGAACTGACACACAGCATATGCTCACCGTGTTAAAGCACTAATGAAAGAATGATGCTAAATGTAGCCCAACTTTACCATTCACAATTTTCTACTCTTTCCAACTACAACTCCTCAGTATGTGTCCTATACCTGCCATGCCCATTGCTGCCTCAAAATATTGCAAATGCAGTTAGTTGCCCTTGTCTGTAGTATATCTGTCAACTTCTTCATCTATATAAAGCTGAATTTTCTTTATGGTTCTATTCTCATCACTCTACTGCCATTGTATTTCTCAGCTACAACCACTCACATTGTTATCTCTTTTCTCTGACCTCACATTGCACCATATAGCTTATCTTTCCATAAAATGTATTGAATCGCTTTCTGTTATTCCATTGTCTCAAATATTGTTTTGTATATTCTTGAGCAGCACTGTGCAGTAGAAATTTCTGTGGTGATGAAATATTCTCTAATCTGCGCTATCCAGTACAGTGGCCACAGGCCATATGTGACTGTTGAGTACTTGAAATGTGCCTAGTGTGCTATGGATCTAAGTTTTTAATTTAAAAAAAATTTAATTAATTGATATTTAAATTTAAATAGTCACAGGTGGCTAGTAGGTAGCATATTTGATGGCATAGTTCTAGAACATAGCACAATGTTTGGGATATACAATAAATAAATGATGATATTTAATAATGAAATTGTGTTCAAGAATTTGACAATAAAATGCGTTACTCAGGAGAATGCTTATCAAATACTTGATAAGATTAAAAATCAAAATAAGACTAGATAAAGAAGAAATTAAATTCATTGGGAGAAATAACAAATTGATTTGAGAGACAGAAGGGAATTTAGGTGCCACAGAAAAGTATACTGACTATGAAGAGCTGTAACTGCAAAAGTCCAAACAAATATTGACATCAAAAAGCCAGAGAAATAGCTATTAAATATGTCATCTTGATTCTCTCTTCTCTAAACTTAAAATATGAATTAATTCAATAAAGAAGATTGAAGAATAGAATGAATGAAATGCAATAGATTTTATTCAACTACATTTAATAGCAGAATTTCAGCAAAAAATATTTATTATAGATCTTTTGACAACATATATTTCAATTTCAAGTATTGACTATCAAACTGTCATAATTGAATATGGTTGTATTGACTACTGTTTGAAATTACTGGCTCATAGCTATTTGGTTAAAGATGCTTTTACGGTAGTATTTTTCTGAACATTGGGCCCTTACAAATTATTTCTGTGTACATTTTGATTTCTAGTTACAATCTGACTTCAATAGCTTCCTTATCTTTCCTTTAAAATAAAAAGCTATAAAATTATAATTTTCTTCATTTTATTTAATAAATATTTATTGAATTCTGTCTGTGGGCCAGACAGTGTGTTAGGCTCTGGGAATAATCTGGTAAATGAATCAAACATATTTTTTGCCCTTGTGGAACTTGACTCTAGCAGGAAAAAACATCTGGTCGGTGATTAAAAGCTAAGAAACATTAGAACTTCTAGGTGATAATGACGTTATGCAGTATGCTTCTAACTATGACCCTGGTTCCAAACATGAGCCAGTTAAGAGCCTAGAAAGATCAGTGTGGGTGAGGACAGACTGAGAAGGATTCATGGATGAGGCTTGGCTTTTACTGACCTAAGAAGGGTGTCTGGGAGTTGGAGAGAAGTTGGGTAGATATGTCAAAGGTATTACAGGTGAAGGAAACCGTGTGGAAACAGTCTACACTATGAAAATGAGCATGTGGAAAATGAAGTGATAAGTGTGGCTTGAGCAGAAAATAATCACAAAACCACAAAACTATCTTTTCAAATTAGATAAGTATGTGATATCAGTGAATAGAGGAAATTTATGGAGAGGATACCCAGTCTAAGGTAATGTTGGGGTGCCCGGGTGAAGATGATTCTCACAGTTCATTTACATAAAGACCTGGAGCACAGGTGAGACACCAGGGAAGGGGCCACAGATTTGGTTATCATTGACTACTTATGCTACTTGAGCCGTGTCAGTGGTTAAATTTAGAGAGGGAGAGAGGGTAGCCAGACTAATGCACTTAACAGAGGATAGAGCTTTGGGAAAGAATAGTAGTAAATGGTGTTGTGAGTAATAAAATAAGGTGAGAAACAATTGACCAGAAGCCAGAGGAAGACATCTTTAAAAAATGGAACATCAAACAGGCCTTATGCTGACAGGTTAAGTAGATCAAAATTAAGAAAGGACTCCTCGATTTATTAAGATGGAGGTCACTGATTATTTTTAAAAGAGGCAATTCATTAGGACAGCAAATGCAGAAGCCATTTTTCAGGATGTAAGAAGAGAAGGGGGTGCTTAGGGTATGAAAATAGTAATCCACATGCTTGAGAAGGTCAGCATTGCAAATGGTAGCTTGGTTTAAACTTGAATCTCTCTTTTTCATTAAATCCTAGTGAGTCCATTACAGGAGAAATCCTGAAAAAGGCAAAGGAGATCGGGTTCTCAGACAAGCAGATTTCAAAATGCCTCAGGCTGACTGAGGCCCAGACAAGGGAGCTGAGGTTAAAGAAAAACATTCGCCCTTGGGTTAAACAGGTAAAGTAGTTTTCCTTTCTTCTGACATTCTCCAGATGAATTGTAGGTACCACTCATTATCATTGTCTGTAAAAAGGGGTAGGAATTTAAAAGCACTCTACTTTTTTAATTGATGCTCATGATGTCACCAATTTTATTCAGCACAGTCTTCATTTATGCTTAAAAAGGAAAGGGTGCAGGGGCACTGGGATGTAAAGGTAAGAGTATCTGATTTTCTCAGCCTATGTGGGAAAAAAAAATCAAAATGACCTCTCCCCTATTTTTTGACTCTGTGCAAATATATCTGTAGAAAGATATCCTTAGTGTAATAGAAGGACTTAAAATACCCTAGCATGGTGGCCAATGCTCTTGAAAAGAATAGTTATCTCTTTTGGCACTAACTTTTTCCAAGGTAATGCTTTATTTTAAGTGCCCCATCATTATGGTTCATTTAGTATTCATTGTGATAGGATTGGACATAATGAGCTCATCCAATATTCATGACAATCACAGGAGAACTTTCATAGGTGTACCATTGTGATTTAAAAAAATTTTTTTGGCCTTTAGTAGAAGAGATGGCTTGGCTTAAAGTACCTCCAGCTGGTTTTTGTCCTTTAAAATTATTGACTTTTCCCCGTGTGCTCAGGGGGCACATGCATACCCTTAGGTCTCAGGCTCAATGCTGAATATTTTCTACTCAGCAATTATTATTCTTCCTTCTCACCTGCTTTACACTAGTTTGCCCTTTCGGACACTAAATTCTTGCTCTCTAAGCTGAGCTCCTGGCCCGTGAGAGCTGAATTGATTTACCTTTTCTGTTCAATGAAATTTTGTCTCCTTCCTCTCACCCTCATGCTTCATGAAATTTTTTGTCATCCAATTGCTTATTGCCATAGGTAACTTACATCTTATGCAAAATTTGCAAACCAAAGGCATCCTTACATATAGGTCGTTTTGCTCTAATTTTAGATTTTATTTGAAGTTGCTTTCAACAGTTGTCTGTCTTCTTGGTAACCGGTTGACTATAGGACTATTTTTTGTGTCCATGAGAGGTACTACTGTAGCAATCTAATGATGCCGTGGAAGTATATCATTATTAACTGCTCAAGTGATAACTAGATTGTGTCATTGTTTTTCTCCCCTCTTACTTGCAGAATTAGAAAGCAATTAGCAATTAGAGTGCACATACCTAATTTTGGTCTTTATTTTTGACAGTAATAGGCATTAAGGAAATAAGAATCAGCACCAAAAAACTGTATAATCATTCTTGAAAAAAAATTATAATGAAAAGAATTTTAAAAATCCTTTTATGTATGTATGTATATATGTATGTGTGTATGTATGTATGTATATTTGTATGTATTTATTTATTTTATTTCTCTGCAGATTGATACTCTGGCTGCAGAGTACCCATCAGTTACCAACTACCTCTATATTACCTACAATGGTCAGGTAGGAACTGCCAAACTGCCATATTAGAAAGCTCTAGATTTAGTAAATACTTCCTATGGAGGAATACATATATTTTTTTGTCTTTAGTTATCTATCTAGTGATTTTGGTATTAAAAATGACATTATGTGAGTCAGATGCATGACATCTTTCTGTGCTCATCTTTTAAGAACTGCCTTAAGGTGATGAAATCAAACAAGTGAAAAGATAAGGACAATGGTTACATGAACCATACAATTTGCTGTGTTCTAATGACTGTTTAATTAAAAAATGTTGAACTTATATTTTTTTACAGATTAGTAGAGTTTTTATAATACTTTATATTTAGAGGTTCCCAGAAGCTAATAGAGAATGCAGGTCAACAAGAGGAAGAATGAGAAAGGTGCATTCAAAAATAGGACATGTAGTTTAGAGGGAAGAATAACAGTGATTTTTATGTTATTTTTCCTCCCTTAGGAACATGATATCAATTTTGATGAGCATGGAACGATGGTGCTGGGTTGTGGTCCATACCACATTGGTAAAGTGATAACTTTCATTTACATAGTACTTTACAGTTTATATAGTACTTTTCACACATGTTAATTTAATTATTCTGAAAACTATGTAAAATAGCTGCTGTCTATATTTATTTACATCAAAATAAGAAATATTTTGCCAACTAGGAAATACGTTTAGAGGTGAAGGCCAAACTTACCCCACTATTAAGTGATGGAAGTGGGACTCAACTACAAATTCTATCTCTTTCATTTCATCATGTCATCCATTTATCATTTTCTTCCTCATGAATAAAATTGAGCTTCTCACTGGCATTAGAAATTACATTCTTTGATTTTTTTTTCTCTTTTAGCATAGTATTTCACAAAGATATATATTTGCTCAAGAACTTTATACATTAGACAGAATTACATTTATAGATGCAATCTCTGACTTATGACTTCTGTCGACATCAAATGCAAAGAGCTTTTCTCATTGGTGCATAGAGCATTATATAATTTAATTAAAATGCCCTTACCAGAAATTGTTACATATACCTCCTAGTCACTTAAAATCAGGTATTTAATAATGAAAAGTTATTACAGTTATAAAGTATATATTTAAGTAGACACTATTTCCTAATGCGTGTATTTAACATTTAATTTTTATAAGGTATTGGAAATGATGAAATATGTGTTCTAAATGTATGTAGTCTTACTTTGTTACTTTAAGCTTAGTTTATTTTAGTTTTTATTTTAACTAAGTACATTCAGGATGTGTTAGTTTAACAATTTTTGGCCAAATCTTGAAGGAAGATAAAGTGTTTATACCTTTACCATCTTAGTTTCTTAGTGGCTAGTTGGCCTGAACACCTATACCGGTGTTCAAATTTACTTACTTTATGCAACAATTCTTCATTACTTTAGCCCCTAGAAAAGATTAGCAGAGATGGCAATTAAGTCTATACTCAATTGACAGTGAGAATTAATATGCTACTAAATTTGGATAACATTCTGACAACAGTTTTTAGGATACAGTCCTACTGCAAAAGATAAGTACAAATCCCAGAACTTTCAGTTCTATGGCATCCCAGTAGAGGTGATATTTTGAGGCAGTTAGGCCATTATTATACTTCAAATTACTTCTTAGAAGGTCACTCACTCTGCCTGGAGTGGCCTTGCCAAGCTTGAAAGAATATGTTTGGAAAGGACAGAACTTTCCAATCAATCATATGTCAGAACTATAAGGCACCTCAGAGATCACTGGGTTTAGCCTTCAGACAGCAGGGTAAGTGGAAGGACTGAAACAAGAACTCAAGTATTCTGATCACTAACTTAACTACTTTTGTGTACTAAGTTCACTTTTGTATGTTCACATTTGTGTATGTTTATTTTGAATTTCTCTTCAGTAGATGAGGGCTGTGTTTTATCATTACAATTATCTCCCATTAACTTCAAGATCTGAATGCTTCAAATATGGATATTAGCTATTAAAGGACTTAGTATATTAAAGAAGCTAACATATTGTTGTTACTTAGTCTGTTTTGCTCCTATGAATATAGTGCACGTAATGGATCTGAAATTTATATTTTGGAGTTTTAAAAACTGAATTGAAAGGGCGTAGCTTCCTTAGCTTGAACTGACTGGCAATACAGTTTGCTTCTCTTTGTACTGTAACTTTATGCTTCTCCTCTTACCTCTTTTCCTACTCTCATTGTCTCTGCAGGTAGCAGTGTGGAATTTGATTGGTGTGCTGTCTCCAGTATCCGCACACTGCGTCAGCTTGGCAAGAAGACAGTGGTCGTGAATTGCAACCCTGAGACCGTGAGCACAGACTTTGATGAGTGTGACAAACTGTACTTTGAAGAGTTGTCTTTGGAGAGAATCCTTGACATCTACCAACAGGAGGTAAAAAAAAAGAAAGAAAAAAAGAAAGAAAGAAAGAAAAAGAAAAAAAAGAAGAAAAATATATATGCAGTGCACACTTTCTATAAGTATATTCATGTATATAGATTTGTATTGTGATTCCCCTCAGGATAAAGAACTGCTAGTGTCTTCTATTGTCTAAATTTGTAATGAAACTCTAAAAAAAAAAAAAAAATTACCCCAGCCTTAGATTCTTGAGGCCCTGGCACAGAGTGATTATTTTTCATATAAAATTCCCTTTTTCTTTCTAAGCATTCCAGCTGTACTAAAACCTCTTCTTGATCACATGTGCCAGACACATAGTAACTAGTACAAGACAACCCCAATAAATATTTCCCAGAAGGATTCAATTGGTCATGTAGACATACGGTAGGCAGCCTTTCACTAGTTCTTGTGCTATTGGGTTTAATGATGAACAGGTCCCAGAGGAGAGAAGTCATTTATTCACAAAGGACCAGTTAATTCTTTGTGCTATCATACAAAGCCATTAGTCTTCAATTTAAGATTGATGAGCCCATTCTGGATGATTTTGGTACCTTTATAGCAGTGTCTTATAGTTCTTCCACCTCCAGTCCAGTGTTACGGAGTGGATCTTCACTGTGGATTCACGTGATCATAGGGTACTGTACGACTGTAGAACAAGTTAAGTTATCTTACAATTAAAAAAAATAACTTCTGGAAAATTTCAAAGCGATGTTCAGTAGTTGTGCCTTTTGATGTCGTTCCCATTAATTCCTTACCATAGAAATAATCCCAATGTGTAAAATATAGTTGCATAGGAAAAATAATGCTGAATTGAAGCCATAACACTTCAATTCTAGGTGTAACTTGAGAACTCATTGACTCGTGCAAGTTACTTAAATTCTCCGTGGTTCATGTTTTTTTGTTACTAATGAATCATATGAGTTTAAAAATGTGCTACATGTGTGTACTGTGAAGGTAAAATGAGATTTGTGGTTGAAATCACACTATAAATTATAAAATGATTTTATTATTATAAAGAAAAACAGACAAATTTAGGATGGATGTATCATCATAGTTGTCCACATAGGCCTGGCTTACCAGTCCTTTAACATAACAAAATTGAACTAATGGTAAAATATGCACAAATTTTAGCTTTCTCTCAGACATGATTTTTCTAATGATTTCTTAATATTCATTTCAGATACATAGAAGGGTGATCAAAATGTGTGCGTTCTACAAGTGTTTCTTGGGCACCTTTTAAATTCTACTTTCAATAGGATAGAGAGCTTTAAAACTAAGTCTCTACCTTCAAGGCATTAAAATAAAACTAGGATTCATAACATAAATATGTGAAAAATTACATAATTGTTTAAAAGTATTAACAAGCATCGCAGGCAATAGCAGCAGGCATTTTACACATAATTAATAATTTCCCCTGAAATGGTTTAAGGAAAGATTAAAAATGTCTACAACTGCCTTTGGATATTGTTACACATGTATATTAATGAGCTCCTTTTACTATAACTGAATCTAGTATTATAGAAAGTAATAAATCGGCCCTTCTTTGAAGCTAATTGGCAATTATAGTGCTACTATATATTATAAGGCAATTTTCAATGTTATGTTGAACATAAGAACAAAATTCCATTGATGTATTCTTTAGACTATCCTACAGGCAATGTTATATGTCATATACACAAATCATAAACACATGTGTGTATATGTGTGTATGTTTCCTTTCATGAGGTTGTTGTGTACCGTCTCATAGCAGGCTCCACAGGCTCCACTGTCTCTCATAATGGATGTGCCTCAACCTTCAGGATTTGCCCCCGGATGCCCCTAGCGATGCTGAAGCCACTGACGCGTTTAATAGTAAATTTGCAGAAAATTGGAGCATGCCTAAACTTATTCGAAAGCACACATTTGAGTCACTTAGAAGGGCAATATGATTTCCTAAGGATATATAGCTACCTGGGTTGATCGAAAGTATGATGGGTCTCCTGGTCCAGGTTCAGTCTTGGTCTAGTTCAGGACCAAAGCTGTTTCCATGGCATCAAGGAAACACCTCTAAAGATAACATGAAGGGGAAGTCAAAAAGGTAACATGCCCTGTGATTAAAAGGTGGTTGCTTTGAAGGGATGTCTTGATCAGAGGTTGCGTGAGAGGGGATCCTATCTCCTTCTCACGTATTCTGATTTTTTAAAATAGAAAATGTTATGATAATATATTCCTTTAGCTGCAGAATTTTAAAATATATTTTATGACGAGCAACCCTTTAAAGTTGGCATTTATTCCTGTGATTGTTCATGGGTTCCGTTCCCCGGAAAACAAATTTTGATTTGGGGGGAGAATGTGAGTATGCAGAAAAGTCAAGAAAGTGAAAAGTTGGTGTCTGCCATGTATAAGGATTTGATAGATGATATTTTGCCTAGTTCACGATTTTGCTTAGGATGCTCCTTATAAGAGAAAAGATGCTCTCAAATTATTTTTGAGGTATATGAGTTTAAAGTTATTACCTTGTTTACAGAGGTTGCAACACTGTACTTCTCTTAGATTTATTATTTGATCTGTTTGCTACAGATGCATTATGCAATAATCTTGACAGGCTATGACAATGAATAAAAATCATGCAGATCCTGTCTTAACTTCACACTTCCCCTTTCTTTGGAGACTCATGGTTTGAAAAGTTATATAAATAAGCAACACCGATTTTCTCCTGTATTCAATATCCATTGAGGACCCATTTCTCAATTTTTGTTGTACTTGTTCATTAAAAAACAGATTGGATCTAAAAATACCAAGTAACACATTTAATACCTTATGATGTCCCTGTCTAGTTTGAGTCCTGCTTAAATTTTTCTTGCTTTTGCAATGAGTAATTTACTGGATCATATCTCATAAAAAGTACTATGATTAATGACTTTATTATCCTCTTTTTAACACCTAATCATATATGTCTACATAGACAGTGTACTTTCTGTAACACTACATGAGTTACATGAATGAATGAGTGACAGACATTAGTAAGTGATAAGCAGAACCCATTAGGGAATGCATGAGTCAACCAGAATTGGGGTTCATTCCTAGCACTGGTTTAATTGTAATTAAATATAATTCTAAGATTCTATCTAAAATGTGAAATATGTTTTACTAAAATGCGAATTACTAAAATGCAAAGCATGATCATTCTCACTGATGTGTATAAACAGCGAAGTTTATAAAATTGGAGATAATACATGAAATTGCAAAAATCAGGGCCACTTTTTAATGAAGTAAATGCTATTTCTACTAGGAAGACAAGTTTTCTCATATTGCATTCTGTCTATAATGCAGAATTTAATTTGTCCTTAAAAATAAGGATTGAGTGAAGTGATTAGTGTCTAAAATAATTAAGATGTTCTCAAATAAATTTGAAATATTTTTTTAATTCCTTAATTTCTGGTATGATTGAAGCTTGTACATTGTTTCAGAAATATTCTTGTGAGGTATTGTGTTAGCCTAGTGATACCAGGTTTTAAAATGTAGCAAAACTAAGCAGGGTAAAAAGAAAAAAGATACAAACAAATCTGGATAAGATCAATGGAACTTTGAGAGTCCAATGGAATTAGGCTAAAGATTTTAGATATTTGTGGAACAGTATCTGGATTTTAGAATATTTTAATTCAGTAAATTGCTGAAACTATTTAGGTGTTGAATGATTATGATGATACTTTACTTATCTGAGATACCAGGTTTTTTCCCTTAAGTCTCTACAAGTTCTGTGCTTGGAGTTGGGGTCATTTTAAGGTAGACTTCTTCCATGAAACTGTCCTGTATTACTTTTGTCTTACAAACATGTTCTCTTCTGCTGAATTCCTTTTGCTGTATGAGCAAAACTTATCCTACACCATCATACTGTTATTCTAAACCATTCCTCTGGGGGTGATTTGTCTTCCCAGTAATGATCTTTATTTCTGGAGGTCATTCATGAGAATAGGGTTTTGCAGCGAAAGTTTTTCTAACTACCACTTTTCAAAAAGAATGTTTTAGAAATACTTCTTACTGTATCCTCTAACATTAACTGCCTCTGAAACCAGCCAGACAAATAGCTTATGATTCAAAGATTTGGTCTATTAGTTAAGAATAGCTACTCTAAATATGTAGAACTTAGTTCAAGTACTGGCTCTATATTTGTTAGAAAGAACTATGAGCAAGGCTTTTCACCTTCACCAAGACTGTTTCTTTAGCTATAAAATGGGGAGAGTAATAACTGCCTCAGAGCTCAAACAGATTAGTCTAGGGTTTGTCAATATATCATTAATATATAGTAGCAGTTTATGCTATTATTGTTTTGAAGTTGTTAATTTCTTGAAAAATAAAAATCAACTTCATAAGGCTATTTTGAAAAATATTGGTATATTTAATAATTAAGTCCCTTTTTTTCAACTTTAAGCTCCTATTTAGTCCAACTGACTCTAAATTTTGCTCATAGGTTGCTACTTCTCCCTTAATTTTAGAAATTATTTTGAAGTCTTTCAGGTAAGAAATTTTTGTATACATTTAATTAAGAAATTCATTTTGAAGGCTCTAAAATATTAACATCACTAATTAAAAAGAAGCAAATACAAATATTATAAAGAGAATAATTCTTAAAGGGTTTGAAAAACAGTATATTAAATATAAAAATGATGATAAAAGTAGCTTAAGCACACTTACAAATGCAAATAATCCATATGCAGAACTATAGATTATTATTTTTGATACTGTTACAATGCATTTAAGCATGTAATGGCAGGTATTTGCTCATGCATTACTATAATTTCTCTCATCAGAGAGAAATTAGCTTCATCTCTTTTAGTAATATTTCAGAATGATTTCAAATAATAAAAAAATACATTTGGCACATTATCTATTACTTCAGCAATTGTAATATTCACTAGTAGGTAATTAGGGCAAATACAAATTATGCCAAAATCAGCCTATTAGATATCATATTTTCTAATATTAATAATAATATCTTATTTATACACTGTATAAGACCTTTAATGTTTATTATCTTATTTAATTTCCATAGTGATCTTGTGAAGTAGGCAGGAATTATTATCCTAATTTCACAGACTAGGAGCCTGAGCCTCAGGGGGAGTCTCACAGAGGGAACCGAGAAGGGAAGAAACTTCTGATGAGAAGGGAAGAGACTTCTGATGAGAAAGGAAGGGGCTTCTGAGGCCAAGACCAGTTCCCAACATTTCACATTGGCTCAAAATTTTTTTTTTTTTTTTTTTTTTGAAAAATTTTGAGATATTGTGATTTTTTTTTTTTTTTTTTTACGTCTTGACATTTTACTGCTAATAGGACAATAAGTTGGAAGATTCAGGGACTGCATGTAAAGCAAATGTTAAAGAAATAGGAGCTAAAATCAGTTCTCGTGTCCACAGACAGGTTCAGGTAAAGGACAGAGGATGCTAAAATGAGAGGTAGGATTTAGACTGGACTTTATTAAGGATGGTTAGAGGTTAGATAAAGGAGAGGAGAAAAGGAGAAAGGAAACAATGGTGCAGAAAGCTCGCTGGTGGGAATCCACATAGCTGGGGACAGTAAAGTCCTCTGCCTGGGGCTGGGGGAGGTGATAATAGATAAGATTGGCAAGTCTTAATTGTCCTAATGGAAATGAGTTAACACTCTACCCTTTAGGTGATGGCACCCTTTTGAGAACTCAGTGTAGGAGCAACTTGGTGCAGAAGTCTTGTAGGATGATTAATCTGAATGTGAAGTATTGGTATTGGGGTGGGAGAAACAGGAGAGGTGAGTGTTAGAAGGACAGATCTGTATCCACTTAGGAAATTACAACCATAGTCCAAGAATTAATTATAGGGTAGAGTAGATGATGAAAATATTTATCGGTCTGATTTTCTTTTTTCTAATTGTCACACATGCAAATGTCACTTTCATGTGTAGTTGTACGGGTTCTTACATAGATTTTAGTATGTCCATTTCTGGAAAGTCAGAACAAATCCTTTTGTCTCTTTGTGGTACAACTTAATACTATCTATTAATGGGAGAAATGAAAATATCAGGCGTGTTAAATATTTTCAGTAAGGAAATGGAGATACTAATAGCATAGTTGTTCACTGATGATGCAGGTACCCAAAAGCTGATATTACAGATGTCTTTTCCAGGCGTGTAGCGGCTGCATCATCTCAGTGGGAGGCCAGATCCCAAACAACCTGGCAGTCCCTCTGTACAAGAATGGTGTCAAGATCATGGGCACAAACCCTCTGCAGATCGACAGGGCCGAGGATCGCTCCATCTTCTCAGCCATCTTGGATGAGCTGAAGGTGGCTCAGGCGCCCTGGAAAGCTGTTAACACTTTGGTAAGGAGAGAAACATGTATCGGTTTTTAATGTTCTCTTTTGAAGAGTCATAACCTGAATGTTAACTACTGCAGGTGTTAACTGCAGGGCAGATAAAATACACTATGCTTAGTGAATTTGCTTTAAAGTTGCTGTATTTCCATGATTGCAGTTAAATGTTGGTTATAAATTGATAGGAATATTCTCATTAAGATTCAGACAATGAAAAGAAGTTCAAACCATTTAGATCTAGATTTGATGTTTAGAATTAGAAGCTAGGAATTTTATATATTTCGATGTCCAATTTACATTTTAATGGTGTCTTTTGAGAGAAAGAACAAAAAGAGTTGAGTTACCACTTGTTCTAATGATACGGTTCTTCATTTTTATTGAATATTTTAAACTACTCATCCATTTTTATTGTTGTTTCTATTAATTAGAATGAGGCATTGGACTTTGCGAAGTCTGTGGACTACCCTTGCTTGTTGAGACCTTCTTATGTTTTGAGGTAATATATCGTTTTCCAAAACAATGATTTAAAAATTGGGAGATACAGAACTGCATGCTGTATGCTATTAGCACTAGGCTTTGATGTGTAGTAATTTGTAAATGCATCAACAATTCTTAAACTAGCACAGCCAGATTGTGGACCCATGCACAGCCCTTCAGCTCCACAATTTTCCTTCATGGATTAGCAATAGGAAGACACTACAGTCCTATATCTTAGAATCATGGCTTAGGGCATCTCCTTGCCAAACTGAGGGTGGATAGTTTTACATTAGAAGAGAGGACATTTTTTTTAAAAAAAAAGAAGAAAAATCAAACCCAAAACAAAACATACTTGGACTATCTCTCACCAGCATCTATTTTCTAATATCCAGAAATGACAGCTTATCTTTGACTGTTGTCAGCAACTTCTGATGGTGCTTCTGCTTTGAATTTTTGAGTTTTGGAGGTCACATATTTTAATAGATGAATTATAATGGTGAGGGACATGGCCAGTAAGGATCTTTTATATTAAACCTTGAAACTAAGTTCTATCATCAAAGAAGTTGTGAATTATCACTTACTCTCTTCAGATGTTACCACATGTAAGAAACTACTTCACTGAACAGGAGATAATAAGAGAAACACAATTTGCTGTACACAATTTGAAAGTGTAAATGGAATTTGAGATGGGATCCGTTAAAATAATGAAATATTTCAAATGAGGTGGAAAACTTTCCTTTTTATTTAAATGACATTTTGTATAAACCACAGTCTAATAATACTACTTTTTTGAGGTATTAATTAATTTAAACAACACATATGGTTAAGGGAGGATCTCAAAAAGGAGCTTTAACTATTGTGTTTCCTTTCTCATCTTTGTTTATATCTTTGTTCTAGTTTCCTATACTATGAGTTATCAATGTTCTAGTTTCCTAGACTATGAATTATCACTGTCTTAAATAGATGAGGAAATCGAAAGCTTCTTATATAGAAATTTGCAATAGAGTACGAAAAGTAAAGAAAATACTATTTTAAAAAGAAAGTAGAGAATAATATTTTTTCTCATTTTCCTTTTCTTCTTATCCCTCAGCCCTTTTATTCTACTTTGAAAACGTCAAAATTCAGAGTAAATTGATTTCAGATAGCATTCTTTCTCAAGTATTGAGAAAGAACACCATTGAATATGTATCAGTCAGATGCTGTACATTATATTTGCAAATGTTACTAAAAAATTGATTCTTTTGTAACTGGTTGAAGTAGTAGAATGACCTGCTTTTACCGGAAACCCATGAGTTAAGATCAGACTTTGGTAGTGAACTCTGAAGAAACAGAGTTAGAGAAAATATGGCCTGGGATGAATCCTATAAAAGTTTAAAATTACCTAGAACAGGAGAGAGTGAAAACAGTAAATCGGAAAGAACAACCTTGGGGATGTGCCATCTGTAGAGCTACCGTGGTTTTCTTTGGGCATTATCACAGGTCTCACCCCTTCCTTATACCCAACTTGGGTGACATGTTACTTTGCTTGATTGTCCTGTTGATTAAATGGAATAAAGTCTCAATTTTAAAGAAGGCGACTTCTTACTTAGCCCAGACTAGAACTTGAGGTTGCCTAGAACTGTTCTGAGAAGGAATCTAGTCTAGGACACTTTACTTCTGAAGTGGTAAAGAAACTGACCTGTTTTTCCCCTCTTTTCCCAGTGGGTCTGCCATGAATGTGGTTTTCTCTGAGGATGAGATGAAAAAATTCCTAGAGGAAGCCACTAGAGTCTCTCAGGTAGTGCTCCATTTTCTCCTGGTGACATTTATGTTTCTGTTAATTTCTACCTATTTAATATGCTGATTTTCTTTTTCACAGGATGTTGTTAGAATGGTTTTTCTTTTTTCTTCTACACACTAGTCTACTACATGTGGGCCTAGAAAACAAAAATGCATTTAATTATATTTAGATCCTTAGGGTCAGTGCATATTTGATCACAACAGAGATTTATATGACTTTAGACTCCAGGAGACAGGTTGGATAAACATCCTATCTGATCATGAGTGAGATACTGGTCAAGTTATCCCTCAATTGCCAGTTTCAAGGGCTTTCAAGCATGCTCATCAAGAACGAGTGGAGGCTTCCTTGACTTTTAATTCTCACATCTGGAGAGACCTTGCCTTATCAACCCTGAAACTTTAATAGTAAATTTCCTTGCTCACTAATTGATTTTTTTTCATTTTGGTACATTCTATTTGTAAGTTAATATGAATGTTTATAATTTTGTGGTGATTCAACCACCTTCTTCCACTGCTCCAGCTTTTACTTTCTCCTTTGACATTACTTCAGTGTGATCCATTTAAGATTCACCCAGTGGGGCTATTGATCTGCAACCTTGTACTGTAGAGGAAGAAAATAATGTTTTCCTTTTAAAAGCTTTCAAAAGCTAGTTGTGGTTTAAAAATAAAATTATATATATATATATAATTACATATAACATATATTTTATATATATATGTGTGTGTGCGCATATGTGTGTGTGTGTGTGTGTGTGTGAGAGAGAGAGAGAGAGAGAGAGAAGAGAGAGAGAGAGAGAGGCAGAAGAAGCACAAGTTATAGAGAAGGTTTAATGTTAGGTATTTGAAGGGAGCTCAAGAGTAAAATCAGAGGCGTTTTAAAGAGGAATAAAGAGCATGGGTTGTTCCCACACTCATGAAGCTGGACCTCCCTTTTGTGTGATAGCTTTTCCCCAAGGACGTTTGGGCAGTGAAGAGGGTGGATAAGGATAAAGGATGAAAAGACAAAGAGTAATAAAAGAAAACCAAGTGGATTTAAAATTCACTTTTGTGTAACAGGTCACCGAGGAGGGAATCTCTCCAACAGTGCTCTGGAGTGTGACACTGACTGCCCTCTTGTGTCTCATTCTCTGCCAGTAGTCCTGCCACTCTCCCCTTTTGAGAAACCATCAGCTAGACCTAGCTGGTCTCATGTGATTGATGAGGCAGTATCCTCCTCTCTTTTTCTTGCCTGAACGTCGGATCTGATTGGGCTTCTACTCAGTAGAATATTTTTTTAAATATTTCTTTCTGCTAGCATATGAATAGAATCCTTATAAGACCAAAGTTTTATCATAGAGATGACTGGGCACTCTCTGATTCAAGTCTCCCCATCAAACTTTAGCAGAATCTGCAATACTCAGGTCAGGGAAATCTAGAGTAAACAGCCCCATTAGTCCATTCATATGTCTATGTTATCATTCATTTTTATCAACCTGCTATAATAATGGCATTGTTTCTTAGTATCACAGGTTACACTCATGAAAGGTGGTACAGTCTCTGCTCTTACAGAATACTCTCTTTGGCTAGGGACACTGGGCATCAGATAACTACAATTAAATATGATGACATCGAAATAGAGAAAACACAGGATATTGAGAGAGAGTGCAAATGTGTTGGAGTCCAGTTCCTGAAAAGGGGACTTTTAAATTGATTGTAAATGGTTGATTAATAGTTAGAAGGTTTACATTTGGGTGTAAGGAGGAAAAGGAAAGCAGGCATAAAGGTCTGAAGTTGAGAAAAAGCATGGAATTTCTAGAAACTGATCAAGCATTCACTTGTCACCAAATCTGGTGGGAAGCATTGATCATGATCATGGAGAAGAAGTACATAGATGGGGAACAGATAAAGAAGATAATACATTTGGATTTTAGTCATATATTCTATTTTAAAAAGGTCACTCTGCTGAAGGCTAGAGAGGGAATTCTGGGGCAAGAGTGAATTCATGGAAAATGGTTAGGGGGTTGTTTCTGTAGCTTAGGGTAGAGATAAAAGTACCTTAGATCAGAGTAGTGATAGTAAAAATGGAAAGAATTGCATGCATTCTAGAAATTTGAGGGTGTGCATTGAATGCAGCTAGTGCATGGACAGAAGTGGAGGGTGAAGGAAGATAATAGATGGCTCCAGAGTTTCCGTCTTGGAAACTAGATGGATGGTGGCATCATTTATTGAAACAGGGAACAATGAGGAAGGAGAAATTTTAGAGAGAGAAGTCATATATTTAATCTTTGAACTTTTGACTATGAAGTGCATATGAGGAGTCCATGTGGACATGCTTCGAAAGCACAGGGATATATAGATTTAGAATTGAGGATCAAGATCACAGCTAAAGAAAGAGATGCAAATGTAGACCGGGGGGCGGGGGAAAAAAACCATATTATTGTAATTGTGGCTTTGAGAATGGAAGCAACCACTGAGAAGAGAGGAGAGAGGAAAAGGAACAGTTAAGACAGAGAAAAGAGGAATACCGGTATTTAAGTAACGAGAGAAGACAGAACCGAGAAAGAACCTAAGAAGCATGAAAAAGTAGTTCATGGCACCAAAGAAAGAAAGTGTTTTAAGAAGGCCGACAATGTATAATGCTGCTGAAAAATGAAAATTTATTTTAAAAATTTCTTTTCCTCAGTATAGTAAGGAATATTGCATAAATTTGTTCAGTTGGCCAAGATGGCAAATGTGGTTGTTGTTCCACTCAAATCCCTTTATCTGGGGGAGTACCTGTCCCCCAACTGCTGTGGTGACTGATAACACCTCCGAGCTGCACTTCTTTGTAGAACTGTTCTCAGTCAGATGGGAGCCCTCACCTCACCACCACCCTCAAGTGACCCTTGGCAATGACATTCACCTCAAGGTGGAACTTCCTTGGTGCTGCAGCTCATGTTCCAGAGCTCCCTGTGGGGTAAAGCTGGTCCCAGCTTTCACTGAGACCATAATCTCACCAGCTTTTCCCTGCTGTCGCATCCTGCTTTTCTAACTCCCTCAATAACTCACTTGAAGAAGAATCCCTGGCTCAGGCTTGGCTAAGGGAAACTAAGATAGCTGGTAAGCTTTATCTTTTTTTTTTTTGAAGTTATATTGTTATCGTTATAATACAGAAAAGAAACAACAACAACAACAACAACAACAAAAACCCCAACAAGCCACATAGGTCTTAGCACAGCTCCACCAGGCCTGCCATAGGAAACCTCCAATATTTTAAGAGGGAATGGAGATGGAAAAACTGCTGTATTTGTTTGTTTGTTTGTTTTTGTTTTGGCTATAACACAGTTGTATGTCCAATAGGCATTTGAAGACAAGGAAGTATGGAAATTTACCTCATTTGAGAATAAATTTTAAGAAAAAAGCTTATTTGTGACACGACTTTGGTTATTTTGAGTTTTCCACAAAATTTAATTCCATTTAAAGTGTTTTGTAAAAGGACAGAAGATACGTTAAGTGTAACACATATGCATAAGGTGATGAATTCCACGATAGTGGCCCCAAAAAGTTTTGTGGTGAGAGGAGTAAAAGACGTTCAGAGAAGGCTTCAGGGAGGAGGTAGCATTTGAGTTGAGTCTTGAAGGATGAGTTAAGATCTGAAAGATGAAGCTGAAGAGAGGAGATGGAGCGAGTGCATTCGGGGAAGAGAGGCAGGAAGACAAGTGAAAGCAGCGTCTGGGAAGAAAACAGCATTGGTGCAGGCTGCTGGGCCCGGAACATGGAGAAGAGGTTCCTCAGCCCCGGAACTCTTCACTCAAACTTCTTCATTTCGTCCGGAAAAAGCAAGCAGTGGTCAGGTTGTGGGGGAGCATCGCAACGCCGTCACTCAAAAACGGAGTGTGGGAAGAACTTCGAGAATGACCAGGGGGTCTGAAGCAGCTCGGAAAGAAAGGGTGTTTTTAAATTAACAAAGGAAAGTGTTTGATTTTGCAGTTGCAAGTGCCGTACTTTAGAAATGGTTTAAGGCATATTGATTTCAGGTGAAGAATTTCATCTTTGGTTTAATAGAACTCATGCAAAATGCTACTCTCCTAAGTTCTTCACAATTTTCATACGGAGATCTGATTGAAGAGATTGGAGCACTTGGAGAAGATAAGTTTTGGGAGAGAGAAAGAACCTGAACTAATAATAATATGTAAAGAAATAAATAGACATTTTATTCCATAAGTTATTCATAACTCTGGAAATAGAAGAGGAACCCCCGTTCTGCCCTCTCATTAATCCTCTCTTTTCTCTAACTCAGAAAAGAAGCCTATATTTGAATTTAAAAACTCGTGTCCAATGCACTGAGTACTTCAAACTGGAGAAACACGCTCTGCCTCCCTGTAAGCAGAGAATGACCTTGCTCTTACAAAACAAATGGGCTAATGAGTTTGTGTAGTATGTTTAGCATTAAATTTTTTTTTACAAGTGTTGCCTTAGTATTTTCTTAAGGTACACGATTTACTTGACATTACACATCATTTCAGCTAAAGATTCTGTTCTTCTATTTCCCTTGGTGACAGGAACACCCAGTGGTGCTGACGAAATTTATCGAGGGAGCCAGGGAAGTAGAAATGGATGCTGTTGGCAAAGAAGGAAGAGTAAGTGCTTTATTTCCATCTCTGTCATTCCTGTTTTCCCATAAAAACTTTTTTTTTTCCTGACAGTTTTGAAGCATAACACGGATTAGAGTTCGTGATTTCTACAACAGTTCTCTAATCATAATCGACAAGCTGCTCAGTCAAAAAAAAATTTTCAGATTCACTGGCAATTCAGTTGATGTGTCATGGGTTTCACATTTCCTGAGTTTCATACTGTTAGAATTTCTCCTTGATGATATTTGAAATTAATTATCATCTGTACTCATCATTCTTTTTGAATAGATTTTCTCTCTCATTTTCTTTTGTCTGTGTTTCCTTTTATGTTTCAGTGGCTATTATGAAAACATCCAATACTTTTCTTTCTGAAGTTCCTAATTGAATCCCTGATTTTTCGTCCCTCTTGATTTCCCACCCACCCCCTTTTTATTGGGTTAATAAAGGCAAAACCAAACAGAGTAGAGTAAATAATGATAATAACATCAAATAGGCTTACCATAGTACATCTTGTGTTGCTAATGTAATGAATGTGTTTGACTTTAGGGAGAAATGAAAATGTGAAGAATGCTCTCCTTTAGTCTGCTAGTTGTGTAACCAGGCATTTATGATTTCTTTTGAAATATAGGAAGTTATGTTTTAGGGAGTCGATGTCATTTTATTTGTTTGAAGGGAATATAAAAAGTTGACCTTTATCTTTTACTTTGCAGATATTTCAAAACATCACTGCTGTTAATTTTTTCTGTTTTCCAAATTAACAGTTCAAAGTAAGATTATTTTAAAAAATACATATTTACATAGTAATGATAACTTCTTACCACAGAATCTAATAATCTTGTGTTGAAGCACTCTTAGAAATCACTTGTTTTGACCTCATACAAGGATGAGAATTTTTTTCATGGTATCACGGTGGTCCTTTGTTTACAGTTTAACTCTTTTGGTGCTGCAGAGCACCAAAAAGTTGTAAGATGACATATATTTTTCATTTAGAGTTTTTTTTTGGGGGGGGGTAGCTCACATATTCTTCTTTTGAACTAAAGTCTGCTTCCCTAGAATTTTCTTTCCTGACCTCCTGACCTCCAGAGTTGTAGAGCATAAGTTTAGTCTTTTCACTTTCTCAACATTTTAAGAATTGGAGACTGAGGTATAAAATAAGAGAAATGTAATCATACTAACACGGAAGTGGAGAATGTAAGACTGGCCTAGAAACACTCATATTTTTCTCAAATTTCCTGCTGGTTAAGTAAAGTTGGTCTGTTGGTCTGATTTGGCTCTAAGTTCTAAGATAAGCTCTTGCCCTAGGCTTTTCTCAGACATCAACCACTGCTTATCACCCTGGACTCCTGCTCTTGGAAATGTTCCAGGTTATTCACATAATTTTTAACTAGTCACATTCAGGAATGGACATAGTACTTCAGATATATTATGATATTTTCAGAGCTCAGTGGGTCTGTTGCCTCCCATTTCTGTATACTATAAAAAATTATGTGCTTATTATGCACAAAATATCATGCCAGAAACTGTATATGTTTTCTTTTATCCTTACAAATACTCTGTGAGACAGATTCCATTGTTATTCCCATCTTATCTGAGAGGAAGACAGCAGATAAAGTACCTTGCCCAGGTCACAGCAAGAGAACTGAGACTCAAATGTCACTCTCCTTTAAGTTATCTATAAATCTGATAAGCAAATTGTCTCTGTAGTTTAAGTCTTTTACAGTCACTCAATTATTCTCCCCCACTCTAAGCTATATCATTTCCCAAAGACACATGTTGTTAACATTCAGATGATAGTGACTGAGACAATAAACTTTAGAATCTGACAGGTATGAGTTTAAAATCCTGACTTGGCCACATAGCAGGCACATGTTTTGAGTTATTTATTCTTATAGTACCTTAGTTTCCTTACCTATAAAAGAGGACAAAAATACTTTCCATTGGCTTCCTGCTTCCCTCAAATTTCAATTTAAAGATCTCTTGATCTTTAGATCTGAAGTCTTATTTCTGGCCCACCTAAGTTATGACACTAACCTAGCTAGATGTTCACCTCTCTCATCTTTTTTTTTTCTTATTTTTCTTTTTCAGTGTCTCAAACTTAACCTGGAAGAAAAAGATAAAGATATCGCCAGTGCCTCCCAAATGCTTTAGTTTTCTATCTGTTTTTAAACATCAATATGAGTTGGTTTTCCTTGTCCTCTTTTCCTATTATTTATACCCATTCTAATCAATGGAAAAGGGAGGTAAGCTCTCAGCCACTCTCAGGTTCTCCTAGACCAATCTGTCACTGCACAGGGAGGCTCGGTAAGTCTTCACGTGCAGGTCTTTCTACTCCTCTCATCAGGGACCTGGCAAAGGAACCGGTCCATGCTTAAGGCATCTGTCAGCATCAAAGGGGTAGGCAAGGCAGTAGCTTCATTGAAGTTGGTGCCTGACATCTCTTCCTCAAATCTTCTTTTGGCCAGGTTATCTCTCACGCCATCTCTGAACATGTGGAAGACGCAGGCGTACACTCGGGAGATGCAACACTGATGCTGCCCACACAAACCATCAGCCAAGGAGCCATTGAAAAGGTCATCATTTATAATAAATAAAGTGGAAGGGAAACACGCAAAGATAATTTTTTTTTTTTTTAAACTAGGTAGCAGTATAGCCCCAGGTAAAATTTAATTGTGAGGAGAACTTTTTGCTCTGAGTCTGCTGGGTATTTTAAAGGTGACAGTTCCCTTCATGACCCTTTAGAGACCGTTGGGTCATACACTAGTGCAGTGCCCCCTAACTGTAATGCATATCGTAGCCACCTGGGGAGCTCATGAAAGTACAGATCCCTGGACTCTACCCTCAGTTTCTGATTCTGTAATTATGGATGGGGCCCCAGAATTTGCATACTTAACAAGTTCCCAGGTGCTGCTGTTCATACTGGTCTGGAGACACATTTGAATAACTATGCTGCATTGGATGCTAATATTTGGAAGCTGCTTACGGGTGAACAGCGTATAAAGCAATGTTTCTCGGTTAGAAGCAGATCTGCAGCAGTCACACAGGAATTTTCTGGAACCGATGCTTTCACTGTCCACTCCCAACCTCACCTCAAACCAGAACTTTCTGATATGTCTAGAGACCTCCCCAGGAATGATGACTCTGCCTCAGTGCTCAGCAGGCACAGCTAGTGTATTAGAGACTCTTCCCTTAACTAACTCCCGTGGATGCTCCTTTCTTCTTCAGGTATTAGGTCAGGCTTAGCTTTTAGTGAGCCTTTCCAAGATTCCTGCCCTCAGAATCGAGGCAGGCCTGTCTAGCTGGCTGTACATTGGATTGGATTCTGAAGGTTTCACCTTATTCTAGAATGTGAAGGTAGCAGGATGCTTTGTCATACCAGTAGCATAAAAGAACGACATCCCTGGATTTCAAATGTGTTTCATTGTCTCATACCAGGATGCATGGCTTCAAGAGCTCAGATTTTTCCAAATCTCTCAGAGCTCAAAGTGTTATGGGTTCTACTTTCTTTTATAACCAATTAAGTTGCTGAACTGCTCTTGTAAGTGTGATGAATGAGAAGCTCTCGCGTCTTGCGTCAGTGCCCCACCTCTTGGCATGGGTAACTTCTGACTCTGGTTACAGGACACAGGAATTCCTGCATGTGACATGCAGAGCCTCCCTGTAAGGAAACACGATTTCCTTCTAACCATAATGTCTACCTTGTAGAGTCCAGGGCAACAGAAAAACACATCAAAGAAATCTCTGTGCTCTCTTTGCAATACCATGTGATTTCAGCCCTGCACCTCTCAGCCGGTGGGTCATGAGAGTTTGGTCTTCAGTCTCTGGTCCTCAAGTAACTAAACTGAAAGGCTTCTGTTCATCCCTCGAAGTAAAACCAGAATATATAATTGTAGGTAGATAGGGGCATTTGGAAGAGAGATAATCTTGCAAAATTAATTGTCCTTTTCCCTGGTAGCTGTTGTGAATATTTAGTACATATTATTTTGTTAACAGAAGTTTAATAGTGGCTTCTATTATTATTATTATTATTAGAAATATAGCTCATTATAAAGAGAAAGTCCAGGAATCTAAATTTAAGATGCTGTAAATTTTTTTGTTTGTTTTTTAACTAAGGTATGTTCTTTAGTGTTATGTCATTGTCCTTTTGATATAGGTGAAGGACGCGACCCGAAAGATTGCAAAAGCTTTTGCCATCTCTGGCCCATTCAACGTCCAATTCTCGTCAAGGAATGACGTCTTGGTAGAAATGCCAAGGTGTTTAAGAGGATACCATTGCTGCGTTAGGTCTCATGGGTTTGTGTGCCTCTTGTAATCTTCTCTGCGAACACAGCCAAAGAGAAACTGAGACCCCTGCAGCTGTTTGTATCTGAGTATGGGATGTTGCACAGCAAAGAATGCCTGCCTGGTCTGAAGGCACAGGCTCTCACTGGCACTGAGTCACAACTTTGTAAAGCACTCTGATCTACTGGAAAGAAAATCAGGGTCTGCCATCTACAGTGTAGTAGAGATGGGTACAGTGACTATCATAAAGTAATCTGGACATGGGTAATAGTTATAAATTACATGCATTGTAGTTTTGCTTTACCGCTTTCCCAGAGAAGGAAAGTGTTTTGTATACCATTTATCAAAAAA
This sequence comes from Eonycteris spelaea, assembly GCA_003508835.1. Taxonomy (NCBI): domain Eukaryota; kingdom Metazoa; phylum Chordata; class Mammalia; order Chiroptera; family Pteropodidae; genus Eonycteris; species Eonycteris spelaea. The sequence goes on along the minus strand of PUFA01000050.1, from coordinate 4,565,867 downwards.
AAAAAAAAAAAAAAAGAAGAAGAAGAAGAAGAGAAATATTAAGTCAACTAGTTTAGTCTTAATTAATTTAGTCTATTTAATTTAACCAATCAGTAACCAATATTGATTGAGCATCTGCTGTGTAAAGTCATGTGGTAACTAAAAGATTTTTGAAACACCCTCTGCTCCCAAAGATCTTCAGTTTAATGAGGACTAGAAAGAAGATGGATTTGTAGATGATGATACCAAAAGTAAGAGTATAATGGCTGCTAGACAGAATATACAATTGAAGTGATATTGGAGTCACAGAATAGAGAGAACACATCTGCTAATGAGTGCGTATGTGTGTGTGTGCATGCACATGCAAGCACATATGTGCATGAGCATGTATTTGAATGTCATATGTCTGGTTATCTGGTTTGGAGTGAATCATAAAAGATTTCAAGGAAGATTTTGTATTTTTAGCTGGATCTTAAAGAATGGCTGAAAGGAAAGGAAAGAGGACATTATATATGGAACACATCTATGAAAAAATTTGGCACATTTTAGGAGATAGTGACTACTTCAGTTTAGCAAGATCATTTTTGGGGGGAAATAGTGGAAGGTACACTTGGAAAGTAAGGTTGGGGCCAGGAAAGTGGTACAAGGTAACGGTTGATAGAAAGGTACATTGAAACAAGAGGATAGAAAGTCTTCAAGGACGGGACCTCAACACTGCAAATCCATTGAAGGCTCTCAGTAGGGAGGTGACATTATCTGAACCTTGCATGGCATTGATCTGTCACCAGTATGTGGGGATGCAATTGTGGAAAGGAGATGGAAGAAAGTCAGGGTTTGAAGATACTTCCTAAAAGAAAACCAGTTAGCAGAAGTGAGGTCAGTGGGGAGGAAAGAGAGAGGTTGGCAAAACAAGAGTTGGTCCTTGGTCAGTAACAGTTGGAACCCAAGTGGCAGGGAAAATATTAATGTTTTTGTGGTTGGCTCTCACCATTCTTTCTCTTCTTTTGAATTTTGTTATCTCTCCAGGTGATTGAGTGTAACCTGAGAGCTTCTCGGTCCTTCCCCTTTGTTTCCAAGACGCTTGGTGTAGACTTCATTGACGTGGCCACCAAGGTGATGATTGGAGAGAATATTGACGAGAAACCTCTTCCAACACTGGAGAATCCCATCATTCCTTCTGAATATGTTGCAATTAAGGTAATATTTGGAAACAATCTATTAGTCATTTTTGTAAGTTCCAAGGAAATTAAAGAACAATGTTTTATCAAAATAATGTTGGTATTTTATGAACTTTCTAACTAAAGTAATGGACTGGGGACTTATAATGCAATATAGTCAACTTTGTGTGAACTATCGTGCATTTCAAAAAAATGTTTTAAATCATTTAGAATTACGTAACTCAAAACTGACTAGCAGAGTAAAATAAACAAACTACATTTATGCAGCTGGTACACAATGCTGCCAGTTTAGTTGGTAAACAGAAATCATGGAAGAATTTTATTAGGATAAGCCTTGAATCATGCCACTTTTGAATTGGGCCAAGATTTCAGGAATGCATGAATCTTGAAAAAGTCTTTACCCAGTGGTGTTGGCCACCTTTTGCTTCATTCTTGATTTTTTCAGGGGCACAATTTTTCCACTTGGAAAGTTGAAATAGTAGTTGCTGTTTGCAGTGGTGCTGTGAGGATGATGCAACCGCTGGCATGTAATGAGTGATGAAACAAATTTAAGAGAAGTTCACGAATTTCCAATACATATGTATATTTCTAAATGCCACCTCATAATAAACTCATTGGGCTCCTCTAGCTGCCTCTATGTGTTCATGTGCAGAGTATTTATAATTATGACTTTAACTACTTTACTGGACAGGCATGGAACTAGTGAGGTATTATATAAATATATTTGACATTTTTAGGTGAAACGCACAGTAAAATTAATTTATATTCTGTGACATATTTATGTAACATTTACATATTTTGGGTGCCTTCAAAAGATTTCCATTTCTATGTGTAATAGTGACCTCAACCATAATTGTGTTATAGCTGAGATTGTGACTTCTGACTTTTATGGTAGAAGTTTTAAGTTGAATCTATAAATCAAAAAATATTTATTAATCTTATTTAAGTTAATAATTTAAGATACCTTGGATTTTATAGTGCTCTGAAATGGGATGTCACTTTTTATGTTGGAGAGGGTAGCATTTTATTCCTGAAGACTATGACAAAGCATAAATTTTAAACTTTCAGTGGGATATGCATAAAATGTTTTTATGCAAGACCAACAAGTAGAAGGCCCTCCCCCAAATATTTTTGTACTGGAGAGTCTATAAATGAATTTAAAAGTCATGTTTCTTTATTCATATACACAGGAATATATATACACATGCACATATACACTCACATGTATATGAGACAATTTCTAACTAAAAACAATATTGATGGATAGACATACATTTTTACAAATGTGCTTTATCTTTCAGCTTACTTTTTTTCTAGTTATCATTGTAAATTACTCTTGACTTTTTTTTCAAATTGCTTAGTAATAGTTCCTGTTAATAGAGCCCTAGTGAGGTGAGTGGTTATTGACAGATGAGGGTATAGAGAAGCTGGAATGTATTATAACTCGACTGAGATGACCCAGTGAAGTGACTCCAACTAGAATCCGCATGAAAACTTAGAGGGGCACCAGAACCAAAGGAAGAATAGTCTAGACTAGATAAATGAATATAGGTAAAAACCAAGAATTCGGTTCTTAGGAAGTTGCACTGATAAAAATAAATGAAAAAGAAGCCCTCCTATCTATGTTCTGGTTCATATGAAAGTTCCAAGTAAAAGTGTCTCCAAGCAGAATGTTTTTCAAAGCCTTTTAAGAGGTGTCAACAACAGTTTAATGTTTCAGAAGTCAGCTTACAGACAGAAATTTCTGGCAAGGTGGCTTGTTGCAAGTTCAAATGATCAGAACAAGAAGAGGAATGTTTCAAAAGCCAATTCTGTTTGGAGAGGCCAATGCCCAAACAGACTTCCTTTGAAATCACTCCAATAAGAATCTGTGTAGGCCAGATTAGAAACACTGGACTAGACTTGTCACAGGAGCCCTATTTACAGAAATAATTTGTGATTATTTAACTCAAGTTTTTGGCCAAGAGCTCAAGTAATTCTTGGAACAGAGTTTTAAAGCTATTTTTCAAGTCAGATGCTTGGACCAAAGAGATTTTTTTACATGTCTACCATAGCCTAAATGAATCGTGTGAGAGATGACTCACTAAATATATTTGTCCTCTCTTAGTCCTTTTATATTTTTTCTCACATATTTTCCCTCCTTGTTATTTCTGACAGGCTCCAATGTTTTCCTGGCCCCGGCTGAGGGATGCCGACCCCATTCTTCGGTGTGAGATGGCTTCCACTGGAGAGGTAACTAGTTAATGATCCAGGAACATTTGCTTAATTCTACTTTGAAATATATGGTTTTGTGATCTGAATATAGTAAAGTAAGTAAGTAAGTAGTAAGGGGCACACAAATTTCTGTTATTGGAGTAAATCTGAAAGGGCCAGGAATTTTGAGCTAAAGAAAAGTCTTTTATTTTTTGTGGATCAGAGTCTAAATTCTCACTTATAATTCAACATGTGAATATAATACACATGTTCCTAATTCATTTCCACATGACACATTGAGAACATCTTTCAGATACTATTCTAGACAAGTAAATATCTTTTGGGTCTTCTTTTTTATTTTAAGGTTCTCAGGTCTCGCTGCAATAGTACCCTCCAATTAAGTCATTGGATTTTTACTAGCAATATGTAGAATGAATATACAGCATTAGAAAGATTGCAGACCTAAACATTGTACAGTATGCAGATAATATGAAAAATTCAAGAACCACTTTCAAAGCACCTTTAATCTCCTAGGAATTATCTAAAAACTATAATGGGACTGGCCACTGGATGTCCCTCTTCACTTGTATTGAGACTCTGTCAGCTGAAGGTTGCTTTAAGAATGTGAAATGTGTTTCTTGTCGAGAGCCGTCAGATTCTAGAAAGTTCTCTACATGTCAGTGTCAGGACATTTTATGAATCACCTAGCCCTTGACAGACTTACCAGATACAACCTTCAAATTCTCGTCAGTGCACATCGGAGTGTCAACATCAGACTGTGAGGCATCATTGTCTCCTCTTGATATTAAGGAAAACCTGAAAGGGGGAAATGCTTAATTACAACAAATATGTGACATTTTCTGTGGTTGCCTGGTCACAAGCAAGATCTGTGATGAGTAGCCAAGCGAGACAGGAAGACAGGCAGTGAGGAATAAATGGCAATCTTGTTTGTATTTAGACTGATGATTGCCTTCTCTTGGCTCCTTTGCTGCTTATTTTAATTTAATAAGTGAGAACACATGACTTTAAAATGAGCAGCCTTCATTAGGCTTCGCGGCTGTTGAAGGAGACGCTCTTCTGGTTCATCTTGATTCCATGGTCACTCAGTAGCAGGGCTGTTTTCAGCTGGTCCAAGGTTCAGATCAGAGAGAGAGTTGTTTTCCTTCATGCTCTTTGCTGTAGCGTGGCAAATCTATTTTCAGTGCCTAAGTCTATTTTGCCTCCAGACATACATTATTGGAGTTGTTGAAATAGGAAAATATGAAAGAATTAGAAATTCAGCTCTGCCTTTGTTGTATCTGTTTCAGAAACATAAAGAAGAGATAATGCTTCTTCCATTATTAGAATCATATTTCCAAGTGTCACTAAGTGTGATGTTACAAGGTCTATTTTATAACTGAAATCAGAATAATAATTCTAGCTTAGTGAAATTTCAATTATGCTTCAAAAATACATTTTTAGTATTCAAATAGCTTATTTTGGGATTGAATGAACTTTTAACTCCAGATCTAGGTATGGGGCAATTTATTTTCCTAGTTGTGATTTGGGAGTGTTAATCTTTAGTTTTACTATGTGTTGTTATAGCTGTGCTTACGATGATATGGTCTTTAGAATTAGATTTCCAAATTAGAATTTGGGTCCTATTAACTTATGTTGACATTACTTGAGTTAGATGACCAGTACTCGACCGAGGAAGATGCTTACTGTGGAGTACGTCCTGGTAGTCAAGTGAACGTTGTTGCAGTGATGAGAACATTCCTTTCACAGTTAAGGGAGTCATTTGCTTAAACAGTGAATTTAGCTGTCGTTACTGTAATGGTATTTCTGTACCTGTGCCACATGATGATGTGCATGACAGGATCTACTGCCACCGTGCTCATTTATACCACTCGTTATATAGTTATGGTGGCCATTTGACTTGTGGTTATATTGTAGCACATTACCCTCAATGAAGCTTCTGTATATCCTAACATTATATGTTTGGAATTGTTTTTTTTTTACTTATGGCTGTGGTATTCAGGACTAGTAGTAGGATATTTTGGTTCATTTTGTGAATATTATTTTAAAAACAAGCTCATTTAATATTTTCATGGATTTGTTGAATGTCTCAGAAGGCTTTCTAATAAGCTGTATGACGTGACTTCTAACTGATGGATCAGCAGTTATGCATTTGTGATACTGACCCATGAATTCATGCGGTGCTGCATAGCATACACAATATACACTGTTATTTCAACATTATGTCATATTAACATTTGGCAACTCACCACATTATGGACCAGAAGCTGTGATTTGTATCCAAATAACTCACAGTAGAATTCAGTTATGTTGCTCCATGGAGTGTTGTAGGATTGAGAAAAAATTGCTTATTCATTCATTATGCTTAATTAAAAACATAAGATACATCTGTCTTGGCCAGCCTTCTTATCCCTAGATTCAGATTGCTCAGGCAACTCAATCAAATCTAGCAAAGGAGCCTATGACTAAAGTGTTTTCCATTTGTATTTCTTTTTCAGTAAGAGTGGCTGACTATTATTTTCTTCCTTTTATTTTATTTTATTTTATATTTTTTATTTATTCTAAATAGGTGGCTTGCTTTGGTGAAGGTATTCATACAGCTTTCCTAAAGGCAATGCTTTCCACAGGATTTAAGATACCCAAGAAAGGCATCCTGATTGGGATACAGGTACGTGGTGTGTAGTTGTGTGTTGGCCTGTGAGCACATACTGGAATGGCTGGGGCAGGGACCTTAACTGGGGTATAGAAAGGGTGGGGATTTGTTTTCAGGTCCTTGATTTTTGCCCTTTCCATTGCAGTAGCCAATACAAACAAATGAATAAATAAAAAGAAAGAAAAAGAAAAATTCTCTAGTGAAGGGGTATTTGTTCTGAAAGAGATTTTGGATACCTTATACAAGGATCTCTTCTATTCCTTGGTTACATCTTTTTTTTATGTTTTGCTCTTACTTCTTCCTCCTTAACCCTGAGCATAAGCCTTCCATAACGTTGCGTCTTACCTCGTCTTTCTCTCTCTCTGTCGATGTCTATCTCTATCTCTTAACTTTCCCCTTTGCCAGCTCATCTATCATCTAGCATCCACTCTCATATCTATAACTGTCACCTGTAAATCTTACTCCTCAGCCATCTCATATTTCCAGCAATCTTCTGGATACCTCTATTTGGATGTCTCAAATCCAACACATCTCAATCTGAAGTCATATTTCCCCTCCTGACCTCCTTGCATTCATCCACTCAATTTCTACTAAATGTCAAAGAGTTCAAGTTGAAGAAGACATGGGCATGGTTTGAGAAAATTTCTCTGTCTGATACTCCACGACTAATGGAAAGTTCTTGAAGGACAGTGACTTTATGGTCTTAAGAGAGCACAGTATACTGTGGAAGTTCTTGAAATATTATTTGGTAACCCTTCTAAATCAAAATAGGGTGAAATAATTATAAATGAATATCTTTGTATAATGAAAAGAGCATTATCAGTTTATTATAGCAAGTCAAATGTAAATCAGCACAAAACGATAGCCAGTAAATTTTCTATTACTCCTTGCAAATAGATTATTTAAGAATGTACAATCTGTTCTATTTGTATAATGTTCCCTGAATAAAATACTAGGTGTTTCCCAACTATAGTCATCTCACTTTTTGTCTGAGATTAGTAATTTTTGTATCCTGTGAAAACAATAGATGGTCTTACATATCACCCCTGCCGTACTTTTAATAAACTGAAACCCAGCATGGTTGCATAAAAAAAAAAATCATTACAATATAATTAGAACAGTACCAGGTATTGTCAAGCTAGTGAGTGATTATTATAGATGCCTTCTCTTTAGGGTGTATTAATATCAGCAAATTGGACTCTGGAGACTGGGTGGGGCAGTGGCTTTGGAGAAGTTTTAACAAAGAGTAACTTGGGATTTTGCTTTATAACAGTGCCAAAAGGATGATGGTGAACAGTTAGAACAGAGGCTAACAAGATGACTTGCAATAGAGCAGCTTAATGGCAGTTTGAGACACATCACACCGTATGAGAGACTCATTATGTTATACATGAGTATTAAGTATTATTAAGTCACAAGTATGAGAGTATTTGCCCAACTTCCAGTTATGGCTTAAAGTTTAATGTGAGACCTGGGGGCATTCAGAGGAGACCATGCCCTTAGTCCTCATCTTCAAAACTAATCATACTAGTGCTAACATTTTAAAATACCAGTTTAAAAAGGCAGTGATGTATAAAATTGTGCCTTGTTTGGTTCCAGTGCTGCAGGGAAATGTGAAGCAAAAATTAATTTGATCCCTATGAAGTATTTGTGTAATTTTGGCATCAGTGAACAGAATTTTTGCTTTGTAGGAACCAAAAAGGTTTTGGGAGTGGGGAAAGAGTTTTCCAAAAGCAATGAGGTTCTGTCCGTTGAGGTTCTATCTTTCAGTGCATTCATTTTTAGAGAGAAATCAAAGTTTCTACAGCTACATAAGTTATTGTAAAGAACTTTCTTCCTGTGCATGAAAGCATAATGTTAGGAATTTAAAAATATATGTATTTTAATTACAAAGTTTAAAAAGTACATTTAAAGAAACATTTAATAAAAGTATATTTAATAAAATATTTGCAGCTGTGGTAAAGTTGACCAGCATGACTCTAAGCCTTCAGAGATATATAAGAATCATTTTCCGACCGACTTTTTGTGGGAGACAAAGAAAAGCTGTCATCATCAACAATTAACGCGTAGTCTTGTTGTTGCCGTATGAAAGATTTTCATCTACAGTGATTTTTAAAAAATATGTAGTTATAAATTTAACTGAACAATATGGCAGAATATACTAAGTTGAGAGTTACTAGCTTTAAAACTCACTGGACATCTTAGTTAGAATGGGACCAACTCTAATTTCAACTTTTTACCCAAGCTTCATAGCAACTGTGAACAAAGTAATTAGGGTCTCATATTTTAGGATACATTTTACTTAAAAAAAACAAAACATTTTATTTTAAGATGATTCCACTAGGTCAGAAGAATTCATATGGTGCATTTGAATATATAAATTCAGAACTGAAAATAACCTAAAATAGTACTGCTAATATATAAATGTACTGCTAATATATATGCAAGAGGAGGCATTTAGTTGAGTTATGTAATGAGTTGTAAGAAATAGTCCATAACCTCATTTTGATCTCTTAATGTAATCACTCGTTTAGCACGATGCTGTGTAGACTTTCCTCACAGGAGAGCACAGGTAGTCAGCACTGTTGCAGTTCATTTGCCTTATTATTCCTTCATGTATAAATGGGGAGGATGGTCAATATCTACCCCGTTTATTTGAGGTACAAGTCTTCTTTTCTCTTTATTTCCCTACTCTGACTTGCCTGCCTACCTTGAGTAGAAGGATTTAACTGAAGATACCTTAAGTCATTAATTCTTCACAAGTTACAAGCGAAAACTGGGGGGAAAAAGAAGTATGAGGAGAGGTAAAAGGGACTCTAAGCCAGGAAACATTTTTTCTTAATGTTTGTAGTAACACATATTTTAAATAGTAGGTATTACTGGTAAACATCAGCCAGTTCTCAACATTTATAAATAGGTATGTGTGTGTGTGTGTGTGTGTGTGTGTCCACACACATGTGGACACACATACACTGATTAGTTATATCGCAGTCTTAACTTTTCATTTCTCTTCTCTTTCCCACCTTAATCCTTTACACACACAGACCCTCCATGTCTGCCCTTCCGAGGTTAAATCCTATGGGTCAAATTCCTTGGGCAGTTTGAAATAGTCATAATATCAATATTATGTAACAAGGATTTAGGAAAAACAAAAATCAAGATTTAGATTTTGTTGAAAGATCTTGTCAATCTAACTGTTACATGCACTGTGTCTCTACCAAGAGGCTTTTTATCGGCATAGATACTAACATAAAGAAAGCATAATAATGCAAGTTTACATGGCAACAAAATCATCTTTGATCTTCCTGCAGTGTTCCCAGCCTCCTTTCATCCCATCAGGCTTTATTTTTAGTTGCTATGAGTAGGCAATCTGCCTTATTTTGAAGTTTTCTGGGACACCTTTAACAGTAAATGATTTACTCTAGAGTAGATCAAGAGCCCTCGCCATTTGCTCCCCTCTGATTGGGCTATTCAGTTGAGAGGCGAGTACCATCCTGACATCTGTGCCACGGCATTGCTCGGAAACACAGAGCAAGCATTTTATTTGAAAAAAAGACAACTCCAAGTGACACGAATCACCTTTTATCTGCAATACAGAATCATTACGAACAACCATCATGTCGTCAAACCAGACATCCCTGTGGGGTCCACAGGCGTGGCATGATGTTCACTTGGCTTTTCTGTTCTGCAGCCAGAAATTGGAGTAATGTGAAAATGATAATTGGAGGAAATATATCTAGTGTTCATTTTTAAAGGACTTTCTCTCTTATAAACATTTTCCAGAAAATAAATCAGTTCGTACTTTTCATCTCCAGTTACAAATGGTTTCTCACCCAGGTATTTTCAATCAGCTATTAAATCTGGGGCTACTCAGATGCAAGCTGATGGCTGTAATTTCTTTTTGTAGAGAGGCTGTTTTATGTGTCACAAATGTTCAATACACGTGTGATAGAAGTTTATAATGTGACTATGAAAGCCAACACCCCAGACAAGAAGGCAGAGAAGTTCCTTGGCTGGGAACTGCCAATACTGTCATGTAGGATATTTATCTTTTCCACTTGGGGGACAGCATTGAAACAGCTCCATAATGAGGTTCTGACTGGTGTGTACAAGTCTTAGAGGACTTGCTGACTTATTTTACTTTAAAATGGCAAAGAAAAAGATTGCATTCTAGTACTCTTCCTTCAACATTTTTTATTGTGTCTTTGGCCAAGGTTAATGCATGTTCACCTCAAATTATAAAATGAGGGAAGGATGGTTCTCATATTTCCTATTCCCTCCTATTCCTAGATTTAAGCGTATGTCAGAATCACCAGGAGGATTGTTAGAATGAAGATTACTGGGATTTACAGAGTTCCTGCTTCTATAGATCTGGGGTGGGGCCCAAATTTTTGTATTTTAAACAAATTTCCAAGTGATGCTGATTTCCCAGGGGACCACATTTTAAGAACTACTCTACCTGTGAAATAATATTTTAGAAACTGATTCAAAATTTTGTTATCACATAGCCATATATTATCAGTGACTTATTGCTAGGGGAAGAGTTAAGAGACTGCGAATAGTTTTGTTTGGTACATGATTAATCAATCAATCAGTCAATAAGTGTTTGTTGAACACTTTTATGCTGAGTCTTCTAATGTACTTTGGTGCTTACTTAAGTTTGTTCTGTGTTTAACAGAAGGCCACAAAATAATGTTCCTTATTGGGATGTAGGGTGGCAGGTGAGGGTGGGGGGAGAGTGATAAAATTCACCAGTTTGTTTAGAATATTTCATATATATTTGTTGCATTTCAAGGAACCTTAAAACATGAAGAAAACCTAAATGCCATCTAATTCAGTCCCTTGCTTTTCAAGTGGAATCAAACTTGGAAATGATTGTTCTAATCTTCTAACCCACTCTGAAAGAGACTGCCACATATCTCATTAAATTGCCCTAGATCACTCAGTTATTCTCTGACTTTATAGTTATTCTTTTTTTTTTTTTTTTAAATGTGTGTAGCCATGAGCTTCTTGCAATGAAGACATTTCTTTCTGTTTGGTCCTAAGTAGGAATGGAAAGCTATTTTCCTGGGCATGGTTACAATTCACGTGCTAGGAGAATTATCCCTGAACCTACCTTAGCTGAGATCCATCCAGCTGCATTTATCTTTTCTATTTGCCAATAGTTTCCTCTCATAAAACTGAAGTACTGAGATTGAGAGGGCCAGAATCTGAAAGAATTTTATATTTGAACATAGTCTTTGGGGTCTTTTCCTAGGATCTGAGATCCATTCTCAGAAAGCCTCCACAAGTAAATATTAGATTTTATGGGCTGAACATGATTAAAATTGAGCAAGAATGTTGATATGTTTTGTTATCACAATTTGTAGTTTCTCTAAAACTCTGAAATAAGATCATATTTGCGATTTTTTTCAACCATTACTAATATGGATTCTAAATAGATGACAAAACATATACTAAAGTAACCAAATTATGTACAAACTTTTCACAAGGGAAAACAGCCAAAATGTTCTCATTTAAGGCAGAACAGATGTTTTTAACTTTATACAATTTTGCATACTCTGTTTAGCTCAGTTACTCACACATACTCACATTAATGAAATTGAGGTCAGGAGCTGATCTTTGGGCAGGACATTTAGCTTTGCTTTCTTTCACCCTGGTAACTGTCTTGCAAATACTGGCTTTTGGCTACTAGAAGGAGGTATGTTCAGAACTAGGGAACTCTGATGGCAATGGGCGGAAATCCAAGGGACGCAGGACCTGGAAACTAGATGGGTCCAGCTGGGGCTCCAGGAAGTTCACAGCAATGGACTCTAAGAAAATATCTGAACAGAGAAATGGAACATTAGGGAAGCCTGTCGGGAAGTAAAATATATCTGAGGAGTAAATTGGTTTGTGTGGTAAGTATGACAGCCAGTAGAGGAACCCAGGCTTAGAAACTAGGGTGCAAGGTAGTCTCTGGGAGGATGAAAGACAATTATTTCAATAATAATTAATATTTAATGGAAAATTTTAATAGGACAGTAATTATGCTAAGTTACAGTACTAAACTTTAGTGCTTACTTATAAATTCACTCATTAAGTACCCTATGATGCAGATGCTGTTACTATTCCCATTTAGCAGGTGAAGAAAGAGCATCACAGTGTGGTCAAGTTGCTCAAGGCCAACAGTTTATTATGGAGCCCCCAAGAAATAGATGCACTATTACTCCTGTCGCTGTTTTACAAATGAAGAAATGGGAACTCAAAACATTAACTCTTCTAAGCACACACTACAAGTGAATGGTAAAGCCAGGATCTGAAACACAGCTTAATGACTCCAGAGCCCATTCTTTTGCTCTTTGCTTTAAAATAAATGCAAAACTGAGTTCCAGATGATTGACTTATTGCAGGGTGCTATGTGTGAGTCACTAGAACAGAGCCTAGTTACTGAAGGGCAGTACCAAGTTCACATTCAGTAGTTAGATCAGGTTGAACAGGAGAAACATCCAGCAAGGCTGGTACGTGTGGACTCCTAACCATGGTATCTTTAAATACGCCTGACAAGAAAAAGGATCCATGCAAAACTGGGGTCTGTCTGCATCTGCAGACAGATTAAGTAGATTAAATAGGGAGTGGGAGATTTAAGGGGAAAGTGAAAAGTAAGACAATAGAGAGTAAGACAACCTGGATGGAATTTCATCTACATTGAAAAATAAGTAAGAGCTCATACTCACTATAGGAGGATAAAATTTGTCATCATCTTTAAATTTAAAACATGCAGCAACATAAGACATTGGCTTTTATGATGGCATGAGAGAATGCCATATTGCATATGACTAGATAGAGAATTTGTATATCTAGAAAGTGAATATTGTTAAATTCCTTTAATTTTAGCAATCATTCCGTCCAAGATTCCTTGGTGTGGCTGAACAATTACACAATGAAGGTTTCAAGGTATGTGATATTAATTTTTTTCAAGTTGTTGTTGTTGTTGTTGTTGTTGTTTTTAATCAGCATTGAAATCTATCCACAAGAGAGAATATTGAAGAATCCTAGAGAATGAAATAGCTCAGAATATATTCTTTCAACCTGCAAGATACAACTAACTTGATAGTTTCAAAACTTCAGTGGACTAAAATAGTTAGAAATACTAGTTTTACCTTTTAACAATTATCACAAACTCAATAGAAGTTGTCGGCTAAAAACTTAGAAAGTTTAGCTTACAGAGAATTGGGACAAAGTTTCATATATTTCCCCTTTTTCCTTTTCTGGTTTCCATATGAAGTCATAGTTTTCAGTTGTTACAGTTACATGCAAAATTCTCTGCTATGAACACCCTTATGCAAAGCCTGGGTCAGGAAAATAAAATAACTCCCAAGGCTCAGGGTGGGTGGGCCTGTTTCGGTGGGGGGGCTTTGTCGACCTAGTAACTATAAATTTTTAGCCATGAATAACTTTTTTTATTCTCTACAAAAACAGTTACGATTGAGGTTATTACGTTTTTTTTTTTTCATGGCAAATAATTTTAAAATATTTAAAGTGCTCATGACTCCAGATACTGAGTCCAAATCTCTATTCATGGCATCATATCACTTCTCGTATTCACCAGTTTCTTCTACTTTATGTTTTAAATGACATGTGTGTCTCAGTAGACTTCTTTGCTTCATGAAAGCCTTCCCTGTGATACCGTAACTGACTTTTCCATTTTAAATACAGCTGTTCGCCACAGAAGCCACATCAGACTGGCTCAATGCCAACAATGTCCCTGCCACCCCGGTGGCATGGCCATCTCAGGAAGGACGGAATCCCAGCCTCTCTTCTATCAGAAAGTAAGAACTGGGCAGAGTTATTTGAGATTGACAGAACAGATAGGGGTTAACTTTGGGAATTGGTATGATATAAATACTTCACCTTACCTACTCAAAGTCTAAAAGTCCTCCCAGTCAACCAATTTAAAATGAGTACATTTATGGATGACAGTAAAGTTTCATTCTCTTGAACTTTGCTATTATTGTGGACACATAATGCCATAAGTGCACGTGGTGATATGTAGCATCTTCTAAAACAGTTTCTAGTAAGGGTGATTCCCTTGACTGACACCAAGATCTCGGTGATGAGAATGGTGAGCGTGAAGAATGTAATGCAACACTTTATATTTGACATCAAACTTACATTGCATATGTATGTGTACATATCAAGTATAAGATTGACCAGCTGCCTTCCACTGAAATTATGCATCAGTGAATCAGTCAATATATTGAGTGCTTCCTACATGCAGGAGACTATAGTGAGAGCTATGATAACATCATCCATTGGATTAACTAATTTGCCGTTCTTTAATCAGGTTGGTTATTATGCCTTAGGCTATGTTATCATTTTATGTGTCAGATATATTATTTTACTATACTATGTGAGCCTTCAAGAACACCATCTTATAAACACTCACAGAACTATGTGGCATAGGTACATAGGAGATAATTCTCAGTTGCTTCACAATATTATAGCTTATAGAATGGGTAAGCCATACCAAATTCTATGCAATATATTATTTGTGAGAGCTTTTAAGGTAACCTATAAATCATTATTGAATTAATAAAAGGTCACATTTTTCAGACCTTAGTAAACTTTCAATGGTGCTATAAGCCCTTGCTTAGAGCTTTGTGAAACAATTATTATTAGCATTTCTTCATGCTTTTGACATTTAAAAGTATCCTAGTAGGTCTTGCAGCCCAGCGGCAGAATACAAAATAGTTTAATTCAAAGCCAGGTGACTTGCATTCTCATACCATCAGCTGAGAGGCACTAGGAAGCAGGCAGTGAGCGTATGGGATGGGATGGACTTCAGTGCTGGAGAAATCACCTCCGTGTAAAATAAGTAAATATCTATCAAATTACCAATTCTTGTGTGGATAGATAGCATGTCGAAGAGAAAACAAACCTTTCCAACCAATTAGTTAAACTTTCACCAGAATTCTTTCAAGAACACAATAAAAAATTTATAACCGCCAAAGAATGTAATTTGAACATTTACTTAGGAATAGAGGAGGGTAAATGACAGACAACCCAGTTTGGCATTGACTTAAGAGGCTGAGTAATGTATGTTAGTGTTTTAAAAATAAGTCATAAAATAGACATGGTCATCTGCAAGCTTTTGTTTATTTTGTTTATTCTTCCAGACTGATTAGAGATGGCAGCATTGACCTGGTGATTAACCTTCCCAACAACAACACTAAGTTTGTCCATGATAATTATGTGATTCGGAGGACAGCTGTCGACAGTGGAATTGCTCTCCTCACTAATTTCCAGGTATGCTCTTTTTCTCAGATACAGCACGAGGATTTTCATTTCTATTTCTCCCTTAAGAGTGTCCATCGATCTATGTGCATCTCTTTCCCCCTGTCTTGTAACATTCAGAATGGAGGAGAATTTCTAGGTGGAATCTAAAATAATGGTGCTATTATGGTCGGTTGTGGCTGAACTGAGGCTGTTGGTGATGAACTAATTGAGATCATCAAAAGCCACAGATAGCCACAGCTCTCGCATTACCCATTCAGTTATCCTCCAAATAAAAAGTGCGGTGTGTCAGGGAATAAAGAAACAAACTTGTATCTCATTGTTTCTAAGTGAAAGCCACCACATAAAAGCAACAGGTTCATGATAATTGAACATCCAGATCTAAGCCCTGTCCAGTTCACACCAAATGCCACATGAGGTGTGTTTAGTTCCACTTGGACATGATTCACCAGGTTCTTTAACATGAGAAAAAAGAAAAAACTATTCCTCAAGACTCATTAACTTTCTGCCCATCGTATTGTTTTCCCTGAGTCAGTTTTAATCCCTATATGAGATGGGGTAGGAAGATGGGATAAGCTTATTCATGGGGTCTGAGATACAGGAAAAAGTTCCCATTAAATACAAATTTTTGGTCCTTTCATCCCGTGCCCCTTTGGAAACTGGGAGCAGAAACCATGACTTTTCACTCGGCTTCATTAAACATTCACTTTCATATTATGTGGGTAGCTAAGGTTTCTACCCTTCTATTTTCAGGTGACCAAACTTTTTGCTGAAGCTGTGCAGAAATCTCGCAATGTGGACTCCAAGAGTCTTTTCCACTATAGGCAGTACAACGCTAGCAAAGTGGCGTAGAGAGGCGGATGCCCAGCTCCATTCTTAAACCAAGCTAAGCCACATTTTACCCGAAGGAACTGATTCCCAACTTCCTTTCCCAGATACTGATACCAAAACTTATTTCAGTTTACTCAGCTATGCCTTAATAGTCTTGTCTTTCACAATTAAATTGTTGTCAGTTACTTTTAAACCTTTCATGGAGAGTCCTTCGTAAGTAACTTGTTTTTCATGGTAATTTATCTCTTTATAACTGCCTTGTTTTTGGTGGGCTAAGCTTACCACATACACCTGCAGCTAACATTTTATGGTGCCGATTATCAATAATCAAGGTAGAAGAAGTTGCTGCTCTCTCTTCTGAACTCTTTCTACATATACTTCACAGACACTATTGCCATTGTTCTTAAATAGCATCTGCCACACCGAGGGCACTTTAAAAAGGCAGAATTCCATCAAGATTTGTTAAAATGAAATACGGATTTAATTTATAAAGCCCTTCATTATGTTTGTGTATTACTTCTTTTTAATAATCATTCTATCTGGCTTATCCAGAAATACTATCATGCCTTACCACAGAACTGAATTTGAGAAGTGTGACAGAGGTCTTTAAAAAATGGATTTCTTTAAAGGACACTGGTTTGCAGTTTTGTGTTTTGGATATGTCAGCAGATGGTAGATAGTGCTGAAGTGGTTTTATTCCTGTTCTTTGATGTTTAACCTGAGCCAAGTGAAATCTTCAGATTTATGCCACCTCCCCACCTCCCCCACTTTGTGTCAATTTTGGAGTAACTTGGAAGTTATGTTAATTCCCTCCAGATTATGGATTCTGATGTTCTATGAGGCCCACATACTTTAAGTGAGTTCCACTCACTATAAGCGCAGTCTCCATTTCTTCTGAATGTAAGTCCTTCCTACAGGACGGCCTTTGTATTTGTAAACTTTCCGTGTTATTACAAGTGCTAATTGAGAACTTTTAAATAAAATACTATATGTAAGAGGCAATACAGTTGTATTCTCGCATTTATCTATTAACTTGTTTATTTTTTTGTTGAAATACAAAATCAGTTCACTTCTCTGATTGGGGGGTTTTGGGTTTTGGACCAGGATATCTCTTTTTCTTTTTTCTAAACAAAGATATATGGGGTATTAATATTAAAAATAATGAAGCCTAGGCTGTTGCATTTTTTTCTTTTTTTTCTTGCCTTCCCCCCATTTTTAAGTCTCACTAAAATTTTTATTAAGTGGTAATGTGGTTATACACCACCTTTGATTTGGATCCTTTTAACTATATAGTTACAACCACATACTAATGATTGCCACACATACATAATAAACTTTTAAACAAATATCCAGCATAATATGGATAAAAGTACTTGAACCCAATCAAAGGATAATTCATATTGCCTGACAGAGGTGGTGCCAGTGGTGGTGATACCATATTCTAGAAATACTGTCTAAAATGTGACTTCGTGATGACTCTAAGATGAAGAAGACATAATAGCTTATATCCCTTTCCTCTCACCCTCTCAAGGAATTACCACTTGACATAGATTTGCACGAAGGCTTTTCAAACTCAATTTCTCCTTCTTTTTCCTCTTGTTATGATTGAGGTAGAGACCGTCATTACTTTTCCCTGCAATATTATAATAACGTACTCCCTAATCATCTATTCATTCACTTGAAGATATTTAATGAATTTTTGCAATGTTTGGCATAGGATATACCACGATTCCTCCAATTCCTATTATTCTAGTACTTTTCTGATATTATGCTATTTATCACTATCATACCACCAGCACCAACATTAGGAGCACCTGCTATTTTTCAGGCATTTCTAAGTGCTGTACTTTATGTGGGTTAACCCATTTGATCCTCAAAATAGCCCTCTGAGTAGTCACTGTCATCTCCATATTATAAATAAACTGAGTCATACAGAAGTTAAGTACCATGCCCAAGTCGCACAAATTGCAGGGTCATTTTTTCACATCTCATTTTCAAGAGAAAGACATGTGAAAAATCATTTCTCACAGTGAAAAAAGTACCTAACTCACCTGAAGAGATCAGGAAAGGCTTTTTTGAAGAGATGGCCTTGTGCGTTGCCTTGAACAGTGTGTTATAGTTCCCAAAGCAGACTAGAGGATAAGGGTATTCATTTGAAGACATTATGAATCATTTGGTATGACTGGAGCTCAGAGTATGTGTAAAGAAAAAGGACTAGGGGCAGATGTTGAGACTGGAAAAATTGTGCGTGCTTAAACCACATGGAAGTTTTAAGATTTTTTATTTGGAAATATTTTTTTTTTACTTAAAAATGCAAAAATAAAAATAGTACATCTACCCACGTTTACCTATTGGTAATATTTTACTTTATTTGATTTATTATGCTTGCTCTATCTACCTATCAATCTATTATCTAATCTTTATCATCTATCTACCATGTATCTCACTTTCTAAACACACACACACACACACACACACACACACAGAGGAAGAGGAGAAGTACACTTTGACTAAAAGTAAACAGGCTGCAGGTGACCAATTTAGAAATGTAACTTATACTTTGAAACAAACAAAATTGCTAGCTGAAAGTAGCAAAAGTTTGAAGCAATCGTTAAGTTTTCTGTTGTGGGAATTTAATAAATGTTCTCAATTTTTATATTAAATTGAACAAAGTTAATATAAAATACAGAAAATGCGGAGTTATTAAGCGACACTTTCTAAATAAACCCTATATTTTTGTTGGTGAAATAAAGGGTCTTCAGAAACAGAAAAAATACACTCTCTCCATGGTGCTGAAAACTGAATTACATTAATTTTGGTTTTGTGACCTTCCTGTTTTCTAATGTTCCAAACTTTAAGAAGACTTAAAGACAACGAGATGATGCACTGAAGAGCTTTGTTTAGAGGAAAGAAATGCAAGAAAATGGAAACTGATTTGAGTTCAGATTTGGCAAGGCTTTGTCCTTTTGGAACATTTTTATTCTTTCATATAAACAGGTCAACACATTTTTAAATGTCTGAAACTGTTATGTATCACAACTGCAGGCAACATACAGGTTATGTCTATAGAGCCGAGTAGAAAATCAAAGTCGCTTTTTCCATACTGAGAATTTAATAGCAGGCAAAAAAGACTTAGCTCTACTGGGTGGGGTGCAAAGGGGCTCATCCAGCTTCTGAAATGAAGAGGAATAAAGAAAGATCTATCTACAGATTCAGGATTTTGTGGCTTTGGAAAGGTAAGTAGACTATTTTAACTGTACTTTCATCAAACTTTCCTCTTAAAAACGTTTCTACTGGAAACTTGAAAACAGCTACAACGTTCATTTATCTCAACAGCTGCAGGTACTTGAACCTCAGCTTCTACAATGTCCACAGCCTCTTGAACAATGAAAGTGAAAATTATCAGAGAAACAAACCATGCTGAATTCAGTTAAGTGCTCTGTAATTACACACCAGCATTACCATTTGGCCGCTGGTATGGCCCCCCCGCAGGCACAGGTGCCATAAATGCTCACATACCCTGATCAAATCCACGAAGACCTTTCATTACATATAATTCGAGACACACTTAGCTTGGTAAGAAACTAGCTCAACTTTATTTCTTTCCTTTCTTTCTCTTACTGTTTCATTCCCTTTGTTCTTAAGTACTAAAATTCTATTTTTCCTAATGAATATTACCGTGCTATTTTATAAGAAGCGGTTGCAATTGATGAGTGTGAAGGTATTATGGCAGGAAGAAGACTGTCCTCCTCCTGAGTCGCCCCCTGGGCTCTGTGAAAAAATGGTAATAATTGTCCCTACTTCTCTTGTGCATAATGTAGGGCGCGAGGGTTCCAGAAAGAGAGTTTAAGTACCTACAGCTGTTGAGATCAGTGCAGTAATGGAGAAAAAAAACCCTCAACAAGTCAAAATTAGCATCATTTGTGCATGCTTCTTGTTACTTAATGATCATTTTGGGACCTTCACAACTTTCATTTTATGAAGAACTTATATCCACAACAGAACTATTGATTGTTGACCAAAACAACAACAGAAAAACAGGCTTTTCTTGTAGCAGTGAAGGTCTACTTTCTCCTGAAACTTCCAGCTTCACTAATTATTTATTTAAGGTGTTCCCTAGAAGAAACACAGAAATCACAGAGAAATGACTTGTTCATCAAGGAAGCAACACCATCAGTCTCATAAAAAGTCAGATAACTGTGTCTCCAAATAATAGTTTCCCACATGAAACTTATTGACATTGGCAGCGAAAATCAAGACAGGCAAGATATCAGTGTGAAGAAAGGGGGGAGAATCCAACAAACCTAAATGTACTATTAAAAGAGAAATAACTTGAAAAAATATTTGTTTTATTGATAAAGGTACATTCTAATACACAGTTTCTGAATGACTATTTTCCTTTCTGAAATTTAAGGACAATTAGGAATCTTTTTCATAGCCTCTCTTCTATCTGACTATGGGACATCCTGAAGAATGAAATATGGCAAGAATGAAATATTGAGGCCTTTAGCATAACAGAAATATTCTGCTAAATGTTTTCCATAACTCTTTACAAATTTCCACATAGAATGCTGCAAATGAAACTTACATGAAATAATTTAATTTGACTGTAACATTTATTTTAATCTCTCCATTCAAGAGGATTTACATATAAATCCTTATTTAAAAAAGTTTTCTAATTAAATTGAAGATATCATGTCATATTATTTGCCAGGTTTGATATACTTTCTTTCCACTAATAATTAATATATATATAGGGAGCTGCAGGGGGAAAATGGGGTGTTGAAGTTAAAATATGAGTAGTGATTTTTAGAGATTTTTAAAACCATGAGGCATAAGTATTTAACATAAATTAAGCTCATACTTTATTCATTGTATCAGAATAAAGGAAAGCAACATTGACTTGACTTTGACAATGTTGGGGGCCTCCAGAGAAAAAAAATCACCTTGTACTAAATCTATTATTATCTACCTTGGGGTACTGAGTGAAATCCTGTTTGTCTCAGAAGCAGCTCGCTAACTCTAGTGCTTGGTTCTGTTGAAATCTGTGGATATGTGAGGCCCCCGGGACTTCTGAATGCAGATGGTACTTTGTAGACTGACTTGTCAGTCTCTGGCTTACTGTGTTTGACTTTTGCTATGCTAATCTCTCTGGAAGACTGATTTCAAACTGATATTCTCAGAAGTACATGAAACACAGAGGTTCTTGGGTTATTGTACTGGTACTAATGTCTGTCTGATGAAGTTAGCTTCAATCAGTGATGGATTTTGTTGATCCACTGAGGATACCCCACTAGAAATAATTCCAGATCATTCAACATCCCTTTCTTCAACTTGAAACACAGAGCTGAGAACTAATCATGAGTCTCTGGTACTTATACAGATCTTTGGAAGGTACAGATATATTTAGTTTATTGATTTTTGTATTCCTGGAACCTAATTATAATAGATGTTTGAAAATATTAAATTCACAAAATTTTGATTCTAAAAAAATGATTAGAGTGAGAAGTGTTTGATCAGAATGATTATGTTTCTGTATTCTTTTAGTTACAGATTATCTTCTATCTTGGTTACAGGGAACTTG
The DNA here is from genome assembly GCA_003508835.1 of Eonycteris spelaea. NCBI lineage: Eukaryota > Metazoa > Chordata > Mammalia > Chiroptera > Pteropodidae > Eonycteris > Eonycteris spelaea. The sequence continues at coordinate 4,544,155 of PUFA01000050.1, read as the reverse complement.
ACCCAGTTTACACGAGATCTCCAGTTTTAAGTTCACTCTTCATTATTCAAGTATTCAGAAGGCTGGAGCAGTTTGTAAAGGAAACATCGATAAACATTTTCTCCAAATCTTTCATCTACTTTCTCTTTAAGACTGTCATAGATTGATATAACTATCTCTCATCTTTGTTTTGTTTCAGTCATCTTATGAGTGCTTGTATGTATTTCCATGCCCATGATATCAAACAAGCATGTATTTAGCAACCTCTGAAAGTTATATTTGATCTGTGCCTTCATTTAGTCTTGCTCCATTGTATTTTTTATGGCCACTTACCATTCCTTCTACTTCTTTTTAATTTCTTATGGAATATTTTACACAGAATATTCATGCAAATATATTTTTGATAAAAAATAATTTAATGGTAGTAGTTCCTTTTACATATTTCTGTGTCACTTCTTTAATCCTTACATGCCTTAAACTTTGTCAAATTCACAAATATTTATTGAGTAGTTACTTTAAATAAAATAGAGCAGTTTTGTGCTTAAGAATTTCGCAGTTTAGTGGTGAATGCAGAGAGCTTTTAAAAGATTATGATAATAGAGTTTGATTATTGCTGTAGTAATGGAAGTTTAGGGGCTACATGAACATGTGCCCAGGCCAGATCAGGGCAGACTTTCACAAGAAAATAATGTCTAAGCTGAAACCTGAGAGGCAAAATTTTGCCAGGTAAAGAAATTGTGGTGTGTTCTGCAGTGTATACACACAGTGAAAATAATACATGAAGAGCCCAAGGCAAAGAAAACATACTGTACTTGAAAAATTGAAGAAAGGTGATATGACTGAAACATTGAGCATGCAGAGTTGATGGTGAGGCTAGGGAAATAGCACACTAAATCGTAAATGCCTTATAAGCCCTGTAAGAAGTGCGAACACTTTGCTGAGGATAATAGGAAGCTGTTAAAGTGTTTTAAGGTAGAGGTGATATAATTTAGTATCTTGGGAAAACTCACGTTAACTGCAGAATGAAGAATAGATTGAATGAACCAGGACTGAAGGCTGATAGACTAGTTTGAAGATATTATAATATTACAATGATTCATGAAAGAGGAGGGAGAGGAAAAGGAAGAGAGAGAGAAAGAGAGAGAGAGAGAGAGAGAGAGAGAGAGAAATCACATGATATGTTTGGATGAGCTAAAGTGGGGACTCGTATTCAGAGTTCCACGTTCTAATAAGTCTGGGCAAATAGGTGCGATATCACATGATGTTTCTTGGTGCTAGATAACCCAGGAATTAGAGCAGGTTTATGATAGAAAATGGTAAGTTTTATTTTAGGCACATGAGTATCAGGTGTCTGCAAGAAGCAAAATGGAAATAGTATACAGTTGGGGGTTAAAAGCCAGACTCCTAAGTCGGTCTTCTTTGGTTTAAATCCAAGCTCTGACACTCAGTAGCTATGTGATTTTTGTGTAGGTTATCTAACTTTTCCATACCTCATTTTCTTCTATAAAATAGGAATAATAATACCTACTTACAGGGCTATTGTGAAGGTTAGATTGAGAAAATGTATTAGGCATTTGTAATGTGCTGGGCACAAGAAAGTGCTGTTAGCCATTATTGTTATGGTTGTTGTATTGTTATGGACCATTCAAAGGGAGACATCTAGTAGCAGTTGCATATTCATTTTTAAAGATTGGAAATATTGTTTCTCAGCGATTATGTATCTTATTAAATATTATATTCTGGAAATAAAATGAGCCCTAAAAAGAGAAGTTCTAATAGTTATCTAATAGTTAGTATCTAATAGTTAACCTCTTAGCAATGTAAAAGTAAAATTGATGCAATGTTAAAATGTTTAAAGATCTCTGATTAAAATGTATTTTAGGAAGTCAAATTGCAAGTTGTTATTTCTCTTGGTTGACATATAAGAAAATGTATTTTAGTACCATATTATATTACTTGGACTAAAATAAAAAGGGTTAATATTATGTAAGATCAGATTAACACAAGTTAAAATAACTAAAATGTACATCAGAAATAATATATTTATGTTGAAAAGTTATAAAATTATAAAGAGTAATTTAGTTGGATTTCTGGAATGGCCTCAGTGACAGCTTGGCAGACAGTTTCTCTGTATGACAGGGTTGGACATTATATTTTTTCATACTATGACAAGCTATGATTTTCTGGGTGGGCAGTGTGATTACTTTGATTTGAGGGTTTTGATTATGGTAGAGGTGGTCCCAAATGAACCCAAATGTAATTTAGATTTTTATGGGAAGCACTGATAGCGTGTTGTAGTTGCTAGTCAGGTATTTATTGGCATGAGTTGACTGGCAGGGCCACTATTGTTTTAGGCTGAAGAATAATAGTAATGTTATTAATAATGGTGAAACTATTTTAAGCAGTTACTTTGTATCTTGTGTTATGGTAACATTTAAATTGTGTGATTTTATTTTAATGCTCACACTATACCTAATTTACAGAGGTGGAGAGAGATAAAGTGACTACCCAAGGTCATACAGAGATCAAGAGGAGGTATAAGTGAAGCAGTAGTTCTCAGAAGGAGATGGACCTGCAGGAGACACAGTAAACAAGAGCAAGGTGGAGATCAAAGAAGAGAGGAAGGCAGGAGAAATGGACAGATAAAAGAAGAGCTAGATGTTGTCTGAATACATATTTTGTCACATGAACTGATTTTTGGATCTTTGTGAAGGTATTAATGAAAACATGAGTGTTAGTCAAAATTTATGGGAGATGGTGGCCTTTCAGGAGACCAGAGGATAAAGAAGTCTTCTAGGAGAGCAGCCAGCTTGCATGGACTCATTCTTGGAAGTGCTAGAGATGCACTCTTAGGGGCCAGTCATAGAAAAGAGTCAGAGGTCTGTGCTTATTTATCTGGATCCCAGTATGTAAGTGAAACCTCCTTATAATTGTTTAATGACTTCTTTAGGGCCTGGGGACTTTAGGATTATGTGATGGTAGAATCAGAATGTCAGGTTTGATTCTCTTGTGGTAGAGCCACATGTCATACTTTGTGTGATTATCCCTTGCTGCATAAAAAACTACCCCAAAACTTAGTGGCTTAAAACAACTATTTTATTATTTCTCATAATTATGCAGGTTAAACATTTGGAACAGACTTGGCTGTTTAATTCTACTTTGTGGCATTGATCAAGGACATTTAGTGTACTCAGGTGGTAGTTGGACTGGTTTTGAAGGTTCAATATGGCTTTACCCCCATGTGTAGTACCTTGGGAGAATGAGTAGGAGAATGGACCCAGCTGAGTCTGTTGAGCAGAGTACCTACATTTGGCCTCTCCAATGTGGTGGTTAAATTCAGGGCAGTTAAACTTCTTATATGGCAGTTGGCTTCCCTCAGAGCATTTAGAAATACCTAAATGGAAGCTCCAAGTCTTTTTATCACCTATCCTTGGCATTCCCAGAATGTCATTTCCTTTGCATTGAAATTGGTCAAAGACATTAATTACTAAGGCCAGCTCAGATTCAAGGAGAGAGGAATTAAACTCCACTTCTCAATCGGAGTAGCAAAGAATTTGCAGCCATACTTAAATTTAATTAGATAACTTTCAAATAATTTCAATTTATTCTAAAGTATGAAGATTTCTGCGCACAGTCACCATCACCGCTGTAACACCATTCACCGTGCAAATCTCATCAGCAGGATATGAACATTTTCTTATTTGAAGACATACCTCGATCTTCCACAGCACAAAATAATATTTTGCTGTTGAAGGTTAGGTGGTACTTTAAAGTCAACTTGGGTTAAGATCTGTAATGATAGTAATTTTGAATGACTTAAAAATAAAACAGAGAATCTTTGCTGGAAAGACCTATTTGGATGAGGTTTAGAAAAGAGGTGGGAAGTTCTGAAGTAGTTGCATAACTAGAACTAAGAACAAGACTGGGTCTGCTTGGCAATAACTATTACTTTGAACATGATCTACCAAAGAGACACCTACATATAGTATATACATATATAGGATTTTATGGCATTGTTCACAATACTTTGCAGCAGTAAGCGCGTGATAGACTTTAAAGAAATGAGTGCACATGTATGTGTACACCCTTTTCTACCCATTAGACAAATGAGAGTACCGGAGTATAGTGAGTGAGTACAATCCTGATTTCTTGGACCGGAGTATAGTGAGTATAACCCTGATTTCTTGGGTTTAAAGTCTGTCTCCACCATTGGCTTGCTGCATGACTTTGGGCAAGCTATCTAAATTTGTGCTTCGGTTTCCTCCCTCATGGGTAAAGGGGAGTCAGTAATAGTTTATGAGTTGTAGTACAGGTAAATAAGATGAGTAATGTGGACTGCTATAGAAAAGTACCTGACACATAGGAAAAATCAATAAATATTAGTTTTTATCATTACTTTTTAAGAATAAACTGCTGATTTCTGGGGACAGCTTAATCTTTTATGGATAGAGGATCATTAAATCCATAATGTTCTTGTTAATATACCTTCAAGGGATGAAGTTCCCCCTCACAAACAACATTTGGCCCACTACAGAATCTGACAAAATCAGAATGAATTTTGAAATGTTTTGCTCTTTTTGCACTCTCACAGAGGTGCCAAAAAATCAATGTAGAGACATATATACAGCTGTTCAGAGATGAAAGGGAAGTATTTCTTTTAACAGAAAATAAAAATAGGTCTCTAAAGTACAGAGAATGCCAATTATATAAAGACATATCCAAGTATTCAGTTCTTAACTAATTGTTTTCCAAAATATAGAAACTGAACTGAAGTTGTGGTGTATTTGACCTACCACTGCAAAGCAATGTTATACCAAAGCTACTTAACTAAAAATAAAGTCATATTTTAAAAAATTAACTGTTGGAAAAATAGCCTCAACAAATTTAACTCACTAGCTATGATTGAGAAAAAGCCTATTAGCAATAATTGGTGGGTTCTTAGTTTTTAAGAATCCATAATTAAATTTTATTGTCTTGTAAGTGATTTGGATTAATTATGTCCATAATAGACTGATGCTTATTCTCCACATTAAGGGAAGAGATGGCAGTTTCACAGAATCTGGTCATTCATTGCAATCCTTAAGCATTTTGTTTCCTGCCAAAGCAAATCTGCTATAAAGCACCAGTTCCTCTTAGGAATTACTGAAAAGTGACAGGTGTTGATATGCTGGTATCTTTGTCAACAGATCCGAATGAGCTATACAAAATGACTTCTCTACCCATTTAGGCAGAAAAATAAATGGGGACACCAGCTAATGAGGGAATGTAGAGTTAGCTGGACTCAAAGCATTCCAAGCAGTTGGCAGCTGGAATCAAAAGAGGAATCATGCAGACAGTTGCTCATGTTTATTGCTGAACATAAAATTAGAAAGATGCTTCATCTTCCCCACAGGTGCAAGAACATATAGTTATTAATTACAGCAAAACACATTTATTGACAACCCCAAGCCTACAAAACCTCGCACTCAGCAAATGGCTTTCAAAGTTCATCCAAAAAGCACTTTAGAATCAATACAAAAACATCGCATAGTTGATAAATCTGTGTCTACTAAAATTCTGTATCCTGAAAGCATGTCATAGCCTGTCTCTTAATATTTATGTAGTTAAACATCATCAATACTTTCTTTGTTCTTGTAGTAACCTATAAGACAGAAAATTTCCTCATTTCCCATTGCTTTGATAGGTATGATCCAGAATATTAGGTTGACTGAACTAATTTTGCATTTTGTAGGGGTTTTAAAAAAATATTACTCTTCATTGAGCCACATGACATATTGAGTCGTTGGTGCATTCATTAATTTAATAAAGGTCTATTGAATACCTATTGTGTGTCAAGTTCTATTCTTGGTGCTGTGGAGAATATATATGAATACAAAGGGACTTAAAAATCTTATGAGATCTACATTAAGAGACAAGTAGAGCTTACTGTAAGAGAGTATTTGATTGAAAGCTGAATTGTAACCAGTGGACTTAAAAAGCTACCTTAATTTTAAAGGGGGTACATACTTGAAAGGTTTGCGGAGGTGGGGATCCTAAGCTTAGGTTGATTACAGACATTGAACAGATATGCATATTTTATGTATTTGTTCTTTTTCTTCCAATTTGTCTCATTCCAAATAGGATTTAAGACATCTTACAGAAATGCAGCACAGTGTAACATGGTAAATAAAATAAAATAAAATAAAATAAAAAATATAAATAAAATAAAAAAATAAATAAAATAAAATAAAATAAATAAATGGATAAAAACATACTATGCTGACTTTAGGGGTGAGTTCAGGTCTCCACATGTGCACCATAAACTTTTGTCTGGCTTTTGGAGATGTGTCTCAGATTCGGTCCTGCGGTTTTTTGTCAGCCAAGGATAGAAACAAGATGGGGTACAAAAGAGACATGATCTTAGATTAGAGCACACAAAGTTGCTAGTTGCTCTTGTATGTAAATATGCAAGTTAATTATCCCCTATAAATGCTTTAGAGAAATGCTGAGGGATATAGTAGATTAACTCCTCGAAATTTTTTATTAGAATATAAAAGCTAGATTTTTATGGCTGCTTGTCCCTTGATGTAGGTTACTACTCTGATAATCTAGCTTTATTCATTCATTCATTCATTCATTCATTTATTCAATTAAGAAATATTTAAAATATCAAGCACTTGCCATGTGCTGGACAGTGTTCTAGACACTGCAGATAGACTGGTGAATGAGATGGATAAGGTGTCATAGAAGATGCACTGCTTGGAAATTAGATGAAAGGAATCACTAAACTCATTTTAAAGAGTGATAAATGTAATGACAATGACACAACAGGATTATGCGATGGAGAGTAACTAAGAGGATGAGAAAGTCCTCTCTGAAAGATGATAATTAAGGCACATTTAAATGACAAGAAGGAGCTAGTCATGACAAGATTAGGAGGAAAGATATTACAGGCATAGATGGCAGCAATTGCAAGGTCGCAATGGAAAAACAATCTTGGGAGTGAGCAAGAAAACAAGAATGCTGGGTGGACCATGGTGATTGAAAGAAGAGTTAAATGAGATTAGAAATAGGCATACTAATTTATGGTAAAACATGTGAATTTTAACCAAGGGCAATGGGAAACAGGTTATATGATTTGGATTATCTAGAAAAATGGGTAATTGAAATTCTCTTTGAATTTTATTTAGAAAATTGAACATCAGATTATTTGAAAATATCTTCTCTGGCAAACTCTGGAAATCAGAAGTTCTGTTAAAGTCAGGGCTGTTCTATAATTCTAATTGCTATCTAAATTTGGGTGGCTTTTTTGACAAGCTGAATAATTCCAAAGCAGTTTTTAGTGTCAGGTATATTTCAACAAAATGAAAAAAGGAGCACTCAAGTTCCCAAAATTTTATGCCAGAGAACTATACAACATGGTTATAATTTTATTTTGAAAAAGTCAAAGCAGGTTTTCCCAATTGTTCATGGTAGTCATAAACATATCAATAAGGCAACAATAGAATGCCTAATATTAATCAAGGCTATTTCCTGGTACATCTCCAAGATAAACTGGTTACAAAAATAAACCCCTAGGTAACTAAATGAGTTGACCTATGATATGAAGTTGTTAACTATAAGCCAATCAAGCTTTGGAAGTCTTCCAAATGATTTTTAAAGCTTTTGAGTAGGTTTATTAAGCCATACCTTCTGACAGTAATTAAGTGACAGGATCAGTTATCCACTGAGGCCACTCTTAGTTGATGACAATAAAACACAGAATCAGCATATGTAGACATTCTCTGCCTCCCCATCCAATCCCCCAACACATACTTTTGGTCTTTTCCTTAGAGTAGAGAAAAAACTGATTTTTCTTATCAGTCAAGTTAGCCAGAAGACAAATCTTCTTTCTACAACCTGGATTGCCAGGCCTTCTTGATAGAGAGTGCTGCCTTGGGAGCAAGAGTTAGATCATTATTCTAGTCTAGCTAAAGATCTTTAGCAAATAAGAGGACTCAAGCTATTGACAGCCTCACCAAGCTAGCTGAGAGAAAGATCAGGCCAGGCTAAACAAAATTTTAGATTATATCCTTAAAGCAATGGAAAGATATTGCTTTAAACAAAGGATCATGCTTTTAAAAATGGATCAATTTACTTTTAGGAACAGTAGTTTATACACATGTTGCAAAATTTAAAATATAAACAGAACATATGATGAAAAAGTATGTCATCTCCAACAACTGTCCCCCAGGATAGTTATTTCTCTTCTCTAGATCAACTACTCTTATTAAAATATTCAAAGGTACATATATACCACAATACACTTTTAAAACCCCGTTAAAGCATATTGTCTTACTCCTTGCTTTTTTTTAATTTATGAATGCATTTTAGATATTATTTCATATCTGTACATTGAGAATTGCCTGATTTTTTAAAATAATTTTATAAAATATCACTATATAAACAAACTACTTATATTTATTCCTTATTAGTGTTCTTATGTTACTTTTGATAGACGAATTTCTCTTTGTAACTGGTTCCATTTGTATCAGTTAGCCTTTGCTGTGTAACAAGCCATTCTTCCAATCAGTGGATAAAACAGTCACTTATTAATTCAAGATTCTATAGGTAGAAAATTGGATTAGGTTTACCTGGGTGGTTCCATTTCACCTGGCTTTCTCCATATGGTTGCATTTAGCCGGTGGTTATTTGGTGCTGTAAAATCTCGCTCACATGTTTGGAGGCTGATGGGACAATGGAAGTGATGGGCCATGAGTCCCTAGCAACCTCAAGACTAGTCTGTTTTTTCACATGGTAACTGAGTTTTAAAAGAACCAAAAAAGCAGAATCTCTAATGTGTAAGCATGTTTTAAGCCTCTGCATGCATTATATTTGCTAGAATCCATTGGGGTTTTTTTCTATACCATGTTGTATGATTCCCAAGAGGACAGAGGGGAAGAGATGATTAATCATTTTGGATGCAGTATGATGAAGGTTTGTAAGAACACAAGACCAAACATGAAAATGCCTTTTGGGAGGTCATTGCAGTATTTGGGTTGCCTTTTATTTGGGTGGTAATTGTAAAAATGGTGAGAACTGTATAAATTCCAGATATATGCAGCTGGTTTAGCAGCCTTTGGTTGATTGATTGGCCATGATGATTTAAGAAGAAAGAAATATTTCCCACATTTCTGGTATGAACATGTATATGGCTATTGATTCTATTTGCTTAGAAAGTGGTTTCACAACAATAAATTTTCCTTCATCGCCCTTCTTTCTTGAGTCTTGTGCTCCTCAACTTAAAATAGAGAGTAACTCTTATTATGCAAAATTAACACTTTTTTTTTTTTTTTACTCACTAATGAGGTAAGTCAATCCTGGTATATTTTCATACCAGGGTATAAACAAGTTGATGGACTCTTCCCCCATGTCCTCCTATTCTGTCATCTAAATATCCTTTCTACTTCATGTAACAGTAGAAATAGATGAAATAGAAAATGACACGACCATGCTAGAGAATGTGGCATAAAAAGATATTGGAACTTTGGGAGTGACTAGAGCTTAAAAAGTATTGATGCCTCTGAGAGGAAAGGAGATGTGTTACTTATCCAGATGAAGAGATGTGGCTTTGTTGGTCCCCCCTAAGGGTGTGCAAGTATATATATGACAGTTTCTGCAATCGGTTAGTGGGAAAAATTAATTTTCAGTAAGAATGTTTCCATCTCTGACTATCCTACATCTCTCTATAAGATAAAGAATATTGTGATCAGGTTACATGAAAATATTTGACAAGGATAAGGTTTGGGAGTAAAAATCATAAGTTCAGTTGTGGCATTGAGGTTCTAGAACTTGTGAAATGTCTAAGTAGAGACTTCATTCCAGCACTGGGATAGACAATCTGAGGCTTAGAAAGGCTGAGTTGGAGACAATTTGAGGTGTTATTATCACATAGAAGATGAAGCTATAGACATGGGTGAGATTGGCTAGGAATAGTGTATAATAGAAGTGCTCTGGAGAACCTGGATCCTCATCCACACTTACATTTAAAGGCTGAGAATGAATTATCAAAGGAAATTGAGATGGGCTGGTCTTAGGAAAGTAGAAAAAACCAAAGAAAATCTGATGTCACAAACCCAAGGAAAAAAGTATTATAAAAAAGAGAGAGGCCAATTATGTCAAATACTGCTAAGAAGTTCTGTAAAATGAAGAATCAAAAATCTCTGAGTCACAAAGAATATTATCTTTATTGAAATATGTTTCCATTGGTGTTATAGCAGAAGCCATACTAGACTGTTGAAGAGTCAATAGATAGTATAGACATGAAAGTAGAGAACTCTTTACAAGAGTTATGGAGGCAAAAGAGTTAGAAGAATAACTAAGGAGAACATAGAGTCAGAAAACTGTTTCTTTCATTATTGTTTTTAAGGGAATGATTGAAGGATAAGATCTAGGAGAGGGAGGTATTCACCATAGAGGCCAGGGAAGATAACCTCTACCCATGGAGTTATGAGAAGATGGTAGGTAAAACCCTTTTAGGAGGAGGGATATATCCTCTATTTTCAAAGTAGAGAAAGAGGTGAATCTAGGTGCCAGTGTGAGTGTGTCTATGTATTTGGCAATGGGAGTTATACAAGTTTCTTATAATGGTTCTAATTGTTAGCAAAACCAGAAGTGTATTACCCACTGAAATTTCAGAAGATAGAGAAGGGTCGGGATTTAAGAAGCATTCCAAAGGCTTGAAATGATCTTTGTGGAGAGTTGGAAAGCAAACTAGGCAACTTGAGTTTCTCGGTGAATTGGGAAATCATAAATGTGCCACACTGTATTATTGTTCTCTAGCAATTTGGAGCTTTCTGAAAAAGAAAGATTAAAAGTATGACTGTGGTATCTAAGCCTAGAAGAAAGAGTTTCTGTGTTGTCTCTCTCCAATGTACTTAATACTTGACCACAGGGAAGCCAGTTTGATTATTGTAGAACAAACTCTCTCTGTTGCTTAATTGAGAAAAATTTTTTTGTGGTAGATACACCATCTAAGGTAATTCTATTTTCTTAAATAAGATTTCTACTGGTACAGTTATTGAAAAGGCCAACAGGTGGATTTTGAGTAATAAATTAAAATCTGCCTTTCATTGATTTGTGTAGCCATTTGCCTCAATTCTCCACTTCAAAATCATTTTAAAGTGCTTTTTAAATACTAACATATGCCTACCTGTGCAGTAGGCACAAGAGATAAAGCAATATAGAACCTAGACCTTTCTTCAAGGAATTTGTAGTGTTTTAAGCAGTTTTAAGAGGCTATTTTCTTAATATTCATATCGAAACTTAAAAAAAGTGTTAACTTTTCAAATATTAAATTTGCACATATAAGTCTGTTTGACCAGAAACAAGTCATTTATAGGGTGATATGTTTTATAACACAGTTTCTATAACAAATGAGACTTAGAAAATTCTAGTTTTGCTGTAACTAAAATTCTTGTAACATTTGTTCTTAAAGTGAGCAACAAACTTTGTCTAGAACATAAAGGGGTTAATATATAGATATATGTATATTTTTAAAATTAGAGACTAAGTTTCAATTTTCTAAAATTCTCTTTTTTCTTATCTGTATCAGAATTTGAACTACTTAATCTATCCCTACCTCTCAAATAATGCTGAGAAATGTCATAAATGTTAAAAAACATTTAAAATAATGTTCTCATAAGATGGACTGTAAGCCACACTTGAGTGTGTTGAAGATTGAAAGAAGGGGAGGCAATAAAGTCAGCAGACAATGTTTTCCAAGAGGCAAGAAAATTAACTTTTTTATTGTTTAAGTATTGGTAGGCATGAAAAAATTTTTCTGTATATGTCCAAACTCAAAATACAGTGAACAAAATGAAACTTCTCATTTTCAGCTGTTTAGGTCACCTATTCAGAATTACTAAGAGAGAGGGATACTGCAAATCTTTTAGTGCAAGAACAGTTATTGTAAAAGGCACGTGTGAGTATTTCATTTAAGACTAAAATATTTTGACAAATCAAAACTTCAACTAGAACCACTGTGACTAAATTTAAGTCTATATATTGAGCTATAAAATGACACTAATCACATATTTCAGCTGTCAAAATCTTTGGGAAAACAATTTTGTAAAAGGGAAAAGAAGATTTAAAAGAATAAGGAAAACAATTTGACAGGGAAAAGAAGATGGTTACAAACGCAACAAATTTTCTGTGCAGATTTTAATGTTTTTACTAAACAAGTTAGAAAAGATAATTTAAAATCTCTGTAAGAGGATTTAGAAAGTCAAAAACAGACATAAAAAAGACAAAACATACAAGTGACAGTTTAAAGAGTGGGGGGAAAAACATCTCAACTACTTTTTATCTTTTTATCTAAGGTGTTTTAATCTCATTGAATTTGAATGTGATTCTAACTTGAACACATTAGTAAATCTAAGATCAGATTTGTTTTTCCTATTGAGATTCAGCTGGAAGGATAAGTCATACATTATTTAAATAAAGAATAATAAATCCATTGAAGGGTCTAGATCAAACTCATAGAGACATGTATTATTCTCCCAGAACTTCACAGACTCCAAAGGCAAGTAGAAGACCTCAGAGGTCATACAGTTCATTTTCCTGTACTCCAGAAAGACAGTTTTGTTTCTTCTTATTAATTTTGCAGTCAGGCAGTTACTGTACTACTGATCCAATTTACCCATTAAATTTTGGTTTAACGATTGCTTCTCTATTATCTCCAACATCTCATTTATTCAACATTTAATAAATATCTAGTATATGTCAGATACGGCACTAATCACTGAAGAAGACAAAGTAAATAAGAGGGCCTCTGTCCTTGGAAACATAAAGAATGCTAAGTGAAATAAAGTGTGTAACCCTTGGAGTTTGGAGAATGGAGTCTAAACCAGATGGAGGGGGCCAAAGAAGGTGCATTTGAACTTAGTCTGGAAGGTGTGGTGTAAATTAACTAGAGGAGTAAAAGAACATTTCAGGAGGAGGAAAGATTGCATGCAAAGATGAGAGGATGTTAAGAGAGTAATAGGTTCTAGGAATCTCATATGCATTGAGTAAAGGCAACTGCTGGTAGAGAGATGGTGGGGGGTAAGGCGAGAGCAACCTTTTCAAAACATCTTTTGAGGAATATTAGTCTTAGTAGAAGCACTGCAAAATGTTTATAGACTCAGTTGATTTTGGGAAACAAAATATGTCATCCTTCTGGAAATTCATAAAGATATGATCACCTTATTTTTTCTTTTTTAAATTTTCTGTGCATTTTTATTCATTAAAAATTTTTTGGGTGACATTGGTTTATAAAACCATGTAAGTTTCAAGGGTACAGTTCAACACGTCATATATCACGTCATAGATCGCATGGTGTTCACCACCCAAAGTTAGATTTCCTTCTGTCACCAAATATTGGACCCCTTTTACTCTTATCTACCTTCTCCTTCCCCGCTTCCCTCTGGTAACCACTAATCCACAATCCATGTCCCTGAGTCTGTTTGTCATGGTTGTTTGTTGTTTTTAGTTTTATATCCTGCGTATAGTGAAATCATATGGTTTTCAAATTTTTCTGCCTGACATATTTTGCTTAACGTGATTAGCTCGAGACCTATCTATGTTGTTGCAAATGGCACTATTTCATCTTTTCTTATGGCTGAATAATATTTCATGTATATGTATACTACATCGTTATCTAATCATCTTCCATAGGCCACTTCAGTTGCTTCCATGTCCTGGCCACCGTGAATAATGCTGTTGTGAACATCAAGGTACATATATCTTTGTGGAAAAATGTTTTCAGGTTTTTTGGGTGAATATCCAGAAGGAGAATGGCTGGGTCATGTGGTAATTCTTAGTTTTTTGAGCTAACTTTGTAATTTTAAGAAATAACTGTAGTATTAACCTTTACTTAATATTAAGCTTATTATATTAAAGAACTTCTTATTTAATACAATGCTTTTACTACATAGAAATGATGCTCCATGGTGCATACTTTGGGAAATATGGAACTAACAAGGGGGAAAAGGCCATTATAGTTTGGCTTGTAAGCCAAACTAAGAACTTCAGGCTGTTTCCTGAACACATTGCAAGACAGTTGAATAATTTTATTTACATTAACCCAGTACATTAACCGATATCTTTAATTATTATTTCTTGTGTTTTTGGTCTTTTTTAGGTAGAATCATTCATTTTATCTAAAATACTTCTTTTAAATTTTCCTTTAGTGTGATTCTGCTAGTAATAAACTTCTCAAACTTTCCTTTGTTAAAAATTTAAAAAATTAAATTTTATTTTCTATTTCAGACATATGAAAAGCTGTGCATAATTATATATATGATTGATGAGTTTGGAGATAAGTATACACCTTTGAAATTATCATCACAATCTATGCTAGAAACATATCTAACACTACTAAAAATTTCCTCATATCGTCTTATTATTTGTGTGTATAAGCATGTGTAATAAAAACACTTAACATAAGATCTACCCTCTTAGCAAATTTTTAAGTATATTGTTAACTATTACTTACACTAAATCTCTAGGATTTATTCACTTTGTACAACTAAAACTGTGTATCTTTTAACTAATATCTCCCCAGTTATCCTTTGCATCAGCCTCTGGCAGCCATCATTCCACCTCTGTTTCTATGGAGTAGACTATTTTAAATTCATCATAAGTGGCATCATGTATTTATTATTTGTTCTTCTGCATCTGGCATGTCACTTAGCATAACGCTTTTAAGTTCATGTTGTTACAAATATGATTTCCTTTTTAGAAGGCTTAAAAATATTCCACTGTGTATATATATATCCCACATTTTCTTTATTTCTCCACTGATGGATATTTAGGTTATGTCTATGTCTATACTGAATGAGGCTTTGGTGAACATGGAAGTACATAAATCTCTTTTAGATCCTTATTTCATTTCCTTTGAGTATATACCCAGAAGTGGAATTGCTGAGTCACAAGGCAGTTCTATTTTTAATTTTTCAAGCCGCTCTCATCCTTTTTCCATAGTAGCTGCACCAATTTACATTCCTAACAGTTTATACAAGATCCCTTTTCTCGATATCTGTCCAAAATTTTCTTCCTGTAGTTTTTTTTGATAAAAGCCATTATAACAGGGATAAGATATCTTATTATTTATGATTTTGATTTGAATTTCTCCAATGATTAGTGATGTTGAGCCCCTTTTCTATACCTGTTGCTCATTTATATGTTTTTTAGAGAAATGTTTATTCAAGTCCTTAGCCTATTTTTAATTCGGTTATTCAGTTTTGTGTTATATGTTTTGTATTTAATTCTTTTTTTTTTATCATTATTTTTCTTTTTCCGGTTTTATTGAAATGTAATAGACAATTAGTTGCTGGTATTTACATTGTACAATTCAATGAGTTTTTTCCATTGTAATTGGCACACAATAATATATTTTCAGCTGTATCACAGGGTGATTAGAGATCTATTTAACTCAGAAAGTGATCACGCCACTAAATCTAGTACCACTCTTCCCCCTTACAACAGAGGAACAATGGATACCAACACTTCGGCCCAGGAGAAAGCCTTGCCTCCGGCTCTCGCACAGACAACTCCGTGTCACCCTGTAAGTCCCTGGTGCTCCGCCCTGCAACCAACCCAGCGCTGGTGCTCAGAACGAGCAGGTCCATCACCACAAAAGTCTGCTTGCGGACACGGCCCCTTTAAGAGGCATCTACAACTTCTGGCTGCCACTGCTATGGCCTCTGTCCCAGTCAGCTACTGGGGACCGGGCAGCCTCATGTCTTCACCCCCTCCTAACTTCTACTGTCGCAGGGTGATTTCTTATTTCTCTCTTTCTCTCCCTAGTTGTAATGCTTCTGTTCATCTAGATCCAGGGGACTTTGCTTACTGTTTGCTCTATGTTTCTGTCAACTTTGATATGGTCACATGAGGGATGAACAAAGCCTTAATCATCTATGCTATTTTCTTCCCAATCCTATTTAATTCTTCATCAGGTATTGCAAATCTTGGTTTTCAAGTATTTTCTCTTATTTGGTATATTCACTTTTCATTTTGTTGATGATTTCTTTTGCTGTGCAGATGATTTTTAGTTCGACATAATCCCACTTGTCTATTTTTGCTTTTGTTGACTGGGCTTTTGGTGTCAGGTCCAAGAAATCATTGCCAAGGCCAATGTCCACAAACCTTTCTCTATGTTTTCTTCTAGGAGTTGTATGCTTTCAGTTCTTACATGTAAATCTTTAAACCATTTTTAGTGGGTTTTTGTGTAGGAAGTGAGATAAGGGCCCAATTTCATTCTTTTGCACATCGATATCCAGTTTTCCTAGCAACATTTCTTGAGGAGGCTATCCTTTTCCCATTGTGTATTCTTGGCACCTTTGTCAAAGATTAGTTGACTGTATTTGTGTGGGTTTATTTCTGGGCTCTCTACTCTGTTCTATTCATCTATATGTCTATTTTTATGCCAATATCATACTGTTTTCATTATTGTGACTTTGTAATAGTGAGTGTGAGGCCTGCAGCTATGTTCTTGCTTCAAATTGCTTTGGCTATTTGAGGTCTTTTGTAGTTTCATATGAATTTCAGATTTGTTTTTTTCTATTTCTATAGAAAATGCCATTGGATATTGATAGAGATTGCCTTGAATCTGTAGATTGTTTGGGCAATATGGACATTTTTAACAATATTAATTATTTTAACCTATGAACTTGGGTTTCATGGATTAAAACTATGTCTTTCCATTTATTTGTGTCTGTTTCTGTTATTAGTGTTTTATATTTTTCAGTGCACCTTCTTGATTAACTTTATAACTAAACATTTTATTCTTTTTGATGCTATTATAAATGGAATTCTTTTTTAATTTACTTTTTGAATAATATATTGCGCATAAAAAAGCAACTCATTTTTGTACATTGATTTTTTTTTATTCTGCAACTTTGTTGAATTTGTTAGTTCTAACATTTTTTGTGCAATCTTTAAGGTTTTCTACATATAAGAGCATATCTGCAAACAGATAATTTTACTTTTTATTTAAATGATTTTTTTTCTTGCCAAAATTGTTCTGGTTAGAACTTCCAGTACTATATTAAGCAGCAGGGGCAAGACTGGACATTCTTGCCTAATTCCAGATCTTAAAGGAAAGCTTTCAGGTCTTTTTTTTTTTTTTTTTTTTTTTTAACTTGGAGTATGATGCTAGCTGTGGGCCTTTTACCAGAGCACAATAAAGGTTATCTGTAAGTTTTAATTTTTCAGGTTTTTACTGTGAAAATGTCTAAAGCTTTAATGCCTATCACTACTAGTTGGGGGTACTATGGACGTATCATCCAAGATTATGTGATACTTCAAGTATGTGGTCCAGCTAAGCGTTGTCCATGGAAAATGTTCCATGCTTTAGGTCCTCCCCTCGTGATGTGGTTACCTATGCAGTTGCCTGGCTTCCTGAATACCCTCTTCCTCCATTGGATGTCTACAAGTAGTTCACAGACACTCTATAGGAGGTTTTCTCAAGGGCAGTTTAGAGTTTCAAAGAATCTCGCGTGACTTTGTCAGCTGTTTACTCACTTGATTCCCCTAGCATTCCCTCTTTGTAATCTAGACCTTGAACCTCTCACCAACCCCTTTAGAATCCTATAATTCTCATGCTCATTTTGATTCAGCTTGTCAGATAATAATTTTTCTCTCCTTTTTGACTGAAACTACTCTCTGAAACTACAGTTTCACACTGTGGTCAAATCCTTGATATAGTTTGTTAGGTTGAACGTTCTGGTAGGATAATCAGCTGTCTTGGTTTGACTGTGGCTTAGAAATTTCTGGGCTGTGGGACATTTAACTGGAACTGGGAAAGTAGTAGACAAACTAGGACAGTCGGTTACTAAAAGTTGCCATCTGTCTTATGTACCACTATCTCCCAGCATAGTGTCTGCCACATGGTAGGCCCTAAATATTTTCAAATAAATTCTACCTATAATTAATTGAACACTTGTGATTTACCAGATATTTATATGCCTTGTATCATTTTATCTTGATGGTAGATAACACACTATTTATTTTGGATATGAGAAACTTGAAACTCAGGAAACTTGAAACTCCTCTACCTATGGCCACACACCAGTAGATGGCAGAGTCATAATTTGAACCCATATCTCATTTCAAACTTGTATTATTTCTAGAATGCCACAATGTCTGTATACCCTTCCATCATCCACCTGTTTAAGCTTTTGTGTTAGTGTTGAGCTTTGGGAGCTGTCAGAGACAGGCACCCAGGGAATGAGAAATGTTAATAGAGTACAACACTTTGTAAACTGCCAGTAATAGCTACTACCCTTTTCTCTCCAGGGCCCTTTTCCCCCAGGGTGGCTTGTTATCTACAAGAAACATGAATTCACAAGAAAGAGAAAATTCCTAGTTATCAGCATGAGTTAGAAGTCAGACATGTGTAGTTACTTTTATCTTTGGGCACATATGATAAAACATATTGCTTTAATAACCCTAAACCTTCATATACTTTTAAAATAACAGTTTTTATAACTGAAATTAAGATGCCATAGGATAAAAGATTTCTTTTTTGTATGTTTACTTATAGATATCTTCACGATGGAATTAGTACCTTATTTTTTATTGACCATCTCTTGGCAGTAGTTGACATGACACCTTCAATTTTGGAAGAAAATAACTCTCCAACCATTCTGACTTCTTTTTGTAGTTTAGATTTATAATGCAATGTTATATTTTCTTAACAGAATATTAATATGAGATTAGTTACTCATATGGCAGCTATAATTCTAGTATAATAAACAAATGTAGCTCATAATTATAAATTGTATTGTGATTAATGAATGTGTCACCCTACAGAGCAGTAACATATTTGCTCTTTATTTAATCAAATTTAAAAGGAGATGGAAGAACAAATTATGATATGACACCTACTAGAGATGAAACTGATAATGGCGCTCTAGCTCAGTGCTTCCCTTTCTTTGATGTGAATGATTTGTGCAGCCAGGGATCACAGTGGACTAAAATGCATATAGGGTCACACATCCATCATTAAATGATCTGGTGCGAAAAGTTCTTTTTTTGAAATAAGAGCAATAAAAATGAAAATAACCAAGCTATGCATATATAGTCGATGCTTTGCTCAATATTTTAAAATATGTTCTTCCAAATTGTCACTGTTTTGCTTTCCTATGTAAAGTATAGTCAACTACTAGTTAGGGGTACTATGGTTTAGCAGATTGAACTTTAAAAAACATGTGTCTAATACCATAGTCATTAGACTGTTCGCTAATGAAAAAATAGCCTAATGCAGAAAGTAATAATTAGTTAACAAAATGCTTTAAGAAATATTTTCATAAATAATTTTAAAGACAATATTTTATAATACCAAGTCAAAACAAAATGCATTTGTCACTAAAAATTGGGTTGTTTTATAGTTTTCATTTTTGAAGGAAATGAGAATATTCCTATTTCTGTAACTAAGTATAATGAAGGATTTAAGCACCCAAAGTGAGCACTGTGAGTAATAAACCCAGCGAGTGATAATCTCAAGATGAATAGGATGGTCCTTGCATATAAGAGATTCAAACTACTCATTTGGTATACTAATTACTTCTCTCTCTCTGCTTTAAAAAATTTTTTTACTTTTTAAATTCCCAATTATCTGTGACAAAAGAGATTTTATCTATCTTTGTATGCCTCATAAAGTCCATTTGGCACTTGTAAATATATATTGATTGCTGATCTATAATTTTGAAATAACTGTTCAGATTTGCAAAGATTGCTACTGAGACAAGCAAAAGAAATTGATGTGACATCTCAAAGTTAAAGGATTAACCAATTATACTTCAAATCTGATAGAAGGAATAATATCCCACTAATTATCAGAATTTAATGATCCATCCTTGCCATCAATTTATTGTTGCTCCTTGAGTTAAGAGAGGACCTGGCTCCTGAATTGGATGTGGTTGGCGAACTGCAGGCTTCTTACTAATGCCCAATGTAGTTTAGCATGTTGCCATACTCAACAAGCATTATTTCTATTTAAAAGTCTTGTTTAAGTTGTGCTCACACTATTATGATCATTTAGAAAATACTGGTGCTTCAGAAATGTAGTTTTAATAATTTTTTTTGATAGGGCTATTGTATTTTCAAAATGGAAATAGATACATCACTTAAGTTGCATCTGGCTTCAATTCAGGAGTCAAATCACTGCTTGAAGGGAGAAATTTTAAAAAGTAAAGAAAAGCAAAGGTCAGTGCTGGTGCCTGGGAAGTTTGGCTCTGAATGATCATAGACCAGTAGGAGATAGAAGGAAAAATGTAGAGGTTTCTCTTTTCTACTACAAAAATATAGTTCTAAATGCAAGTAGGTTGCAAAGGTAAACCAATTTTTTTTTCCTACTTAACATTGATACTGATTAATAGTCTACGGCTGTGAGAGAGACGTTAACAGTGAATAATGAATGCTGAGGACAGTTGAGAATAAACTACTAGAGTTTTTTTTTTTTTTAACAATCTGAGATGTGTAATGTGTGTTAAAAGAAAAATGTCCGTGGTTTTTTTTAAAAAAAATATTAATTACTAAGAAATCCAGCCTAAGTATTTCTGAAAGAAAACTTTCTCTAGAAAAATTATGTTTAATTGACTATTACTTATTTTTACTCGATTTAATAAAGTTATATTTCAGTACCAAAGGATGTATTTAAATCTTTTAAAAAATATAATTGACTGAACTCTGCCTTCTTAAAAAGCACAGATGTGGTGCAGGAGCTGAAATTGCAGGTCCAGTGTTTCCGAGTAGTGAATAAGCCTAATTTTACAGATTGGCTCTCCTTAATACAAAACACAGCAGAGAGGCAGGTTGTATACCTGAATGGAATCATTAATAAATTAAGCAACCCACCGATTTGGAAACAGAAGAAACAATATGAATTCTACTTACTAAGCCTCAGAATCTTTTGAGACAAACTCACTATCACGGAGCAATATTAAAATTTTCAATTCCTGGCCATGTGTTCAATTATAGCAACATATACTTCGTTGGAAAAAAAAATCTGCAAAGAGACTAAGTAATTAAAAATTCTTCCCTCTCTCTATCCCAGTAACTAAAGGAATGCTCCAAAAATTCTTGGACAAAACAACATTTTAGTTAAAATTCTAATGGCATGAATATATTAGTTCTGTTAGGAAGGTAACTGGTTGCATTGCCAGTTTTTAAAAATAGTTATATTGAGATGCAATTCACTCATTTAAAGTGTACAGTTAAATTGCTCTTAGTATATTCAGAGTTGTGTAACTATCACCACGAAAATTTTAAACTATTTTAATGACTCCAAAAGAAACCCTAGAACTCTTAGCAGTCACTTCCCGTTTCCTCCCAACAGCCCAGGTTTAGGCATCCATTTATTTTCTATCTCTATAGACAAAAAGTGACTAGCTTATTTCCTTAGCATAATATTTTCAAGATTCATTTATGTGATAACATGTATCAGTACTTCATTTGTTTATTGCTGAACATTTGGGCTGTTTTTTTTGGGGGGGGTTGAATAATGCTATGAATATTTGTGAATATGTTTTTGGGTAGAGATGTTTTCTTTTGGGGTGGGGAGTGGTACATACCTAGGAGTAGAGTTGCTAGGTCATATGGTTAGCCGTATGTTTATTTAACCTTTGAGGAACCACCGGACTGCTTTCCGAAGCAGCTACTCCATATTCCATTTTCTCTAGCTTTCTATGTGGGTTTCAACTGATGCTGATGTTGATATGCTTCTCCAGGGCTCACTGTGCTTGTTTATTTATGTTTTTAGTTTCTTGGCTGGACTATTTCAGTGAAATCTGTTTTCCCCAGTGTGTTGCCTCCAAGGATGCAGCCTTTGGCATCAAACACAGCCACCCTGGAATGACAGTGGTTTAGCAGGGCTCTGTCTTTTCCTCCAATCTCTGTTAAACTGTCTCTGATGGTATCACACCCAGCTGCCAGCCTCCTGTAATTGCTGGCTGATTGTCCTATTGTTTTTAACAATGTTCTGGGCATAAATTCCTCCACAGTCTAATTCAATTAAATTTGAGTCTCCGCAGGGGTAGTCTTTGAAGCCAATGTTTGAGGGATCTTCTTAGCTGTCTCCTACCTGTTTTTTTCTTTTAAATGTCTACCTGGTCTGCGGATTAGTTTGTTGCTTTCATAGAGCTACCAGCTTTTTAAAAAATTCGTACTACCAAAACCTCTGCAGCACTACTCCAGAGCTTTGGGCAAGGACAGTGACTCACTTTTCTAGAAGTGATATTCCTTCTTTCTAAGTGGGCATTAGCTTCTTCTTGGCTTGCCTTTTCAGGCATAGCAACTGCCCTACCTATAAGTAAGCAAAGACAAGGCAATCGGGAACCAGTTTGGGTTTTTTTTTGTTTGTTTTTTTGTTTTTTTGTTTTTTTTTTTTTTGTTTTTTTTTTTTGAGTGAGGCTATGTGTAGGAAGGGAGCTCCAGATCCCTCAGCAACTCTTGCCTAGAATAGAGCTTCTGCAACACACAGCTGGGGGATGAGAAGTACTGGAGACCTGCCCTGATAGGGGATGTAGTAAATCCTCGACTGGGAGTTGGCAAGAGATCCCTGTGTTCTTGACTGCATCTGCTTGAAGTAGGGCTACCGTCATGGTGAAGTAGTTGAAGGGCAAGCAAAGACTCAAAATGCCACAGACTCTGTTTTACCAATATTGCACATATTTTCTTACATAAGTGTTTTTTCATTTGCTGTATGCCCCTAGGGCAATATCCAAGGACTTTTTTTTTTTCAATCATTTTCATCAGTTGTGATTGTTTCACTGGTGGATAGGGTCAACAGAACTCATGTTTTAATTCCAAATGTCTGTGGCAATGCTCTCTTGAAAAGAATGTAGAGTCTGAATACGTGCCAATTTGGTTAACTCTAAAAGAAACTTCCAGCTACAAGAGAAGAAGAGCAAATCACCTAGGAAAGGACCACACGTCAATGTTAGATCACACTTTTTGCAACAAAACTGGTTTTAATGGAATATTACTAGACTATTGAAGGAAAAGAAAATAAACCAGCTACTTATTATCTCACAGTTTTTCCGTGGGGCAGGAGTACAGATACCTCTTAGCTGGGGTTTCTGCTCAGGATCTCATAGTTTCAATCAAGGAATTAGCCAAACCTGCATTTTTGCCAGAGCCTTGACTAAGGAATGTTCTGCTTCCAAGTCCCTCTGGTTCACAGAATTCACCTTGCAATTGACCGAGGACCTCATTTCGTTGCTCACTGTTGGCTGGGGGCTGGCTCTCTGCTCCTAGGGGTCCACAGTTCTTTGGCTGTGTGAGCTTCGTGATTGGCCCTCGCACAACATGGCAGCTTACTTCAAGGCCAGCAGGAGAAATTGTTTTTCCAGTCTTCTAAGTCAGTCTTATGTAACAGAAGAGCATGAGAAGTGACATTGCAACCTACTTTGCTATATAAAGTAACCAAATCAAAGGCTGGCATCCTATTCGCCTTTGCCATCATCTCACTTTTAGAAGCACTTGCAAGGTTTCACCCACATCCAAGGGGAGGTGATTATACAAGGGCAAGACTCATTGGGGTCACCTTAGGATGTGTCCACCAAATCTTTCTTATGCCAGGAACATTTAAAAGAATAATTAACAAATGCCAGTATACACGGTTTTTTGTTTAACTTCAGAATAGTCAGTGGAGAGTTATAGTTGAAAAATCAGTTCACGGAGAAAAGCCAACTAAACATCTTCCTTCCCAACCTCCCTGATGCAATATCTTCTTCTCTCAGGGCAGAGCCCCAACTCTTATGTATTTCTCTGTAGGCTCTGATGGGAATCACAACATCAAATTGCAATATACATTATTTATTTTCCATTTCTACTTTACATTCTGTGGCTTCAGCTTCCAAGGAGTAGGTAGGGTAATGTACCTTGCAAACTTGTAGTTCTAAACTAGGTCTTTACAAAGTAGAAGAGAAACTTTGGGAGAGGAATGTGTGAAGAAGCAGGACTGGCTTAGCAAGGGGAAGATTTGAGAAAATAGATGTATACATGAGAAAAAATAGGAATAGCAAGGGAACAAAAGAGCAGATTTTGTAATCTCATTTCTATCTCAGTAACCATCAAAAGAGAAATAAAATCAGTTCAGTTGTTTACTCCCATATGTATTTAAAACCTCCAGCTAATCAGTTAAATGGATTTTTTTTTTTTTTTTTTTTTTTTTTTTTTTTTTTTTTTTTTTTAGAACAGTTTGAAAGGCATGAGAACATTCAGGGCTAAGGTATTACTCAAGATTAAACACAATGAGTTTCATTCTATAGTTGGCAGTGAGTCCAGCTAAAAACGATTCGGGCATCCAGAGACTTACCAAAGCAACACAAAAAGGCTATTTCTCTGTAGAGACTTTTTTGTTCGATCTGCCTTTTCACATGATTTTAGTACTTAGTGGACTCTGCAAGTATAATGTCAGCGCAGAGGCTGCAGTTGGCTTTGATTTCAGAAGCTGATTAATGATGGTCTTCCTAAGTAAGCAGAAGTTACCAATAAAACTGACTAATGAGTGCTTGGGGTGTTGTTACTACATAGATGCAGACAATAAGCCAAGAAGGAACAGCTGATGTACATCTAGAATCAAGAATAAGAGGTGGTGCTTGGAACTGTAGTTAGTAGAAATTGCAGGTATTTAGTAGTTAGAAAATTGTTAGTATTTATTTATAGCACTTATCGTATTTGTGGTACATTAGTTGAATTGGTAAGAGTATAGTATTAAGAGAATTGTATATCTAATGCTCAAAAGCAATTACGTTGAGAAGAGGCTGAAAAACTACTCTAGCCAGTCTTCTAAGATGTCGGTGTTAGTCACTGATGTGAGAGAGCCTTACAAATCAGAAAATCTGCTCATACCTTTCATCTGCTTAATGACTTTGTTTTTTTCTTCTTTTAAGATGAATTCCCAAACTTTACATGAATCTGCAAGACTTTCCACTATTTCTTTCTTGGCCCTTTTCCAGCCTTCTTCAGGTACTCCAGCCTTCCTGGGTATTATTTCTTTCAAAGTATCTGACTCATTCTTGCTTTAAGTTTTGTGTACATGCTGCTCCTTCCACTACCAGTACTCTTTCCCTTATTGATCCTACTTGTTCATCTCTCAGATTAATATCTCTTACTTGAGGATCTTTTCCTTTACCCTCAAGGTAAACTAGTTGCCCTGTTATACGCTTAGAACTCTTCACACCTCCTATGGGTCAGGATGTATTCATTTTCCACTTCCTCTGCTGACTGAAAGCTCCACGAGGGCGTGTCTCTACTCTGCCCTCAGCCATTAGTTCCGTATTGGGGCGCCCTGCAGGGTCTTTTGAATCAGTTACTCAGGTGGAGTGATTAAGAGTAGGCTTGGGAGACAGAAACAACCAGCCATCAGTTGAATGCAGAACATCACCTCGGGCAAGGTACTTCATCTTGTTAACCTATTTTCCTTCCATGTGAAAAGAAATAGTCTTTCTTGCAGTTTTCTGAGAATTAAATGAAATTAGGTTATGTATATTAATCTTAGGAACAGTATAAAAACTATGGTTGATGAAACAAAAAAAAAGGGTTCAAGAAATGGTAAAAATTAGCTTTTAATGAGGAATGTTGACATGTTGCAGGAGCTGCAAAAATACAGTAGTAGAACAAGGTTTTCATTGAGATTTCGTTTTTTTTGTTGACTTACTATTTTTATCTAGATAATATTACTGTTAATAACAGCAAGATTTGTTTAGCCAGGCACTGAACTAAAAACTTTTTATTGATTAATCTTTGCAGCATTTTAGGATAGGGACTTTTAATATCTTCATTTTAGTAACAAGGCATAAGAAGAGGTAAAATAACTTAAGTCATACCATCATATGACATGATGGAGCTTGTATTCAAATTCTTTATTGTGCCACTAACCAAGACATTGGAAGTACATTTCACATGTTTTAGAGTAATTAAAAGCCACCTGGAAAGCATTTTAAATACATTTTTCCTAGACCTAGTAGAGACTTGATTTATAGCCTGGGTTAGGGCTTAGAAACCTGTTGTATTTTAACCCATGGTTCTAATGGATTAAATGCAGGTGTGTCAACAGGTCACTTTGAGAAGCATAGATCTATATATTCTTAAGAGAAGTTTAATTAATCCTTTGAGCTTTATAAGGTAAAATGTAGGATTAGAACTCTAAAGTGGTTTTCTAGTTGCCAAAATCATTTCTGTGTGCAAAATCATTTTTATCTTGATAAAATAAACCAATATTAATCAGATTAACTTACTACCTTTAAAAATCAGTGGTTCCATAACAAATGATTATCATAAGTATGTACGCTTATTTTTCAAATTCTGGGAATCAGTACTTTTATCTGATATATTGATTTGAATTCCTCACACACACTTGACTCTCAGCTCATGTCTCAATTCACCTCCCATAGCCCTTTTTAGTTTCTTTTCTGTGTTGCAGAGAAAACTCTTACAGAGGAAACCTGATAAAGTATATTTGGTTAAATCAGGAAAAAGAAATTCAGGGCCTCCTATAACATAAGCGTATTGTCCTATTATAATTCCCCATGCTCCACTCTGAGAAATAGGATGGAGCTGGAATGACTTGTTTGTGGTTCATTCTACTATACTCCAGTATATTGTTTCGTTTAACTTTTTCATATTTCTCAGTAAAAATTACATCTCCAGTCAGACAGAAATATAGCACCTGTCCTGACTTCAGGCTTTTCTTTGCCAAGTTGCACTTGGTGAATCCATAAGCAGATTCTCCTCGAGGCCCTCAGAGTAATCAGCTAGCTCAGACTGACCCAATTCAGTTTAATTAGTTGTTTTTTTATCTTTAAATTTTACTAGCCAGGTGGATTTTATGTTTTTTATTAAACAAAGAAGAAAAGGAATCTTTGAAATTAGTTGGTCTCTCAGGTTTTTTGTTGGTAATAAAACTCCAGGAAATCGTCAAGTCTCTGTAAGAAAGTCAAAAGGTACTAAAAAACCCAAACAAGCAAATAAAAAAAAAAAAAACAAAAAACAAAAAAAAAAAACAACCCCGTTGGCTCCTCTTCTCTTTGATGTTCTTTTAAACAGAATGTGTTCCTGTCTCAGTATGAACAGATATCAATCTCATCTGTTATTTCTTTTTGCCAAGATTGTGTTTCACTAGTGCACTTTACATCGTGGCATCCCCACCACTCCTGCATTGGTGCCTTTTTCAACGTTTTCTCTTAGGAATCAGCTGGATGAGTCTGAAGGATCAGTAAAGGGGGATTCAAGAAAATAGTGAAGGATATAGAATGAAAACATAATTAAAGTAAGCCAAGAGGTGAATTAGATAGAGGTAGGACTCCTCGGTATTTGCGTTGTATAAAATAAATGAAAATAGTTGTTAATAATGGAGGAAAATAAGAATTATGAAAGTAGATGCGTCGAGCTAATTTCATATTGAGTTATTTTGTGTCAATAATTTTATACAAGTATTACTAATATTAAGTGCCAGAGCACTTGGAAAGTGTTTAACTTTCTCAGCTCTTCTAATATTGCTGTTAAGCGATTATCCACTTCTGATTGGTAGACAGCTGCTCATTACTATTAAAGGATACCTATGATTCTCCCTTTCTCTGCCATTCTTTATCTTCTTTGTTAGTCTCTCTCTCCTTTCCCTATTTCTTGTTCCCTGCTTGTTTCCGCATCTTTTCTTTCTCTTCTCTCCTTTTTCTCTTTTTCACCCTATCTTCCTCCTCCTCGCCTTCTCTTCTTTCTTTTCACCCTCTTCCTCCTCCCTTTCTCTCCCCTCCTCCCCCTCCCCTTCTCTTCTTCTCCCCTCCCCTTCCCATTCTTTAACTCAGTGCTTTTCAAGCTTTTCTGTATATTGTCATTACCTGGAGAGCTTGTTAAAACACCAGTTGCTGGCCACTACTCAGAGTGTCTAATTCAGTAAGCCTGGGTCGAGGCCTGAGAATTTGTATTTCTAACAACTTCCCAGGTGATGCTATTGCTTCGGATCCAGGCGCAGTACATCAAGAACCACTTCTTTAACTGACGTCGATGACTTGGTCTCTGCTTCCAAAATTAAACTAACAAAACTTCAGATCAACCTTAGAATCTGTTTGTAAAATTGCCAGTACTGTCCTAGGCAATCTTTATTGTCATTCCATATAATGAAAATTGATGTTATAAATACTTAAAAATAAATATTTGATAGCTTTTCTGATTCAATATGAGAATATTAATACTATCAATCATAATTACTTTCAAAATTGGAAACACTGAAGCTCCCAAATTGGGATAGTCTGTGAGCTGTATGTAATGTTGCTACAGTGAGTTGTGACGACAAGAAAATTAGAAAAGCATAAAGGATTGCAAAATTTTTCACCTGATTTAAACAACTTCTAATTTTATGTCCAAGGTAATTGCTTTTTGAGCCTGTTTTTCTTTTCTCTCTGCTGTCTCTTGCACTATTAAACCATTGCCCCTGATACATATTAAATGTGATTTAGCTACCCTGTCTTTGGGAAGAGATACTAAAACTTAATAGGGCTACTTTCCTGGTTGCTGAAAAGAACCAGCTGTTGTCAGTTGGCAAGACCACACTGAAGACAGAGTAAGGGTTAAGGCTGGGGGAACACAGAACAATGATAGAATGGAATTCCTGAAATATTTTTTAACCCTAAGTTTGAAATTAAAATGTTCAGCAGCATTTGATTACTCCTCCTTCCCAGAAACATACTCTCACATATTCTTTTCTGATACTCCTCGGATCTCATTAGTAGCTCTTTTTTTCTCCATGTCCTTTCCTAAACCTCCCTCTCTAACCTCTAAGTGTTGAAATGCCTTTGTATCCTGAGACCTGTTTTCAGTTTACAGTCATTTTAGGAGTGATCTTACACAGTCTCATATCTTGAAATAATGTATATATGCTAGTGCATTCCAATTTAAATCTTCAGTCTTGACCAGTCCTCTTAATACAGATTTCTATATCCGACTGCCTAGCTGATGTCTGTATTGAAGTGTCTAATTGTTATCTCTATTGCACCATGTTTATAAATAATGTCTTTGCTTTTCTCAAAAACTGTTCCAGTCTTTATTATTCTAATAAATTGTATTTCCATTTCCTCAGTTGCCCAGGACAAAAATGTAGGTGACCTTCTAGTTCCCTCTCCTTTATATCTTTAATTTATTAACCAATCCTGTTAGCTCTTCCTTCAAAATGTTTCTCATTATATTCACCCTTGTCCAAGCAACACTGTTTTTCCCTCGGACTCCAGAAATATCCTCTTGATTTTCTTATTGGAAATTTCACAGAGCATCCAGAGTGATCTTGTAAAACATAAATTTTATCATGTCATGTTTTTGCTCAAAATTCTCCAATAATGTCCCTTCACTAGACCTTCAGTTATACTCATTACAATTGCCATAAAGGGCCTTATATCTTGGCTCTCTGATTCACCTTTACTTTGTCACTAACTCAGGATTGTGTTTCACTACATATGCTATCCTGCTTCTTATCTCTGCATCCTCTAGAATGGGTCCCTCTGCTTGAAATATTCTTTCCCTCTCTCTGCCTAATTCTTACCGGCTCCTACTAATGCCTGCATTTAAAATGTATCTCTTCAATCAGGCTTTCCCAGATACCACTTTTTTCTCCTCCCTTCTTTCTTCCCTGGCGTGCTTGGTTAGAGAAACTTTTACTTTGCTCCTCAAATGCCCTATGCATGTCTTCACTTTGTTTAACATGATAGTCATCAATTGTCCATTGTGTGTTTCTTAACAGTAGGAGGTGAGTTTTAATCCTTCTTATATACCAGAGCCAAACTCAGCGTCTGGTTCATAGTAACAGATGCTCAATGTGCATTAATTGAAGAAATGAATAAAAGAGGAGGTTGAACCTTAGTTAGGGAAAGGAGATTGGGAAGCTTTTCCCGTGTTTCTAACAAAGGAGAGAAAGATAATTGTGGATAGAATAGGTTTGAACACATGCTGTTATTAGGATGGCTCAAAAGTTGAAAGAGGTTCCACATGATGGACTCTTATTTTATTATTTTTCTTTTTTCATGTGTAGTGAAAGGATCCACAAAACCAGAAAGGTTAGAATTAGGTAAGGCACCTGAAAGAGCTAGTTTTGGGGAATAGCCATTTTGTAAAAAGTATATGCCAAAATCTTTGAAGAAGATTCCAGAAGGTGCCTCATGAAGTTTTATCTCAACTACCAAAACTTAGACACATGACTTTTACTAGGAAGATTGGGAAATAGTCTTTACTCTGGTTGGCTATTGTTTTGCTGTATTTTTTATGGAAGAAAAAAAAAGAAACATATCTTGGGGACAATTGTCAATTGAGTTTCTGCTACTGTAGCGTACTATGATCGCTAGTTCTATCATCTTCTGGGACAATAACAGATAATCTACTAAAAATAAACCTGAAGGTAAGGCCTGAAGAAAGCTAGAAAAGTTTCCTCAGTGGTTTGTACTGTATTAATAAACTTTTATTTTATAGTTCCATAGTAAATCTTATCTTTCTGTTAAAAAAAAAATCTATGTATTTATCGCCTAATCCAAATTGGTCTACACAGGAAAGGTTTGAAGAGAGACTTGTGTTCACTGATGGTAAAAATTTAAAGTTAAATGGTGGTATAAAGTCTCATTTCTTTAACAAGTAACTATCTTTCCAAAGTAGATCCAGCTGTTTTGGATCCTAATATTAATGTTAGGTTCTAGGGCAATTATTGGCTTATCTACATGTAAAGGTATAAGACTCCTTCTTTGTTTTAATGAATGATCAGCAAGTGCTTTTATATTTAACAAAAATAGAAAATAAAATTTGATGTTTCTTAAACAAAGTGATTGCTAAAATTAACATTGCTCTTATCTAAAACCTGGTTCAGACTTTTAGTGGTTGCAGTGGACATTGAAATTTAGTAATGACTTTGTGTCCATTCTTTTAGTAATAGAATCCACAAATTTTGTTGAAGAATTACTTGCCTTCTTATTGTGTACAGTTTGGCACAATTGTACTCAAGGTGTCCTGGCCCTTTTAACTTATAGGAGTAAACTAGATTCACAAATTTTTATCTCTAAAATTTGAATATTGAGTTGAGTAACTTAAAGACAGAAAATATTTAGAGCCCATTCTTTTAAGAAGAGAATTCAGAGAATTACCTGCTCTCCAGACTGCTGAATATCTCTGGTTCCTGCCAGTTTCTAGGCTTTTGTTTGATTTTGGCAGCCTTCTGATATACTTTCAATTGTTTCCACATTTTTCTTAATGTAACCGGAGTTGATTTTTGTTGCTTGCACCCAAATAATGATATATGTACACAGTGATGGAAACTATTGGACTACGTAGCTACGTTTGACCTCTCTACAAAGCTCTGGAAAAGAACCTCTGTGCTGAATCCATAAATCTAGCCTGAGGAGGGAAGAAACCAAATTTTATTCTTTTCCACTAGAACCATTTCCTATTGCTAATTATAAAGTTGTCTAGATGCTAAAGAGAAGAAGAGTGTTTCACTCAAGTTCGTTATGCCTTTTTGAAGTGATACATGGTCTCTTAATCTCCATAAAAATTTGTTTTGGAGTTTCACTATCAGTTCTTTCTCAGTTTTTTGTTTGTTTGTTTGTTTTGTTTTAATCATGGCATAGAGAGAATAATATCTGTTAACATATAGAAGTGTTCTGAGAAATGTTTAATGAGTTACCATTTCCTTAGGCTCGAATGATTTAAAAAATGAAGCAAGGTGATCAGTATTTTACCTAAACTAATTGAATTTAGTTAGTATTTTTTTTTGAATTTTTCTTATTCAAGTAGATGTCATGATTACAAACCCTACCTTTCTATTAGGTGTATCTATACTACAGCCCACAAATTATTGAAAAATAAGAAAAGGGTAAAGTAAGTCATTGGGTGGACATTACGTTCAAAGAAATGTTCCATGTTCAATTTTCTCAATTAAAATACGTTCATCAACAACTAAGTTTTGTGTGAGAAATGTACAGGCTTAGCAGTGCAGGGACACTGTGAGAGGGTGTTTTAAAAAGCATAAAATTGTGGTCTTTATCTTCATGGCAACTTTCAATCTCATTAAAATAGTAAGAATTAAATGTTCCCAGGCATTCACCACACTCTTGCCTTATCTGAAATAAAAGGTGGTTTACTCATTGAAGCCAGAGACTTTGGGATGGCTTTTTTCTTTTCTCCCTTACTTCCCCACCTCCTTCTGATCTTCCATATTTTTTTGTTGTAGTTTGTTTTTTGTTTGATTTTAACCTTTGACTGACACTGATGGATTTGAAACTCTATTCATTTTGGCCTCTCTATGACACAGACAGTTAGACATGCCTTCCTTGGAAATCTTTAGAAGGTTCTACTGACTCTAGGACACATACTGTCATCAAAAGCATATGCGAAAACATTTTACAAAATAACTCAAAGAGGTAAATTTTCACAAGTTTATTTACTAGATTTCTCAGTTTACATACCATGGGAGACCATTCATAATAATTTTTTTGGCATGTGATTTAACTGTCTCTCATCCTCCTAACAGTACCCATTCCATTAAAAGCAGTGAAGTCCTTTGCACAGAAGATAAAAGAAACCAAAAGAGCAAGACAACAAATGAAAACTTTGTCTTCATTTTAACTTATTTGTCTTAGGGGTCTTTTCTAGCCATCTTATCCTCCCTCTGTGACCCCTTCAAATACTAAGGCACAATGGCCAACCAGTATCTCTGTCAATTAAGGTATCTCTGCCAAGATGCGACTCAGAGGCATGCTGTCCTAACTATCCAGAAGCAATGGGCAAGATCATTGTAAAAACTATTACTCACTATGGGTTATCTTAATAGTAGCAGAATGCCGAACTCAAACTGGATTAAGTAATACAGTAGCATATTGGTTTATGTGCCCAGAAGTTCAAGTAGCATGGGTTTGATGTAGAAGTTTATGTCATCATTGAAGCTTTGCATAATCTCTTGGTGGGAGAGAGAACTTTTCTAGCCCAAAATATTAAACAAATATTTTGAGCTTTATGGTTAGGTCAATGTATTTTATGTGCTTATCCCTGAACTAATAACTGGAGCAAGGGGGATTGAATCAGCTCTCTGGAGCTTGGGTAGTATCTATCAGCATGGCTATTTCATAACTGTGGAGGATGGGAGGATGTTGGGGAGCAACTCGAATACCTTTGTCATTTGAGTTTAAACAATATTGTATTAAATCATCCCAATCTAACTATATAGTAATAGTCTAATCATGGAACCTATTACAAATAATAGGATAAAATGGAACTGTGAGTTTTGACTGGGTATTTTTAAGCATAGGCAGTGAAGATTCACAAATATTTGTAAGGTGAATTAATCAATGTGGAAAACATTTCCATAGGACTAAAAGTGAAAGGATTATTGCCTATTCAAGATAAATGATAACCCCCAGTATTAATTCTCTTTTTCTTCCTTTTTATAATAGAAATCTGCAAGTTTTAGCAGGTGCATGGCCACAAAGCTACAAGCTATACTGCTTAGCTTTCTTTGGCAGTTAGGCATGGCCTTGTGACAGGTAGAATAAATGTTTTTGGGGGGAGTGGGAGTGAGGTATAGACTGAATGAAAGTGATATGCGTAATTTCTCTTCACTTTTTTTTTTTTTTTTAATAGAAAGGCTTCTTACCTTCCATTCTTTTTAACCCTTCCCCACTGGCTAGGAAATAGTGGTCACAAAATGAACTGACATAGGCCCAGAGTTGAAAGCTAAGTGTTGAAAGTGGCAGAGCCAGCCACCTACCAGATTTGGACTGCTCACGTTTGAATTATTATGTGTGAGAAAAATAAGCTTGCATTTTACTGAGTGGTTAGATTCTTGGCTCTTATTGTTGTAGCACTTAACCCGAACTGCAAATGCTCATTCCCTGTTAGTAGGATTTATTCAGCATATACAGATGGCAGACATATCATTAAACTGTTCTTTGAGCTATAGACACTTAAATCCATGTGGATATTTGACCTATGCAAACTGATCAAATTTCCTGTCTTGGGAATTAGAAATTTCGTTAAGAGAAAAGCAGAGGCTGGTGTTTGAATCATATTACTACTGGCAGTAAACTCGATGAAGACACAGGAGCTCCTCTCCGGAGGTCCCCAGAGCTCTACATCTTTATGCTTTTCTTGAAGTCTGGTTGCTCACATGTCTTCCTTGCCTTTAGTAAGATATCCCTTATCCCTGTATCCTTAGAATCATATATTTATTTTTTAGTAAGAAGTTTAGTTTGGAATAGTTTTACATTCACAAAAAAAAAATCTGCAAAAATAGTACAGAGAGTTACTGCATACCTCACACCCAGTTTTCCTGATTATTAATATCTTCTAATAGTGCGATACATTTATAATAAATAATGAAGTAACACGAATATATTGTTATTAACTAAAGTCAATAGTTTATTTAGATTTCCTTAGTTTTTGCCCAGTGTCCTTTTTCTGTTCTAGGCGCTCACTCAGGGCTATCACATAACATTTGATTACCATGTCTTCTTAGGCTCCTTTGGCTGTGAAAGTTTCTCAGACTATCTTTGTTCTTGATGACCTTGACAGTTTTGAGGAGCATTACTCAAGTATTTGCAGAATGTCTCACAATCTGATGTCCTGATGTTTTTAATCATCATTAAATTGAACTTAAGTGTTTTTGAAACGAAGGCTAGACAGGTAAAGTACTATTTTAGCACATAAATCAAAGGTACATGCTATCAAGAAAGCGCCATTTTATCACATCATATTAAGGGTACATAATATTAATATTGACCTTACTCATCTGGATGAGGTAATGTTTGTCAGGTTTCTTAACAGCAAGTTTACTCTCCTCCTCACTCCTTTTACTCCTTTTAATACTGTAGTCTTTGAAGGAAGTCACTATGTATAGCTCAAACTTAAGGAATAGGGTATTCTTCCTTGAGGACTGAGCCTGTACATAAATCATTTGAAATTCTCCCTCAGGATAGATTTTTCTGTTGTCTCCTATTTACTTATCAATCAATTGGACATATTTGTTTATTTACTCAATAATTTATTCATATACTATGGACCCATGAGCACTTTTATATTTGGGATTATAATTCAATATAACTTATTTCTTGCTCAAAGTGTTCAAGTGTGTTCAGTCAGCTTCTGTGTCCTTTTGACATATGACTCTGATTGTAGTTTGTTTGTTTGTTTTTGGTTTTCAGTAGCACTTCTTTGTTTTCCAGTACTGCAAGAAATCTTAGGTTCATGTTGCACAGTTCCTTTCTAGTCCTAGAGTCAACCGTTTCTCAAAGGAGCTCGAGCTCCGTTTTAATGGAGAATAGCATTGAAAGCAAGATCTGAGTATGAGGTATGCTTATTGCTAATGGGGCATCATGGCTGTCAGATTCTCTCGGCTGACAGAGCAAGGAAATATCTGTATATAATATTAACCTGTACATATATACATATCAATAGATATTTCTATATGAAACCATGTGTATCTATGCAAAGCAAAACTTCAACTTATACTTGTGTTTCTACTTCTAATCCATTATCACATTGATCATTCTATCTTCTTTCCTTTGCTTAAATGTAATATCTTACTCTAATAATGAAAAACCTGGTTCTCCCATCTGCTATCCATTTACTTAATTTTCAGTTTAATTACACATATATTTCAGTATCGAATTATTAACCTGTATCCCTAGGGAGACATTATTTTATAAACTAGGATACAGTGCTTATGTATAGTTTCTTTTGCCTTTAGTCTTATGGACTTTACCCCTTTACAAAGTGACTGGGTCAGCACCTTTTCCCTCAGTTACTTCGATGTGGTTGCTTATCATATTTGTAATACAGTCAGATTGTTTTGTCACATTCTTTATCCTTCTGGGATCCCATGACATGTTAACTATTACTTATTTTTTAATATTGCTAAGGCCAGTTTGAGTTAGTTTCTGATAATTGTAGTCAATCCAACTGTAAAACACTTTACAATAAAATCTATAGAGAGTTAAATTTGCAATAGTAAGAGAGTCTACAACCAGCCCAAAGAGTGCCTTTGAGTGAATTAGAAAGAGACTTTCCCCTGACCCTTATGACATTTTACTCCTTCCTGCTAGAAAATTGGCATAATAAATTACAAATTGAGGGAGACCATGACATGACTGATGAATCTTGCACAACTTGTTTAACATTATGAAGTGACCGTAACCCATGTATCAGGTATTAGAAAAATAACTAAGTGGGTAGACAATTTGTCGTACCAATATGCAACTGTGCTAGCCTAGAGGTAAAAGGAGTATCCATTCGTGGTGATAGGAGGGACCCTATGGCAGAAAATAGCTCCAAAAATGGATTTTCAGAGAAGTGTCACAGTCCCTGGAAGTATGGTAGGCAGAGTGATGAGAAACAGACAGACAAGCTCTACAAAATCTGAGAACCTGCAGAGAACCAAGGCAGAAAGTCAGGTTGGTAAATTCAGAAGACACGCCATGTCGGGAGCCATTATGAGACACTGAAGAAGTCACGTAGCTTATAGCCATAAAGCAGTTGCTGAGACTGCTTAAACAATGGTTCAAGGAAGCAGGGTTTGAGTTAAACATTACTGACCCTGGAAGGGAGGATTGGCTCCTAAAGAAATCCTTTTAAGATAGTGGAATGTTTTACAAAAAGCAAAGATGTTTGTACCCTGAGGGAAGGATGTATAGGAACTTATGCAAATGCCAGCATTCCTATGGTAATGTACTCTGTGCCTTGCTACTTGTGTTCAAAAAGAAATATAAGGGCTATGCTAAATAAACTTGAGGCTGAGGCATTGACCATATGCCCTCCTGAAGCGCTTTCCTGTCTTCTTTTTTTCCTTAGGTTTCACCCCCCTCTTTTAGGTGCTGTTCGACTTTAGCCGGCTGGCTCCGGCAACTCCAGAAGTCTGTCTCAAGAAGAGAGAGGAAATGGGATCCCTAAAATAAGTTCAAAGTAGCACTGACAAGGCTTAGTGGAGGTTTTGCCTAGAGCTCTTTCAATCTCCCATAACAAAGAATGGAGTTTGGAGCAAATCGTAACTTATTAGCATATATTTCACCCATTTGTGTGTTTTCTTTGATTCACACAATTAATTTTAAAAGAGTAAAATAACTGCCAATGTTTTAAGAAACAGTCTATTGCATATAAAAATGTAGATTTCTGGCCTCTGTTGAGCAATTGGGAGATCTGACCACATGGGCCTATATTGCCACCTAACATCAGGCTGGAGCAGAATTGAGTCTTCCCATGGTTTGCCACATCCCTATCATTCTTGCTGTCTTACGCCTGGGTTTCTTAATTTGCAATCCCTAGTCCAGATCTAGGGTTACATGGCCCCAAGAATAAACATTTCAAGGTGATAGAACTAAGAAACCCAGTGGATTATTGCATCCATATCTAGCTTGGCCCTCCAAGGAAGAATGTGAGGAAGATTACATTTTCATGGCTAATGCTAAATTCATAATTATATGTTTCTTTATTATCCACTGTTCCATAGCTTATATAATTCCACCAATGTAAACTAAAATGCATTGATGTTCTTGTTCGATTGCTTATTTTGACAGCCACCTATCCCGCTGGGATCACATCGACCTTGCAAACAGTTCCATATTGTTTGTGTTGTTGCCAAGATTGCCCAGTTTTATTTAGTGTTTGTATTTTTTTTAATCTTTCAATTATCCTAACTGCTCTGATTCCTTCCAAGGCAGTCAGACATTTTTTTTTTCTTAAATTTTTAGGCTTTTACTCAAATTCATTGATAAGAAATATGGACCAGCACAAGAGAACACTTCAGAGTTGCTCTAGAAGCTCTTTCACAAGGGAAAGTGCTCACATAGGCATTGCTTTTCCAATTGAACCTGTGATGGTCACTCGTGACACCACTTTCTATTCTACATATTCATAATCCATTTGTTTAGTAACTTGTTATAAACTTTGGCCAGGGAACACTGCCAGTGTGAACAGTTGGTATGTACAAAATTTAAGAATGTCTTCTTTATGAAAATCAAGGTATTTTACAGTGTTCAGTATTTTGATGATTTGAAAAATGATTAGCTAACGTCATCAGTATGTTTTGTCTCCAGCATTTTATTTTATTCTGAAAGCTACTTATCTTCTTATCTATCTGGTATTGGATTTTAGTTACCTCCTAATAATGTTTATGCATACTCTTTTCATTTTATAATTCAGTTTTTATTATTAAAGGACAAAAACAAAAAAAAATTAATAATTTTACTTTCTCATGTGAATATTATACTATTTTTCATAGGCAGTTTTAAAATCCAGGAAGTTTTTCAATCCACTTACCATATAGAAGAATCTCATATAAACATTTAATGAGAACCTTTAATTTTGAGTAATTTAGCTCATGGTACACCACTCAAAGAGAGAGCAAATATACAAAATGTGTACTCCTTAGTAACTAAATTATTTAACCTCTTGTGTTATTTCTTTACATAGAGCAATGAAATTTGAGGGACATGGGCTTACCTCTATATAACCACAGTTCTCTTCTGATGCTATGCCTGGTATCTGCCCATAGACTTGTACCAGACTTTTCTCCCTTTCTTTCAAATGTTAGTTTAAAGACATTTTAATTAGTCATGTTCTACTAGTTCTACCTAACATGGTTTCCCAGTTTTCTCTGACTTTCTTCCTGTTTCTTGCTAAAATTCTTACTCTGATATAAATTAACAAGAATTTTGTGGTTATTAATACTAATAATATAATATCAGGATGTTTGATGATGCCTCAGTTTTTCTTTTCTCTAATGCACACACACATATACACACATACAAGTTCTATGAAACAAACCTTCTTCTTGGGTTAGCTAACTAACTAGATGGTCAGTGCTTTTTCTTCCCTTTAGTTCTCTTCTATCTCCTACTGGTCTTATAGGTAGGATTTTAAATTGGTGGTTATTAACACTTTGAGGATCATTTGAGAATTTAATGGACACTATAAGATTCTCAGAACAATGACACAGACTCATTAATATACAATATGTTGCAAAGAGGGAGGGACTGGATTTTTGGGCTTCCTAAATAGTGTTAATGGACTGTAGATTAAATATTCTTGCATAAATTGCCAATCCACATTTCTTTGGGAGGTAGTTTTCAGTTTCCTGAGACAGGTTGTGTGCTGGGTAAGTATTTTCACTCTTGCTCTTTCTCAGCAGAACAGCAGTCCTTACTGATTGATAATTATGGTTAGCAGGGCCAATGACAGTGGTCAGTAATGACTGGTGTGAATATAGTTTTCTTTCTTTCTTTTCCTCTTTACCTCAAAAAGTTTTCACCTATATGTGTAAAATAGAGATGCTTGCCTTCTGGGGCCTGAGGAATCTATCTTTAATGAGGATATGATTCTGTAGTGGGATTCTCTAAGGGAGAGATGGGATACTGGGGCTATAAGCAGGAAGTAGCGTTTATTGATGTGGATACCAGGTCCCCAGATTCTTATCCAAAGGCTGAGCTCTGATTGTAACATGGTGGGCAGTTTTATACAATCTTGTACTTCTGCATTCCATATAAGGAAAGAGAACATAAGGAGAACATAGATTAGCTGCCAAACTATAAGGAAATGGGCTTAATCCTTTAAGCAGGTGTTTGGACTGCAGTGAAGAAGAGTGCTGGGAAGGAGGGGTGGAGTGCAGTCAGGAACTAACCAGTTTGAACAAGAAATGGTCTAGCAGGGTCAGGCTGCCACAATTCCATGACTTAAAAAAAAAAATTATTAACATTTCTCCAAAACTTTAAATCTTTGATAAACAGAGATGGAGATTTTCTTCCTATCTTCTTCCTTTTACTTTATAATGGTTTATATTCTGCTTATTCTTCTTTAGTTTCTAGAATTCCTCCCACTCCCTCTTCACTCATCTTTCCCTGAATTGTGCAGTCTAAGGTCAGTTCATTTGTTCCAATAAACTAGAGTAGAGAAAAATATCACTTCACCTCCTCTAACAAGATCAGCAAGCACATAGGGATAGATGCTGTTATGTGCATCTAGTAGAAAGGCAAGCAGATCCTTTCCTGGAGATTGGTGGAAGTGCTTCCATAACTTGTATCTGCCTGCAGTCACAGTACTTTGTGACCTTCCCTGAATAAATCCTCCATAAACATCACAACAAATTGCCTATCTGCTCTGCCTGTTCACATCTGGACCACTTGACCCTGTGTTGATTTACTCCCCTTCCTGCTGGTTTCTGTTGATTCATAAATCATTTACAACTGGCTCTCTCAAGAATTGAATGTGTTTCCTTTCCTTCAGGAGACCCAAAGAGATCCTTGATTTTCTTTGGGCGGTAGGGGTGGGTAAAATCTTTTGTAATTAGTGTCAAATTGGACATTGAGTGATTTATTGAGGTTTTGGAAAGAGATAAGCTTTGTTTCTCAGCTTTAGCATGATAAAGAAGCAGCACTTCCCAGCCTGGACAGTTAGAGTGGTGTTAGAAGGTATGTTCTCTTACTGTGTTGGAAAGTGCTCTGGAGAGACCTATTTAAAGGAATGGAACACAATTTACAGTAATCACTCTTATCGGCCATAATAGGCAAAGCATGAGGCTTTGAAAAAACTGTTGCTTTTTTTTTTTTTAAAGCAGTTAAATTCATTTCATGGACCTTTAAGACATCAATTAGACAGAGTACAGTCAAGTTTAAAATTTACTATTTTTCCTTAGCCCTGTTGTTAAGTGCTAAAAGTTCTGTATCCTGAAAGGTGATAGTAAAAATCCCATATATATTGATTGGAGTACTATAAAACATTTGAAACTAGAAAATTCTTTAATATTTGAAAATAACAATTTCCTCAATATTTATCTTTATCGATTGTCTTTCTAAAAGTAACTTTGGTCAAATAGAATATGAAATTTGAGATAGTGATGAGATTTCCACTTATAAAAATGCTTTTCACTTTAAAAATTCTCATTGGATTATTTCATTTTATTTCTGGACCTCTGGGCTTCAAATATCCATAGCTTTTGATGTTTGTATGCCAAATATAAAAAATAAGTAGCTGATAAAGAAATTATAATTGATTATAAGTAATGTTTTTGTAGGATTGGTTTGTGGTTTTCCTTATTGATTTTAGTAAATGAAAAATTAAGTTATAATGAATTCTCATTGTAATTATTAATAATAATCATAAGCATAATTATAAAAACTTTCTCCCAGACAATCAAAGCATTCTACTCATTTCTCCAATTAATTAAATAGAGAGTTAAGTAATTATTATATATCCAGGAAATAGCAACAACCAAATATACAGTTATTTATTGACCTTTAGTTAAAAATTATTTTCTGAAGACTCTTCAAACCAATAACATCTAGAAAATTATTTGGACATTTGTTTCTTGGAAAAGATGAAGTTCACACAGCATTTGGATTATACTAATATCATTTAAAAATATCCACAATTAAGATACAGCTTTTAGAAAATGATCATTATGAAAAGAATTAACTTTGAATTTCAAAGATCTCAGTGAGTCTGGGAAGATGACAGCATTTTTGGTCTCCTCCACGTCCACCCTCCACTCCAACCCCCACTCTGGCTTCTTCTTCTTTTTTTTTTTTTTTTAAAGAATATGTTCCTTTGTTTTTTGAGAATCTGTGTAGAACTGAAGTAAACTATTGTCTAGCCTAACAAGAATCCAATCCAGACATAGATACTATTACAGATCTCCTAGTGAGGCAACCTGCTGGATAAGTGACCCCATTTTGTGGTCTAACTAGATATTTTTTGACTAGAAAAGCACATGAGTTTATAGCAGATTTGCTGAACTTAAATGTCTGCGATGTGCACATTTGACTCTCAGAAAGAGACAAGAATGTTTTGATGACATTTTTCTTATATCAGGCAGTCACCCAGGTAACAGATACATAAAGAATTCTCTGTCCACCCAGCTTGGTTAGTAGCTGTGCAAATAAAGATTCTGGTTTCCTTGTCTACAATTCTAAAATTGTAAATCTCAGAAAACTAAAAGCATTCTTTTAAGTCATTTGACTGCAAATCTGACCTCAATTGCCCTGAGGTGATTTATAATCTTTTTAAAGCTATGCTCAGTTTGAATATTCATACATTTCACTGCAGAATATAAATGTGTTTATGGGGTGCTACCTCAGACCGCATTTGAGGCATGAAATAGAAGTAGAACTCTCTACCAGGCTTTGCCGTGTATTATTTTTCTAAGATCTGAATGATTCTGAATTCTGAAATGGGGCCCGAGAGTTTTAGTTAAGGGACTGTGGACCTGTGCTACCATAAGTGTAAATCATTTGGCACAATGTTTTATAATAGATTCTTCAGTACTTTTTTTCTGTACAGTATATTGATTTCATATTATTATGATCAATTACTTATTTGGCAGGCAAACTTTCTAAGAATAAAATACATTTTTTGAAATATTTTCCTATTGAGCATTTACTATATGTGTGGTTCCCACTCAGTTATATATTATTTAAATATATAAACAAATATTTATATTCTCCCACCTTCCCCATTTTTCTTTTAAGTCCAAAGGTTAGCATACTATCCATATCTTCTTTTTTAAACTTAATATATTTTACACATATTTTCTTATCAGTATCATGAAGTCTTGTCTCATTTAAAATATAATACTTTCATTTTAAATATAAAGTAAAAGTACATAAAATAAAAAAATATTATAAAGCACTTTCATGA
Source organism: Eonycteris spelaea (assembly GCA_003508835.1). Taxonomy (NCBI): domain Eukaryota; kingdom Metazoa; phylum Chordata; class Mammalia; order Chiroptera; family Pteropodidae; genus Eonycteris; species Eonycteris spelaea. Next base: position 4,501,525 of record PUFA01000050.1, on the reverse strand, counting down.
ACTTACTAAATAGTACATTAACAATTAATAACTCAGCCAATCATTTTAATTTATTCTCTTACCTACTTTCTTTCTCTCTTATATTGTTTTGATGCAAACCTGAGATATTTTACTATTGGAAAATTAATGACAAATGGCAGTCTTTTGAAGACCGGGGTCTGTTTCCCATGGGTAATGCTACTCCTTTTTGTTTTTGAAAGCCCGTTTGGCATCCTGCTGCTCATAAAGACTATATGTATCAAGATAATTATAAATGATAATATAGGTGGATTGGCTACCTAGGACAATATGTTTTCTCAATGTATGATCATTTTTGAAGTCAAATTTCTTATTTTACCACTGATAATTGTCAGTAGGTAAGAAGAGGTGATTGCTATACTACTGGTTCTAAAACATTCAACAGTGATCTTTTAAAACATATTTACAACAGCCAAAGAAAGTGACCACTGTGGACACTAAACTCACTATGTCTAATGAAGTTGACTAGTTCTGATAAATCAACGTGATAAGATAACAAGATGAGCTAAGTGATCATGTGGAGATAATTATTTTTCATGGATGTGTGGTCAGGCTAGCTATATGCCTTCTAAAAAAGTTGTGTGAGTTCTTTATAAATTTTGGGTATTAACCCCTTATTGTATGTGTATCATTGGCAAAAATCTCCCATTCAGTAGGTTGTCTTTCCGTTTTGTTGATGCTTTCCTTTGCGTGCAAAAACTTTTTGGTTTGATGTAGTTTCATTTGTTTATTTTTTTTTCTTTTGTTTCTCTTGCCCAAGGCAACATATCAGAAAAAAATATTCCTAAGAGCTATGCCAGAAGATTTATAGCCTATGTTTTCTTCTAGGAGTTTTATGGTTTCAGGTCATACATTTAAGTCTTTAATCCATTTTGAGTTTATTTCTGTATATGGTGTAAAAAGTTTTACTTTTTGCACGTATCTGTCCAGTTTTTCCAATACCATTTATTGAATAGACTGTCTTTACTCCCATTGAATATTCTTGCCTCTTTTGTTAAAAGTTAATTGACCAAATAAGCATGGGTTTATTTCTGGGTTCTCTATTCTGTTTCATTGATCTATGTGTCTGTTTTTATGTCAGCCAGTATCATGCTGTTTTGATTACTACAGACTTGTAGTATAGTTTTATATTAGGTCTTGTGATACCTTCATCTTTGTTCTTTCTCAAGATGCTGTGACTATTCGGTGTCTTTTGTGGCTCCGTATAAATTTTAGAATTATTTGTTTAAGTTCTGTGAAAATGCCATTGCCATTTTGATAAGAATTGCATTGAATTTATATATTGCTTTGGAAGTATGGACATTTTAATGATGTTAATTCTTCCTATCCATGAGCACAGTATATTATTCCATTTATTTGTGTCTTCTTCAATTTTTTTCTTCAATATCTATACTTTTCTGAATACAAGTCTTTTACCTCTTTGGTTAAATACATTCCTAGGTTTTTTCCTTTTTTAAAAAATGTAACTGTAATTGAGATTGTTTCCTTGATTTCTCTTTCTAATAATTCATTATTAACATATAGAAATGCAACCAATTTATGAATATTTTGTATCTTACTACTTTACTGAATTCATTTATCAATTCTAACAGTTTTGGGGTAGAATCTTTAGGGTTCTTTCTATGTAGTATCATCTTATCTGCAAGAGATGACAGTTTTACTTCTTGCTTTCCAATTTGTAAGATCTTTATTTTTTTTCTTGTCTAATTGTTGTGGCTTGGATTTCCAATACTATGTTGAATAGAAGTGGTGAAAGTGGACATTCTTGTCTGGTTGCTGATCATAAGGAAAATAATTTTAGCTTTTACCAGTTGAGTTCGATATTAGCTGTGGTTTGTTATATATGGCCTTTATTATGTTGAGGTATATTTCCTCTATTCTCACTTTGCTGAGTTTTTGTCATAAATGGATGCTGAATTTTGTCAAATGTTTTTTCTGCATCTATGATATAATCATATAATTTTTATCCTTCATTAATTTTATGTGGTGTATCACATTAATTGATTTGTGAACATTGAACCAAACTTGCATCCTGGGTATAAGTCCCACTTGATCATGGTGTATGATCTTTTTAATATATTGCTGAATTCAGTTTGCTAATATTTTGTCAAGGATATTTGCATCTATGTTCATCAGGGATATTGGCCTATAAATTTTTTTAATGACTTTTTTTGGCTTTGGGATTAATGGAATGGTGGCCTTGTAAAATGAGGTTAGAAGCCTTCTTTCCTGTTTAATTTTTTGTAATAGTTTGAGAAAGATAGGTGTCAACTCTTCTTTAAGTATTTGCTAAAATTCTGGTCCAGGACTTTTGTTTGTGGGGGGTTCTTTAATTACTGATTCGATTTCATTAGTAGTTATTGGTCTGTTCAGATTTTCTGATTCTTCTTGATTCAGTTTTGGAAGATTGTTTATTTCTAGGACTGTATCTATGTCTTCCATACTGTCAAATTTGTTGGCATATAATTGTTCATAGTATTTTCTAATAATCTTTTGTATTTCTATGGTATCAGTTGTCATTTCTCCTTTTTCAGTTTTGATTTTATTTGTTTGGGTCCTCTTTTTTCCTCAATAATCTGATTAAAAGTTTGTCAATTTTGTTTATTTTTTTCAAAATACTAGGTTTTGGTTTCATTGATTTTTTTTGTATTATTTTTTTAGACTGTATTTCACTTATTTCTACTCTGATCTTTATTATTTCCTTCCTTCTACGAACTTTGGACTTTGTTGTTCTTTTTCTAGGTCCTTTCGGTGTAAGGTTAGATTATTTATTTGAAATTTTTCTTGTGTCTTGAGGTAGGTCTATGAATTTCCCTCTTAGTACTGCTTTTTCTGTGTCACATAGATTTGGGGTTGTTGTCTTTTTGTTTTCATTTGTCTTAAGATAGCTTTTATTTCTTCCTTCTTCTCATTGTTAATGCATTCATTGTTTAGTAGCATGTTATTCAACATCAATGTGTTAGTGTTTTTTTAGTTTTTTTCTTGTAATCGAGTTCTAGTTTCATATCATTGTGGTTGGAGAAAATGCTCGGTGTATTTTCAATCTTCTTAAATTTATCGAGACTTGTTCTGTAGCCCCACACATGCTCTAACTTAGAAAATGTTCCATGTTTACTTGGAAAGAATGTATATTCTCCTGCTTTGGGGTAAAATGCTCTAAAAATATTCATCTGATCTACTGTGTTACTTAAAGCCTCTGTTTCCTTGTTAATTTTCTGAGTAGAAGACCTATCCCTTGACGTTAATGGTGTATTAAAGTCCCCTACTATGACTGTATTACTGTTGATCTCCCCTTTTATGTCAGTTAATATTTGCTTTAGGGATTTAGGTCCTCTCATGTTGGGTGCATAAATATTTACAAGGGTTGTGTCTTATTGGACTGATCCCTTTATCATGATGCAATGTCCCTCTTTGTCTCATATTATAGCCTTTGATTTAAAGTCTATTTTGTCTGATATGAATGTTGGTACCTCAGCTTTGTTTTCATTTTCATTTGTATAAAATATGTTTTTCCATCCTTGTACTTTCAGTCTTTGTGTGTTTTCAATCTGAAGTGTGTCTCTTATAGACAGCATGTGTATGGGTCTTATTCTTTTATCCATTCAGCTACCCTATGTCTTTTGATTGGAGCATTTAATTCACTTACACTTCAAGTGATTATTAATAGCTATTTGATTATTGCCACTTTATTATTCATATTTATGTTCTTTTTGTCCCCCCCCCCCCTTCCCGGCCACTTCTTCATAAAGAAGTCTCTTTAACATTTCTTGAAATACTGGTTTGGTGATCATGAATTCCCTTAGTTTTTTTCTTGTCTGAGAAGCTCTTTATCTCTCCTCCAATTTTAAATGGTAGCCGTGCTGGGTAGTCTTTGTTATAATTCCTTGCTTTTCATCACTTTGGATATTTCCTGCCAGTCCCTCTGGACGGCAAAGTTTCTGTTGACAAATCAGCTGACAATCTTATTGGGGCTCCCTAACTGGCTTTCTTTTGCTGCTTTTAAGATTCTCTCTTTGTCTTTAACCTTTGGCATTTTAGTTATGATGTGTCTTGGTGTGGGCCTCTTTGTGTTCACCTTGTTTGGGACATTATTTTGTACTCTGTATCTGATAGTTTGCTTATCTCTATTTCTATTAGTTCTTTTTCTGGAGTGTTTTCCTGTTCTTTCATTTGAGACATTGCTTTTTTGTTTCCTCATTTTTGGCTGCCTCTTTGTGTTTTTTTCTTCTATATGCAAAGTAGATCTGCTACGTCTCCCAGTCTGGGCAGGGTGGCTTTATGTAGAATGTGTTCTGTGGCACCCAGTGGTCACCTGAGCCAGATATTCCAGGAGTGTCCCTTGTGTGGGTCATGTGTGCCCTTCTGCTGTTGCTGAGCCTTGATTGCTGCTGACACACCAGTGGTTGGGATTGACCCACCGGCTTACTGGCTGTGGCAATTAGCCACAACCAAGTGTAGGAGCTGCTGTGTGGGGGTCGGTCCTATGGAGTGGGTTCAGGTGCCTTTGAGTGTGCTGCTTCTGGTGCTAATTGGGTGGTGTTATGTTATGGTTAGAGCTGGACACTGGGTTTGCTAGTTCTGGGACCTCTCAGAAGGGGCTCCTGTTCAGGCCAAGGGCAGCTGCTGCCTCTGACTATCTGGAACTATCTGGCAGGAGCTACAAAGTAATCTGAGATTGGTTGCTGCCTCCGCTGGACCTGGAGGTTTATGAGAGAAGCCACACTGCGAATGAAGGCTGGCTGCCACCAATACTGGGCTTGGGGCAGCTCAGTAAAAGGCCCAAGGAACCCAAAGGCCTGCCAACACCTGTCAGGGGTCCATTAGGCTCAGCCCTGAAAGCGCCTTGGTTGATAAGTGTGGTATGAGAGTTCGGTGGAGTGAGGTTTCAGGAGTGCATGGGGTAGGTATGTGGTGTTCAAAAGGTTAATACACATTCAGATGTGACGCCAGTTTTGAGGCTGGGGCAACTGTGAAAAAGGTTCAGAGCATACCTGGGCCAGCTACTGCCTGCCTAGGGTTTGTGGGCCCCCTAATGTTGTCCAAGAAAAACTGGAATGTGGTCTAATAGCAGCTGCCTGTACTACCGAAACAGCCTCTGGTGCCACACGAGCTGGGCGTGTTGGGGTCTAGGTGAGTCACCAGTGTGGGGCCAGTGGTATACAATGGGTTAATGTAGATTCAGATTTGGTGCCAGTATTGAACTGGGGCTACTCTGCAAAAGTTTCAGAGCCCACCGAGGCCAGCCACTACCCACCTGGGGCCCAGGAGTTGTCCAAGAAAAGCTGCAGCAAGGGTCAACAACACCTGCCCGTCAGCTGCAAAAAATCCTCTGATTGTATACAAGTTGCTGGGGGGTGGGGGAGGGGGAGGGTGGAGTCCCAAGGAACCAGGGTGACGTGAGTGGGCTCACCAGGCCAGTGAAAATTCAGATTTGGCCAGTTGAGGGGAGGGCACAGCACAGGAAGGATGGCTTCCACCCACTGGCTACACGATAGGAGGGCTCAATACAGGGACAGGGCAGCTTTCCCTCCAGCTCTTACCCTGAAGCCACACAACTCAGCCTCTCTCTGTGTGTCTCTGGCACCTCCCCAACTGCTGTTCTTCTGTCAGAGCCCCGGGGTGAGTGCCTGGGAGTGGGAGACTCTGTGCATGGGTTCTTTAAGAGGATGCCTGGGTTTCCCCCCCGCCTTCCATCTCGCCTAGCAGATGGAAGCTCTGCTGATTTTTACCGCCAGGTATATGGAGGCTGCTCTTCCCAGCACTGGTGCCCCAAACCGGGGTGCCTGGTGTGGGGCTGGGGCCCTCAATGTTCAGAGGGTACGGCAGAAGTTGAAATATTCCTCTCAATTCTCGACTGTTGCACAAGGTGCGAGGCCAGCTCATTTCACCTCTCCACCCCTCCTACAAGTCTGAAGATGGTTTCTTCTTTATATCCTTTGTTATAGGACTTCTATGTATCTGGTTTTCAGATGATTCCCCTGGTTGATTGTTCTGTATTTTAGTTGTAATTTTAATGTGGTCATGGAAACAGGCAAGCACAGCATTTATCTACTCTGCCATGGTGACGGAACTTGACCTTGTTATTTAAGAGTATAAACTAGTTATTTTGTAGAATTGCGCTCAGTTTGGGCTTTTCTGATGTTTCTACATGATTAGATTCAGGATATGAAGAATTTAAAGGTTCTTAGAACAATGAGGGATACATGTTTATTTAAGGGATATGTGCCTGGCATGAAGGCAGTACATTATTAATTTTCTCTTTATTAAATTGGTACTTTAATATGCGTCAGTACTTGATGTCAGCTTTTCTATCAACTGTTTGGTTTTAGGGAATAAATGTTTCTACAAACATATATCTGTAATCTTTTTAATGTTTGGTATTTTTATATAATCTAAATGTACCAGTAGCAGGAGCATCATGATGGGAGAACATGTCCTCAGTACATCATATCAGAAGGCATATGATGTTAGTACATCTCATTACTAGTGATGCTAACTTTGATCACGTGGTTACAGTGTTGTTTGCTTTGTTTCTCCACTAGAATGGTGCTCTTTTCTTTTTTGTAATGACTAAGTAATTCGTGAGAAGATACGTCAGGATTATGTGAATAGTTTGCTCTTCATCAAACTTTCAACCTTTAGTTTTACTACCCCAAAATTATTCTTAGATAATCCACTCATTGTAATGGGTGCAAGTGTTAAGTTTGTAACCTCAGCATTGTTTCTACATTTATTAGTTGGATTCTACTATAACAAACAGTATTGTTTCACCTCAAGTTTGCTTATTTATATCTTATTTATATCAGCATAGGTTTATGGATTATTTTATTAAATCAAATTGAGATATAATTTGGGTACAGTTTAATGAGATATAAAGGGTACAGTTTAATGAGTTTAGACAAAAAAAATTCCCATGCAACTCCCCACTACCATCAAATTATTGATCAGTGCTATCACTCCAAAAAATTCCTCATTACTTCTGCAGTAGGTTCCTCCTGCCTCACCCCTAACCCAGGCAAACACTGATCTCCTACCTATAGCTATAGATCAGAGTTTTATTTTGTCCTGCATCTTTCAGGTAGCCTGACGTTTTTGATATCCATCTAAATTGTTGCATATATCAGTAGTTTGCTCTTTTCTATTGCTTTTTATTTCAATTCATATGTGCAAACACTTGAAAGTTCTATTGAACCATACTAATTTTACTCAATTTTTACTTTTTATTCTTTTATTCCTTGCAGTTTCCTTTGGTTTACTTTATTGTTTTTATAGCTTTTAATTAAGAAATTCAATTTATTTAATTAATTTTTCTATTTGAATTATTATGAGTTTTACTTTATAAATTTTCATCTGATTAGTGCTTTCAGGGTGCCCAGAGGTTATGATACATAGAATTTCTCAAAAGTAATAAGGAAAATTTTATCATTGTTTGTATTTTGCTTTTCAGATGAAGTTATTTCAATATGTTTTTTAAACTTTATAGAAAGGCCCTCAACATTTTTGTTTTCTTTGTTTTGAACAGAGTATTGTTTTTAATCTTTCCAGTTTTATATTTTTGTGCACTCTGTTCTTGTATTGAAAGTAGTATGTTAAAATCTTTTATTAGTGTAAGTCTGCTTGCATCTTTTATAGTTTCTACCTTTTAATAGTGGTTACTATGTTATGTGATGTATAGTCACAACTGTTTCAACTTTATGTATTTTAGCATTGTAAATTGTTCTTTTTTATTCAGGTAATCTGGTGTTGGTTATGTTCTCTATCTTCTAGTTTTGCTGAAGACATGACATTGTGTGGTTTTATTTGTTCATTTTGTTGATCCGTATAATTGTGGAAGATGCATGGAGAGATTTGGATTTAGGTAGCCACTGTTATTTTCGCTACTTGGAAGTCCTTTTACTATATATTTAGTTGGGTATGATTACAAGGGTGGTGGTATCATTTTTATTCAAATTGATTTATAATTGATTGCTATTATATTCACAGACAATATTTATTGAGAATATCCTAAGTGTCAAATTCTGTGCTGCATATAGTGTTGGAAGTGTGAAGAGATTGTGACTTGATCAGTATTCTAAGGCATTTGTATTCTAGTGAAGAAAGACATAAACAATAATTTTCATATAATGTGATAATCGCTCTTGTCTTATCACTTTCTGCAATATTTAAAGGGTAAATGTATGTATATGTCTCATCACCATATTCTTCTGCTGGCAAATGAGAAACTCAAAAACTCTTCTGTATAATTCAGCAGCAAGAGAACATCTATCTTATAAAATTGTTGGATGGCAGCTGCAGCCAGTTTTGGGTAGTAACCAGAAAAAAAAAATGTACCAGGAAAGGATGTTTTACTTTAATTTCTATGATAGGTTGGTCTTCTATGGATAAACAGTAAAAGATAAATAAGATCAGATCACAGTTTTCTAGGTACCTGGTACAAGTCAATGGAGAAAAACATACACATATGATTTAAAAACAAAGCAAGGTTTGTGATAAGTGCTATAGTAATGCTGTATTTGAAGCATGGGCAAAAGAGACAAGGGGTTACATAAGGTCAGGTGTTAAGGGCCCTCTGGAGTTTTAGAAACAGGGAGGCATTCTCAGAAACCTTGGAAAATGTCCTTGTGGAAATGTTAATTCCTTTCCATATTGAAATTTGATTTAAATATTAGTTAACAGTTATGCCAGCTTCCCTAAGAGGGTAGACTTTTCATTTCCAGAGTGAAAAAATAAATATCAGGACAGCCAGTATTTCTGAGCTAGGAATTTGACAGGACTTTTGACTAGATTGCATCCCAGAACTGATTGTACTTCCGAAATAAGAAAATAACGTTTTCTTTGCCTTGTAAAAGGGAGGTGGGTATGTGGATGCCTAGAAGCCGTAGCTTATGTCAACTTGAGTTTTATTTCTAGATAAGAAAAAATATATGTGGTTTACCAGCAAGATATTTAATTGTTGAATCTGTTATGATTCTGGATTTAATTAGTTGTTTATTGCTTATTTAAAACAGATTGATGATGTTGACTTGAAACAGTTTGTGATCATAATAAAATTGCTTATATAGGACGTTTCCTGATATTTTTCTTCTCAGAGCATGTTCTGCTCGTCAGCACTGTGTGTTTGCCTAATTCAAATAAGCCCACCCCAATCCTGTTGCATGTGTAAGGTAATATTGCTCAATTAGTTTGCACAATTTTACAATAGAAATCATATTTATTTTCTGTATTAGTTTTCATAAACTGAATCATAGCTCACAATTTTATGCCTAAGGATCTGAGATGTGTAGCACTCTGTTTCCATTAGTTAAGAAAAACTGTATGATATGAAATTAATTTTAAAGATTGTTTGATCAAGAAATTACAAGCTACCGGTGAGAGATCTGAAGATGAAGCCATATCCAGGTTTCTGTCACCTACCTAATCTCACCGCTGCACACAGCTTTTAACGTTAAAAATGTTGTTATTCATATTTTAAAATAAAAATTTGGATTTCTGGTTTCTCAAAAATTGAAGATGTCTGGCAATGCATGACCTTAAGTCTCCACATGGCAAATTTTAACTAGAATGTAGTTTTTGCTTCATCACATGGGCCACATTCTCCAATTTAACAGTCTCTATCTCTGTATTTTTTTATATTTGCTTGCTTCACTGCCTGGTCATTGTTGGCATTTGTACTTAAATGAAAATATATTTGACTCACATTTCAAATACCAAAATTGCTAAACTTAAAACCCTCTCTTCTTTATTTTTATAAAACATATGTACGGTAATAGTGATAACATAAAATATGTTCCATAGGTCAGGAACAATTTTAAGAAATCAATTGGATGTTTTAACAAGACCACAGGAGTGGCCATATATGTTTATATCTGGAAAATACTAGAAAGCAATGAAAAATAAGGTCCAAAAAGGCATTTATTTAACTCTTGTCATTGTTCTGAAAATTATTCTATTGCATGAGATTTATATTATAAATATTTAACAGTATGTATATATGCATTTAATATATATATTATATATTATATATATTATATATATTATTTATATATATATATAAATTTCAGACTGGGTAAAAAACATTGTTAATTTCCTAATGTTTATTTTGAATTTATATATACATTATCTCCATATTCTGGTACATTGAAATTTACATCTGTATTTTATAAACTGAAAAAATGTGTTTGCTGATTAATTACTTTTTAGTCAGGAAAATATGGATTACGTGTCTATCTAATCTTACTGATTTTACCAGTAACTATACATGGCCCAGTTATTTTTCATTGTAATTGTTGTTGGAATTTAATGATGTAATATCTTGATGGAATTCTGGTCAAGAAAAGATACTGACTACAACCTAGTTTCACAGAGACTTAAGACATTCAAGGGTCCATGATTTCCCTCCCCCTCCCCAACAAATTTATATGTGTAGAAAGGGAAGATTTATGAACTTAAACTTTCAAGTGAGGACATTTTCTTTTCTAGTCTTCTTCAAAGCTTAATGTGTAGATCAATGGTGAGAAATGCAGATTGGGAGACAAACTATACCACCAGAGGCTGATCTTTTTAAAAATTATGATTTTCTCTATTTTCCTTTATTATGTTTAGCAAGAGCAAAGGGTAAGGCAAACCAAGTCCTGATCTTCCACATGGTAATATAAAACATTAATCTTAAATTCTTCTGTGGTTATTATGCAACTTTCTTCTCCCTTCTTCTGCTTCCAAGTGTCCACTAAATCAGATTTTTTAGTAACTTTAAAAACATGTTTTTATTAGTTTCTATTTATTAGCATATTATCAGTAATATTATTTTTATAATTATTATATTAATGAAAGTCTAATGGTTTTAGAAACTATTTTTGGATTCTTCTTGGACAGTTTTCAAAAATTATTTATTGAATACCTACTAAGTTGAGCATTCTGCTTAGAGGTAGAGTTAATTGATTATAAATCTAGATTTTTTTTTTCTAGATCATGGTTAAAATCCCAGAGCTACAGAATTTCTTAACACATGAACTTGGACAAGTTACTTAAATATTTTGAACCTCAGTGTCTTTATCTGTACAAAAAAGAGACTATAAACTGTCTCCAGGCAGGAAAGACCTCTAGTCCTCATGATTCTCTAGAGAATTGATTGAGGGACTGTGACTCTATTTTTGTGATTCAAGTTAGACTTTTCTTCACTTGACTTAAAACTCTTCTCCTTACACAGAAAAAGAATTTAGTTGATGCTTCTTTATTTCAATTCTAGAATTCCCAGGATCAACTAGCAAAGCCGTAGGTCTCTGTGAGTCAGACTTTGCTGATTGACTCTGTTGTTCAGTATGGTAACTACACCCACCTTGCCTATAATAATTCAATGCTGCCCCTTGATCTCTACCACTACAGGATCCAATGTTTCTTATTGCACTTAGGTTTCTAATTCAGTAGCTACAGTCCCCCTGTAATTTCTGACCTAGGGAAAGAGCAACCACAGAACTCTCCAAGGATGCTGGAGCTCTTCTCACAGATTTATTTCTTACAGTTATAGTAGAAATTGCATCCTCTGGACCCTTCCAGGATGAGTGAGCAGATCTTAAATGATAAGTGCTCTCTAAGTTTCAAATGTCCCTAAGCCTCTGGATCCTTTCCTCTATAGCATATCAGGGCAGGGTTGGTTGGTTTTTTTTTGTTGTTGTTGTTGTTGTTGTTGTTGTTGTTGTTGTTGTTGTTGTTTTGAGATTTTATCTTATCTATTGTAGGCTACCTTTTGGTCCATATTTCAACCAGTCAATCAACCAAGCAAGCAGACTGTTAGAGATTTTATCACCCACCAAACTGCAACATTAATTCAGAATCTCTGCGTAATAGGCCCTATCAATAAATTTGGCCTGATCCACTACTATTTTACACCATTAATATCCATTCCCACACATCCCCCCAACCAGCCCCCACTTTCTGTCCATACAAACTGGAAAAAATTATGTAATTTTTTGGAGTATATAGCTCACCTCATCATGAGCAACAATTTGTATATAACTTTTTGGTCCTACTGGGTCTTGAGTCTAGTTTAGAAGCAAAGAAGGGTGGTCGGGGAGGGTTCTGAGGTGAATTTGGACTGTCTTGCAAGGAAATTTCTCAGGAAAGGCTATATTAGTTTCCTCAGGCAAATTGGGTTAATCACCTCTAATTGGGGTTGTATGGATGCTTCTACTGGCAAAGAAGCCTCAACAGAATTTAGGGGTTCAAAGTCCTCAGCTTCATTAGGATCTTCCCATGTATCCCCATTCTAATTTTTAGGACCCAATTTCTTATCAATTCATGTGCTCACTTAAACAGCAGACACTCTAGAGACTGGGAATTCAATTTGTGCTATAATTCTGCCATTCACAGAATGATATCTAGGTTTAGTTTTCAGCAACCTTAAGTCCCACAGCTGCAAGAGCTAAGGGTTTCTTTCAGAGTGGATATAGAAACTTGTAGATTATTTTTACAGTGTGTGAGCTGAGAATTTGAATCCCTGAACTCATTCTTTTCTTTCCTCAATTTGTCCATCATAATAAGAAGCAATCTTTGGATCTCATTATACTCATTAGTTTGGAAAAATATTCTAATAAATCGAAAACATGGCTACCAGCATCTTGTCTAAGTATTTGATTAGAAATATCCAGTGGTGATATTTTCCATGTCTCTATTGCCACATCATACTAGGAACTATCAGCACTCTCTTTCCAAATGGAAAGAGAGTTATTAGTGCCTCTTAATCTAACCAGTCTAGAAAACCAGTTCTAGAAAATTCAGGACCAATTCAGAACACTCATCCTTAATTGATTCTGTTTCTCTAGAATCTCTCACAGTACCAAAATCTGTATTACTCAGGGTTCTTCAGAGAAACAGAACCAATAGGAGGTATATATGTCAATATCTATCAATATCTAAGTATCTATGTATCTATCCTCTCTCTGTCTGCTTGTCTATCATCTATCTATTGAGAGATTTTAAGAAATTGACTCACACAGTGGGAGCTAGTTTGACATTTACAGAGCAAGCCAGGAGCAAGCTAGAAATTTGAACAGTTGAGTTTGTAGTCTTGAGTCCAAAAGTAGTCTCAGGGCACAATTCCTATCTCTTCAGTGGACTTCAGTCTTTTAAGGCTTTCAACTGATGTTTTGAGGCTCTCCTACGTTATGAAGGGTAATCTGCTGTACTCAAAATCTTTTGATTAAGTGTTAATATCCAAAGGACACCTCATAGCAACATTAGGCTAGTGTTTAACTAAATGACTTGGCACCATAGCCTAGCCAAACTGACGCATAAATTTTATCATCTCAGCATTATTGCGAAGATAATGTGGACATAATATAATCTATCTAACAGCTTAGTTTATCCCAGAGTAAGCACTCATCCAAAGTTACTTTTAATAATCACTCTATATTTAATACATGCTAAGGAATCTGTTAAGTTCTTTACATACATTTTCTCAGTTGACACTTAACACATACTGTGAAGTATGTACTACTACATACAAGTGAGAGGTAGAACATGAGAAGGTTCCACCAATATTTCCTAGCCTTTCATGGCAGCACGGTTCTCAGTAACATCTTAAGCCATTCAATCAATAACTTTTTAAAAACTTGGCTAAATAATACTGGCATTGAAGTCTCCTTTCTCTCCTGACATGGCACTAGCTTTCTGGCATCACAAAGCAAGACAGGGCTTGGGGAGCAGAAGAAGCAGTGTTCCCTGGGAGTACTGTCTATACAGACTATAAAACAATGTAACAGACTACAGATCAGCCTGCTTTTCATTGTCACCATGGGTTGGCAATTCTAAGCAACGTCAAAGATAAAAATTTTTTTGTCGATCTAAGTTCTAAACAATTGCTCTAATTACTTTTGAGTTTAATGATGTATATGGAACTATATAGTTGACTCAAGACATGTAGACTCAGGTACACATGTTTATTTCAAGAATAAACTAAAGAGGTTTTCAGTAGATTCAGCTGGGCCTGATTTTGAAATGTTCGTTCTAGTCACTCTCTTTTACTATTTTAATGTGCAACTCAAATCTCTAGGATGACAGATTGACAGATTTGAAGTAATTCAAGTCCCCCCCCCACTTTATAGTCACTCTGCTTTCATAACTTATTTCAAATCTGTTTAAATAAAGAAATATGAGGTAACAGAGGGGTTGAAGACAAGAATAGTCCTCAATGCAAGCTCAAACATTACAAATGTACCAGAGGTTCTCCAAATTAACTTTCATGTAAAAATTGCATTTATTAAAAAAATTATTAGTATAAAATATCTAATATAAATCTTATTACTAGATACAATTTTGTAATATAGAGGAGGGATATGTTAAAAAATAATATGTCTCAGGTCTCAAATATTTTAGATATAACACTCCTATATGGATTACCCATTTGGCATTATCACATACTATTTTATATTTTAATAGATTTTTAGGTCCCTGAATACAGGAAGGAGGCTTATGCTTACCTCTATCTCCTTGGTGGTCCAGTACAAGGGGAAACTTTGTAAGTAGTTTATTTGGTGAGTGTGTGTTTGAAATTGATGGTGGATTGTATGGTGAAATCACTAACATTTAATGATTCCTAATTATACCCCTAGGTACTTTACAGGTTATATATAAAATTTAACACTGATCGGTTTGAACACTTAGCCACAGACTGCTGAAGTAGACACTTGGCTTTGGCTGCCAATCCATACTACGTAACCATCTTGGGTTGTGCTTATTTGCCTTTATTGAAGGAAGGGCCCAGGTGGCCAGGCTTATGTCAGATGATGATACCTCTTTTTAGACTAGGGATGAATATCTAAGAATATAAGATTCTCTTTCTATAAGGAATTGACATATTCTTAAGAGAAGTGAGGCCGAATCAGAATTTTTCCTGCTTGAGACCTAGAAGCTTGGAAAATTGGGCATTCAACATTAGCATCATAGCCATATAAAGCCAATAATAACCAAATACTGGAAGGAGCAAAACTTAGAAGCTTGCTAGAGATAGTTGACAGATTGAAGAGTAGATCAGGTAAAGTTCAGAGTAGAAGAGAGAAATAAGGAGAGCAAGAAAGAATGTTTCATTTCCTATGTATTACTCCTGGCACTTGGTGTTGTACAGTTCTCCTGATTCCTTGTAATAAAGTCCCTTTTACTTAATTCAGTGTGATTGGATTTCTGATCCTTGCTAGATCACTTTCTTGCCTTTTCCATGAATTGTTTTGTGTAGATTTTATCTTTTAGAGAAGAACATAAGTTTTAGAAGAGCTAGGCTTGCTTTGTGAGAACTATAGTACTCACAAAGATATGCATGTGGAAGATATTAAAAAGGATTTAGAAAAACACTAAATTATTTGTTTAAACTCTTACTTTTCTTCACATTGTATTAAAGTTCTTGAATTTTTTAGGTAAAGATTCCCTTTAAAACTAGTGAAATCTATGACCACTTTTTCAGAAAAATCCTAATCATACACACACACACACACACACACACACACACACACACATCTACATATAATTTCAGTGCTCCTATAGATTATAGGAAACCTAATAATGAACCTTAGTGCCCAGGTTAAAAATTTCTATTTTAAAGTATAACCATATTTCTATAAATATATTAATAACTCATTATGGGCACTTTCTATTTAACAAAATCCTACAGTGATTTGTTTTGTAGATTAAATAAACTTTCTGAAACACAAAAATGTTTAAAATTTTTTCTTATATGATTCTGAATTTTGAGGCATGTAACTTATTTAATACTAATATTACAGAATTCTAAGCATGTGTCAGATTGAAATTGCTTATATTTAGTTGGTTATGAGACCATCTCACCATATGCCTAGTCCAGAGAATATAGTTACATCAACCTTTTATGTAAGAAAAAAAATCTACTTACAGAGGAAGTTCTTAAATTTAATACCAAATAATTAAAATCCATCCTCACATAGGCATCTCATATTAAGATTGTTTACATGCTCTTTAATTGGATGCAATTAAGAAGCTTACTCAAAGCATTTATGCCCAGAGGGAGCCTTGGTTGCATTGACAGAATGACTCTTAACACACACAGAAGATGCTTTGATAATTGTAGAGGACTTTACTTTCCCTTTGGAAGACACTATAGGTACACTTTTAAAAAATTTTTTCCCCCCACAGGAGGAAACAGATGCTGAGAATTTTTATTAGAAAAAGACTGACAAAAAGATTTGCTTGACAGTCCTGGACATTTAGAGGCTCTGCTGTCATCTTTCCTAACTCTTCTTATCACAGTAGTCATAGTAATCCCTAAGCCAGAACATGTCTTGCTTATAACTGTTCAATGTCGTCCCACTTCATGGAGAGTAAACGCACCTTAGTGCTATGCACCATCATGCTCTTCCATCTCTGACTTGCATCAATCTTTGTGCTCTATCCTCATCTCCATCTTTTAATTCTCTTGTCCCAGAGAATTAAAGAATTCTCTTGGTTCCAGACACAGGTCTGTTGTCTGTCTGAAATGTTCCCTGGATATTCACATGGCTTGTTCTTGTACCTCAGTTCAATATTTACTCACAGGTCCTTTTCAATGGGTCCTTCTGTTGTTAACTTTCTTACCACTTCTAGCCCCTTCCCCTCCTTGACTCTGCATTCCTTACCCAACTTCCCTACTTTATTTTTTTTTGTCATAGAACTGATTACTGTCTGATTTATACATATTTTATTTACTTAGTCTGTTTGTTTTGTTACAATATAAATTCCAAGAAGGCACGGGTTGTGACTGGTTTTTTTCCCTCTGTCCTGGCCTTATAAGATGATTCAAAGTAGGTGCTCAGTAATATTTGTTGAGTGAATGAGTTAGGGAATGAATGAATGAAAGGGGCTTAATGGGATTTTCTGATTAAATTGATTATAAGTTTTGGATTGTTGAATTTTTGTTTGTTAAATGATACATATATGTGCATATATATATGTGTGTGTGTGTGTGTGTGTGTGTGTGTGTATTCTTTGGCTCTTGATCTAGTCTGTGTCTGTTCACTGCAAGGGAAACTCACTTTTAGCAAATTCATTGGCCAATTTAACACCTCTTTATTTAATTATGGCTGAACCTCCTTTGCCTAAAGTAGGAACTTTATAAAATTTGGTAACAGTAGTTGCTATAAATGGTTGTTATGTATAAACAATAAGATCATTCAGTGTTACTCCATTGTTCATAACAGTGGGAATAAACTTCATGGAGAAACTGACATATTTGCAAAAGTGATTAGAAATCTTAGGACAAGATGTAGAGTTTGAGAATGACCTTGGCAAAGAGAATAGGCCTTGGGTCAATCTTACTTCTTTTTTGATCTGATTAGTGATTATTAAAAACCAAAACCGAGAGTGGATGAATCAGAAAGTAAAAGTAACTAAAAACTTTATTTCATATTTAACAAAATTCTCAAGAAACTTTGAATAAGGAAGTGCTGAAGTATGTCTTATTTCTGGGTGATGAGTTTTTTAATCAAAAGAAGAGAAACTCTTCTTTGTTGCTAGGAATTGTTTTGAGTTGGAACAGTATGAGAGGCAAAACATGAACCAGCTTTCAGAAACAGACCTTTTTGCTATTAAAAAAAATTACCCTCAGCTGATCTTTATCTTTATCTACAGCATGCAAAGAATGATGGGAGAAACACCAAAGAGATCGGAGCTCTAACTGTGAACCATAGCATGTTGTATATTAAACACCTACATCCGTTTTTTTTTTTTTTTAGGGTGCAAATTACCAGGCATCTAGAATTGGTCATGGTCATAGAAATTCTTTGCATTAAGATGATTCTGTTTTTTATAAGCAAAAATTAGAATATGAGGTCTGGCAAGAATATTGGAAGTACGGCTGTATGCGGGTAGGCATGTGAAACAAAAGGCACTCCTCCAGCAGGTACTGTTAATGGGCTTTCTGCCACCAGTGAAGTCTGTCAGATTGGGTCATTCTGCAGTTTTGTTAAGGGACTCTGTTAACTTGTAGTCAAAAGGATATCTCAGTGGCACTTTTAGTAACTAATTTTGCTTAGAAATCAGAGAATTTAGAAGTCAGTATTTGGGTAACCCTGGCAACCTTGGGTGAGTCAAATGACTTTGTAAAATTCAATGTAAAATCAAGTGAGAAGAAAGATTTGCTTAGTTCGATTTTGGCTATTTGTGATTTATTTAATTTCTCTGTTCAGTTTTACACTCCAGGGATTTGTGAAGCTATATCACCATTATAATCTGTTGGTGATTATTCACATAAGTGAGTTTATAGATCCTGCAAGGACAAGCTTTATATTTGTTTTCTATGAGCAAATATTATCAAAATTACAGGCATATAAAAGAATCTAGATCAGTGGTTAAACTGGTGAGACATTAAATTGAATTCTCTTTTCCTATTGTAAAATTCAAATGACAGATTATTAGGTCATTTAAATAAAGGGAATGTACTGATTTGTCAACACATTTTACCTCTCAGAATACTTAATAAATACGTGATGTTCCAAATTTTAAATGAATGTGAAAGAGAAGTAGTTCACTAATGTAAGATTTTTTTTAGGTGGAGGCATAGTGGGCTTTCAACCTCTTTGAATCTATCTTCCAATGTAGCGGTATGTTTCATCTGAATATTTAGCTTGTGTGTTTAGATATTCCTCCAAATTTATACCACAGTAACTGTCACTTAGCATTGTGAGTGGTTGTTACCTATTGTTAAATAAATCAATCCCTGTTGATACTCATTTTGGAATCAACGGTGTCCACATTCGAAGCAGCTAGGTAGAAAATTAGCACCTGCAATTCAAAACATCCATCCTGGAGGTTTTAGCTTTGGAGCTTTTATATGGAGCCACTTTCTTCTTCCAAAATCTTGATATCTATGGTGTAATACGTCTGATTGGAAGTCTACGTGAGTCTCTCATGCAGCCCCAGCTTCACCTTTCCTTGAGGGTGCTGGATTTTATTTTTGAGGATCCTTCCTCCCAAGCCTCACAGAGAGAGTTCTAATTAGGCTTTGTAGCCTATATTTTCAGCTACACCAGGTACTCTAAAACTGTGCAAATATGTGTGGTCCTTTATGCTTTAATTAATAATAGCACAATAGAAAATGATATTTTTATAAAACAATAAGCAAAAAACATCATGAACAAAGAATGTGGGCCAATTTGCTTTTGGAGATGCAGAATGACATAATACATAAGAGTTTAAATGTGTTATTTCACGTAAGCAAATAATGAAGATTTAATTGTTATTAATCTTATCAAGCATTATTAGTTTACTTGGAATTAACATATAGCTGAACCTTATATTAATGCACATATATACTCAGAGCACTGAAAGTTATGGTTTTATAAAATTATTTACTTCTAAAAATTTTTTCTAAAAATTTTTTATTAGTGAATCCTTGAATACTCAATATTTCCAGGTGACCCAGTTGATGTTTAAAACAACCATTATGCAAGAGTTATTCTGAAGAGAAAAAGTTCATCATGTTTAGTCCTAGAGACAGAGTTTATGGGTAGTTAATGACACGGATCATTTTGTAGGGATGAAGGATAAGTGCTAGCATCAGGAATGAGCATCTTTTCTAAAGGAATCATCAGGTAGTGCTTATATGAGATGGTTGTTGTGATAAGTAAATGGTTCATAAGTTATATTAGTCTGAAGAAAGACCTATGTGAATTAAACTATGCTATTCAAATACTGTCTAAGAAACCCAATCCATTTGGGAACTAAATGCGTTGGCCTTTTCCCCAATATCTCTCCTTTATAAAACGAAGCAAGGACTCAGAAAACAAGTTAATAGGGAAGTTTTCTCAAATGCTAAGTGCAAACTTTGTCCAGGTATCACAATGGTTTCAGTCCCATCTGACATCAGTAGCATGTCCAACAGAGACAAAGCCTGGGAATATTGTTGGTCAATTATTTTAAGATTCTTCAAATAATCAATAGGTGTTCCTTTACCCAACCCACTGTGTGTTAAGACTGTGCAGCTATTTCACCCATCGTGTAGATAGATGATAAAGGGTCCCTCTATAATAACACAAATGTGATCTGAAACAATTTCTGTTTTTTTGACACTTAAAAAAAAACATTTATTACTATGTATTAGATTGTGACAGGAACTGAGGGGCAGCAGAATATGCCTCTCCAACATATAACTGTAGGAATTCAGGACATGTTACTCCAATATATGCTGCTTTAGTATATTAATTATTTTGATCTGTAGGTGCTTGAAAAAACTGCAAATGCAGGAAGCTTTCTCTGAATTCCCCTAATCTGCCTAAAAACAGATCCTCTAAAAGGAACTAAATTGTCATAAATTCTCAGGAGTTTCATCAACCAAGGAAGATTGACTCTTGTCACAGGAGAGAAGACTAGAAGCCAACACCACACCCAGAAAGACTGTCACAAGCTGTCATACCTCCCATCTATTCTTCTAAGGGCCCATTTACCTTTCCTAAAAAATCATTTACTCTGTTCTAAAAGGCCAACATTTTCTTATGAAGCCTCTTCCTCTTTCCCTAGTAGGTATTTAAGCCTGAGTTCTAAAGCCACCTCGTTGGGTTACTTACTTTTTTTTCCCCTGAGTCTCTTCCATGTATGTATGAGGTATACATATTATCAAACTTCTGTTTTTCTCTTGTTAATCTATGTTTTATTGGAGGGGTCTCAGCTAAGGACTCAGAAGAGTAGAGGGAAAATTTTATTTCCTCCCTATACAACTAAGATCCAAGGGCCAATCAGGAAAACATGTAAACATACAATATGATCTGATCAGAGCCACAATAAAAGGAAAACTAGGAGAGGCCTTTGATCTCCACTCTGTCTGTGTGGGGGAGCAGACTGTGGGAGGAGGGAAGTGAATAGAGAAGGCTTTTTAAGAAAGCGCTCTGAAATTACTTTGGAAAAATGGGATTATTTCCCATGTGATTCAAACAAGGGAAGATTAAGGGCACAGAGGTAGGAGAGACATGGTTGTTCAGGGAAACCGAAAATAATTTTGATGTGATTTATTGTGAATGGGAAAAATGCAATCAAACTTTAAAAGAAATAACCCCCCAAAGAAGACAAATCTAATCATAAGAAAAGGAAACATGAATAGTTTGAAGATAAATGCCATGTCATTTTTTCATTGCCGCTCTATTGTGCAGAAATATAAAACTTGTTCAGGCCTTTTTATCATTAAGCTAGAAAGTGAAATGAGTTATCACCATAATAAGTGTGGTTCATCCCCTGAAAGTGAGGAGAGGGTGGAGTGGTTATTTGAAAAGAGCATCCTACAGTAATAGGTGACAGGGAAAGGATCATCTGTCTCTAATTGGGAAAGTGTTTTGTCCTGCCTCAGTGCCCAAAATGGGAAGAAAAAGGCCTCCTATTTAAGGGCAATCAACCTGAGACAGCAGGAATTAACCTTAAAAACTGGATAAATGGTCTTTGCTTCTTACTAATGAATTCATATTAGTAACACCATAGTTTATTAATACTTCTCCGTTTATTTTTTAGAAATACAAAAGTATTTTTTAAATGTGCCTTTTAAGCATATTTAAAAGATATCACATCTGCAATTGTTTCTTGCTGCAGTTAAAAGAGCTGGCAGCTGGATCCTTCTAGCAGAGATTCAGCTGCCTTTTCTTCTCAATAAGTATAGAACCAGAGATAGGGATTACTTTTATAAATATGTAATTATGAATTTTTTCAGATTCTGATTAATAATTCATCCCCAACTCTTGTAACACTATGTTATGAATGTTAAACAACTGCATGAGTCAAAATTTGATATTTAAGGAGATTAAGGGAATATTGTACATATATTTCAGTTTCCATAGGTGCCCTGTAGAATATTAGTAGAGTATAATTTAAAATAAATTTGTTTCTCTTACTAAAGCCACATAGCCATCTATTTCACTCAAGAAAGGCCATTGTTTTCTATGGCTTTTAATACTCATATGGACTACAATGTGGTTCTAATCAAAACAGTGATGCTTATTTGTACCAGAAAGGGAATCCCAGGTACAGTGTATACCTTCCTCTCCCCCTACCCCTTTTTAATACAAAATCTGAAGTCTACTTAAAAATTCTATAATATAACATAACAGTTAAAAGTTAGAGTCCCTTAATTCGAATCCTAGTCCAGTCTCTTGAAAGAAATTGCTTAATCTCCTTCTGCCTTACCTGTAAATAGGAATAATAATAATCTCTCCCCCATAGTGTCATTATAAAAAATAAGCCAATGAGCAGAGTGAGGGGATCAGTGGATAGAAAATTACTATGAGACACCGAGGGTAGGGGGATTCTTGCTAAACACAGGCCAAGGATTTAGACATCAGAGGTGGGAGATGAAGAGCTTGATCAGATATCAAGGATTCTCTCTAAACTTACTAGGATTCTTTGCAAAGACTGGGCTGATGGGAACAGGACGAGTCGGGGAGTGGAGGCTTAGTAGAAAAGACGGCTTAGAGGAGCCTGCCTAAAGTTTGGTCAAGGAGAGTCTTTGTCAGAGTGTGTGTGTATGTGTTCATGTGCACAGTGGCGATGAAGTCTAAGGCAAAGGAAAATATGGATCTCTTATTCAAACATGATTAAAAATTTGAAGATAGCAACCAAAGAGCATTAACCACAACCAGGTCCTGCTAAGCCTGTGGCCTGTGAGACTGCATAGGATGTACGTCCATATTACTGGCCCTAGGTAGGAGTAATAAAAAACATAAGGACCTACTTTAAAGAAAAAGTCAGAGTAATATACAACTATTTGAGTAAAGCTATAAATATAATGGTTGCTTGAAAGTTGTCTCAACTGTGTTTCTGAGTTAATTATTGCCTTAAGTCATTTTCAGAGTAAAGCTAAAAGAATTAAGTGTAGGGGAGACCCATAGTACACAAGGAGGTCTCATATATAGTGAAAGCTGTGATCGTGTGACGTGGATACAGCCTTTCAAAATGCGTTTATGTATGTATTAGAGTCTAGTTTTCCATCATAATCTGTTTCTTGAATGTTTTAGAGAGTATTTGAGAAAAGCTAGAAAAATGCTTATATTACTTTTTTTGTTGTTTTAACCTTCCTATGGCTTTCCTGTGTTGCATGAAGAATAGACTCCAGACTTATTAACAAGGTTTACAAGGTATACTAGTTAGGATAGTGATAGCTACTATAACAAGCGGCACAAAGTTTTCAGGGATCATAAACTTTTCAAAGGAAATGACACTGAAAAATTGTCATTTACCTACTTTTACTAAATTTGCCACACTGATTTAAGAAATAAGTGAGCTTCTTCCAAAAATTTATTGGCATGCCTCACCCAATTTTTAAGCTGTAATTACCTATTTATTTCGGTAATTCTGGCCCCTGCTTTACCCAGATCGTTCCTTGGCTTATTGCATCAGTACAACAGAGAATGAGATTTATTTGCTCACCTAACTATAGGTATGCTTTGATCCAGAAGTATATAGCATCATTGCAAAACTGGCTGTGAAAGTTTTTCAGGTGACAAGTCTTTAAACCGCATTGCCCAGAAAAAGAGTAAGAACTTCTTCAAGTAGTTCTCTGAGGTGGTCAAGAAAGATGTATTCACCATAAACATCTTATATTTATTGAGTCATGTGGGTCACGTTCCTATCTTTAAAATGATCACTGTTGCCAGGACTGTGAAGTTTGGGCTCAATAAATCAAGACTTCTCCCTGCCTCTCTGCACTAGGAAGCATCTTCAGAAACACATGGACTACTTGGAGGTGCGGTAGATGCCTCCAAAGTTGACAGGAGAGTGGGGGTGAAAAAAAAAGAAGTCAAAGCTGACTTCTAGTTGTATTTGCAGGAGTAACTGGAAGATGCTGTCGGTGAAGAGCAGATAAAGAAACAAGTCAAAGAATTTAAATGCAAGCATATTGGAAGATTTTTCTGTGTAGCTATGTGGAAATGAGAATACCAGTTATGACACAAGTAGCGTCTGTGGGACTGTCAGTGAACCAGTTTTAAACTTTCACAAAATGAAAAGGAACAATGGTCATCCCCCCACCTTTATGAGTCTGTGGGTTATTACTGTGATGTTGGGTCAGCAGGTGGTACAATCAGATGCAATGGGTTTTTAAGGAGACTGGAGGAGCAGGAAAGCACCTAACACACCTCCAAAGACGGTAAGGGGAAGAGTGTGGAAGGGTAAACCACCACCACGTAGAGGCAGTGTCCTCAAAGCAGAGCCAGGTTACATTTAGAGCAACCAACTAAGGAGAGATTTAGAGAAAAAAAAGTGACTATAATGGATTTGCATATGAGGAACCATGTGTTTCAGAGGCCTGTACTAACATGCCGATCCTTCACTCCTTCTCTGCATACTCAGCTGTAACGTGCATGGCTCAGGGAGCATTTGCCCAGCCACAACTCCTCCTCGAACAGGGTCATGCCATGTTGGAATTCAGCACTGTGCCCAAGCCAAGGCTTTTCTGGGGTGTATAGCTTCCCTGAGTCTGCGTGCAGAGCAGTGGGGCCCTCTTGGATATTCCTGAACCTACCTCTAGCTTTCTTTCTCTCCTCTACCAGCTCCTCTATGCTTTACATTTAAAGAAGAAAGTGAAACCAGTTATATCTTACCCTTTAATCTGTCCATATCCACCAACCTTTGCCCCAACACTTGTAGCCACTCTCCAAAGGAAGTTTTTTCCTCCTTCAAGTTTCTATGAAGTGGATGACTTTCTATATTGTATCTTTCTTCTTCTCTCTTATAGGCAATGACTCTTGGCCCCCAAATGGCACAGGCTTAAGGAGAAGGGGAAATCTGTACTAAAAAGGGATAAAATATAGCTAGAGGCTTTTAAAAATGTCACCCCCGTCACACATATCTTTCTAGAAGGCACACCCACCTATAAAGCGAAGTATACTTTTCTTAAAAGCTGATCTGGAAGTAGCTCTATAAGACATTATTTTATTGGCTGTATTTCTGCATTCATTTAAAAGTATAAAAGTATTTTAAAATAGTTTTTATCCAAATGGGACTATTCTCCCTGCCTTTCTTCCCTGTATTTTGAATTACTCAAATTTTATAGTGCCCCCTTTATTGCATCTTTTTTCTCTTTAATTGTCTTTTTATTGTCTATGAATAAATATTTTTACTACTATAGTGATTCGCTGAAATTTTCTCTGCATAAATGGGCGGAATACCTTATATATAAAAAAAGGAAAGAAAGCATGCAGGCTTGTGAATCTAGTGACTTTCTAATTCCTTGCCTGCTGCTGACTTCCTGGTTAAATTTGAGCCAGATCAACTTGTTTGTGGAAGAGATAGTTTCTGGGTTGTGCTTCCCCTAGAGAGCGTGCTAGCTCTCTCAGCCACTGACTTTCCAGAGCTTTTGTTTTCCTTATCGGCAAATGAAGAAGGTTAATCAAGATAATCTCTGGGGTCCATTTCAGCGCCTTAGTCTATGAGCTGGATGTTTACCTTACATTTTTTGTCCTCTAAGTGTTTATAAACCATGAATTCATAAAATTAATTTATTGCTAATAAAAGCCATAGACTTCATTAAATATAAATATGCAAACAAGTATGTTTTTGTTCCCTGTATTTTTTTCCTCCTTTTTAATTTTGTAGGAAGGATGACTCATAACTCTTTTTTCCCTCTACTATGGAGAACCTACCTATAGCAAACATTCAATGAATATTTGTTAATTACACCATTGATCCACTTTCTGTGCTTCTTTGAGATGAGGAAAAAAGGCACAACTGAGAAATTTTTCTGTTGGTTTCCTGTAGAAGGGTGTTCTGAGGGGAGCTAGTGGAGGTTGCCCTTTCTGAGCCAGGCCAGA
This sequence comes from Eonycteris spelaea, assembly GCA_003508835.1. Taxonomy (NCBI): domain Eukaryota; kingdom Metazoa; phylum Chordata; class Mammalia; order Chiroptera; family Pteropodidae; genus Eonycteris; species Eonycteris spelaea. Next base: position 4,475,729 of record PUFA01000050.1, on the reverse strand, counting down.
AGTCTTCAAATGCTGCTCTTTGAGCTGCATCCTGGGGATTGTCTACCTCTAGTTCTTATAAGATTGTCTACCTCTAAAGTTCTTACCTGCAGGGTAGGAATATATCGATATTCTAAGGTTAATAGACTGACGTGAAAAGCTGACCTTACACCTCATAAAGTCTGCAGTGGAGAAGTAGTGCTGAACAGACCGTATTGTACTATGGCGGTTTCCAAACCAGGCTCTCAGGCCAGGTGGTACCCAGAGACAAGAAAGACTGACAAGGCTGGGATTTGCCACAAAACATTAATGACTGTCACATTGCAAACGACTGGAGAGCATCTTGCCTTTGCCGCCGGGTTTTCTTTAATGATATGTAAATGACAAGGAACACTCTTATCCCCTCCAGGTTCCTGTACGTCATTCCTATTAAGAACTCCCACTCTGGTGGCAGCTAAATATTGCAGAAAAATGACTAGACAGGCAGCTGCCTTTCCCTAGGGGAAGTCCCAGAAGGCTTTGTTCAGTAACAACTGATCATTAAGGAAAGTCCAGAGTCAGGATTCCCTGAGCGTGGGTGGGATTCCTGAGAGTGCTAGAACAGCTTTCGGGCTCCAGGCAGAATTCCTCTGGCCGTTCTTGACAGAATCTCTGAGTCACCTTGGTGGTGATTATCTGATGACGATTTCATAGGCTGTCAGTGACCATTGTGCCTGCCCGGCCCTGCTAAAGGGTAATGGGCTTTAATTGCTCTTTGAAGAGGAGAGTGTGGTGATGCTTGGGGGTGAAGGAAGGGAGGGTATTTTCTGAACTGGTGTTAGGTAGACAGGGAGGAATCAACTATATATTCATCTACAGTGTGAGGTAGGTGCTGCTTAAAATAACAGCCTGAAGTTCCCAAAAGCATTTTAGAGCTAAACTTAAAAGAATTGTGATGGATTTTCTTACCCTTTCTTCGCATTTAGCGTGTTTGTTGAAAATTTCTCCCTTGCAAAGCTGAGAAGGATGCCTGCCTCAGCCATGCCCCCATGATTTAGCCGAGAAAGAAAGGCTGAGTGGTCCAGCATCTAGTTCTTAGAGCAACCCCCACCCCATCACCTTTGACATTTCAGTCCATTTTAGCACATAAGTGGAATGAATGTGACAGTCTCATTTATGTCTCTGAATTTCTGTCTCTCTCAGGGGAACAAATCATGCTCACCAAACACAAAATGAATTGAGCATGTGACATCATCAGCAATCTCTATACATTCCTGCGTGAGAGGACAATAGAGTGAGCAGAGGGTTCTTTACACGGAAATTCTTTAGTGTTGGATTCCTTGCATAGAGTACATCTCCCCTCACTACTAGAACTACAGCATCAGTCTCCACGTTGGGTAAATGAAAGAAAAAGAATGTTTCCTAAACCGCACGTTGTAGTATTACCCGGCATGAGACATATTAGCTGTTTCTCTTTGTTTTCCATCTCTGCTTCTCTAATTGGAGATACAAGCTCTGGCAAGTCCAATTTGTTTATTCATTTTTCATTCTTAAGTGTGTACTTGAAAGCTTAACTAGTATTATGGGAAATGAGCCATACTTTCTGCGCACCAGACCCTTGAGGATTAAGCTCCCGTCTAAAGTACAGAGGAATGTGAAATCTGGATGGAAACCTGGGCTACACTTGTCAGTGGCTAAGATCGTTCAACCATATAACATTGGAAATTGCCTCGAAGTCATCTAAAATCATTACTTGGTTAAAAATTTCAAAATACCAAGTTAACAAATATGAGAAATGTGTTTGCTGTTCGTTTCATGTCTGTGAACAATTGCACATCTTCATTCGAAAGCTATATTCACAAAATATATACTGAGCTAAAATAAATTTATATTTATCTAATCATCTGTTACATGCAGTGTCTGAATCTTCATTTAAACCCCCCAAATATCATTAAGTTTTTGAACTAGTTTTAATATGTTAATTTTGTTATTTGTCAAAAAAAAAGCCTTCACAGATTAAATACAAAAAAAGGCTTGAAGGGAAGCAATGACAATGATATGAGTAATTAAGCTACTGTGTGAATACATAAAATGCTACATGTAGCAACTCTGAAGCACTCTCCTATGGCACGGTGGCTGCATACACTGCCAGATTATGTAGAGATTAAGTTGGAATGTTCTATTCTGGGATATAATAAGAATATTGTCTAGAGGCTCCTTTTAGAGTATGATAAACATTTCTTTAAATTGTGAGTCAAAATTTATGAGGAAAGAGAAATCATATCCGAAATGTAATTTTCGGCCTATCTGAATACAATGCTCAGGCTCTGCCTCACGAAACTGTGGTTGTTCTCTTCATCTTCTTCATCATTTTTATTTTGAAGGAGTGGGATTATGAATCAGTGAATTTGGAGTCAACTCCCTACAATAGATTCATTTTCAAAGGAGTTGCTATAATGTGAGTGACGTTAAAGTTATATATGTTACATTTGCTTTTGCAAGTCTATCTTAAAACTTCTCAGGTGGCAAAGATTAGATTTTTAAAAGCTGGATACCAAGAATATTTGATCTGATTCTGGCCGTTCATGAAGCTCAGTGGGTTCCTGTAAAAATTGTGTGTGTGTGTACATATATAAACTATATTTGTAATCAATGCCCTCTACCCTATAATTCTAGAAAAGGCTTGTATATAAAGCTTCTTTTTATTTTGTAATCTTAATAATCTGAAATTAAATATATGCTGCATGGATGTTGCTAATGAAACATGAATTAAACATTTATGATATCATTCTAAGAGCTATAATTTTTTCTACTCTCATTTAATCCAACTTTATTCCTCGATTTCAGGTCAAAACAAATGTCATATCCCCAGCAAGATATTCCATCACCTACCAATGTAAATCAGTTCTTTCTGTTATATTTCATAATAGCATCATTTCCCCATACCACTGGCCACATTTTGGAATTATGAATGCTTAATCTTTGTCTCTTCTATGAAAATGTAAGCTCCCTGTGAATAGAATCCATGTTTTTTTGTTCATTACTCTTTTGTTCATCTCATGTTGCATATAGTACATTTTTTCCATAAATACTTTAAAATTTATTGATAACAATTGAGACTACAGAAACAGAACTCTGAGAGTTAAAAAATATAGAGTAATTTATTAGAAAATGCTGGGAAATAGTGAATTATGCCTAAGATCACTTCATTTTTGAAACAGAATGCCTGGTTTAATGGTTGGGTTTTTTTTTTTTCACAAAACATGAACATTAATAAGAGAAGCAGTCTAAAATTTATTTACTATAAAGAAAAATATTGAGCTTCCTTCATGTGCTCAATAAGAATATACATATATATGTCTCTGGATGTCTGTACATATATATGTGTATATATAAATATGTATGTGTGTATATATATTTATGTATATGTGTGTGAGAGGGAAAAATAGAGAAACACTATATTGAAAATGAAATCTTTTGAAGAGAAAAAGAGAAATTATTTAAAAACTAATAAAAGAACAAAAAAGAAGAAATTGTTAGTGAGATGAGAGAAAAACAGAAATATGTATCAGAAGTCATGGGAGGAGAAAGTTTTAAGTTTTTTTTTTAAACCTAGGTTTGAAGTAATTGATAAATAAAACAATGAACAATGAGCAAAAAGAAAAATAACACTTTTACTAATGATGAGCCAAATAGGATTCAAATGGACTCTCTAATAGGATCCTAGAATTGAACCAATTTACTGATCAGATCACAGTCAATTCTATATCTGGGTATATGGTGAGGTGGGTACCTGGAAGGGTAAGACTTAGATATGGGGAGCAGAGAAAAGTACACGCTTTCTGTAGGCAGATTCACTCCCAGGAAAAAAAAAAAAAAAGCTGGAGATTAGCTCAACATAACTGGTTTTTTTTTTTCCCCTCTCAAATTTATGAATTAGATAAATCACATCAACCTCCTCAAGATTAGATTGAATAAAAGAATAGTTTGAAGCCCAGAGTTATACTAAATGAGCTGTCTTCAGAGGAAGGAGATGTCCAGAGTTGGGAAGAAGTTGTTTCCCCCCTAATAAATGATATTATATAAAAAGAGATCATCATTATAAAGACAAAGAAAGGTTATTAGATTTGTAGGGCATAACTGATAAATATTGAGAATGTATTAGTATAATAGCAATAGTTGGGACAAAGGACAGCTTAACTATAATATGTGGTAAAACACTGGTGAAGAAATAGAAGCAAGTACTGTAAACTACTTGTTCTAATAAAAAAAATCTACATAATATGATAATATATTAGTAGCAGTGGATTTTTTTTCCCTCAAGGTAAAGAAAACCTTTTCATCTCTGAAGCTAGAGGGGAAGTTGATACTGAGAATGAAAGATTGAAGATGCTGGAGTGATGGACTAGTTGTAGGAGAAAGGACTCAAAGAAATAGGGAAGCAATAAGGTCATGGGAACTTCCCCATCAATATCCCATTCTGTCTAAAGCAGACTCAAGATTTCAGACAAACGAAACATTTTATTGGCTCACTGACTTTTGGCTAGTTGCACGTATTCTCTGCTATATGATATGAATATTCTACCAGGGGGTAGCTTTTAAGAATAACAACACACTGTTATTTTATTTACATTTTCTTCCACAGATATGTTTGTTTGAAGAAAACGGCTATTTTTTAAAAAGAAACTTTTATAAAATACACCATAAAAATATACATATGTGTATTTTACTTTAAGGATTTATTTTAACATATTTTAGCGTTAATGATCTATTCTCCTTTCTTTATAACGCATACTACTAATCTGTAAACAACAGGGAAAATTCTATAAGTTGACCCTTTAGTACTAATTGTCTGTGCTTTTGCTTTGAATTCTAGACTAACCACTTCAGCCTGGTAGAATGGTACTGGCACCTAATAAATCTGCTGGGCACATAGAGGAAGTCATTTAGCATTGCTGGACTTATTCAAAGTCATTTAAGTACTTTGAATCAAGGTGTCAACTAGCTAGGTTACTGGAGTTGCTTCTTGTTAAAATTAAAAGAGGAAAAATTCATTTGCCTTCAGCCTTCGTTGGTTAGGCCTGAGCTATATCCTTTGAAATCTACCTTTCCTACTTCAAGACTGACTATTCGGAGTCTCACTTTAAGCATAAAAGTGGACCGAAAAAAATGTCGTGAATGGACATGATTTGTAGGCAGAACCAGAGTCTCTTCCAGACAGACTGAGAGCCCTTTAAATAAAGAGACCCATGGTTTTCCTCCTCAATTGCTATGGAAAACACATATAGGTCGGGCTGCTTCTATTGTTAAATTCTATTCTTGCTAACAAAAGCCATGTCTATTAGTTTTTTGAATAAGCTCTGGTATTTTCCAAAGAAATGCATCCTTTGGCTTGGGTCATAAAAGACTTTCTTGGTGTGTAGTGAAAGATACATTTACCAAGGTGTTTTATTACTCCACAGTTGGAATTAATCTGTCCCTGCTTTCTGCTTCCTTAGCACGTTTAAGCGCCTCTATTACAGCACTTACCGCCATCTGCTTCCATTCAGAGTTGTTAATGTATATTTTTAGATTATGAGCTCCTGAAGGGCAAGGACCATGCCTTTTTTATTTTATATCTCCCCTAAGGCTATATGCAGTGACTTGCATTTAGCTGGTGCTAAATAAATGTTTATTAAATTGACTGAATAGGTAGCAGATACTCAGAAATAGACTGCTGTTCTTTGAAATTAATGTCTTACTTTAAAATCTTGGTTGCCAGGAAAATTTGAAAAAAAATAAACAGGCTGAAATATTGTGGGGAACTTTTATAGAGCAAATACACTCTCTTGGCCAGTTTTCTTTGGTGCCATATTTTAATACGCATTAATATATGCTATATATATAGTATATTAGTCAGGGTTCTCCAGAGAAATAGAACCAACAGGATATGTATAGCTATATGGAAAGAAATTTGTTATGAGGGATTGGCTCATGGAATTACGGAGGTGGAGAAGTTCCACAACCTGCCATCTGCAAACCAGAGGCCCAGGGAAGCCGCCGGTGCAATTCTAGTTCAAATCCGAAGGCCTTAGGATTGGGGGAGCCAACAGTAGAAGTGCCAGTCTGAATCTAATGACCTAGAATCAGGAACACTGATGTTCAAGGGCTGGAGAAGATGACAGGCTCAATGTAAGCAAGAAAGAAAATTTGTGTTTCCTTCAGACTTTAGAGTCAGCCAGCCCTGAAATATACTCCTTTTCACTCTCTTCCAGATATCTGACCCCACGTGATTTATCTAACTTCTGCGAGCCATGATTTCCTAACTGTCAAATGGGAACAATATATCGGCGTCATAGAGTTCCTGTGAAGCTCAATAGGTTATATGTGGAAATCGGGTAGCACATTCTGGGTGCTAAGTAAACTGTCACCTTCTATTTCCTTTTCTTCTTTAATCTAAAATTTTTGATATTATGATATTTATATGTGGGATAATTTTTTTCAATAATGATTTGTTGAACACTATGTCAGTGACTGTGCTAAGCACTGGAGGCACAGAGATAATTAAGACATGTCTAGCAACACTCACAGTCAAATAGTTGAGAAGATGATGTCAACATTATGCTGTGCTACAATAGAGATACATTTGGGTACATCAAGAGCAGGGAGGATGAATAGCCTCCTGCCCCCCTCCCCATCCCATGGTCTCAGAAAAGGCTTACTGAAGATGGTCTGTTTGAGCTTATTTTAGACACATGAGTAAAGTTAGTTAGGTGAGGAGAGTGAGAGAGACATTCCAGGTAGGGAATATGTGAACCAAGGCATAATCGGCATAAGCCATGCTGTATGTTGTGAACTGCTAGAATGTAAAGTTAGTGAGATGGCAGAAGAAGAGGTAGGTAGAGGATGGTTTATTGGGATCTTGACTAGCTTGATCCCAAGGAGCTTTGGTACTATACTGTAGACCAATAATTTTCTGTTTATCTTAAACAAAGGACATCTTTTTTTTTTTTTCATTTTTTCAAATAGATGCCTCATGTAATAGAGTAAGATACCTCACATTCTCCCATCTAGGATTTGGCAATTTCTCCTTCTTCCTTACATAGGGCTATTGAAGCATTTCCAAGGAAATTTCAGCATTTTAGGAACCTAGCTTAAAACCCTGCTGTGGAGGATGGGGTATGTCAGGAGAGTTTTACACAGATTGTAGAAAGGAATAGCAGTTCTCTGGGCATGGAACTTGAGTTGTGAACTCTGGAAAATATCTCTACTTGCTATCAAAGGTCCCACCTCAGTTGTTGTGGGGTCTTTTGAGGTCAAAGTCTTTGTAAATAAAGAAGAGCATTGTTGTGTAGGTCTGTATGCTGGGTGATTTGGTTGGCTGAAGATGTTTATCTGACAACTATTGTAGTTCTCATTGTTAAGTTCTCTGCAAGTTTTGAAGGTACTACATAAACATTTTACCTACCTTTAGGGATCTCACAAAGGGGTAAATTAGATAATTTAGTAATTGGAGAAGTTAGATAAATTAGTAATTATTATATGATATAGTATGGTCATCCCTCAGTATCTGTGGGAGGATTGGTTTCAGGACCCTCTCATATACCAAAATCTGTGGATGTTCAAGTCTGTTCCATAAAAAGTGATAGTATTTGCATATAACCTATACACGTCTTCCTAAGTACTTTAAATCATATGTAGATTATGTATACCTAATACAACGTAAATGCTATGTAAATAGTTGTTATACTTAATGTTTAGGGAATAATGATAGGAAAAAAGTCTATACATGTTTAGTACAGACTGAACCATCATAGGCCTAACTACATAGTACATGTCAGGAATGATGTAACATTTTGGGGGGAATATTTTTGATCCACAGTTGAACCTGTAGATACGGAGGGCTGATTGTAATTGATATAAAAATGTCAGTTGTTATGTGCATATTGGGGAAATCCTTCTGACAGGAGTTGATAATGGAGTGGAACTTGAGAGTGACAGAAATTAGGAAGATGTAGGGAGAGGACTATACGGCAAACAAATAGCGTATCAAGAAAGTGACAGAAGCGTAAACACTAAGAGCAGGGCATATTTGGGGGACTCAAGTACATTACTATGGTACATGAAAATTGTGTAGAAGATGTGTGGGTCAGGGTTCCATCAGAAAATATGAAGGTTGTCCGCTCGAGGCCTTTGTCACTTAGAGTGATTGGCAATCGGGAAGCAAAGGTACCAGCAGAATGAAAAGAGACCAAACTAAAACTTTCAAATAAGCATGCATCTGTCTCTTATTGCCTTTAAATGAAAATGATCTTCACAGCATAATGGTGGTTGCTTTACTTCTGCCTCAAAGTCTTTCATGGTCTTACTTTTGGTCAGTTCTAACCTGGAATTTTATAGAAAAGGGTATTCTAGAAGAATAGTCCCAGTGTAATCAAGCTAACAAATGAACATCTAACACACCAAAGTTGGTAGTATATAACTCTTGAAAGTTGATAAAGACTCAATAAAAGCAGGCCTTATTTCCTAGGTGAAAGGATTTGATTTTTATCCTGAAGACATTTAATTTTCATTTATAGCTTTAATGAAAAAAGTGGCATGATTAGACTTCCATTTAGACTGTGAAAGATGAATTGTCAAGGCTTGAGATTGAAGATGGGGATGTCTTATCTCCAAGCAAGGAAGCTAATGTGAGGCTGTTGTTCTTATCTAAATGAGAGGAGATGAGAGCCCAATACAAAGCAGTAGTAGTCAGGAAGACAGAGGAAATTGGGATAATATTCATGGGCTTATTAGTTGTCAGTATAAAGGTGTAGTTGAAATATAATAAATGTGATTGGCCATGGAGACTGCATAGCATGAGAACATCTAAGGCAACACCAGTATTTAAAGACAAGGCAGAGGAAGGGGAGCCAGCAAACAGGAAAGAATGGCTGGGAATCTGGGAACAGAAGCAAGAAGCCAACATAGTAGAATATTTCCAAGTGAAGGAAAGGTTCATTGTGTTCAACTTAACATAGGAATGACCTAAAAAAAAAAAATTGACAAATATTTGTTTTTCAGTGAAGTGATGAAGGTAGAGAATGGTTTAAGGATGAGGAAGTGAGGAAAACGGAGAGAGTCAGTGTAAATTATTCCATCTAGAACCCTGGCCGGAAATTAGAGGTAAATAGTGTTAAGGAAATGTGTTTGTGCAACGTGAGTGTATGTTTGTATGTGTGTGGGTTGATTTTTGTTCCTTAAATGGGATAATTTAGTGTGTAAAAATGCAAAGGTAAGAAATAAATTTGAAGTTGTTTTTCAGTGACTTAAAAATATGTCTTGTCACTATTGTATGTGTTTCTTAGTTACGTATGTTGTTTATTCTATGTGTATGATCTGTGCAACTGAACCAGAATGTGAGGAATATGGCGGTGATGCTAATGGACTGACTGTATTGCCCTGTGTCACTAATAACAATCTCCTTTTCCATGCAGGGTAGGTAAAATAAGAAAGCTACTTTCAGTAAGTCGAATGTGATATCTGAAATTGGTCTAACTTTTTTTGTAGAAGAGAAAAGTAAAGCACCAAAATGCTTTACAAACCTTTATTTGATAGAGGGCTTGAGGCTACATTTGCATCAAATTTTCAAACCCTTAAGGTAGAATATGCTTTTTGATTTGATTCTTTAGTGTGGTTGATAATTAAAGGTAATTTTACCTGAATGTTAAAAACATGGAAATGAGCAAGAAATCAAATGTTTTCTCACCTAGGTCTTACAGGACATGCGTTATTTACCATTTTATAGTTAAACATTGAAACCTGCTGTCTATGTTGACACTGTTTAAATCCATTGGCAAGTGTAAAGTCTCAAATCTAAATAGAAGTGTATTGTACTGATGGTGCCATACACACATGTGCAGAAAACTGTCTTTAATGAAGCATGACTTTTATTCCCACTAAGTCTGCCAGTGTTTAGTTTGATCTACATGTAGCACATCGAATAAGAGATTTATCATCTGTATTGTTTTGTACAGCTCCCATGTAAAGAATCACTCATAACTATCATGAAACCAAATTCTTACCTCAGACATATTATCTTATGGAAGAGCCACACAAATCCTATTACAACCAATTCTGGGGAAGTGTCTTATCATATTGAAAATAGATTTAAATTTTTACTTGAAACAGATGAACTCTTGGCTGTCATTGAGACATGTAGAGACTTTAGCTGGCTTGGTATTTGCTGGGTTAGGATATGACCTGGTATTATATAAACAGATTTTGATTCATGTAATTATATTGGAGGTTAATCCAGAAACCTAGGGATAGAGAAAATCTCAAAGAATATGTTTGAAAAGCCACTTCTAATAAACCATTTCTTTATCAATAATCTAAATAAGATTTCTTAACCTTCAGACTGTTCCGTAAGCAAGCTTGCTCTGTAGGAATGTGCTTTGTTTTACCTGAATTACAAATATAATGTTGGTGTTTGGCCAGATGTTAGTTAATTGAAACTAATTACATTTCCAGCGTAATCCTAGCATCTGGAGTCAGTCGGTCTATAAAGTAAAGCTGAGCTGAAGCACAGTATTGTCCCTGCCTTTTTCCAGCTGCTGCTGGAAAGGAAAGATTTGTGGCATAAGCACTTTTAAGTCAAAGAATCCAATTCAGTTCATTTATTTTATTTTATTTCTTTTGTAAGTAGCAAGTAACATCCTGCCTGTTATTACTAAGCAGGGTTATCATGTTTCGGCTAAAGAAAAACATCTTGAAAACATATGAATGAAAAGCTGCATAAAGATTGTGTGCCGCTTTTTACTAAGTTGCCTATTTTGTTGATGCCTTGCTCACAAACACATTAGTGCCTGGTATGTTGTCTCATGCAGTTGTAGTTCTAAGCTATAATCACCACAGTTTGCACTCCAGGAAGGAGGTTTAGGATTTTTTTAGTCATGAATTCTACTAAACAATGTCTTAATAAAGAGACCTAGAAAAGATTTTTTAAAGTACCCAATTTTCAAATCACAGGTTCTTTTCATTAACTTCCAAAAGGCTAAAGAGAATTTTTAGTGTTCTTAATTATTGATGATTTTCATGAGTTTATTACGCCAAGAAAGAGTCTTGTCAGAGATACAGAGTAGTTTTGCTACCTTGGAAGTAAGCTGACAAATGATGAGAAATAGCTGGCCTCATGAGGGTACTGTGTTCATCTTGAGACTAGCTAATATGGTATTGGACTTCAAACCACTCTAGGCATCTAATGCACACAGTAACCACTATCTAACAGTGAATAAGTAAATGAATGAGTGAAGTAGTTATGACACCTACGATATATCTGAATGTGCTAATTTTGAGAAAATTTTGAGACCTCTAGAAATACAATGACTCCTGGTAAGTTTCTCCATCCAGCCATAAATATCATTGGAACATCTAGTATTTTACCGAGAGAAGCAGAGCACCAGTAAGAAGGGAGCCAAGAGCTGGCAAGAGGGGCTGAATCTGAGAAAGAAAATTTGTTTTAAGGATTGTTCCAAGAGAGGCACGACTTATATACAGAAGAAAACTAAGAAAAGATGTTATCTGGAATATAGGTTCATATATAATGCTAGTGGGAAGTTTAAGATGACTATAACAGCAATAGAGTATTAGTAGGTGTTGGTATGAACAGTGATTTGGGAAATGACAATTTTGGGTGGGAGTTGTACTGGTAAGCATTTTAACCATCAGAGTGACACTTGAATTTATGACTATATAGAGAGAGCATCAAAGTCTTTATTAACACTATTCTGTTATTCAATTATAAAGTATGTGCTGCTTGTATTTGTTATTTTGTAACTTAGGGAAGAAGTTCAAACTGTGCTTAGGAAGCTTGATCTTGACCTGTGTGAATCAGAAAGGCGGAACGCAAAAAGACGTGTGTGTATGTCTAGTAGGCTCTTCTTGTGTGGGAATAAGCTTCACTCCAGAAGCTACCTGGAGTGAAGAAATTGTGAGATAGTAGGAATAATTTTGGAGGGATTTGAAATATAGTTTTACCTGAGAATTGGGACTCTCTAAGTCTCAAGTTGGTTCACTCTCCTGGTTAGATTTTTGAAGGAGAGAGATTTTACTACATATTTCAAGCTTCCCACCAAAAGATTTCTCTGCAACCTTTGTGTGGCTATTGACAAACCAGAGATTCATGGAGAATAGCAATCCACCTATGCACAAAGGTTTGTGCATTCATTCATCCAATCGTATTTAATGAAGACTACTTAGGTACTAAGTAATGTGTGTTCTAGGTGCTGCTGGATACAGAGACAGTGTTTCAGGAGTGGGCAGAATCAGCTGCAACCGCATGTTCTGATTCTCTGCCCTATTAAATCAGCTTAAAGCCCAATTTTGTTCAAGCGATATCTGTACTACTCATAGTTGTAGGAAGTTATCATCCGCCAGAATGAAATAACGAGTCTTTCATACTCCTAGCTTTTTCATCATTTCAATCGGTAGACCTGGCACACTTTTCTTTTATCTGCAAGTTTGGGGTCTCCTTCAAGTTTAGCTTCTTCATCTCATGAGAGCTTTGAAAAGCCCCAGCATGTGGCAGAGATAGTATATATGCATCAAATCAGTTTTGTTGTTGACAGCCTCTGGTCTGCTTCCTATTTCAACCTGGTTCCTGCTTTTACTGTTCTTTCTAACCAGTCATGTACTGTGTACCTCAATTTCTGAGAATAGGCGCCAGCTTCATTTACTGTATTTCCCTCTGAGACTGGCATTCTGCCTTGTTCTTGTTTGTCTATAGCCCTTGAGCTTCACATTAGAACACATCAGTGCACCGTAGCGACCCACACATCTGCTCTCATAACTCCCTGCTGCTGCCCATCCCCCTCACTGTATCTTCACAGACTGCCTGCTCCTTGGTTTCCAGGAACCAAATGTGGCTACCTGCCATTACCCTCCCTGAGCCTAATAACCCCTGCCCACCATATTGAAACCTATACTCATCACAAAATTCTCTGGTGGAACATTTTCCGATTGTCAGTGGATATGGCTGTGCCTCCCCTGTTCTAGGGTATTCATCTTTGGACCCAGAGTCTTCCAGCAGTGGCTTTTCTTTTTGTTGCTTGAATTCTGCTTCTTGAAGTGACATGATTTGAAATTGTAGGGGGAAAGTGCTCTTCCTGCAGATGCTAAGCAGGCGGAGGTAGTAGAGGGATAGACTACTGGTAGAAACACAGTGCTGGATATTGATCAAACTTTTTGGAAACAGAAGTTCCTCACATTTTTACTCATAAATATCAGTCACTTCCAGAGAATGTTCATTAACAAACCCAGCCTCTCCCCTGGTGTCTACTTGTATGTAAAGCTGGATCTAAGTGAGAACCATTCAAGCTCATCTTTTCTCAACAAGCAAGTAAAAAAGAGAGCCACGTGGTAATAGCCTGGATGGAGCCATGCCTCTGCTTCTTTGAGGTGTGTGACTATAGCTCATGCCATGCTTATCAGACTGGTTAAAGAGCCTGATGGCAAGGAGCTTCATGGCAGCAAATGTTGGTCTACAAAGTTTCCAAGAGCATTTTCCATGTCCAAATTCCACATATCATGAATGTCTCCTGTGTCACTTCCTTTATGAAATATTTTTGATTCAACTACTCTTACATAAGTAACTGTTTACTTTCAAGATGACTTAGTTCTGATATCCTTCCACCAACTGTTAGAAGCCAGAGAAAAACCACAGTATGTACTTTTGGAGTTATTAGCTATGCTTAGTTCTCTCCCTAGACTTCAAACCTTGAGCAGAGGGACTGGACATACTTCTGTGATCCTCTACTCCTGTGCAAATATCCAGAGTTTAGAAGATTTAGACTACTTAATTAATATTGACTGTGGATGGTTTTTTACATATTATATTTAACATTTTGTTTGTTAAAATTGGGGCCTGTTTTATCAATTTCCGTGGAGAGCAGATTGTAAGCTGACAAGGCCCTTGCAATCTGTGAGGTCAACCAAAGGTTGCCTCTCCTCCAGGAACCCTCCTAAGAATGGAGAAGTACAAACTAATCAGGGAACAATGTGGTGTTGCTCTGAGGCAGGGAGCAGATGAAACTGCAAAAGATCGTAGCAAGGTACTGGATAATCTTATCTTAGCCAGCAATTATATACTCTTGTATAAAAGCAGCTTACAAATATAAAACTACGCCATTGCTCCACCATCAGTGGACAGTGGACCTCCTGATCCCAGCTTTCTATTTTCTTTCTTTTCTTAATCTCCCATCGTTCCCACTCAGGAACATTCTCCAGAGCTGTGCTGGACATGGCAGGATTTACCACTTGCTTAGACACGGCAAATTTCTCCCTAGAAATTATAAAATATTTCATGTATACAATATAATATATAGCTAACATATGTTGTTAAAGTTATAAGTATTAGGCATAATAAAATTTTTAATCATTTAAATAGTAGAATTAAAATTGCCATTCAGCTTTAAAAACTGAGCATTGCCAATTCCTCCTGTTTAGTGCCTTCCTAGAACATAGCTCTTTGCCTTCCCAAAAGATAGCCAATGTCTTGAATTTTGTGTTTATCATTCCCTTGTTCTTTATTATATTTTTACCATATGTATCACCTATGTAAAGGTGATACATATCTTATCATGTACATGGTAAAGTGATATAAAGTGATTCATACTACAAATAACATTTTAGTCTTGTTTCATGTTTTTATATATATTAAATAAGTGGTATAATGTGTTCTTCTATGACTTACATTTTTCTCCAAAAGATGCTTAAATTTTATTCAAATGAATGAGAATAACACAATTCTTTCATTTTCACGACTATATAGTATTCCATTGTTTAAGTAACAGGATATTTATATATTTATTTATTCTGTTGAAGACATGCTTAAATTGTTTTTTTTTTCTTATCCTCTTCTTTCTCTTTTTATTAAAAGAATGACCATGAATTAAACATGAAATTTCTGGCTCATAGTGAATGTGCATTACAATTTAGCAGGAATGTGATTTAGTAGCATTGTCATTTTACAGAGTATGTATACCAAGTCAAAATACAATCCTCAGTGCTTTCCCTAATGCTTACTGGCTCCCATTATTCTATGTATTTGTCCATTCTTGGTATTCTTAGAATTTTAAATCTTTGCTTGTATAGTGGCTTTAAATGATGTCTCACTTTCGGTATCCTTTGCATTTCTATGGTTTCATAAGAATTTGATTTTTCTTAAGTAATCACCTTTTGTATTTGCTCACCTATGGCACTCCTGTTCAGGAATTTGCTTTTGTTCTTTTCACTTATAGTTTTGATCATTTTCCTGTTGGTATTTTGAATTTGGTTAAATTTGGGATATGGGTTCTTTGTCAGGTATATGTCTTGTAACTATTTCTTCCTAGTTTATGACTTCTTATATCACATTCATTATGATATAATTTAGTAAACAAAATTCTCAGTTTGATTACTATATGTGTTGACAAGGTAAACTTCTAACCAATGCAGCAAAATAGTCTTTTGAGAAGCATTACAAGCATATCAGCATTGTGGTTCTAGTATAAGTACAAGCATATTATGGGTATTAATCTATTACTTTGGGAGGGGAAACAAGAGTCTGTGGATAAATATGTGTGTATATATATACATTTACTCATACACACATGCCTATGTATGATAGTCTCCATCATTTTGAGAAAAATTGTGGTGTGATGATTAATCATAGCAAAATGCTGATATGTCTTTAAGCAAATATGTGAAACATCTTCTGTGGAATAATGCAATATCCAGATTAATTTGTCCATTTAGTTTGTAAAACCATAAAATTATTTGGCAGCAAGCATATCTAACATGGCCTAGCTGTTTCGGGTTATCAGAAGCTGGAAGAATTCTTACCTTTGTTAACTATATCATATGAATATGCTTCTGTTTCTACTCCTAGTAAAACTTAAAATTATTCACTTTCAAAAATGCTTAATAGAGCTTCCTCAGGCCGACCTTGATAGGGGAAATTTTTGATTCACTTGCTTCTCTCCAGTTTCTCTGAAACAGCAAACTTCTCAAAATATCCTTTTATTCAGTAGATTATTTACTTAAAACAAAACAAACAAAAAGCCTTTACTCTCTTTCCAGAGGCACATGAAGGTTGGAAAATCTAATTTCAGTTAAATTTATTCATCCATATGTTAGAAATAAATTGAATTCCTCCCATATGGGAGATGCTCTGCTAGGTACCCTTTTCTACCTGCAGGAGTCACTTATGGACCAGAGGAAAACTCCTACTGAAGGTCTTTAAGCTTGAGCATCTCTCACTATTTCACGTAAGGCTCATGATCCTCAACTCTATCTGACTCAACACTTCTTTTTTACAGCAAGTATTTTTGTAACACCTCTTTATTCTCCTGACATAAAGTCATAGATATTGTAACCCATCTATTTACCCAACTCCTAAAAACTCTATATAATATTCTTACAGCAATATAAAAGAGAAGTAAACAAAAATAGTTTAAAATAAAATATTATGTATATCAATATTTTAAAACTCTAATAAAAGATGTGGTGCAAACCTAAGCAGGGGGACATAACACAGGCAGTCTGTCATGAATACGTACATCTAAAACTCTCAAGCATTTCTAAGAAACATAAATAACTGAAATTGTCTTCTTTCATATCCTAGTTGTCCTCTCCAAAGTCAAAATGCTTCTGCGTTAGTTTCCGGCCGATAGGCTTAGCCAAAAATTTGTTCACACGAGATTCACTGTTTCCAGACTGCTGCCTTCCTCCTCTTATAAATTCTGTTTTGCCTTTATTACTTGCTTTAACCTGCCAGCTTACTTTCTCATATATGAGAAAACAATTTTCAGTGGGCAAAGTAACTATGTGAATATCTCTGAGTTCCTTTAACAATACAAACATATTCAGAAACCACTACAATAAAATAATGAACTAGTGAGGTGCTTGCACATATTTATAGTGAATAGGTTTTAAGACTTAAAAAAATCCTTTTTCTTACAATGACAATTTGAAGTCACTGAAGTGTAAGTGTATTTTCGTGAATGTGTACAGTTTCTGTAAATACAACCATAAATACAGAATGACTTAGGTATAGACAGTGTATTTGCAATGGAAATGACACACTGCTTTGCCAAGAGGGTCATGATATTTGGAAGAGATGAGCAAACCTCGCGGAAGTTATAAACATAGTCCTATCATCTACATGGCATAAAATTCAGTTTTTGTTAAAACCATACAAAAGTAATTTTGTTTATATTAAAAACTCAAATAATTATAAATAGGATTATTGCCTATTCCACATCAGTATTCAGTTTATTAGGTTTGACTGTTCTGCACACTCACTGAAGATAATCTAGGATCCCTGCCTCTGCAGCACAGGCACTGCAACAATCCAAAATATCTCTGCAAATTTCCAAAACATCCCCTGTATATGACATGGCTCTCACTGAGAATTGCTGCTCTGTGCATTAGTTCTTCTACTGCCCTTAGCATCTTATGGATCAATAGTTCCAATAGAATACTTCTTGGGCCCTCGTTCACCACTGTTACCAAAAAGGGCTTCAGATATCTTGGTTCAGCAGTTCTTCTTGATAACTCCCTGAAGCTTTCCCCTAGGCACTTCCCCCAACCTTTCTAGAGAATCAACAGCCACTAAAATGAAGGCCTGTGAGAGCAGCTTTCCAAAGCATTCTCTTTGTATTGTTTGTGACCACCTAAGGAAATAGTCAAAGAATATCACAGTGTCACATTCCTGACCCACTCAGGGCTTTCTTTCCTGAATCCAGAAACAAGACAGAAATATATATTCCGTTAGCAACAAAAGTTTCATCCCCTCTAGATGAAGAGGTTTTGAGACCCCTTATGTTGTTTTTTAAAGACAGACTCAGGCCTTGTGGAGTCTGATGTTTATAAATTTGGAGGTCTTCTTTAAGAAAAAAGAATATAAGATAAAAATACCCAAACAAAATAAAAATTTTCACAAATTGAAAAAAGAAATCACAATAAAGTACCAATACTGAAAAGATGACAAATATTATAAAAATCACAAAACACCAAAAATAGCACACCAGTTTTTATTGATTAAATGTTTGACATACTCCTTAATACATTTTGCCTACATTTTGGCTGCGTGATCTTTGGCAACAATTTTGCAATATCAATTTTTAACAGAGAAAAGAGAAAATGATTGTCTTTTATTTACCAGGATTGATTAAAAATTATATTTGATTATGGCAGCTTGTAAAAGTTTTTTTTTTTTCATTGTCACAGCTCTTTTGGTTTTGTCATGGAAATTATTGGAATTGTTAAATTTAGAAAAATGTTTCTTATTTGAGCTTTAAGACTTCAGAGTATTGTAAGTTTCTATGTACATGAGTATTTTTAAAATATTGTTTGATTTGATAACTCACCTTAAGCAGTAGTCATTGGTATCCTCATAGTATTGGCATATTATGAATTTATATTTGTCAATGACAGTACTCCATGTTAAATGAATAAGACCTTAACAAGAATTTGTAGAAATATTGGATTAGGCCATTTCAGGCTAGGAAAGAGGATATGCAAGAAGACCTATGTAAAGCATATAGGTAATTGTAGCATATTTATGGTGTATATAAAGAGGGGGCGACCAGCAATAAGGCTAGATGGGGTATTGGGGCCAGGTAAAGACAAGGAATCTGGTGTCAAATGTTAAGTGTCTGAGGCTCTCTTCTCTTGCCTTTAGATTAAGGAATCAAAAATCTGTTGATGGATTACTAAGCATTACAAAGCGCCATAGAGTGTAGTGTTAAATTCATTAGCATTGAAATCAGACAAAGGTCAATCTGAGTTCCATCTTTTACACTTTCTAGCTGGGCAATCATTTAGCAGTACCTTATGTATATAGGGAGGTGACTATAAGCTACACAAATATATCCTACAAACCCAAATTAATGTATCTTAAATTTAATCCACATGTAGCCTGTTCCAAAAAGTGTCAGTGAGTACTTCAGTGCCACCAGATACCAGGGAAAATATAATGGAGGTAGATAAGGTAGAAGTATATATAGCAGTTTTATAAATTTCACAAAACATATGACTATGTGCAGATATTACTAGAACCATTTCCTTGGTTCTTAGAAAGGACTCATGAGAGCAAGGGGCCCTACTGTTCAAGTTTTCTAACTTCAGGTCGGATCTGCCTCCCATAGAGGTCACAGGAACACATCTGCAAATCGAATCCTAGGGCCAGCACAGGTATTCCAGAGCTCCCCCAAACGATGCAGAGCAGCTCTAATTACAATGCTAGGCTACCTATAAATACTGACACTCTCCTTATACAGTGCCTTGCTGACCTAGAAAGCCACAAATAGACTCTCTGATGGGTGTGCCAACTGGATGTCAAGGATGATTAGTGAGAAAGGAAAGAAGCCCTTTTTCCCCTACTGACTTCAGGGGCATGCAGAGCAGAGTGTGACAGAGGTCTAGAAAGCAGCTGCCACATGGTCTGGAGGGTGTGCATCCCTGCAGAATTACAATTAACTCCTTCACTTTGAAAGGTTGTCCACCTGCACCTTTACGTACTTCTCTGCCTTCTGCACAGTTTCTCAATTTTTACTGCACATAGGTTTGTTTATATTGTAGGGCTCGTTACTAAGAAATTAAGAGTTATTCTTTACTCTTTAATTTTACACCTCAGTTTTGTTATTAAAGCTTTGGCATAGCAATCTTGGGTGGCAAATATGAGACATATCTTTACCTCTATTTAGCATTTGCTGGTTTGATTTTATCTTGCTAAGTATATAACACTGTGGAATGTATTTGAGCCTAAAATGCTAGGTGGAAAGCATATTTCCAGGGAGAATGGGTAGTAGAGATGGGTCACACTTTTGTGAGCTGTATGTTCCTTTGAGCCTCAGTTTCTCTTTCCGAATATTGAGAGAATAAGATCTTTCTGACTCTATAAAACAGTTAGTTAATGAAGATTAAATAAGGTGGTATATAAAAAAGTGTTTTCCAAAATGTAACTGCTGGTGTGGATAGATATTATTTCACCATCTTGCTTTGGCACCTTCCTATTCTGTCACTCAGCGATAGTCTTACAGTGTGTCACTATTGAGTACCCAGAGAAATAATGTCTCAGTTGCAGTCCAGTTAATGACTAAATGTCTCCACTATATTGATTATAGTGTTCTCTTTTTCTAATAGATTTTGAGTAAGCAAATATAATTTGGAAAATAAGGTATCAAGTTGGGTAATAAGGAATAAATGTAAGCAGAAAATCCCACGGTGGCATGAAGCATTGAAGACTATGGTGCGTTTAATTGAGGTAAATGAAACATGCAAAAATGCAACAAATATTTAGTGTCCGTTAAATGATGGACACTGTTCTCAGTTCTTGGAATGCATCATCAAACAAAATGGCCAAAGATCTCTGTCCCTGTGGACCTTATATTCTAATGATTTAGAGTAATTGAGAGAGGGAATGCTATGGCAGATTTAGAATTTTGGAAATTTTAACAAAACATTTAGGAGAAAATAAAAAGGAAAAAAATTATGGATTAGTCTTAGTTGCTGATTTAATTGAAATTCTACAATTTTATGTTAGACAGGTTTGGGGTCGTCTTCTTGCAATGATGTGTCAGTTGATTGATCTTGGACTAAAGTTTGCGTAGAAAATTAGCAGACTATTTTAACTTAGATTTAATTTGTTTGAAGTGACTTTGGGGAAGAAGTGACCGAGGTATGGATTCTAAAGCCCAACTGTCTCTGCTATTCCAAACAATACTTTGTTTCCGCCACTGAGCTAATTGTTTCACGTGAATTTACTGAGTCACTAAATTGCTGATACAATTTGCTGATTTATTCAGTCATTTGTTTAATTCATTCAAAAACTAACAGACATCTACAATAGACTTGTTATTATGCTAGCTGGTAATGATACAACATAATATATATAAAAAAACTAAATGTCTGACTTTAAAAAACTTATAGTTAATAATTACGCTTTTGGGTTCTACCTGACCTCTGCCTTAATGTGAAGATCATTAGTAGAGAAAAACATTCTGTCTCTTTGTATTAACGAGTCAAATATAAATCATTTTAGATGCTACTAGCAAGAACTCTTTATATAAATAATTCATTCCTACCTAAATGTTTAGATTGTACTTTCTGTACTGATTGGAGAATTTAGTTAGACTTGGAGAATATATTTAGATTTTAAATGTGTAGATCATTTCACCTACCACAAGATAAATGTTTAAAAAAAAATATCCCAGCATGTCAGCATAAGCTACCCATTTATGACTAAGATCTCTAAAGATAGAGGTGATAGAGGAAATAAGAAGAATAAGTAAGCAAAAGTAATGACTTACTGAAAGTCTCTTAAAACTTATACAGTGATAGAAGATTGGCAAATTTAGTGTTTAGATCTAGTTGTCATATAAAGGAGGAATAAGGAGATAAACATCAAAGTGCTGATTAGAGAGCCACCTTAATATGTATCTTACAGCATAATGCTGGTACTCTATGAAGGTAGACAGGTTTTGGTGCTTGTAGAATAAGCCTCAGTAACTCCAGATCTTTTCTTTGGGTTGAAAATTTGGTCACTGAAACAATTTTCCTCTTTTTCCTATCCATTTTCATACTTATCAAGTTCAGTGTTTTCTCTTTGAAATGCTTCTATACTCTTTTTAATGAGATGAACTCTTTTGATTATCAACATGTTTTAGTTTCTCACCATCTTGCTGTCAGTTCAAATTTTAGTATTAGTTAATAGTAAAAAATATGTAAAAATAAATAGATAATATGCTTTCAGGAAATATTTTAAATACATTTGTGTATTTATTATTGTCTATACATTTAGAAAATACTATTATGTTCACAAAATATTTATTCATTCTACTAACAATGCTTACCTCGCATTTGCATTTGAAGACCCTTGATTACCCTCAGGGGCTCCTAACAGTTCATAGCTCCTAGGGTAGAAAACAGCCCCGTGATTCCCAATGGAAAATTCTAGAACAAGAGACATATAATCTCCAAATGACTATAAGAATATAATCATTGATATTTTGTATTCTGATTTGTAAGGAAATGTTCTCTTTATTTGTTCAGTGGTCCATGGAGACAGCTTGGTTGCCATTCACTTCCTGCCCTGGCCCCTGGGGTTTTTAGAGCTCAGAGTTTCAGAAAGTTCTTGGAATTCATAACTAGGGCTTATAAGAACAGCTACAGATCAGCTCTATCACAACTGTGCAGATCTGCCATAACTATGATTTGACAAAGAAAATCCTAGGATTTTTCTGAATATCGACTGTGAATCGCATTCTGACCTCTGGTAACTTGTAGGCTGAATACATAACTTGAGAATCTCAAATGATGTCAGGTATGCAGGTAAATAACATATTTGGTTGAGACAGCAGGCAAACAAATAGATCGAGTAACTGGTATTGTACAGCACTTATAAAAGACCATGGTCGTATCAAAGACCTTCATTTATTTTATGCCATTTTGTGAGGATTAATAAATTGGTGAGTCCCTGAGAACTTCATAGACAGCTAAGGCCTACAAGTGGCTTAGAGAGAGGCAGTGGAGAAGTCTGCACATGTAAAAATATTTCCTATCCTCCAAACGCTAAGTACCAATTCCATATAGGGACAACTTACTGTAAACTAGACTCTGGGTATCCTCTGCCCTTGTCAAATGTCATTTAATTAAAGAGATTTTGTTTAGTTACTCCACTGTTCTAAATCCTTTCTGTTTTACTGGTCATAAAATTGCTGGGCTGAGCTAAAAGGCAAAATGACAATAATTGGAGACAAAATGTCTTTGTTCTTTTTCTCTCTGAGCAACAGGCTGCACCTTATAAGCACCATATTGTTGGAGGCAGCCTCTGTATTGAGCCTGCTGACAGAGGTATTCGACATATTTATAACAGCTGAGGATAGCATGCCCTGAAGAGTGAACTTAATTCTTAGACTGCCAGGTAGTCTTCTGTGAATGACAGTTATCTGTCCCTTGTGATTCCTTCTCTTCCTTTCTGACTATTCATAAAGTAGCATTTGACAGCCTAATTTTATATAGCTAATAATCCTAAAGAGCAATGTGATTTTTGAATGTCCACTAGACTTCTCCATGTTAAACTATTTTTTTAAAAACAGTTTTTCTCCTCCTTTTCTTTTATGGCTTACTAAGATTTGATTACAATGTTTATGCTTTTTATTAAATAATCCTTCAGAAATGTAAACTGAGAATCATGTAAACTATCTTTGATTCTGTTTGGCATTAATTAAAACATGAATTTGGGTATTTAATGCCTACTATGCACCAGACACTCTATTAGGGCTTGGGTGAATACATGAAATATACTCTGAGCCCTAGAAGAACTCACAGTTAAGAAAAGGGACAAACATTTTCTTTATTGTATGACCATGACATAGGTACCAGTGTAATCCCATTTTACAGATAAGAAAACTGAGGCTGAGAAAAATGAAATGACTTGCCCAAAGCCACCCTGTTAACATGTGACAGAGCTAGGATTCGGTCCTAGACAATTTGATGTTAGTGCCTAGGCTCTTAACCACAATAATATATTTTCTCCTATAATTGTGTATAGGAACACATGACATTTATGTCCATCTTTATTCTGTTTTTGTACATAATTTATTCACATCCTTTCATTCAGTTAAGCCTCTCTGTAGTATTTCTGTTTACTGTCTGTAGGCAATATTTACACCCAGAGGTAGTGAGAACAGAAACAGGGAGAGAAGATCATTTGCTGTTCTTTTTTATCTGAAGCTGATAAAACATTTTCTTAGACTGAAGCTATGCCCAGAAACCACAGGTCGTCTTTTCATTATTTCTAGCCCTCAGCTATGTTTTACTTTGATGAGCTGTTGGCCTCCCATAAACACCCTTTAAGAAATTTGTTTCAACTATAGGACAGGTCTCTGCAAACTTTGCCATTCAAAGTCAAGCTTCCATGCTTGTTAAGGAACTTTGTCATCCTGAGTTCTTCCAGAATTTCATTTTTGTTTTCATGTGGATTTGTTTTTAGAATTATATCCATCAATTCTTATAGGCAGTACCATTAGTTCTGAGGAAGAAGTGTCATCCTCACTGCTGAAACCCCTTTCCAGGTCTAGATTCATCTAAGGATGGGTGGCTCTATCCATGAGGCTGTGTGTTATGTCAGGATAGAGGATTCAGTGGTTAACTCTAATGGGGTGCTAATGTCACTTTTTCAAGGGTAGTTATCCTCCAGAACACCCAGAGAAATAGAATTGCCTTCTATTCATAGGAGAATTCAGGTAAGAAGAGAAATGGTTCCTAAGATGAGAGGGCTGATTCATTCCACAGCAGGGTAGACCTGTTAGAAGCAATATTGCCTGTCAGCATGGCTATGTGTCATGTATTATGAATATCCACTGTTCCAGATCAAGTCACCTTATCCACTCAGCTACAGAGCTCAAGGATGTTTTCATTGCACAATCTCTATAATATAAATATGGAAATTATTTTTCGTTCTTTCATGAGTATCAGGCATAGATATTGGAGAAATGTGGCTGACTCTCATACTTTTTGGCAGCCCAAATATCTTTCACCCATGAGACCTCTGGCATTGTTCTGGATGGAACAGGCCCTGAAACAAGGTTTTGTAGCATCACCTTTTATATTTTATAATCGTATGATCTCCAAACACTTTTAAAAGAGTAAATCTCAGTTGTGGTTTTTCTCTTTATGTCACTCTAGTATGAGATAATAAAAATAATGCCAGTGAAAAAAAATATGTCATGAATTAAGTATTTACTGTGTGACAGGCACAGTGCCAACTATTTTGCATAAGTTATATCATGTATTAGGGTGTATGATTCTAATCTCCATTGATCGGATGAGAGCATTGAGGCATAAAAAGGATAAATAACTTGCTTAAGATCATAGAACACAGGCAATTGGATTCCAAACCCTGCACTCTCATCATAGATATACTTTGGTGTTTGAAGAGTTTCTTGCTTTCCATGCTGTTTTTTTTTTTTAAATATATTCCATTGCCACTCAATTTCTCTAGTCAGAATGGTTTTTAAATTGTACTCACAGACTTATTTTCTTCTTTTATATAGTATTTATAGTAACTGATTTTGATAGCTGAGTGTAGTACCATATAAATAATGATGTAAGACCTCAGGCAAATGACTTAACCCCTTTAAACTTCCTCATTTGTAAGATGATGAAATAATAATACTTGCCTCACAGGATTAGTCAAAGATCAAATGCAATAATGCAGACAAAGTACTCTCAATGAATAAATGTTAGCTAAATTCTCTTTGTTTCCCATCCCTTTCCTTACAAGTCCCAGGATAAGGAAATGTGGCAAGACTCATGGCAAATTTGAATACTATAAGGATGCTGATTGATTAAATAATTAATTTCTCATACAATTCCCCAAACAGCTTGATGAACATAAAAGTAATACGACCATTATAAGCGTGTTATATTTCCCTCATTTCATCCTACCTGTTATACACTATTCTCTCCATTTATTTCATTTATTCATCATGGTAGTCATTTAGTCATTCATTCTTTCAGTATTGATTGCATACCACTGTTCACAGACATTGTTTTGCATCTTAGACTACTTTCTTCTATTGTCCAGTTGTTCTTTTTCTCCTCTTTTATTCCTTGTAGTAGTCACCAGTTCCTTTTAACCTTCCATTTACTTGTCAACTGGTTGTAACCTGATTTCTGACTTTTCTGTTATGGTCCCCAAGTGACTTCTTAAATGTTAGACCCAACAGAAGCATTTTGCTTCTTTACCTTAGTTGATCTCTCGGTTGCATTTCACAATGTTGATCTCTTCTGTCTTAAACTTTCTGGTGATTTTTTTGAGAGATATCCTTCTTGTTTTCTTATTTTCTCATGCTGTATCTTCTCCAACTCTGTCATACACTTTTTTTCATTACCCATTCCTCCAATGTTGCTGGCCCATAGATTTCAAGTCTAAATACGTTCTTCTCTTCTGCCCATTGCTTTGCTATGATTTTAGTTACTACTTATATGTTAGTGACACTAGATATAACTGTCCAAACTAAAATTGTCTTTCAAGTCTCAGATTCATATATATTACTGGCGACTGAACACCTCAAGCACCACAACCTAAATAATTAACATGATCTATTTTCCCTCACAAATATATACTTGTTCCACTTACATTTTCTATACCTCTTCCCAGTCACAGTGCTTGGAACCAGCCTAGGATATATTCTTGAATTCTCCTTATCCCTGAATTTCCCATGTCAATTACCAAGTCTTCTCATATCTCTTCCCCAATATGTATCTAGTTCATTTTGATGACCTCTGTCCTAGTTAGAGCCACTAGTCTTCTTTATTCACCGAATACAGCAGTCTCCCAACTCATTCCCTCAAGCTCACAAGCTCAAATGCACTCAGAATAATGCCTTGCATCAAAATCATAATCTGGACATACCCATCTTTTGCTTAAAACTTTTAAACACCCTTTGTGTACAACAGTAGTTTTCAGAAATGCTTCTCAGAAAGCCTTAAGATTCATTGGAAATGACTCAGGGTCCATGTAGTGATGGCAGGGAATAGTGGGGAAATTTAAGTGGGCTGAGATAGTACAGTTTCTGCCTTTCGCTGCACTCTTACTCTGTCTTTACCTTTTTAACCAGAGTAAATCTACTTTTATCTTTTTATATATTGTAGTTCCACATAGGATTCTATTTGGGGGAAAATGATGGAGAAGGCGGAAAGAAGGAAGGGGATTGACTGCCTTTATGAAGTGTGAAAGCCACCAGCCAGCATGTTATTCAAGACTGACAATCCTCTCTATAACCTAGCCTCTGACCAGCTCACCGTCCTTATCTCTTAAAACTCTCTTGCCTTTAATTTATGTTCCATCACATTCATCTAGCCACTTACTTAATAAAGGAAAAATGGAATTTCACTCTGCTATTTCCCTCAGAAGAATATTCAGCTTGAATTAGGCCAGTTATCATTTCGTTTCTTTTTGGACTCATGAATCTGCTTTACGTTGCACAGTTGTTTCATAGAATCGAGATCCTGAATACTAATGTTTTCAGTTTTTCATGCTCATTTCCAGGAGGTTGGCTTTTTTCCCTTGCTATTCAAAGCGATCCCATCCTTTTCATCAGTATGACAGGTGGCCCTATAAAACTGAGCAGCTGTGAGTCTCTCTAAGTAACCCTTTGGGGATGAGTTGAGAGCCACATTTGACCTGTTTATGTTTGGGAAGTTGTTTTATTTTTTTTTTTAACCCTCTTTCCAGATTATTTTAAAAATGAACCATACAACTCTACCCATTAACTAGACAAGTATTTTCTAGTCAAGAAATTCAGCTGAGTGGGAAGCTGAATCTAAAATTAAGGTAGCTTCCATTTGCCTAAGTGCCATTCTCAATAAAATATACTTTTTCAAACAGCATTCATTAATATGCATTTTGAGACTTAATTTAGAAACAGTGTCTGTCATTGATCATCTCGCTATTTACATTTTAGCAGTCTGCTGAGAGCGCACTGTTAGACTCTCTTATAAACTGCTTTTCCTTCTCCCTTCCTACTTTATTAGCCTCAAGACCTTCCTCTGGGATCTTTATTAAAAAGATCAAGAGTAGAGGTTTTAGATTTCATAAATATTGCAGTAGTTCCATGCTCTTTGGAGAGTGGCTTCTTTAGATCGAAATGGCTTCCTATGGGGGCAGAGAGCATTTGAAAGCCAGCAAAACAGAAAGTAAAACAAAAAGCTCTCCTCAGTAAACACACAAACACATTAGTACGTAGGCCAAATAAATATGTGTCATCATGTAAGAGTCACTCAGTGCTTTTTAAAACCTAGGGACTTTTTGCAAAATTCTGAAGCTGAACATGTAGGAGTCTCTGGCCTGCACAACTTCTCATGATGGGATGATTTTGTTAAAAAGCTAAATAGAGTTCTGTTAACCTTTTAAAAAATTGATTGCCACCATCATAAAAGTCTCTGGCAAGAAAATGTTCTATTCTGCTAAAGTCTGTATGTTTTCGAATAGCTGATTGTTGTTGTTGTTGTTGTCGTTGTTTTATCTCGCTCAGCTCCAAATATTGTGTGCATATCTGGGATATGTTTGGGCATCTTTCTGGGAGTAGTAGGGAGTTGGAAACAAAAAAATGTGTGTAATAAATGACTGAAATCACTACTATATTGGTACATTATAATTTGTACAGTATTCTCCCCTTTATCTGCTGTTCCACTTTCTATGGTTTCAGTTAGCCATGGTCAACTGTGGTCCAAAAATATGAAGTAGAAAATTCCAGAAATAAACAACTGATAAGTTTTAAATTGCACCCCTTCTGAGTAGCATGATGAAATATTGTGCCTTTCTGCTCTGTCCTGCCTGGGACATAAATAATTCTTTTGTCCAGCATATCCACACTATACGCTCTCTGCCTGTTAATCAGTAGCCATCTCAGTTATCAGATTGACTGTCATGGTATCACAGTGCTTATGTTCAAATAACACTTATTTTAATTAATAACAGCCCAAAGTGCATGAGTAGTGATCCTGGCAATTCAGATATGCCAAAGAGAAGCTGTAAAGTGCTTCCTTTAAGTGCGAAGATATGTGTGTACAGAAAAGAGCCCACATACATAGGGTTTGATACTATCCATGGTTTTAGGCATAGACTGTGGGTCTTGGAATGTTTTCCCCTAGGGTAAGGGGGGACCACTGTATATATGATTTTTATGATTTGAGATTGGACCTATTCAGATAATTTTTGTATGTTACAGAATTGTTAAATTAATTAAAGTATAGGAGTCAGGAAGCCTGGCCAGACTGCTAGAGGTTGGCTAACTCTTTTTGACAAATAACTGAAACAAATTATTTAAACTTTCAGTCTTTAATATGATGGCTAAATCTAGGGCTGACAGTGTGGGGTTGGTGCATGAGATGGAATACAGAGAGATATTTGTATGGTCCTACTTCTTACCTGAGGCTGTAGAACCCTGAATTTGCAGTATTTTTTTTTTTTTTTGAAACAAAATGGAGAAAAGAACAGAAGTGTCCCAATGTAATATGGTCTTGCCTTGATGTTGGGGGAAGAATTAAAAATGGTGTAGGAAGATCCATTTTCTTGGAGTCATCACACCTAAAGGGTGTTGTATATCATCCTCCTAATGGGATTTCTAGAAGATAACACACTTCGATTTCTAGTTATCTTAATGTTCATTGCAGTTCACATTTATTAGAATCACTTATTCAGCTTTGAAAGCCCACTAATGCCCAGACTCACCAATAAAATCAGAAATTAGAGGAGAGGCCTTTGCAACATTTCAAAGTTCCCCATATGATTCTAATGTGCAACCACAGTCGAGAACCACTGTTATAACTAATATTTCATAAATGCTCAAGCCAGGAATTTTCTTCAACCACTGCTTTTGTCACTAACCCAATCTTGTCTGGTTTTTCTATTGACTTTTTGATATCTAAATTTTGCCCAGTCTTCAAGCGTTTTATTATCTCATGATTTTATAAAATTCTGCAACTCACATCATCTGCTTCAAGCATGCAACTCTCACTGCAACAACTTACCATGTTCATCCCAACCCATCTTGCCCTTACTCATGTAATTTTTCTTACCTGCTTAAATAGCTCTCTCCTGTCTGTTCCACTTCATGATATCTCATCCAACCCAGTATCAATCATACCTCTTCTGTCCTCTCTCTGCTAAATTTCCAATTGTGTCTTTTACTATTCAATCTAGCACCCAATTTCAAACTGTCCATCAGAATGGTGTGTTCATGGAAGTGTTTAAGGCAAAGATTTATTGAGTGTCCACAATGTTTCCCTGTTTCAGACCATTTCTGTTCTTCAAGAAAGGCGATACTTATGTTAGTGACAAACAAACTGAAACTCTCAGTAGCTTAACAGATGAGAGTTTATTTCTCACACTTCAAAGCTTTGATACAGGTCTTCCATACAGTGACTCAGGGATTTAGGTGCCCCCATCTTATCGCTCTGCCATCTCACATCAAAGCCTCCACTTTCACCAAAGGGAAAACTCTACTTCTTAAATGTTTTGCTCTGGACATGACTCATGACACTTCTGATTAAACATGGGCATAAATAGTCACATGGCTCTCTCTAACTGCAAAGAGAGATGGGAAATGTGGGGAGCATGTGATGCTTAGAATGAACATAAGTTTCTCTGCTGCAAATTTTTAAATATGTGAGCTCATCTGTGCTTTACTAAACTGTACAATATTAAAAGGTATATGTTAATCTCTTATTATTTTATAATTACTACTATTATTATTGTATTTATAGATGAGAATAGGTAAAGTGACCCAACTACATGCAAAGCTCACAGTTCATAGACTGTAAACTCTTTGAAAATAGGCACCATGTCTTGTCTTCATTCTCCAGTAGATGTGACTGTTTTTCAAGAAACTCTATTTGATTAAAGTAATAGATTCTACTTAAAATTCAAGTATTTGTTGGCTTTTATTTATTTATATTATTGTGTCTCAGACATTCCAAGGTAGGAAATAAGTAGCTCAAAAATGGATGATGAATTATGTTTAGTTAGGGGACTTTCAATACCTGCTTCTTGAGTTCCACCAGTGAGTGTCAGAGGTTTTAGGTACAGGAAAGCCAAGAGTGGAGTGTAAAGAGGAGAGGATGACAGAGTTAAAGAGGAAGCATAAAAGTGCACATTAACATCTTGTGTGCGGAGATTATAGATGATGTTTTGGCAGCTTTTATATGGTCTTGAAATGTTCATTTATGTCCAGTGAGAACTTAATAGGAGACAAAATAAAACACTCAAGTGAAGAAAATGTTTTCCAAGTAGAGCTAAACACAGTCTTGCTGTTGCCCACTAAAGCTGCTCAGAACATGTCTCATGGTTGGTTATGGATTCTTTGCTTGTAGTACTGACCAGTCTGCCTGAAGGTTAAAGTGTAGAGGAGACAGAGTTTAAGGAGGCACTGACTTGATGATCTGGAGTCTTGCAAAAACTCATGGTGTGACAGGAGCAAAGTGGTCTGAGGGTTTTCAGGTTTCTTCCCCACATCCCCCAATTCTCAGAATGGTGGCTCTCATGGAGTCAAATCATTATTAAAATATTTTTACCAATTCCCCCCTCTCAGACAGTGACAAAAACAATATTCTAAGGAAGGCAGCTTGCAATAATTGAGAGAACATGGGTGTTAAAAAACCCAAACCCTTGGCTAGAATCCAGGCTTTTCTAGTTTTAGCTGTGTGAATTTGGAGAATTTTAATGTCTTTGAATCTTCCCCCCCCCCCCCATAAATAACAATATCTATTTTATAATAATTATTAGAGAACCAGAGATAATAAACAAAAAGGCCTAGTTTAGATTTTGGTTTCATAGAAATTTCAGTAAATAGAGTAGCTTAAATAAAAGTGTGGCTTAAGAATGGGAGCAAAGGAAGGCAGTGGATAAGTAGATTTACCTGACTTAATATTCTTGTGTGACACACATTTTTTTTCCTTGAATCAATAGTTTCAAGTTTTAAAATAATTACCCTCCTTGACTTGCCAATTAGCAGTCATAACATCTGAGTTGAAATTGATAGTTCCAGGAACCACTAGTCAATATAACAAAGCTACTGTAAAATTCTAAGGTAATTAGAAACCCTTTATACAAAGGTGAACAGTAATTATTCGCTTGGGCTTGTCAGCCTCTATAAAACCTACATCCAGAAATGCCTGCCATTATCTTTTGATCCCTGGACACCTATTTTGTATGTTTCTATTAGCATGTATGTCTGTCTATTTCTTATGCCTGCAGGTCATCACACTTGAACTACAGAATCCCCATGGCTTAACAGCAAACATACATTTGGAGTTATGTATAATCTGGTATCAGGTGATTCAATTTGGGTAAATACTTATCTTTTTCATTTATTTATTCATTTATTCAATGGGCATATAATGTGTACCAGACGCTATTATATCTACATGCTAATGAACAAAATAGATAAAGTTTCTTAAATATGTAGATTATGTTACATTCTAGTGGGAAAAATGAGACAATTGGAAGTAAATGTGATAAATAATAATATTATATAATATGCTAGAAGGTGATGAGTATTGTTAAGTAAAAATGACAAGGAAACAGAAAAAGATGACTTGAGAGTGCCCAAGGGATGGTGAGGGAGGGGCAGATTTCAGAATTAAATAGAGTTGTTAGGGATCACTTTATAAGAAGGTAACACTTCAGAAAATTCCTGAAAGAAAGAGGGCTAACCATGCAAATATGGGAAAGTTCCAGCCAGAAAGAACAGCCAGTTTTGACATATTCTCGGCATTGCAAAGACCAGTATGACCAGGATGGTCAGAGAGTGGGGTGGTGGGGCTAAGTAGGAATTATAAAGGTAAACTGGGCCAGATGGCAAATGATGGATGGGGCTTGGTGTGACATTATAAATATTTACCCCCACCTATTTGTAAAAAAAAAAAAAAGTAGGGAGATCACAAATAAATAAAATGTGACAATGTGATAACAATGAAACACTCAAGGAGAATCACACATCTCAAAAGTTGAATATTAAAGTAAATCACACTCTAATAGCTTAGTCTTATAAGAAAAACTCTAACATGGGAGGGTAAGTCCTCCTGGGTAAGGACTCTACTGGCCATCAGTCATTTGAGCACTAAATTTGGCATCTAGTCTGATTTATAACACATGTCTTGATAGAGAAAGCTTCATGGTCCTTATAATTATATTACAAATGTTGATAATCACTCTTCATTTTTAAAAAGGATTTCCTAAAATAATTCTTCTGCTTTTTTTTTTTTAATCTGGCACATTTTAAAATATATTTCCTCATAGTCAGTACTCAGTGGGAATGAAGAACAGCTGGTCAACATCTTGCATATCATAATCTATCATGTATATAATAATTATTAATTTACCTGGAGAATGATCTCTATTCCCAGATAACATATACTTTTCCTTTAATCTACCCTCATAAATCCTCTTTCACATTATTTTAATTCTTTGGGATTATAATTGCTATCTAAATTTAATATTTTCTACCTGATTAGTGCTTAAATTTTTTTCTAATTTACACCAAATCATATTAAAAATTATTCTCATAAAGAATGATCTGATAAATTACCTGTATAACTCATGCTAAAATTACCTGGCTACTGGGGAAAGAAAATTTTGAATGTGTTTTCAATATTTCCAAAGTGTTACACCCACTAAATAGGTTTAATTGCCTAATTGTAACTTTTATCTCTTGTATTAAGATAGTCAAAGACTCCTGGAATGTGTTCATTATTCTTTGCTGTATTATTAACTAACAAGCAGAAAAATTCATAAATGTAACATAAATTAAAAGAACTTTATTATTCCCAAGATAAACTATAAATTAATTGATCTCTCAGCCAATTTTTGGGGAAAAGAAGGTGTTAGAAATTCATAGAGAAGAAATTATAATTCCTTAGGACACACTTAGGGTACAAGCAACTGGGGTAAAAGAGGCCTCAAAAATCTAAATATATTATGCCACCTATCATTGAATGCAGAGTACTATGCACTGGTTACCAATCCCAGGAGAGGTTTGATATTTACAAAAAAAAAAAAAAAAAAGATCATGGAGCATAGTATAGATTATCACTATGCCAACCACTAGGAAGAGAAATCCAAATGCTTCAGACCATTGCGTCTTGGTATCCAAATAGCCAAAGGAAGCACTGGACAGAGCAACACTTTACTCACATAGAAAAGAGACAGAGCAAAATCAGTATCAGTAGTAGAGATCAGTCCCCCACTGTCAGTGGGTTTCCACATGCATTTCTCTCCATGCCATAGTGGAAGGAGCCCTGTCCCCTCCCTATTGAGAACAGATAGAGCAGTGGGGTTGGCTAGGTGCCATATGATCCACACACTTTAAAAGAGGAGTATAAAGCAAGGAAAGAGAGAATCCTCTACAAAGTGTTATGCCCAACACAGATGTGAAGACTCTGAGTAAGAAAGTGTTTCAGGCTTAAGACCCATTCATTCTTAAGCAGCTGAGTGAGGTTCAGAAGACTATAGTCTCTCCCAGTAATCCTCCTGACAAGAATAAGTCTTGATGGCATTGAAATGGTATTTGTTCAGCTAGTTATTGGTTTGTGCAAACCACCCTTAAAACAACAATTACTTATTTGCTTCCACATTTTCAATTTGAACATAGCTTTGGGGTACCCAATGTTGTCCAATTCCTGTCTCAATATAGTAAGTCAACTTGTGAGGTTATTACAAGTTGAGAGGAAGTTGATCACAAATGTATTTTTTTCCTCCAAACTGGGATGTTTCTGGACAAAAAAGAATACTGTTAATCACTGAGCTTGGAAAATAGGACCTATGTTCACCCTATATATAAGGGACCAAGGTTTCTGTCAGCAAATGCAGCCTTAGTCATTTCCCCTGGAAATGATCTTGAGACTCAAGAACCCCTGAAGCGATGTTGATTCTAACTCCAATTTGCCAAAGAAAAGTGTGCTAATAGGAAAATATTAGAGCACAATTATAAAACAATTCATAATTATGAATACTTAGAAAATGCATATAATTCATTGGTAATAACATTTTATATATAATCTAAGCACTAAACCCTTACCCAACACTATATATATATATATATATAACATTTCTTTATTTTAATCTTTATTTATTCTTCTCTTTTTAAGGATAATTATACCAGATATAGAATTCAAAGTTGCAATTTTTATTCTTAACACTTTAAATGCTTCACTCTCTTCTTTCTGGCATGATTTCTAATGAAAAGTCTACTATAATTCTTATCCTTGTACTTATGTATCTAAGGCATTTTTCCCTCCTTGGTCTCTTTCAGGATTTTCACTTTGGGTTTGGGCAGTTTGAATTTAATATGTGCAGATGTAGTTTTTGTTTGATTGTTTATCCTGCTTGTTCTTGAAATTTCCTGAATTTGTGATTTAGTGTCTGCCATTAAGTTTAGAAAGTTCTCAGACACTATTACTTCGAATAATTCTTGTTTCCTTTTTATTTTCTTCCTGACAGTACAATTACACTTCTGTTAATACATTTTGAAAATTCTCTACTGCAGCTCCTCGTTTTTCTATTTTTTCACTCTTTTCCCCTTTGCATTTCAATCTTAGAAGTCTCTAGAACTCTCTACAAGCTCGCCGATTCTTTTCTCAGCCATGCCTAATCTACTGATGAGCTCATCAAAGGTATTCTTTATTTCTGTTACAGTGTTTTGATTGCTAGCATTTCCTTTTAATGTTTCTTGGAATTTCCACCCCTCTACTTATAATACCCATTTGTTCTTGCATGCTGTCCACTTTTTCCATTGAGCCTTTTAGATTTTTTTTTTATTTTTTAGTTTTCAATTACAGTTGACATTTGATATTATTTGTAGTTTCAGGTATGCAGCATAGTGGTTAGATATTTATATAATTCACAAAGCGATCCCCCTGATAAGTCTAGTACCCACCTGGCACCACACGTAGTTCTCACAATGTTATTAGCTACGCTCTCTCTGCCGTGCTTCACATCCGCATGACTGTTTTGAAACTGCTAATGTGTACTTCTTAATCCCAGGGCCCTTTAGCTTATTCATCGTAAGTATTTTAAATTCCCTGTCTGGTCATTCCGTCTGTGTCATAGTTGCATCTAGTTCTGATATTCGCTTTGTCTCTTTAGCTTGTGTTTTTTCCTGCGTTTTTTGAATATTTTATAATGTTTTTGGTTGAGAACCAGACTTGCTGTATTGGGTAGTAAGAACCGAAGTACACAGGGCTTCATGTTCCCCTGGCCAGGAACTGGTCGTACGGAACGGTTTCCGGTAGCTGTAGGTGTCAGCTTCTAGTGTTGCTGTTTTTGTTTCCTTTTTTGTTTTTTTTTTGGTTT
Source organism: Eonycteris spelaea (assembly GCA_003508835.1). Lineage (NCBI taxonomy): Eukaryota > Metazoa > Chordata > Mammalia > Chiroptera > Pteropodidae > Eonycteris > Eonycteris spelaea. The sequence continues at coordinate 4,439,911 of PUFA01000050.1, read as the reverse complement.
TTTTTTTTTTTTTTTTTTTTTTTTTTTTTACTTTGAGGTTTCCTAAGTATTCCTCCTCAAAAGTCTCTGTTTCATAGCTCTTTTATCTGTAATCTACTGGTGTTATCCTCAGACCCTGTGGGTGTAGTGGGAAGTGGTGAGGGAGGGTAAATATTTCCTAAACTTATGATTTTAGTGAATGTATTTCTAAGCTGTGGCTTTTAATTATTTCTAGTGGCATAGATTTTCCTCCTTCCCCCGCCCCTCTTAGATGGGATAGGAAGGCCAGAAAAAGCTGGAATGGAAGAAATGCCTTTCTCATAGCTAAATAAAGGCTCTGGAGTTTTCTTTCTTTCCTTTTCTTTTCTTTTTTCTTTTTCTTTTTTTTTTCTTTTTTTTTATGGAGAATAGGCCCACGTTATAGAGACTCCTCAGGCTGATTTCACATGATTACACTCTCCCTCCTCTTGCAAGGGCCACAAGGATACCTTTCTTAAATCTTCACTGTGAGAACTAGGTAAAAACCCATGAATGTGTGGGATCCCTTCTAAGACTGTGGCTTCCCAGCAGTTTCTTATTTTTAAGATAGTTCGTACTCAGCCTTTATTGATTGGTCGAAATTGCCATTTACGCTTTTTACAGTCTATGGCTTCAGCAGCTTCTTCAGCTAAGCTGAGCTCTTCGGTCTCTAAATTTCAGCTTTGTCCTGAGATCTCAGTTCTCTGACAGGTCCAGGGAAAAATCACTGATTTTCTTTTTCTTTTCTTTTTTTTTTTTTTTCTTTTGTAAAGATAAGAGTGACAACTTCCAAGCTCTTTACATGAAGGAGCTAAAACTGGAAGTTCTGACTGGAATTTAAACCTTGGAAGTTTAAATTTCTCTTATGCAGTACTTAATTATTTAAAAGGAAAAACAATCCATCATTAGTATGACTTGTTTTTTCAGTTAGCATTTTTAAAAATAACATTTCCTTAATTTCTAGTATTTTTCTCTTTTTAGTCCGTAGCTACATGAAATAAGATGGAGACTTAGGAGCAAGTGGACTGAAATGGACAAGCAGTGGTATATCTTCACAGCACAGTATGGTTCTTTCATTTGTTAAATCTGAGACATTCTAGAATCTATTTTGCTTTGGTTCCAAGTTGCTCTAATAAACACTTCTGACACAGGCAAACACTTAAGTGCTTAAAAGGAAGGTGAATGGTAAAAACAGCAAAAAACAAAACACACACACACACACCACACACACACACACAAAAAAAAAAGAGAGCAGGTAGGACAGGGCTGGCTGTTTAAATGGGTCATTAAAGGAAGACACAATTTGACATCATTCCCTGGAGAGCTTCTTGGTATGGGATTATAAACTCTGGGAGAAGGGCCAAGTTGAGTCTAATTATATTTAGTTTAACACTGCAATTTAAATGCCTAAACTTCTTCAGTTCTTTTTTCTTCTTTTATGTTTTTTTTTTAATTTTTGAAGTGAGCTCATCTTTATTCTTTAATCTTTCTACTTGTTTGCTAAATGCTTTAATCAGCCATTACTTGTCTAGCTTTCCTCAAAAATTAGAGATGAAAATCTATTTACCTACATACTTAGAAAAATATATTCATGATAGAATTTTAAAATAAACACATTACAAAAAATACTAGCTCACCATTATTTCTGCTTGTATGATTCCTTTTCTGTTTTAGATGACTAATTTCCCTTTAAATACAATCCAAGAAAATATCTGAGAATAGTATTATTTGGGCTCTGCATATTATTGAAGGGAAGATTCTTTCCTCTGTGACTATTTATTGTTGGAGTATTTCTCCTCTTTTGCTTTCTCCCCAAAGAATATCTGTCTTACCGTGTATTTTTCTTTTCTCAAGATAATGAGAGGTTCTTTGCTATTCAATATTGATTTTAAAGTGGCACATAAATTCTTCTTTATGTATAATACTTTAGTTTAGTAGTTCTTAACCTTTTTTGGGGGGGTGGTTTACAGATTCTTCTGAAAAAATGATGAAAGCTAAAGAATCTTTTTACAGAGAAATGCATATACACATAAATTTTGCATATACAGTGATTTGAACAGGTTTACAGATTCACTAAAGGCAAAATAAAGTGATTTGAACAGTTTCACAAGTTCACTAAAGGCAAAATAAAAGTTTCTAATATTCAGGTGAAAAATACTTGATATACGTTTATGTGTCCCAGGTAGCCTTCATCATGTGACACAGTCTGACTTCTGCAAGAAGCGTTGTGAGACAAGTTTAGCCCACTCTATAACATAGAAGTATTTTCTGTATCTGTTTAATCTTATGTGATAACATTCTTTATCTATAGACTTTATAAAGAAGACAATAGAATTTGATGAGATTGACTGGACCCACTGTGTGCAATAAGAACAATACTGCATTTGGTGAGTGTAATTATTTATATAAGAAATTATAAAAAATACTCAAGTAGTCCCTTATCCCCCTTTTCTAAGGAACTAATAGTAATCTTAATCAATGTGACTAAGGGAATGACGTTGCTAGAATTGGGAAACTTTTTATTTTCCGATGTGATTTTTTTTTCACTGGGAGGTTGGCTTTTCACTTTATAGACTTATTACTAGTTCTTAGATTTTGCTTATGACTTGAGCAAAATAAAGTTTGACATCCAAGATTGATTTTTGCAGACTTTGCTTCCTTTTTACCATGGTCTACAGTATTTTGATTCTGGCATGTCAAAGGTATGATTCTATATCTTTTGAACTTGAGTTCACAGAGTCGCTGCCTGTACTCTTTAAATAATCATTTAGGTATAGAACAAGGCATTCAGCAAAGCATCACAGTGGGAGCAGCGGGGGAGAAATGGGCCTCTATCTGCCTGTGTGAAAATGGTTAAGAAGCAGCTGCTCCATTGCAATAGACAAACACCCAGAGAATGTACAGGTCCTGGGGAGCTAAGATTGAGCTTGCTAAATTCTCATGGTTTGTATCCTCTAGATACGTGTATGCATATATGATTTTCTAGTATACTATGTATATACGTACATACTGATGGTCTGTATATATAAATGTAGTCAATGTTCTAGTTCTCTCAAGTTTATGCAAATTATGCTGTGATTTGAAAAATGGTTTGATGAAGACATCCACAATTGTAAAAGGGATGATAATATGCGTGTGATTGACATGAACTAATTAAACCAAAATATCCCAGGCTATTGTTTGCTAGGCAGTTATTTAATGGTGTAAGGGAAATGTCATAATGCTGCTTTAATGTAGAACAGGTTTTCATCAACAAAAGGAATGTTCAAGCTCTTTTATATCTTGCACTCATTGTATAATTCCTTTGTACCAAGATATGACATAACGATTGTATAGTTCTGAGAATAAAGAATTTGGAATTCAAAAAACTGAAAAAACTAGAAGTGAAAATCATAGGCTTACCACTTACTTGCTGTGAGACCTTTATTACCCTCAGGATAGAATCCTGTGAGGAGGGAGGATAACAGGACTTACATCATTGGGTTGCTTGGAATTAACTGATATGATGCATGTGAAGTGCTTTGCATAGTGCCTGGTATATAATATATTCTCAATAAACATATCATCACTGCTATTGCATCGCCTCCTCAGTTTCTCACCTAGGGCTATGACCTGGGCTGGAACTCTTCTTAGGCTCCTATAATCTAAACCTATCACTGTAAAAGATTCAGGGTAAACACTGTTATTTTCTTGTCTTTTTCTATGAACAGACTAAAAATAGCTACTTCTGTTTTCTTTGGAGTCTTATTTGCTAGAAGGGTCCTTGTCAATGTCTAGAGCCCTCTCTACTATTTTAGTAACTGCCTTCTTTGCTTGGCTTATTAATTAAAGCAGTTTCTTGCTTAGCAGAGCATATTTTACCTTGAGCCTTAATTCCTTCTGCTTTTCTCTCTGAAATGGATCCAATTCCCAGAGAAGCTTGTCAGTATAGGTTGTTGATGAACCATAAGATAACCAGATGACTCAAGGGTTGTGTTCTTAATATACTTACAACCAAGAATTAGAGCAGACATACATTTTTCTTCTCCTTTTTAATAAACCGTTATCTATAATATCCAGTATATTGATGCCTTTACCAAAGCCCTCCACAGACTTACCCCGAGGATAGAATACTGTGGTAATTTTTTCAGTTATGTACTAGTTATGTGGCTAACTCTTCTAAGTATATTTGATTCAAAGATGGTACCAGATTAAGCCCACTTTTCAAGTACAAGTATTAATATCCTCTGTAGGGTGTACATATGTAAACATAATGAAGTTATCAATAAAAACCAGGATTTATTTTTATGGTCAGAACATTCTCTGAGTTGTTCTACTAAGGCTTCCGTGTTTATTTTGGGGTATCTACCTTTTGTTTTGATATTTCCCCATGTACTTTTCTCATAATATCACCACCTTATTCAATTATGTTGTCAATTTCAGCTAGAAAACTAATTTTCTTGACAATTTTCCAAATCTAAGATATCAAATATCATTTGATTCTCCTTTGCTTTGTAACATAAAATATAAAACTTTTTTCCTATGTTATATTTGGGGTATATTTTTCAATTATAATTTTATTTTAATTTCTCTCTAAAGGAATTTAAATATTATTTTAAGAACTACAGTAGCTGGTACTTCTCTATAAGTGACACCATCCTGGGACTTTATTCAACATTCTATCAATATCTGCATCTTTCACGGGTTATTCTTTCTGGAATATTAATTCTCTCAAGAAATATTCTTCCCCCTTATTTCATAGATGAAGAAATTAAGAAACAATTACAGTAGCTTCTCACGGTCTTTTTATTGAGTTGATATTTAGAACAGAGATTCACACTCAGGACTACAGATTTGAAAAGCCTTTTCTCGTTTCTCTAGACAAACACTGAATTCATAAAAGTGACATTTATGTTGCTGGAACTAAAATCTACGAAGTCTCAAAGGAAATGCTCGACTTTGAACATGCACTTCCATTAACATCTTCCTCTCCTATCACTGACATTGAGTCCTAGGAGAATGTCTTTTGTATGCCCAGGCACATAACAATATGGTTTCTAAATGATATTAATGTTAAGAATAATATTTTTCAGCTGTCACTCCTGGAGCTAATCCATGGTATAACAGTAATGTCTTCACCGTGATGCTTTCTCTGATGCAAAGAGAAAGTACAGGCTTTAATATATCATCATGTCTCTTTTATTCATTTCTTTCAACTTTTGGTTTAGTGCTTATAAATTACCTATAACAGATTTGAGTGATACCTTAGTTATCAAATTTGCTAGTATGATTTAAGAGCCTGTTGAAAGATTTTATACAAATTTTACATGCTGAAGAGTTCTGGTTGTGGCTATCTTTATGTATATATATAAACCTGATAACCAGGCACCCTTATGACTGAGATTTCAGATACAAGGCTAATTCATACTTTGTGGGCTATCTGTGTTACCAAGGTTCTATTTTATATAGCTATTCATTTTGGCTGCTATATTTTTAATCACTAGGAATTTTGAAGATGCGATAAAAAATTACATATACACACACACAATTTATATATAGAACCAAATATCTATCATAGCACGTTCTCTCTCTTTCTCTCTCATCTATCTATGTATCATCTATCTAACTACTTACCTACTTACCTACTTGACTATCTAATCTATCTATGAGAGATTTTAAAGAATTGGCTGACATGATTGTGGTACTGGCAAGGACAAAATTTGTGGGGCAGGATCACAGGCTGGAGACTATGGGAAGACTTGATTTTGCTGTTTCTAGTCCAAAGGCAGGGAGGCAGAATACTTTCTTACTCTGGGGGATGTCAATCTTTTCCTCATGAGGCCTTCAACTGATTGGATGAGACCCACCCAATTACAAAGGATAATCTGTTTTACTCAAAGTCTACTGATTTAAATGCTAATCATGTTTAAACATCTTTCACAAAACATCTAGACAATATTTGATCAAATATCTGTGCACCCTAGACTAGCTAAGGGGAGACAAATAACCATCACGATTGAGTTCTATCTTCTTATGTTAATTTTTAAAAAAAACATTGGTATCATTTAATCCTAAAGATATTGGCCTATAAATATTTCAAAGGTTTCTGTGATGCAAATACAAGTTAATACAATTTAATATAAAATTATCCTTTTTAAATTTGAAGTTAGATGTCTTTTTACAGTGGTAAAATCTATAACTTAAATTCTTGGGGTTAGTGATCACTATAACAAGACTTTTTCTTTAACTTTTGCAAGTACTATTACTAATTATATCAAAGTTCAAAACTTGATTAGCATTTTCCTCAGTGATAAGAAAAATAATCTTTGTTAGGATTTACTTAATATTTCATGACATTCTCAGGAACTTCAACCTGAATTTTCATTTAAAATGTTCTCATTTCAAGATTTATTATAATAAAACTACCATCATTCTTTTTGTGTTTGGATCAACATTCACTATTATTATTGGATCTTTAATTTATATTTTATTGTCTTCTGGATAGTAGGCATTCAATAAATATTACCTTCCTACTTTCATTAGAGTAAGAATTGAAATGCTACTATGCACAATAATATTCTATTGAATAACTTTTAACATAGTTTTTATTGGTCCTGTGTTTCAGTGCTTCTAATATTTAATATATTTTAATGAAATCACTAGAGTAGATCCTGGAAAAAGAAAGCCCGCGTCATCACCTTGTGACCATTGATTCAATTATGTCAGGAGGAGCCGACAGGCTGTTACACTACACAGCAAACAACTACAAAATCTTAGTGACTTTATAAAATTAAAGGGAAATGGTTATGAAGAGAACATGATTACCTTTCACAGGAAAAAAGATCATAATTTAATAGGGAGATGATGATAGTTTGAGGAAGTTGTAAGCAAGATGGATAGTCATGTTGTCTAAGAAAGTAAGAAAGCAGGTCGTGAGGGGTGGGATTATTTCAGCTACGGGGTCAGGCCAGTCATTGAGGCAGTAGCATGTGACTGTATTCTTGAGCAACTGTTTTTATGACAGAAAGGGGACTAGGAGAAAAACACTAAAGGCAAAGAGGTAGAAAAATAATAATGCTGAGGAGTGAGATTGGAATTAGAGTTTTGATTCTTGAGGAAGCTTTGTAACTTTGGTATATTGTTAAGAACATTTGCCTTCGATGGATACAATCTCACTTCAGTCTCAGTCTACCACTTACTACTTGTGAAACGTTGAGCAAATTCCCTAAACTGTCTCATTTTCTTAGCTGTAATAAAAGGATTTAGTGTATGCTAAACCGCTATAATAAATACATACAAAAAGGTAATTGCTGAAATAAAAATAATTTATTTCTTCTTCATATGACAAGATAGTAGGCAGGCTCTGTTCCATGAAATCCTTTGGGGACTCAATGAAAGCAGCTTGCCATCTTCAACAAAGGCTTCTTATTATATGTCTCTGTGATAGTTCTCAGAAAACCTCATTGCATTCTAGGGAGCATTGCATGGCATCATGCATATTAAGTACTCAGCATAGTGGCCTGACACAGGGTAAGCAATCAGTAAATGTTAATGGTTATTAATGTTAGCCATAATTTTGGGGATTAGAAAACCAAAGGGCTTAAAGAGGAATTGAAAGAAACATAAGTCTCTTCTTAAAACCACAAAAGTATATTTTATGTGTTAATTTATTTTGAGCAGAAAAATGAGACAATTAGAACTCAAAAAAAATTATTTTTGGCAAATGTATGTAGGGTGATTCTGCTAGGGGTGCGATTGATGTGATGATTGCAGGCAGACAAATCATTAGATGACAGTGTATAATGAGGTAGGCAAGAAGTAATGAGATCAGAGGGAGGGTGGGAAGGAGAAAAGGGATAGAGCTAATAAATCTATCTCAAGGTTTGAGAGTCTCAGATACATCATTCTAGGTGTTGCAAATTCAAATATGTGTTTGGCATCCACGTTCATCATGGAAGAATCAAAGTATTTTCTTATAACTTCAAAATAATTTTATGGTTAATATTTGATTTTGGAGGCAGAAAAATAGAATGGGAAGGTACCTATAGAAACCCCTAGACATTTGGTATGTGGCTATTTATTTGGAAATAAGGTTAAAATAATTTTTTATTAATTTCCTCTTGTTTATTAAAGAATAACTCTTAATTTCTTACAAATGCTCCCTGTATGCCCCAAGTGATTAATACATATAATCACTTCTTTGATTTGCTTTTATTTCCTTTCCTTTAAACTTTTTTTTCTTCTTTAGGGAATCTCAATTTTCCCTAACACCAAAACAAACAAACAAAAATGTCAAAAGCAGTATATTAAACTATCAATATCTGTAAGTATATCACCTGTACCATATATAACGTTGAATAGTTTGAATACCATTCCAAAGTGTTTCCTTAGTATGTGCAACAGTAACACTCCTTTTCCTTTCTCTGTGAGTGAGTGAGCTTAGCACTCAAAGTCCTCCTGCTCTGATACTTACTGCAGACCTTCTGGAAGTCCTCAGCTGTAGCCCTAATAGCATCCCACATAGGCTGCATTTTTTCCCCCCTACTTTATGTTATAGACCCTGAGACGAGGACTACGATGCAGATCATGTCTTCTTACCAGTTCTTTTATCCTCACTATGGATCTTATTTCCTTTTAATAAAGCAGCAGACATTAAAAATTGTATCACAAATGATGTGGCTCCATATACCACCCTCATAGGCCCTCCACTCTGGGCAGTTTTCCTGAGAAATCTGCACAAACTATCTGCGCACACTTCCTTACTAAGGCATAGTCCCAGCAGTATGGTGGGAGCATCTACTATTATAAAGCCCACATACCCAGCAGCTATAGTGCCAAGAACATGACTGTCTCCAACATGTCCCTCTCCTGTGAGATGTTGCAAGCACAATTGCTATTCATTCAATATCTACTTTCATCCTTAGGCAGCTTGTTCTGCGGCTCAGTTTTGTGGCTTGCTTTGAGTCAGGCACAGCCTTATCCTGTGCTATAGCAATACCCTTTGTGACCCAGCCCAGAAATGCAGCCCTGGTACAATGCCTTAACCAGTAGATGGGGAGGTTGGTGCAGTACATTTGTTAAACACTCAGTTTTGAATCTCATATAAATAGAATCATGAAGTGTATACTCTGTGCCTAGATATATTTTGATCAACATATTGTTGATGAGATTGTCATATTTTTACGTGTAGTTTGTTCATTTTCATTGTATATTGTATTGAATTTCGTAAGTAGTACAATTTACTTATATATTCTACTGTAGGTGGGCATTAGGATTGTTTCCAGTTTGTAGTTATTAAGAATAATATTGTTAGGAACATATTCATACTTATATTTTGGTGAACATATATATGTATGCTTGTTAAAATTTGAATTGCTAGGCAATAAGGTTTATGTTTAGCATTAATAGATACTAATGTATTCCAAAGTTATTGTATCAATTTATACTGCCATAAGCAGTGTATGGAATTCCAGTTCCTTTATATTTCCTTATATATGAACACTTGATATTGTCAGTCCTTCTAGTGGGTATGTGGTATTAGATAAAGGATTAATTTTAATCCTTCTAGTAGGTATGCATTGATATTTTACTGTAATTTTACTTTACATTTTTCAGATTTTTATCGTGATTGAGAACATTTCATATGTTTACTGGTCATTTACTGTTTGCGTCTCTTGTCCATTTTTTAGAAATTATATTGTCTGTCTTTTTCTTAAATATTTGACATGGGCCCTTTACCTTTTGCATGCATTCAAATGTTTTTCCCACTCAATGGCTTATTTTCATATTCTCCACTGGTATTTCTTGATGAACATAAGTTTAATTTTAATGCAATTCAATTTATCAATTTTCCTTTATGTTTAGTGCTTTTGTATGTGTGTATTTCCTTTTAAGATAACTTTGGCTATCCCAAGGTCATTAAAATATGTTCTTGTGTTATTTTCAAGAAACTTTATAGTATTCCTTTTATATTTTGATCAAAAATCTATCAGAAATTAATTTGTGTATGATACAAAATATAAATAATGATAGTTTTTTCCCATATGTCTATCCAATTGACCTACCACCATTCATTAAAAAGAGCATCCTATCTATACTGCACTGCAAGGCCCCTTTTGTAATAAAACAAGCATCTAAATAGATGTGTTTGCTTCTGGATTCTCTATTCTTCCATTGGCCTTATTGTCTATAATTACCACTTTGTCTGAATAAGCACTAATTATATGATAAGGACTCGATGGCTGGTTGTATAAGTTATCCAACTTTTATTTTTGAGATTAGATTGGTTATTTAGCTCCTTTCATATACATTTTATATTCAGTGTGTCAAGTTTCACCAAAAAAACTTGCTCTAATTATATGAAAATTATCCATTTCAGAAAATTTAACATCTTTTCAACATTAACTTTTTCAAACCATGTACATTGTATAGTCTACCATTTATTAGGTCTTTAATTTTCTCAATAATGATTTGTAGTTGTTTTTATAATTTCTATTGTTTGTTAGTTATTATTACACATTTGATGTTTCCTGATGCTAATATATATTGTATCATTTATTAAACTTCATTTTTTGTGGTGTATCTAAATTATATTGATGTTAATATTTTGATTGTTATTCATAAGCAACAGTTCAGCAAATTCATTTATTAATTCTAATAGTTTTCTGTATATGATTTTGGGTTCATGATGTATAAAATCATGTCATGTTAACCTGTATATAATAACAGTTTTATTGCTTTGTATTGTTCTTTCTCATTACATACATACTTTCTTTTAGTTGATTCATTTCACTGGCTCAACATTCAAGTCAAATACAAGGAAATTCTATTATTACTTTTCCTTTCCTATAAAGAAAAAAATTTTAATATTTTATCAAGTATGATATTTGCTCTGACTTTTTATAGATACCCTTTGTCAAATTATGGAAGCTCTCTTTTATTCTTAGTCTATTAAGAGTTGTTTTTTCTTTAACAGATACTAAATTTTATCAATTGTTTTTTCTGATTTAATAGGGATGATCATATGATTTTACCCTGTTATTCAGTTAGTGTTATGGTATTCATTGATTGATTTTATACTGAGTAACCAACCATGAATTTGTGAAATATGCTGTGACATATTTTCATTTTTATATATCAGTGGATTTTGTTAAAATTTTATTTAGGAATGTTATATTATGTCCGTGAAAGAGATTGGGCTATAGTTTTCCTATCTTGTAATATTTTTGTCTGTTTTGAGCATAAATGTTACATCAACTTTATAAATAAATTATAAAATAGTTCTCTTTTTCTATCTCTGGAAGAGTTTGTGTAAGTTTTGTGTTATCTTGACTTAGAATTTTCTTTTCATACAAATTTCTAATTATGAATTATAATTCCCTAGCAGTTATAAGGTTACTTAAATTTTATATTCATTGAGTGATTTTATATCCATGAGTGATTCTAGTGCATATTAGAAAAAAATTGATACAATTTATCATATTTTTCTTTAACTTTCTTTGAGATTAATTTGTTCTTTCAAACTTTTTGGGGATGTTTAAAAAGGTTATTAATTCTCAGGCTTTTATTTCTAATATATCTATTAAGGGCAATAAATTTTCCACAAAGCATTGCTTTAGTTCAATTCCACAGGTTTTGATATATTGCATATTAATTATTTCATTCAAAACATTTTATTATTACCATGTAGTGTCTTGATTCATTTATGGCTACTTAAAAGTTTATTGCTTGCTTTCCAAAGAGTTGAAGATTTCCCTTTGTATTTTTGCTATATTTTTATCTTAGTATTATTACAAATAACAAAGAGCATATTCTGCTTTAATCTGTTTAAAGGCCCAACATATGGTCTTTTTTATTTTAATGTCCAAAGTCCCTCAAAAGTAATCTATATTCTACAGTTGGTGCAGTCACTCAAACTCAAAGTCTAGATTGTATTTTAAGGATGCTCTTCCTCTGCGGAACCTGAACTTCGGTTTTGGTGCCCCATGCTCTGTGAGATCCCAGAAAACCGTTTCTGTCTTCCCAGGTTCTTAGTTTCATTGCTAAGTTCTTAGCTTCTCATTATGTGCCATTTATAAGTTATCAAATGCCTCAAGGGGAAAATAGCTGCAGAATATTGAGCTTATCTTATTGCACTTTTCTTCTGCCCAGTGCGTTGGCCTCCACGTGGCTGTTTTGGAAGGCCCAAACTCAATGTTTGTCTCCATATCCCTTTAAAACTACAGAAAACTTGGCACAGGTTCCCAGGCTTTCAGACTCTAATCTCTGCTCCATGTTTTAGCTTCTTGGTCTTATGCCACTCCCAATTAGCAAACGCCATGAGGTAAAACACATCACCAAACATTGGACTTGTCTCAATGTCTTTTCCTTTTCTCAGGAATCCTCAAGTCCTGGTTGCCTTAGTAATATTTCGATATCTTCAAACAGTTTTTTTCTTTTAAATTTAATTTGTACTGCTTCTCAACTTATTCTCATGGGGATATTACCAGAAAGAGAAGACACTCAAATTTAAATTTCTTGTTCTTATTTCTCTTTCTAAAAATATGGCGATAATACCTGCTCATTTTATCTCAAATAATGTGATATATTTTGTATGTTATGAAACATGAAAATTCAGTCATATCTTCTTGAATTAATATACTTTTTTTATTTTAAAACATTTTTTCTCACATTCAGCCTTTATAGAACCCATTAATTTTTCCAAATTTAGTGTAGGATTTTAAAATAACATTTTCTACTTACTTTCTAAGTGATATATTATGATTTGTATCTTTTAAAGAATGATAGGGGGACTTTCTACTCTGTCTCACGTCTGCATTATATTCCATCGAATAAATATAGTTAAGTCATGGGAAATATAATTTTTTCTTTTTTAATTTTTTTCTTTCTTTTTTGAATATGAAAAGCTTTTACTCTGATTCTCTTGTTATTTGCTTTCTGTGTAATGTAATAGATTTTTCCAGTGAAGCCCACTGCATTCACACCATTTTCTGGGACCTGAGAATATACTCTCTGAACCCTAAAAATAACAATTTCCTCACTATTTTCCAGACCTGGCATGTTTTAATGAAAATGCTTGCACAGAAGCTAGCACATTACCTTGTTTCATGCCTTTTATGACACTGATGCTTTTCTGCTCTATTTCTTAGGTCATCTCACATGATTAACAGATTTCTTTTGGCTTCCTGTGTGCTATCTTTTCTATAAATTATTGTGAACATTAACTTAAATATTTTTGATAATTAGTAATCTATAATTATAAACATTTGTGGTATAAATCACTTATCAGAAATGTCATTATCACAGCAAAGCAATAGCTAGCAGCGAGTACCTTCTGGTACATGTTGTGTGTTAGGCACTTCAGAAACACTACAACCCCCACCCAGATTTAGGTCATAGCGCTGGGTTTTGTGATATGAATGTTGAGAATGAGACTGTGTGAATCAATGGGTAACTCAGAGAAAGTCCAGTATTTGAGAATTGTATCCACTTAATTTTTGTGTTATTTAATATTTGTGCTTTCTTTCCATGTCATGCCTCCTTCTCCATGCCTCATTACACTTGATTCGACTCTACTTTATATATATTTCTATTATGCTATCATTCTTTAGATTGTAGTCAATTGCTACAGGGTCCAACACCCATATTAATGTGTGAGTACCCTTGAGAATCAGCACAGTATCCTATAAACACTTAATGTACATTTGCTAAATTACATTAAATAAATTAGAAGAAGGAAGTAGATGGACACTTATTGGCCTAATCATGGGGCAGTTCAGTAAAATGCTTTGGAAAATAATGATAATACTACATGAGATCATTTGTCCCTTTCTCCTTTATTCACTTCTAGGACTCATCTCAGATGGACACATTAGGAATTTAGCAGATGCTTTAAATTCTGAGTATTTATTGAGACTGCACTCAACTGATAGAATGTGGGAAATCTATATTTTGGGGTAATATTAGTGGAATCATTATGCCTTTCTGTATAAATATTCACAAAGGAAATGAAAAGTAATATGAAAACTTGATGTAAACACCTTGGATGTTACTGGAAAATTTTCTTCAAAATTGCTTTTTTTTTTTTTTTTTTAAATGAATCTACTCAGTCCATTTTCAAAGTTCTTTTGTTTTTGATCTAGACTGTGGTGAGACAAGATATTTGATCTTTTGTCTTTTTTTAGTGTTTAAATAGATATTTCATAACAGGATTTTTTTCAGTTGTATAATATTGATGATATTTCTAACTAAGCAGAAACTTTCTTGCCTTAATGTAACCCTAAACCAATCTAGTTCTAGTGGATGTTTGGTCACTTATCCAGAGACATTTATCAGTGCTAATGACCCAAGGTCATGCCATTGTTTTTTGTTTATTTGTTTGTTTGTTTTTCTGGAGAGCAGAAATGTGGTTCCCTCTAATAGAAGTTGCTATTTCTTCTAATTTACAGATAAGATCACAGGACATCAGAGTAGTTAAGTCACTTGTACAAGGTTTCACAGGGAGTGAATGGTAGAGCAAGGATTCAAATCCAAATTCTAGGAGACAGACACAACAAAACTGATGTGAAAAAATATTTTGGGACACTGCAACTGCCTATGACCAATCACCAAGCACAGACATTTATTTGATTTTGAAGATTGTTATGCAAATCAAATTAGCTAATGCATATTAAAGTGGTTTATTAACTCTAAGCTATGAACATATTACTGATTATTATCACAGTTAATGTGTCTCTACATCAACTTACTTTTCTATAGTATAAAGTTAATGATTCTGGCCTTGGCTACAGCTTAGATTGCTGTGAGGATTAAGTGCAATAATGTACCTGAAAGTTCTGTATAAGCTATAAAGCAGTATACAAATGAAGATTACCAGTATTGATCTGTTCATTTATTGTTAGTTCTCAAACATGAGTTACTTAATGCTCTAATGATGAAAATTTGAACTAGAAAATCTGTTAGAAAATGCTGTTATAAACTAAATAGAGGTTGAGACCATAATTTGAGAGGAACAAAATGTGGCCAAGAGATTGCTTAGACTAATTGAACATTGCAGCCTATTGATTTTATGATTTCTTTCTCCTTTTCAGCTTAGCATACAGAGAAGCTAAAAGGTATGGACATTGGAAAACATCCATGTAAATTCAATTCATCAACTTAATGGCTCACTTGCTGCTCAAAATGTGGTCCCTGGACCAGTAGCTTGGGAATCACCTGGAAGCTTGTTAAATATACAGAATTTCAAATTTACCCCAGACCTACTAAATCAGAATCTTTAGAAACACTGCTCTCTGTTGGAAGTAAAGAAAAAAAAAAAAAACAGTGACTCATTACACCACTAAAAGTACATGTGGTTATTGAATTTCTGTGACAGAACCAGGAAACTTTTCTTTCCATGGTATTTATGATATACTTAACATCTATAGTACTATAATTGCCATGTACTATAATAATAATTATTTAGAAAAACAAAAACACTAGACATCTGATTTTTTTTCTATTTTGTTTTTACTTTCTCTTTATACAGTTTCCAATTCATTTTCAAGTCTTCTCTGGAGCCATACATTGATTTCTTTATTCAATAATCACTTTTAATGTTGATAATGTACCAAATGCTCTACTATATTCTAAGCATATATTGGGAATTGAAATAGTACAAATTCTTTATCTCATGGTGGCTATAGCTTAATAGTGGAAGGTGGTGACAAATAAAGAAATACAGAGGTTTAAACTGAGAAAAACCCATGAAGATAACAGAGAGGATGGCAAGGCAGATGCTACTTAGATGCAGTTATCTGGAAAGGCCATCTGACGTGGTAGCATTGTATCACCTTGGGAATATAAGAAGCAGTCAGCCATTTAATAACTGGGTAGTGACAAGACTTCTAAGGCTTTAGGATGAAAAGTTTGGCATATTCCAGAAGCTAAAAAGGAAGCTAGCATCTTTGGAATGGATTGGATGAAACAGATAGTGGTCAAAGATGAGTTTGGAAAGATAAGCAGGGCCTAGATTATCTAACCTCACAGTCCATGGTTAAGTTTTGTGACTTGAGTGCACTAGGATGTCACTGATGTGCTTTAAGCAGATGGGGAAGGAATAAGGCGTGAAGGTAGACAATTACATTTGAAACAGGTCTAATTTATGTTTGAAAAAGAATTACTCTGGCCTATAGAAGTAATACCAATGGCTTGGATGAAGGTGATAGATTTTAGAAGTATTTGTTTGTATCATTAGTTGTACACTCAAACCCTTGCTTATCTTCCCCCTTTTCTGTTCCGTATTTCAGACTATGTTTTCCAGCTCTATGTGGCTTCAAATGATACAAGTCACTGGTTGGAATTTGGAAGAAAGGAGAACATTTCTGAAGGTATAGAATTTTATCTATGGCTTTATCTCATACCAGATTGGCTAGCTTTGGTTCTACCTTCTGCTCGATGCTCCTAGCTTCTAGTCTCCAGTAACACCACATCTACCCTTGGCTCTGCTGATGATTTTTGAGTTGTATCACTGATTTCTGTTTAGTCTTTCAGTCTATTTATCAACTGTGTAACCAATTCTTTGCACTAGAATTCCTTTTCCATAAGGAAACACATAAATGGTTCCTCCTATAATGCTTAGACCTTAACAAATATAAAGTAACAGAACGGAAAGAATCAAGAATGTCACCTATATTTCAGCTTTGACTGATTGAGCATGGAGTTTGAAAGAGGGAGGCGGTATTCCCTTTTGGACATGCTAGTCTTGATACATACAAATGCAAACATCTAAGAGATCTAGAATTCATACCAGATTCTGAGTTATAAATCTCTTGATCATCAAATAGTGATGGTACCTGTAGCCACGGGAATGGGTAGGTTATCCAGGGGAAAATGTAGAGAGATAAGAACATAAAAAGATGTGGACTAAATTCTAAAGGATTTGAGGTTGACTGGTGGAGAAACTAACTGTAAAAGATATCAAGAGAGAGCTGAAGGTTTCCTTGATTCATGTTAATTAAAACAACTAGAATATGTAGACTATCTCTAACATATATCTTTCACATTATATAAATTATACTGCCAAATGAAATACCAAGAAACAATTAGCAACACACAAGCAATAAAAGTAGTAGTTTCTGAAAATAGGAGACTAACAAGGCAAGAATCTTTGCAAGTGATTCCACCTTAATTATAAAATAATTTGGCACTCCTGGTTTCGATGTACATTTTCATTTTGATTTCTGTGCCCTGGGACAATGACAGCACTGTAGCCTGCAGTCAGGCAGCCTCTTTTAAGAGGCCCAGCCTAGTCCAGAGGGTCAATGCAGCTGAAATTCAGTACATTATCCTCTAGACAAATCATGCATCCTGGTTAGAGCTATCTCTGCTGGAGGAAAGGTTCCTTTATATAAACCCCTTTCCAAATGGGAGAAAAATTTTCTAACACACACAAAGATATTTGTACTTTAACAGTGGCTTTGTGACAGGACAGGACCAAGCATGCCATGCCAAGAATCTTAGTTTTAGGCTAAACCACCTATGATGTCAAGTCTTGGGTAAAATCTAGTCTATATTGCTGAGGAGATTTTTAGAGCAGGTTTCCTTAAGGTATGGTTCTTAGGCTATCTGCATCAGAAGTACCTGAGAAGGCAAATTCCAGGACCCCACACCGTAACTCAAGAATTCAATTTTTTAGGAGTAGGATCTAGGACTTCAAAGTTTTACAGGAATGTTAGGACATTCTTCTGTACATTTCAAGTAGAAAACAACTGCTCTCGGGACACCAAGATGTCACAATGATACCCAATTTGGGGAACATCTGCTTGCCCCTGGTTTTAAAGATGTGGTCATCTCCTTTTTGAAGACCAAAGGAAGACACATGTCATATTGGTTCTGGACCTTTTTTCTAGAGGCACATACAAACCTGTAAATTATCCTAAATTACTCCTACAATGTTCCTGTTATCCTGTAAAATCTCTCCTGAAAGTTCTTGCTGAGAGTTGTTATAAAAGTACACTGATTAAATCCATACACAATTGTAGATCATTTCTGTGTATGATATGGAAGCACACTTAAAGTAGAATATTCAAAAGAATAATTTGTTCATCCCCTACTCCTAATGCTTTCCTTCTGGATCCTTCCACTGCCTGCCATTGCACTTTACCATTAAGGCATCTCCTTAAATCAGCCTTGAGTCATTAACTATGTTCCTGCTGCTCTTCTCCATCCCAGCCATCTATCCTGTTTGTGTCCTCCAGGGACCCAATTGTAGTCTGCATTTATCTGTCATTTTTCTGCTTCCTTTTGTTGTCTATTTACCCCACTGGAATATAATCAATACTAGGATCTAAACCTCATCTCTCTCGTCAGCCACTGAAGGTCCCGCCAGTGCCTGGCTTGGATTAGTCCATCAATGTTTATTTGTTGTATGAATAAACAAAGAGAAATGGATCTCTACTGAGAATTGAGAGGTTCACCTGTTCACTTTCAATTTTTTTTGTGTGAAATGATGATTTCTTAATTAGAGATGTAAGTTAAGCTTGCTTCTTTATTAGGGAAAAGTCTTGGCATCTTTTAGGAATCACTCTTAGAGTAGTTGTCTTCAGGAATCTCCAGAAAGTACTTCCAGTTACAGAATTCTGAATCTAGAGCTATAAAAGTCACTGGGATGAGAGCTTTTTCCAGCACTTTAATTTCTAATTTATAATGAGGACCCATGAAAGCAACGCTGATGTTTGCTCAGTTTCTCTGTGCTCTTCAGCGATTACACTTCTCCAGCCTTCCAAAAAAAAAAAAAAAAAAGGGTGCATTTCTGGAGGGAGGTGAAACAACCATTAATCCTGGAAAGTATTTATCTTCCTTTCTTTTGACATTTTATTGCCCTTTAACTCATTTGTGAGAGATATGAAAGCTGAATAAGACTAGGGAATAAAAAGCCTTTTCATTAAAATGGCCAATCTACATAGATCTTCGTTCTTCCCTGTAGAAGGTCTTTGATTAGTACATGAAGGAGAATTTATAAAGAAAGAAAGAAAAATTTTACATGAACAGGTAAGGTATCAGAGCAAAAATATACAGGTTTTATTTAGAAAGATAAAATTATTTTCAAGTCAAAATTATAGATTTCTAGTCAAAAGTATTACTGAGGTTAAAAAATCAGTGTGTCCATAAGTAGTGTGATTGGTTACTTTGAAGCAGAAAAAATAAGGGCATAAGTTGTCGATACCCATCTAATTGCTTTCCAGTGGAAAATGCATCATTGAGGGCTTAAATCTCAGCTACTATTTGTTTTTAACTTCCATTCTTTAGGGTAAAAAATAATAAATGCTCTTTTCCCCCATCAGCTTTTAAATCTCTGCCTTTTACAATGCTCCTTTCTGAAATGGAACTTGGTAATTATATGTGTAAAAGAACTGTGTTTATGAAACATAGAACAGTGTTTGAAGTATTGGCAATTTTAAACATAAAGATATATTGTGGTTATAATCTGCTGTTAAGTATTTTCTGTTTAATTCATATCATTAGGGCCAATTTTCATGGATTTTGCATTGTATATTTTTCAGTAGTACTCTTTGATTGATTATTATTAGGTAGGAAATTTACAAATAAAAAGTATGAAAAGAGAAAAAAAACCCATAACTTGTAATAACTTGAACCAGGCATAAATTTGATATTTTAGTGAATTTCCTTGTACTATCTGTTCAGAGATCTATGGAGTACTTATAAATGTGTGTATATATATATATATACATATATACGCTCACATATATTAAACCAAAATGTCTTAGCTTCTTCTAGCACATGAGTGTAACATGAGGTCATTTTCATATATTTTATAAATAATAATAATTAATGATTATTATGTCAAAAGCTCTGTTTCAGACACTAGGGGCCTAACCATGAACAAAACCCAAAAATCTCTGCCACAGGGCTGATCTGGAAAGAAAGACAACAACCTTTAATGCCAGGAACTACAGTGCTCTAGGCCCTAATTCAGAGGCCGCATAACTTTTTCCAAATGTCTGTCCTGTACTCAGAGTTGTGACCGTCGTACTTCCTTAGCCCCAGCCTCCATCATCCTATTAAACTCCTGCCAGTGCAGACTTTGGCCCTTGAGTATGGGCTCCAAGTTCTGTCCAGCCATCCTGAGGGTCCACCACAGCTTCCCAGAACCAGATTCAGTCTGTGATGGCCTGGGACTGATGCAGGGTTGGGGATGAGGAGGGTAGATTGGACACTCTGGGAAAGCTAGTGATTTGATGATACCAAGTGATTGTTTCTAAATATCTTTTATGTAGAGAAGAGGGTGAACACTGCTCCAGGAGGTGATTGTACATGTCATTCCAAATGATTCAGCTCCAGGCCCAGAATTGCATACCTTCCTCTGCACCACAAAGTCTAGAGGTCAACAGGAACATCATCTTTAAAAGGTACCTTAGCATTTCACTATGATGCAAGTGTTTTTCTTGTGGGTTTTTAACTCCACACTAGTGAATGTCAAAATGTTCCTTTCAAAATTGATAGTACTTGAAAAATGTTCATAAATTACATTTTATCTATCTCGTTACATTTTACATAATATTTTTGGTGCTCTGTTAGATTGGAACCCTGAACAGCTGCCTAAAACTCTCATCTCTTGTTCTGGCTCCTCTGCTTCTATCATTGGCCACGAGAGAAGGAATAATATTCTTTGCCACTCCAACCCAAGAGTGGGACAGAGCCTTCTCTTAATTTCCTATGGCACTGTACTGACTTGACGCATTAAAACAAAACAAAACAAAACTCTATTAGGTTCAGGAATACATGCCAGAAAGTAGTATTAGACTGGCTTCTTTTGGGGTCTACAGACTTAAGACCAAGAAAACCCTGGTCAGATGCCTCTCTGCATAGCTTTTGTTACCCATGTTATACCAAAGTATGACTCTTCTTCTTTAGTAGATTGTCCCTATGTATGTCTGTTCAAAATCTGGAAAATCTCTCAAAAAGGAAAGGAAATTTTTCTCACTGCCTGAGGTTAACTTTCACAGCTGTATTTCCTGCACCAGGATTTGCCATATCCCAAGATAATATATAGTATAAATAAAAACCCTTTTTGAGAGAAACTCCAGTTGTAGACATAGCTGGGTTCCAATTCTCTGACTAGACAGGACAATCAAAACATTCCATTTAATACCAGTATATTTTGAGATGCCTAGTCTTACATAAAAGTGCATGTTTATAGAACCCAACACACCAGTGTGATCCTTTTAGTTAGTCTTATCTCCAATGTGAGAAGGGCATTCCTGCATCTCTTGATATACTTCCTCTAGTTTTCAAAATCTCAATTCTAGATTTTCTTGAGCAACTGTTTAAAAAAGATATGTCCACATATTTGCACATGTGTGTGTGCGTCTACAGGCACACACATATTTATCTTCAGGAGAATGAACAAAATATCCAGGTATCAAATATTCTAAATCTTTAGATAGCACAGAACACTTACCAAAGAAGCAAAAGGCATTTAGAGACAAAACTGCTAATAAATGTACATAATTTAGATTGCATTCTCAGACTAAACATTACCATTCGCAAGTAAGTATTGTCTTCACACATTTCTCCTAGGTAATGACTGGAGACTTGTTTTACATTCATGAAACTAAAGAGCTCATTCAAGCAGATTTCCTAGAGAACAAATTATCACCTTATCAAAAACAATGAAGATTTTTATTAGATACACGTTGTATTTTATTACATATTTATATTTTTTACAAAATTAATGTTATGTTCTATATAATACAATGATATAGCCTGTAAAATAAACTTTTCACTTCCTCTTATGTGTATTTTCCCATGACATTATTTTTGAAAAAAACTTCATTTTAGTGGCTGCATCTATTATATGGAGGTGCAATAACATTTTATCACATTTATTTTGTTTAGCATGAATCTATTTTGTTTTGTTTACTTTACTATAAATGATATTAGAATAGTTATATATATTTGCTCACTTCATTGATTATTTCCTTAAGATATATTCTTACGAGTGAAATTGTTGTGTCATAGGGTCTTACAGTGAACCTCAGGAAAATGGGTCCCTTTCTTCCTGGCCCACCTGTATAATTGTCTTTTTCTGCAAATATGATGAGGCTAATAATTTACGATTATTATTCTTAAGCAATGTTTGTCAAGGCTACTGTGACTTTTTCATGGTTGCACTAAGGCAACTCGGTAATATCAAATTAATTGCTTAACTCTCCATTTATGAAAGAGTTACTAACTTTTTAATAACTGGTATTCATTAATAGCATATTACTTCATCTAAGATTATATACTTTTATTTAATGTAATCACAGTTTAAATTCTCATTTCAGTCGTAATGAAAAGTGAGTCTAAACAGTAAACCTTAAAAGGGTAACATATAATAGTCTGTGACTAAATACTGGTCTCAGAAAGTATAAGCAGATTCTGCCAGAGATCTGTGCCCACTACTTATTGGTAGCTATTGACGGGACTGACCTCCAAGAACCATCTTTTAACACTGAGAGGGGTATTATCATCAGTTGGAATGAGGTCTGTGTTCTGTAAGAAGGGAATTCAGCCCCACTGTGTTGGCAGTTGTAACACATTTCCTATGCGATGTCGTTCCATGCTAATTATGATGTGTTGATTACTCACATCTGGGATTCGGATTTGATTAGGCTTACTGAGTTTTGCTATTTTTCTATTTCCAATCATTCTTTTCCTCAATCTTCTCTTTGTTGTCATTACATTTCGTCTGTAGTCAAATTGATGGCTTCTCTAAAGTTTCATTAAAATTTTGATTTCTTTGAGTTCTTTTCTAAGGTTCTGCTATCTTTGCCCTTTTTAAAATATTTGGAACTTTGAGTAAATAAACATTCAGAAATGCATAAAATTCTAAAGTCATGATCTGTCACCAGTTTATTGTTTGTAAGTGAGCAGGTACAATTTTCCTTTCATTTCTAAATGCTTACTCCTTCATTAGATCAGCTGGAGTGGTCAGAGAAAGCCATAGCTGTTTAGAACTTTGGTGTTCGTCTGCTTTGTAAAATTGTACAATGTGACTTCTTGGGCAATATAAATAATCAAAATGTTCAAACACACATATAAGACATGGTTAATTAAAATGAAAGATGATGAAATTTATAAACTGGAATGCTATTTTCCTATATTGAAGAATCATAATTTTTTTTTTTTAGTATAGAAAGGAGTTATGCTATGAGAACTTGTGCTATTATAAACAACAACAATTATTGACTGAATGTTAGCCATCAGAGAAACAGTGGCTGGACTAAATTAAAAAAGAATACCACTAATGCAAAACATTGTATTTGTTTATGAAAACGTGACTTAAGTGAGAACTAAAAGTTTTAATTAAAGTAATCGATTGGTTTAAAATGGTTTATGCAAGATTCTAATTTAGAAATTTACATTTTTTTTCTGTTACACTATTCTTTGGTAAGCTGACTTTAGCAGCAATGAAATATCTACTTAGATTGCACAGTGGTATGTTTTGAGAAATAATTATTTGGTTTATTATCATTCCTTTTGAAAAGAACAAAAACCCTTTTTTTAAAAAAACTAAGTATACAAACACACACACATACAGACACACCTTATATTTCCTAATGCTCTAGAAACTCTTTGCTAACAAACGTTAAGAATACCATTCTCTTTATTAAGAACAAGTATAATATTTGCTTAAACTTTCTTAAACTACTTGAAAATCTTGTGGAACTGATTTGGGTTTAAAAAATAAGTAAAAAATAAGCAAAGCATTTTGTCACTTTTTCAGTTATCATAAACTCAAAACTCCAGCAGATATCCAAATAGGTTCTTTGCACTTGCATCAAGACTTTAGTTTAAAGACTTAAATAACATTGACTTTGTTAGCTTTCTGATCCATAATCCCCAGTATTGTGTTTCATATCATATAACTTTTCTATTAGTCTCTGCAACAAGATCTTTCTTCTTGGTTTTAAAGTTCTTTTTTAAACGTCTTCATGTTACATCTCTGCATCTTACCTACTTTCCCATCTTTAAACCTTGTCTCTTGTGTGGATTGCCTTCACTAATCTTGCTCACTTGGAACCTGCCATTCTCTTCAAAGAGTCTATTAGATTCCAGTTTCATATTCACCTGAAACATTCTGTCATCATTTTTCTTCCTATCTAGTTCAAATCCAAAGATAATTATTATTTCAACTATTTCATGCCAAAACTCTCCACTCCTTTGCCTGTTTGTCCCCATCTTTGATATATTTTATCTGCTTCTTGCTCACACACATGACTGTTAGTAGGCCTCAGAAGATCTTTTCAAGCTTACTTACCTGGTCCTTTCCACAGGGCTGCCTCATTACATGGCAGCTGACTTCCCCAACATGAGAGTTCCAAAAAAGAATGAGAGAGCATTCTTAAGACAGAAACCATGGTCTTTTTATATAACCTATTCTTGGAAGTGACATATTTACTTCTACTGTGTCTTATTCCTTAGAAAAGAATCAAAGGGAAATGATTACATAAAGGCATAAATACAGCTGGCCAGATCATTGAGGGTCATCTTATTCTACCTAATAAGAGGTAGAAAATAAGGATATTAAAAAACTGACCTGTTCAAAAGAAGCAAAGGCAAAGGAAAATCAAAAGAAAACACAATGTTAGATAGTAGAAATAAGCATAATATATCAATAACCACAATAAACATGTAAAAGTGAACTATTAAATACAGAAATTACTATAATATTTTCAAAATATAAAATATATATGTGAAGAGAAAAATTGAAAAGGAGAGATCGAACTATTTTTATTTGCAGATAATATTATTTTCATAGAATTCAAAATAATCTTCACACTCTTAGAATTTATTAGTAAGTTGATGTTCTTTAATAAGTTTTGAGATTTAGATTTTAGGTTATAAATTCAACATATAAAAATACTACATGCCAGAGACAAAACTAATTAGAAAACATAGGAGGTAGTAGAAGTTCATAATAGCCATTAAAGTGACGTGTCCCGGGAATAAGCCTGACCAAAATTATTCATACCTCTGGGGACAAAATTTCAAAATAATGTTAGAATACATAAATGAAGAAATGCAAGCCTATACATGGGTTGAAAAATATCACTAACATCAAAATACTAGTTTTCTTCAAATTAGTACATTAATATAATTGTAGTTACCAACAGGGTTTTTTTGATAGAATTAGAACTGCCACTCCTTGACATTCACATATAAGAAAAGATAAGCAGAATATACACAGCAATTTTGAGGAGTAATACAAGTGTTGGCCTACCAGATACCTATACTTATTGTGAAAGTATAATAATTAGAATTGTGGAATTAGCAAAAATATGCCAATGGTATAAAATAAAGGATCTGAAAACAGACCCACACATATAAGATGATTTCATATGTAACAGAGTCAACATTACAAATAAAAGGGGAAATGAGAAATTGCTTTATACACAGTGACAGAAAAATAGAAAAATAAAATCGGGTATCTTTCTCATACCACACACCAACATGATTTTCAGGTAGATTAAGGTCGTAAATATGAACAGCTAAATTTAATCTAAGACCTCTAAGTAGGACAGAATTTCTTAGATAAGATAAAGAAAAGTACAAACAAGTTTTTGCAAACACAAATAAAAAATACATATTCATCTAATCTGTTTTTTTATGTGTTCAACAAAAGATACCACAAAGACTGAATGAAAAACTGGAAATAGATTTTTGCAACATATAGTACTAACAAAATGTTAGTTATAAAATATTCCTATAAATTAAAAGAAGACAAAAGATGCATTAGAAAAATATGCAAAATATATAAACAATTTCCAAAGGAGGAACCCAATAGGGAAAATAGGCTTATACCCTTGTAATCATGGAAATAAAATTAAAATGACAATTAGACCATTTTCTGTCTATTTAATTGGCAAACCATTGACAAAGATATGGAAATCCAATAACATATGTACTACAAATGGTAAAAATGGAATATGAAGATTAAGTTAACAATGGCTGAAAATATAAAGATACTCTTGCCATATGACCATCAAATTCTACTTCTTGATATATACACAGAAAAAAATGAAAGAATTTGTGCATAAAAGAATGTTGAGGCATTGCTTTAAACAGCCAAAACTAAAAACATACTGAATGCCTATAAATGAATAAATTGTGTTATAGTTGGAGCATAAAACCTTACAGTGTTTAGAAAAAACAAAAATCATCTATTAACATGGCGAAATGTCAGATATATAGTATTGACTGAGAAGAATAACTATCAGAATAACATGTACTGTTTTCTGTCATTTATATAAAGCATAGAAATCAACAAAATGATAAATTATAGCACTTATACTTAAATATGCAATGAAAACATAGATTCATGAAATTAATGAAACTCAATTTATACTAGTAGTTATTCCTTGAGAAAGCAAACAAGGAATGTCTGTTATATTTCTTAGAAAATTCTTTGGGAAAAAAAGATCAGAAGCAAATAAAAAATATTACTAAGATTAACAAAGCTGCATGGTAGGTACACAGATGCTAATTATCTTAATTCTGAATTTTTATCTGTTTATTTAAAATCATTAGCTTTATCTACCTGACTTTATTTTATTATTTCTTTTTAATTTGTATTTTTATTATGGTGACATTGGTTAATGAAATCCAGTAAGTTTCAGGCATACCATTCAACAGTAAGGCATACATATATATTTCAGTGTGTTCACCTCCCACAGTTAGATTTCTTTCTGTCACCATATATTGATTGGCCCCTTTTACTCCATCTACTTCCCCCACCACTTCCCCACTACCCTCTAGTCTTTAGTGCATGTCCATGAGTCTCTGTTTGTCTTGCTCATTTGTTGCTTTTAGGTTTATATCCCACATATAAGTGATATCATGTGGTTTTCAACTTTTTCTGTCTGGCTTATTCCACTTAGCATGATTACCTCAAGGTCCATCTATGCTGTTGGAAATGGCAGTATTTCATCTTCTTATGGCTGAGTAATATTCCATTGTGTGTGTGTGTGTGTGTGTGTGTGTGTGTGTGTGTGTGTGTGTGTGTCATAGCTTCTTTATCCAATCACCTATTGTAGGACACTTTGGTTTCCTCCATGTCCTGGCCACCATGAATAATGCTGCTGTGAACATCAGTGTGCAAATATCTTTTGAATGTATGTTTTCAAGTTTTTAGGGGTAAATACCGAGTAGAGGGATTGCTGGATCATACAGTAGATCAATTCTTAGTTTTTTGAGGAAACTTCATACTGTTTTCTATAGTGGCTGTACCAATTTTTAGTCCCACCAGCAGTGTATGAGGATTCCTTTTTCTTCGCTTCCTCTCCAACACTCGTTATTACTTGTCTTGTTGATAACAGCTATTCTAACAGGTCTGAGATGGTATTTCATTGTAATTTTGATTTGCATTTTCCTAAAGATGTTAAGTATCTTTTCATATGTTGTTGGCCATTTGTATGTCTCCTTAGGAGAAGTGTCTGCTCAGATCCTCTGTCCATTTTTTGATTTCTTTGGGGTTTTTGTTGTTGTTGTTATTGAGTAATATGAATTCTTTCTATATTTTGGATATTAGGCCCTTATTGGAGACATTGCCTGTAAATATATTTTTCCATTCAGATGATTGTTTCTTTACCTTGCCACAATATGTCTTTAAAAATGATTACCCTTCTTGTCTATTTCCACTAACATTTCTGTGATCCAGAACTGTGTTGATTTATGCCTGAACTGTGTCACAGCCATACTGTCTATACTCTCTGCCTTCAATCTTATCTTCTCCTAGTCAATTCCAGCCTGTCACTTACTATATCCATAGGAACATTAAATTTTCTGCTACAATCATTACATAAAATCTATATCAAGTCCAAGCCTCTATTTCTGGCTCTGAAGCCCATTCAGAATCTGCCCAAATTGGTCATTCTTATAATTCCTTCTCTTTCACAAGAAGTTTGTACTTCAATCAAGCATAACTACCCATCATTCTTTCACTCAATTCCAAGGCCATTTGCATCAAGGCACAGTTCAAATGAGATAAGTTCTGAAGAGATAAAGCATGTGGTATCTTGAGGAACAAAAAAGAGGCAATGTGTCTACAGCTTAGGGGTAGGTGGCATTAGGTGAGGCTGGAGAAGTAGGCAGTGACAGATCACAAAGGTTCTATGGGTCATTGTAAGTATTTTCTACTTCATAAGGACAATGGAAAGCCATTAAAGGGCTTTGCTTCAAGTTCTCTTCAGAACTTCTATACATGCTAATCTGTGTTTCTAGAACCGATTTCTCAACATCTCTCTTCCCATGAACAACCTCTACTTACTCTTCAGGTCTTAATTACAATTTTCTTGGTAAATCTTTTCTTAACTTTCCCCCTACCCATTTCACTCAAACAGTTATAATTTTAATAGTTACTTTTAGTTATTCTTCACAACCCTCATTAAAATGTATTTTATTTTTGTTTATTTTCCATAACTGTGTAATAGCCAAAGGGAATTAGACTCTATTTTCTTCCCTAGTTATCTCCAATGTATAATGTAGTGCCTTGCACATAATAGATGCTGTATACATATTTATTGAATGTATTAATGATTTCTTAAGGAATGTTTTCAAGGTTGATTTTGATTTATTGAAATGTATTTATTTTACAGATTTCCATTTCCTATATATTGTTGTCATTCTATTCTTTAAAGAAGATAAAGTGAACAAAACCAGAACATTGCTACAAATTCTAGAGGAAAACCAACTTAGACAAACCAAACAAAATGGTTCTAAAGTTGGGAAATAGAACTAAACTCCTCATAAGTAATGATTCTTTTCCTTTTTTCAAGTGCAACTCAACTTATGGAAGGTACTTAGTGGCTATTTTTTTTAAAATAGAAATTCCTGGGGATTAAAAGGAAACAAAATATTACCAGAGTAACATTTAATATTAATAAAAATAAACATATAACCTCAATGTTTGACATTTTCAAATCAAGCACCCCTGTGTGGCTTGTTCTCTATTTTCTTTAATCATATGTCCTGCTTGCATCTGTGCTGTCTGTGTTATAATAGTCTATACAGTGTTTGGAAACTATAACACAATTTCACTCAAAATAGAAAGGGAGGAGAAAAAAGACAATCTACATTTCATACCCTGCCATGTTCTGGCTGCTCTAGGTGATTAATGATAATGGCCATTTGCCCAAAATACAGATTCTGTTCACAAATGGGATTGGAAAACAACTTTATGATAAATGTGGAAAATATATTCTTCTTCTTCTATGGTATATACCATTCTTTATACATAAAATGGAAGGCATTCTTAAATTCTATTTGTACATAATAATGCATGAAATTACAGCTTTTATAATGCTGTGTATTGAAAGAAACTGGTTTGATTTGGTCAACCAAGGAACACAGACTATTTTCTTCAGAACTATGAGAATTATGTATATTGATATCTTACAACCTGCAGAGTTTTTCTAAAGAAAATATTATATATCACACATTTGTGCTTTATTTTATGGAGACTCTGTACTTAATATGGAAGAGAGAAGTTTGAACTTTCCATCCTGATACTTACCCAGTGAGGACTTCCTTATTTACATAAAGTTTATTACAATGAGCTTTAGAACCAGAAGGTTAACTGGATCGAAGGGGAAATCATCAACGAAGAACTGAGTCCCTCTGGAAGTGACATATTTCTCTTACTCCTTTAAATTGTATTTTAACTTCTCTTGGTGAAGAGAAGTGAAGGAATCATTCCCCATGACCCATTTTGTAAATGACAAAATGTTCCAGGCCCTCATTGAGGTGACGGGGGAAAATCTTCTCCCAGTATTTGTTATGATCTGATTGTTCCTCTAATAAACTAAATGTAATTAAAAATAGAGTAGGGGCATCGCATTTTAATAGCTTGCATTCTTCCCTGTGGAAGAGTCAGCAAACAGTGAGAGAATATGAAGATTCAGCTCTCCAGCACCTGCCAGGCAGACTTTGTCAAGATTAACAGCATCATGCCAGGTTATTAGAGGAAACATAAATACTTTTGAGACTCTGCGGGTAGTTACGATATCACGTTTTATTATCTTCTCCTAAAATGGAATTACTCACTGTAATTGCTTGCCAGTCACAGGCCACAAACATGACAGAAGAAATCTTACATATTGGGGAGAGGGGTTATAATACAAAGGCAGGTGACCTAGAGAATGTTTTTAAGGACCTGTTATTATGTGTTTATAATAATCATAATTAACATTTTGTGGCACTTTACAGCTTCTAGGAAAGGCACATATCTGTGCCTTGCAATTTGAAGTGGGCACAGTGGTTATTTGAATGCTTATTTGAATAAGGAAATAGGGGTGTGAAGACATCGAATGTTTTGTTCAAGAATCCTGCTGCTAGGGAGTGCAGAGCTGAGAATGAGCCCTAGTCTCCTAACTTCACAATTTGTGTTCTTTCTGACATTCTTTGTGGCCTCACTTAAATTCAACAGCAAAACACATAATATATACTATTCCCTTCTGGACCACACACTTCTTTGTAAAAAGATGGTTTTGAAGAATCTAAAATTTCCTGAGAGAAATGATGAAGGATAACCTAAAATGCAAAGAAACTACAGCTGAGAGATTTGATGTCAGTCATGGGATGCTTGAGAAAATGTGGGAAGACACTCTCTGTGAGTGAGATGAGAAAAGTGATATAGTAGGAGATACTTTTTGTTTTTATTTTGTTTTTGTTGACTCTATTTCCAAAACAAACTCGATTAATTTTGGAAATAGTGATGATCAAAGAGTCAAAGTGGGATAAGTCAAGAGAATGAGAAACAGATACAGACTGGACGAAAATATTTGTAAAACACATGATTGGATAATGAACTGTTATCTAAAATATACAAAAGAGCTCTTAAAACTCAACAATAAGGAAATGAACAGACCAGTTAAAAAATGGACAAAGATCTGGATACCTCAACAGAGAAGATACACAGATAGCAAATAAGCATATAAAAAGGTGCTCAATATCATATGCCAATATCATTGCAAACTAAAACAGCAGTGAGATGCCATGGCACACCTATTAGAATCACTAAATCTAAAACACTGACTACGCCTAGTTCTGATGAGAATGTGGAGCAACAGAGACTCTAGTTCTTTGCTTGTGGGAATGTAAAATGATATAGACACTTTGGAATACAGTTTGGCAGTTTACTCTTAAACTAAATATACCCTTACCACATGATCTGGCAATTGCACTCCTTGATATTTACGCAAAGGAGTTGAAAACTTAAGTTCACAATAAAACCTACACACAGACACCGATGGCAGCTTTTTCCATAATAGCCAAAATTTGGAAGCAAACAAGATGTCCTTCAGCAGGTGAATAAATAAATAAACTGTGCTACATCCAGATGATATTTAGTGCTAGAAAAAAATGAGCTGTCAAGGCATAAAAATACATGAAGTAATCTTAAACACATATTACTAAATACAAGAAATCAATCCGAAAAGGTTACCTACTGTGTAATTTCAACTATATGACATTCTGGAAAAGGCAACTATATGGATACTGACTGGTCATTGCCAGGGTTGGAAGGGAGTGAGGGATGAATGGGCAAAGCACAAAGGATTTTTAAGGTAGTGAAACTATTCTGTATGATACTAAAGTGCTGAATACAGATCATCATATGTTTGTCAAAATTCATAGAGTGTTCAACACCAAGTGTGAACTTTAATGTAATCTATGGGATTTGAGAGATGTGTTAGTGTAGGTTCATCAGTTGTAACAAAGGACCACTCTGGAGCAAGATGTTGTGGTGGGGGGTGGGCTGTGGATATGTGGGGCCCCAGGGTATGATGGGAACTGTCTGTACCTTCCTTTCAATTTTTCTGTGAACCAAAAACTGCTCTAAAAATAAGCTTTGTCTTATTTTAATAATTATTATTTTTTATTTAAAAAATGTAATATGGGGAATAGCACATCTATGTGGGGAAATAAGGCTAACTGTTACACTCAATAACACAATATGTGGCCAGGAGGGAGTGAAGTAGTGATAACATGTTTTAAAATCTGTTCGAGGGCTGAAGGAAATTCAAAGAATTTTAAGTCAAAACTTCTGGATTCCACATTTTACTTAATAAAGATCATGGCAGAAGTTCTACCTGTATCGTGTAACAGTACATGAAGATTCATTCCATTTATTTCCATGCAAACCATTACTTCCTGGTACACCTGAAGCCTAGACTATCCAGAGAGAAATGATTCATTATGGGCCAGTTAGTCCAGCAGAATGGCATAAGGGAATGTGCTCAAAATACAGAATTTCTGGCAGAAAAAACAGTCCCTGCTATAATTCAAAGAAAACAAAACATTTGTGTGTTCTTATTCTTTATTTCCTGCATTATATGTTAGAAGCGCAGATGGAGTTCCCCACCTATGATTCCATTACCTTGATTGAAACTTATCTGAGTATTAAGAAAATTTTAATTGTTTTCTTCTCATCTTCTACATTTTTTGAATTCAAAGTTTTCCAGTAATATTTGAATCAGATATGTGGTTGAGTTTCGAGTATTTAGTGCTGTAAGTTCTCTGATTTTTTTTTTTTTAATAGAGTGTTGCCATCTGTCAATGTCCAAGTTGGCCTCTTTTCCTTTGGCTAACTAATTCTTTCCCAAACCATAATCTAAAAAGTTCTTTATCAAAGACCGCTTGGTTTGCCCACAGATTTTCTAGCTAGTCCTCCTGCTGAACCCTTGATCCCCAAAATTACATTTAGTAGTAATCAATGTGTCACCTATTCTTACTTCAAATCTGCCTATCTTTGATGGAAAGTCCTCTTCAATCACTTACTCTGTTATTTTGGGGAGTCCTTGGGCATCTCTTTTGGGTTCACGAAGCATCTTTCTAATATCATAGAACCCACGACGTTCCTCCATGCTAGTTCCAGTTCTTGACCGCAGCTGACAAAGTCAGTTGAGGTCCACTGATTATTATCACTGCGCTAGTATTTTCTAAGAAGTCACTGAAATTCAGAGCAAGAGTGCTGCTTCCTGACGTATCCTCTAGGCACCAAAGTTCTGTATTTCATCAACCCACAGAGCATATTTTCACCTGGGCAGGAAAAACGTGTACTCCAGGGTGAAGAGAGACCCGGTGGAGTTCAGGTGGGAATCCTTGGACCTGTGCCAATATGCAAGCTCCCAGTTAAACATTTTATCTTCCTTATTGTCTCCTCCTCCATCATTAGCCTCTGTCTGTTGTAAATGTCACTGCTGAATTTCAATAGTGAACAAAGCCTAGCTAGGCCCTGCATCCCCATTTTTTCTGTCACTCTCTCTGGTTATATTTTATACAAAAAGAATGCCTTCTAAACATATTTGATGCCCCAAGATTTCCTTCCTTAAACAAAATCAGTTTTGTGCTTTGAATGACTTACCAAGCATCTGTGAACTGGAGGCTGACACTGGACAAGAAATATTTTAGGAGAAGGGAGAAAAAAATGGCAAAAACTACAGTACCATGGGTGATGTCTTTGGGCAGACCTTTAAGGAAAGATCATATTCTAGAATGATGATGTATGAATATGCAGGTCTGCTTTTAAATTGTGCTCATATTCTAACTGTTCTAATTTTTACCATCTGTATTTCAACCACAAATCTGAAATAGCAGATAAAGTGGGTTCATAACCCCATAGCTATTGCTAAAATAAATAGTAAAGAACATGAATAAATATCTCACCCTCTAATATGCTATCCTATAATTAATTCATTATATGGTATCATGAATATCATGGATTTAACTATATAATTTCTAGTTAAGATCACTGGCTTAGCATGTCTGAATGGAGAACTTTGATATACCAGGTAATGTGCAGGATGTAGAAAATTCAAGAGGTCACTGTCTAACATAGAAATATATTTCATTTGTTTTATCATTCTAAAATGTGTTGTTGTTTTTTCAGTTAAAATAAGAACATACATATTTTTGGAAATTAAACTCTTGAAACAATGATTTTGTCACTACTTAATTTTGATTGAAACACTGAGATGACCTACCAAAGTAGCTTTCAAGCTAAAATTCATAAATGCACTGGATCTGAATTCTAACCTAAGTGTGAAATGAATAAACAAGCAATCAATGCCTGCCCCCAAATTGTAGGACTAGCTGGTTATTTTGGCTCATTTATGTTTCCTATACATGGTAAGCTAGGTTTTTGGTTAAAAAAATTTATATGTATTATTTTTCCTTTTTCTATTTTGTTCTTAAATTCTTCTACTATAAATTCTAAACACCCTTATGCATAGTATGTATATATGTTAGGTGAATTTTGTCTCTGTGGAGTAGTGGAGAATAAGCCAGACAAGCAGCCCCTAACCAAAGCAAGTGGGCTAACAGATGGAGTGCACAGTATGAAATTAGAAGATAACTGGCAGGATTTTTTTTTTTTTTTTAATGATCCATCTGGAATCTAAGGGTCAAGATCATCAATTCTGATGCTTACACAAGATCACAGCATCACTTCACATTTAATTTCTCAGGTTACGTTCTTTTTAAAAAAGTGATCTTTATTATTTTTTTAAAAAAGTACTTAGAAAATATACAGTGAGAGTAAGTTACCACGGAGTAAATGCTACATTATACTAGAATAGTGGCTTACACATAGATATATAATAGAATAGAAAAATTAAATAATATGACACGTTATTCATTGCTGCAGTTAATCACATTGATAGTTCTAAATACGTTAAGATATGCAAAACTACAAAATGGATGTTCAGGGTAGATTAGAATAATAGTGACCACAAAGTGACGACCACTAACCACCATTACCAAATTCAGTGGTTTATGCAACAGAGAAATTTAGCTTTTAGTAATAGTACATGATGAGTGTTCTTAGATTGGTGGGTGGCTCTGCCCACCAGGACATTCAGGAATTCAGGTTGACCATTGCTTTGGTAGGCCAAATAGTGTCCCCCACCCCAAGATGTCCACATTCTAATCCTTGAAATCTGCTAATATTACTTCATATGGCAAAAAGAACTTTGCAGATGTAGTTAAGGATACTGAGATGAGATTACCCTGATTTATCCGGGTGGGCTAATATAATTTTTATAAGAGGATTTTTATAAGGGGACAGGAAGGTCAAAGTCAGAGAGACAATGTGACAATAACAGAAGCAGCAGAAGGACATGACAAGTGGAAGCAGAGGTCAAAGGTTTAGAGAGACATTTTTAAATGATACACTGCTGACTTTAAAGATGGAGCAAAGGACCCCAAACAGGGGTAACCAGGTTGCCTCTGGAACCTAGAAAAAGCAAGGGAACAGATACTCCCCCAGATAGCATCAAGATACTCTTTACCCAGAAGGAACCAGCCCTGTGAACACCTTAACTTTAGCTTTGTGAGACTGATTTTAGACTTCTGACTACAAGAACTGTATGATGACAAATGTGTGCTGTTTTAAGCCACTTAAATGTGGTACTCTATTACAGTAGCAACAGAAAATATATACATTGCTTAATTTAGGACTTCTTAGGTTGCTGTGGTCATTTCCAGTTCACTTAGTGTGATGAGGTGAAAGAGAACTATGGGACAGGGACCCTGCTCTTCTAAGGCACTTTCCTGGTAATGCCTTGTATCACTTTCACTTGTACAAAATAAAGAGAATTTAGTTGCGTGGCAGCTGGGAAGCTGAAAATTGATAGTGTCTGGGAGCCACATGAGCAAATAATTCTATTGCTGTAGAGAAATGGATGGACAGATGGGGAAACAGTTAAGAGTCTTCTATAATGGGGTGATAGTACCTAGTATTTGTTTCATCTGTTTTGCAATCTAAGCTAAACGAGGGAAGAAATTCAGTGCCAACAATATTTAAAAAATAATAGCAGCTAATGTTTACTATAGGTTTCCTATGTGCCCAGGTCTCAGTGTGTTACATATGTTAAGTCACCTAATGCCCCCATGATGAGGCAGGCATGGTTGTTACTCCAGCTTGCAGATAGAAAATGAGGATTACAGAGAAGAGGACTTGCCCACTGAGATAGACTACTAATGGCTATTCTGGAATTTGTCCCTAGGCGGTCTGATTCTGGAACCTGCGTCCTTATTCTCTATTTTTTCTCTCTTACATTATATATTGATTAAAGAGGTTACATTTTATATTATATATTACCGTATTATAGGGGAAAGTTCTGAATACTGAAAATAGGCCAGTGAGCAAATAGTTACTTCTTTGATCATATTAAAAATAATTTGCAGAAGTACGCTTATTTCTCCTATAAAAATATCCCAATAATTCTTCTATCTACAAATTGACTCTTCCAAGGTGAATAAATTTTAA
The DNA here is from genome assembly GCA_003508835.1 of Eonycteris spelaea. Taxonomy (NCBI): domain Eukaryota; kingdom Metazoa; phylum Chordata; class Mammalia; order Chiroptera; family Pteropodidae; genus Eonycteris; species Eonycteris spelaea. The sequence continues at coordinate 4,403,625 of PUFA01000050.1, read as the reverse complement.
TTTTATTGTTTGTCCCTTGTACTATTGATAACACTTTGAATTCATTGTATGATTTTTTCTTTTACTTTGTGCAATACTTTTTAATTCTACATAAAATTTGGAACTTTAAAATATTAAATATTTTAACTATCAAAATATTTATTTCCAATCTTTTATAATGCAGACTTACTATATTTCTGCAATTGTCATATTCCTTTATTTATTCATTTATAAGTATTTATTAAGGACCTACTATGCACCATTATTGAGACCACATTAGTAAGCAAGATCAATTATGTTTCTGCTTTTGCAGAACTTAAAACATAGTATGAAAGTCATTTATACAAACATTAACAATAAATGTGATAAAGGTGAAAATAAGGAAAATGTAAGATGTATGGAAGCACATAGCTATAGATCTGTTCTTACCTAGGATTCTTTAGGCATTTACTCAAAACAGACCTTTTAGGTAGGAATTTTGTAAGTAGCTTGCAATTCTCCCTTGAAGCATCCATTTTTCACTCTACTGATAACATTTTTTAATATGAAGAAATTTAGTCATGTTAATATGATCCAGTTTCTACTTTAACATGCCCTCAATTTTCTGCCAGTTACCATCCTGTTTCTCTGCCCACTCTTTGCTTTAGAACTTTGAATAAATTTTCAACTTATAAGGAAATGCATCTTTCCAAATTAATTTACTTATAGATATAATATATAAATTTATAAACATAAAATGTGTTCTGTAAAATATACAATTTATTGCATATATAATGTATAAATATATTTCATATATATGACATATATTATATGTATGTTTATGTCTAAATACAAGGAACCACTTCTCTCTAAATCCTAAACAATTTTTAGAAAAGCAAAGGGATTTGCATTGTACACACATATAAAGGAGGGCTTATAAAACAGTTTGTTAGGAACCAAGATGACATTGTCACCTTTTCCTGTATAGATATTTTAGAAAATAGCAAAAATCTTAAGTTTGGGCTATACTCAATACTTAGAGCAAAGACTCCAGTTTCTTCTGTCCTCTTCTCTGTCCTTTAACACCGTTAATCAGACCTAGGCCAGCACCAACACCACTAAAACCACTCTGTTCACAGCCATCAGTGAACTCTAGAATGATTCAATTGTCAATTTTAAGTCTTTGTCTAACTTGCCTTAGCTGCAGCATTTGAGGAGATAAGTACTCTCTTCTCCTTCAAACTGTGTTGGGCATAACTTATAAGACATTAAGCCACCCTAGAATTTCCTCCTATCTTATTTTCCACTCTGAGTTTCATTTGCTGATGTCTCCTCTTTCTTACCACTAAGTGTTGGAATTCTCAACACTAACACCTCAGATGCTTTTTCTTTTTGCCTATTTATAGTTACTCTTTAGTGATTGCATTTATATGAATGGCTTTAGATTTGATCTATATACTCTTATATCTCCCAAGCATATATCTTTAGTATATTGTTGTCTATTTCTCCTTTCAGATTTGTTAGTATTTGCTTAATATGTTTAGGTGCTGTGATGTCGGGTACATATATCTTTATAATTTTTATATTATTTAATGAATTGATCCCTTTATCATATGTTGGACATCTTTGTCTCTTATTTTTAGCTCAAAGTCTATTTTGTCTGATATAAGTAGAGCTACACTTGCTCTCTCTTGGTTTCTATTTACATGGAATATCTTTTGCCATCTCTTCACTTTAAGCCTATGTGTGTTTTTAAGGCTGAAGTGAGTCTCTGGTGGGCAGCATATAGTTAGGTCCTGTATTTTTAATCCATTCAGCACTCTACATTTTGATTTAAGGAATTTAATCCATTTGCATCTTAAATAATTATTGATAGTTAGGACTTATTAATAGCATCTTATTGTTTTATTTATTATTTTAGTTCTTCTGTTTCTTCCTTTTTTGCTGTCTTTCTTTGTGAATTGTTGATTTTCCATAGTGACATTCTTTGATTCCCTCCTTTTTTGTCTTTTGTGTATCTGCTGTATGTCCTCCACTAGAGATTTCTTCTTGAAAGTAAAAAAACTTTAAACATTACAAAAAAATGATTAGGGTTTTTAGACCAGGAAGAGCTAGCACAAGAAAGAAATCTTTTGTAGACACAGCACTAAGTTTAAAATGGATGGGAAAGCAGCATTGAAAAGACATAAACATGCCTGTAATTGTCAATTATTAGTTTCCATTGATTTAAAGGGAACTTAATTGACATAGTCTATGTGTATGAGCAATAAGGGGGAAAAAACTATAGGCTGTGTGTGAGGGGGTGGCGGGGAGGAGTTGGAGTTGAAACTCTTAAAATTTTAGTAAATAAGTGGATAAATTATGCTCAATAAGAAATCTGGAGTTCAACAGAATTATGATGACTATCTGAAGTGTTTATATACCAATCAATGAAAAATATGAAACAGGAAAGGCCTGGAAACTTAAATTGTGATCATAAACACATGTGCAGACATTGCGAGTCTTACTTGCCAAACTCAAGGAAGGGCTCAAGTGAGTCCACAGATCTTTACTAGTCAGGAGCGGGGGCTGAGACACTGTTATGCCTCTGCATTTCACAGGAAACATGAGAGTATGGTTACTAATAAGCAAGAGCTCTTTCACATAACAGTGCATCCTACTAATAACATCTTTACTCTCTAAGCCCTTGTGATCACACACAGTCCAGTAACTCTGCTTCTATTATGCTGCACTCTGGCATGAGCATATTTGCAGAAGTCCAGAGTCCTGGGACCACAGTCCAGCTTACCTAGGTTCTGCATATAGCCGTCTTCTTTGCTCCTGAGATTTCCTCAGGTCTGTCCTTGATGGGCTATAGGATATCTGTATTATAGTCATTTAATTCTGTTCTTTCTCAGGCTTGAGACTCTTTCTTATTTCTCTCACATTGTCTCTTCCTTTCCTTCTTTCTACTTTCTGCCTCCCCACCTGCCCTGACACACCAACTGGGCATAATCTCTTCAATGAGCTCATGCATACAAACTTCTCCAAGAGAGGCCTAACTGTGTTATTGGAGAGAGAAAGGAGAATAGAATATTTCAGAAACATAAGAAAAACCAATAGCTCAATAAATTATACTCCTATGACTGCATAATCAAAACAGTAAGGGAAAGCTTATTCTCTGTGTTTCTCTAAATGATTTCCTGCAATTCTTCTTCATTTTCTCTCAACCAAAAACTGCTGAAATTTTAAAACTCTACTAAGTTATCAGTTAAATAAGAAAATTATTTTCTAGTGATTTTCATCAAGGATGGAGCTCATACACACCTGTTCACTGGTTCTCAGTATGTAGCACAGTGGTAATTTGTTTCTAGTGCTTTTCTGAAACGTAATCAGAAGCAGAAATACCCTTTGGGTGGAATAAAAAGGTCCTATTCCATTAACATTTTCTTTCCTGACTGAAATATTACTGACTATGTTATAGACACCAGGTAAATTTTCCTACTTGAAATTACAAGTATCTGAAGTATATTTTTTCTCATTTTTTTGTTGTAAATGAGCCTCTAATGGAAAAAGATAGCTGAGACATTTCAGTAGAGAATTAGCAACAGAAGACTTCAAAGGCTTTCTCTGGTAGGATGATTAGTGATTATTTTGATATTTTTTTTGTTTTGTTTTGCAATATATGCTTTCTCTTTTACTTCATCTTCCTTGTATGAATATCAGCATGTTTGCCTAGCTGCATTTCATGGTATATTTTAAGATTCCTCCATTTGGCATATGGCTAATAGTAAGTATTCATTTTGTGATTCATATATTAAAACTGAGCCTCAAGGAAAAGCATCTTTATAATACAATGTGAGAGGTTTTGCCAAGTTGGAAAAACCTATCAGAGTGATAATAAAATTTATAGATAAAATTATAAACGTATTTCTAGAAAGCGAGAGGATAAGTTTAGATCAAGGAGAGGAAGTAATATGAGCAAAGTGGCATCCAAACAGAAGGACAGTTTATGGCATCAGAAATAGATTTTTCTCAAGGAAGGCTTTGGACTGACCGAAATAATTTATCAGAATTTGATTGGATCCAAAATTCCATAAGGCGATGGAGAGCCACACAAAATGAAGGTCAATATTTAGGTGGATAAATAGAAATCACATCTATTTTTTAACCTATAGGTATATTGTTATATATCCTTCTCAATATAATAAATGGGAGAATTATAACTATATAGGATCTTGAAGCTGTATAGCCAGAGGTGCCATGTGATAGTATAATATCCTATTTAACCATTGCTTATGTTTCACATATGTATATATGGAGTTAGGCACCCCTGGGATGTCCTGGGAAATTAATCTTATTTAATCTCTTCTTCTCACTCCTACCTCTTATTCCACTAATCTCAACACACACATACACATGCTCACATACCCATGGCCTTTAGGTAGGTTATCTCATTTAAGTGTTTTCATTTTATTTTTACAAACAGAAAGTATTACTAAATGCTTAATTATTAGGTCACTCTGATACCTAAATGCACCAATCATGGCCTGATGAGAGGAAGTGACTCAGGACTTCAACTCCTCAGAAATAAAGCTATCTTCATCCCAATGGGCAAGTTAATCTAGATCAATGGATGTACTGTGCAAAGTGAGGGAAAAATTAGATTGGTCCAGTTATACTCACAGGATAAACTATAACAGTAAGGGATGTAACCAGCTTTATCAACACTTTGCTTTAAGTTTTATTTTGTCGAGAGATTTTGGCCACAATGCTCAAATGTAACATAATGCTGAGCAAATGTAACAAGTGTAATAGAGAGGATTCCGTGTGTGGCATGAGGAAACTGAGAACTAGAAGGAGTATTTTGAAGCAGATGCTCCATCGCCTTGCCCCATCCAAGCTTATGTGCAGCTCTGGTACCAGAAAGTTGACAGCTTCCTAATTTACTAGACTCTCATCTGCTCAAGGGCTTTCTCAAACTCACCAGTAGCTTGCTTCTCTGCACGTAGGTAACCCAGAACTGTGTGTATGTGTGAGGTGGGATGGGGAGGGTTAACCACCCTGGGGGAAACCCTCAATAATGAGAGATGAGAGTCCTGGATAAACGATCCAGTCTTCCAACATTCAGTGCAAAATCCTGATATTTATTATACCTGATTTCTTATATGGTCCCCATAAGATTGAATATTGATAGCTTAAAATAGCAAATTGCTCATAAACACCTTATTTTCCCTCTCTTTCCTTTCTATTACAATTTCCCCATTGCTCATTTGTGTTCCCAAATTCTTGCCTCCAGATTTGATTTTGGGGGGACCAAAAGAAATAGTGAAGTTTTCGCTATTTCTTAAACACATCAGCTTTATATTTAAAATGTCTGGTGCTTGTGGGTGGACCAATTGTGACTACTAGAGTAAAATTTTCTTAGGCTTTCTCTTAAAGGAACTCACAGGGAGATAGTTATTCCTCTGCTGAATTTACTATGGTAAAACTTCTCTCCCTTGGCCTTTTAAACACAGAACCTGATTTTGTGTACTAAGAAGTACTATACCTGTCAATTTTTTCCCCCTCCGCTTCTCCTTTGTCCTACATTTCCAGGGCAGACCAAAACCTTTCCACCTTCTTTATGTATACTAATTTCAAGGAAAATACAGGGAATTTTTCTGAGAACCTTCAAGTTTTCCTTGAATACTTAGCCTTTACATACCCCTTTAAGTTTTAATTTTATTGTTTATTCTTTAAAGGACAAATTTATTTCCTCTTTCTGAATTTCTGCAGGATGTCACAATAGCAGTCTTTAAGTAGTTACACCTCCACTATGTTTTTTAAGCTTTCATACTTTTGCTCATCATGTTTCATACTAGAAGTTTCTTTACCACCCTTCTTTCTCTTGACTAAGTTCATAGAGTGAAGGAAAGTTTTGGGAATGTTCCTTGACCATCATGCAATTAAATCCCCCTTTTGCATCCCGGGTACAATTTTATTATAGAAATAATCCCACTTAATTGCAGTTTTCTGTGTGAATGCCCTGAGGTCAGAAACTATGTATTATTCATCTTTGTATACACAAGATAGAATAAGCACTCACTGTATGTTTGTGGAATGAATGATTATGTGCATTGTAAGAAGAGATATTAGTAACAAATCGACATAGGCCTATGATTTCTCCTAGCAGAACTTTGATGTTTAACTGAGGTTTAAACTATTTTGAGGGGTTTCCATGATATAAAAGTAACATTTTCCAAATCAGAATGGCTTTTTCTAAAACTTTTTTATTATTAAATTTATTGGAGGTAACACTGGTTAATGAAATCATATAGATTCCAAAATGTGCAGTTCAGTAATCCATCACCTGTATATTAGATTGCGTGTTCACCAGTTGAAGTCAAATCTTTCATCATCATATATTTCATCATATCCTTTACCCTTATTTATTTCCGGCTGCCCTTTCTCTGGTAACCATTAAACTGTTGTCTGTGTCTATGAGATTTTGTTTGTTTGTCTTGTCCATTTGTTGCTCTTTGTTTTGTATCCCACATATGTGTGGAATAATAGGTTTCTGAACTTTTTCTGTCTGACTTATTTCACTTAGCATGGTAATCTCAGGATCCATCCATATTGGTCCAAGTGACAGTATTTAATCTTTCCTTATGGTTGAGTAATGTTCTATTCTATATGTGTACCACATCTTCTTTACCCAATTATCTATCGAAGGACACTTTAGTTGTTTCCACGTCTTGGCCACCATAAATAATATGGCAATGAATAGTGGGGTGCATATATCTTTACAGATAAATGTTTTCAAATTTGGGGGATAAATACCTAGAAGAGGGATCACTGGGTCATAAGGTACTTCTATTCTTAATTTTTTGAGGAAACTCCATATTGTTTCCATATGGCTGTACAAATTTACATTCTCACTAGTAGTGTTTGAAGGTTCCTTTCCCCCCACACAAGTAATAACAAGTATTGGAGAGGTTGAGGGGAAAATGAATGGCTTCTTGATCATAACTTCTCGGTGAGTTCACAGAGAATGAAAAATAGACGATATGAAATTGACATATACTATGTAATTCTTGCCCAATTTTGCAATGAAATAATTGTCCAGGCCATATGGATAACATTCAGCTGATTCTTTCATGTGAGTAATTCTTTATTTTCTGCATGTGAAATAGCCAAGATAATGTGTTCAACACTTTCTGCAATACTAGAAGTATTTGTGGTTGCAGATAACAAGGAAAAAGCATCTCAAAGATGCATAGGTAACACAAATTTAAGGCTTGTAAATAGAATTTTAGAACTCCTTAGGCAGTTTTCTTACTGGTACTCATACTGAGACAAGGGCTTATCTAAGGTGCTGTTCACTTGATCTTCTCAAAAAGCACTTAAGATGAATAAAGCACCAAAATATATGAAGAAAGTACTGAATGACACAGTACAGCTATACTTGATATTTTCATAGACTTTTTGCAATAATATATACTTTTATAAAATGATTAATGTTGAACTAAAAAAATCAAAAACAAAATGAAGTCTCAACAGAATTAATCCTCTGACTTTTCTTAAAACAGTATACCACATAGATATCCTTTATTGTAAAGCTAAAAATTATGTAGTAATAACTTTTTAATGAGTATCTGCTATGAATCAGGTACAATAATATGTATTCAATGTGGAAAATAAGAGAAAGGCAGGTAAAATAACAACAGCAAAAATATTATTATTCATAGATAATCACTGTTAATAGTATAATCTTCCCCTGTAACTCACATATATTTTCAAAACCCCAAAGCAAAAAATCTGCAAGCAACTACCATATTGTAGCTACATTTAGGAGGAGATTTTCTTATTTTGTTTAAAGGATAATTTATCATGACTAATGTGGACACACACACACACACACACACAGAGGTGTGGTGGCCCCCATTGGTTGGTTACCTGCCTAATGATAATTTTTCACTTCTCTTTTTTGAGAAAACTCCATTTTTTTCTTTCAGATGTGTGAGAGCCATATGCTGCAGGGGAGCTGGCCCCTCCTTAGTCCTAGAAATCAAATCTTAATAAAAGTCCTTTATGGCACTCCTATTTCCCTTGCTGGTGTTAGAAATAAGAATGCAAATGAGACTCAAATGTATTGAATGAAGCAGATTTTTAGGAAAATTTTGAGCAAGATTCTGTTACTTTGAACTAAGGACATGAGGATGGGCTACGCTTTCTGCCTGAGAGCTCTTGTGTTTCTCTGTTCACTGCCCTTACATTCCAGACTATATTTGAGGAATTTGTATAGTGAATAGTCTTCTAAAATAGAAATGATTCTGGAGCAAAGGGCAGAATTATTTATTATAAAGAATAGTAAAGGTAATCTCTCAAGCACAAAAGTCAAAGAGGCACTCACGAGTCTTCTGTCTTCTGTCACATCCATGGAAATGTGGTGGGCTGATTTGCTAGCCTCCACGTAGTGTTAAATTGCAAACCTTGTACGGCTCTTGACACTCACTTTCCTACTTCTGGCCACTGCACGATGTCCTTTGAAAATGTGAGAGCTGAACTGTGGCAGTCACCTCGTAATCATAAGGCCACAAGTCTGGGGACAAAGTCAAAACTGTGTATGGCGGAACAAAAAACATATGGAGAAGCTGGGTAACTGAAGATATCGTTAAGTCTATGATAACAACTTTTGTAATTGCTGTACTCCCAGGTTCATTTTAGTTGAGATCAGACATTTCTTGTATATTTTAAAAAATCATTTGATTTAGGTTTTCTATTACCTGTGGCAAGAGCAGTTAATCTAAATCATCAAGGAATGCGAACAATCTTGAAGGCCTATTTACCGCCACTATATACAATAATATCCAACACTTATTTAGTATGTACTATATTCAAGCTTAGTAATAAATATTTAGAATACATTTTTAAATTGAATCCTTATGCAATGACTCACGCAGTTGTTATTAAAATTTAGAAACAAAGATTCTGAACCTCTAGAAGTTAAGTAATAAGCCTAAGATAATTCAGCCAATAAGTGATGGAACTAGTATTCAAATCCAGGTTTACCTGGCAACAAAGCTTGTGTTCCTAACCCTGATAGAGTATCTTCCAAGTGGTTATTATACCTGACATTTATTGTGTCTTTCTTTGGTCCTGACTGTGTGCCATGCATTTAGCAATAAATTTTGCTTACATAAACTGGGGGAAATTTTGACCAGTTATACAAGTTTCTGTGCAAATGAATGCCAGGAAACATTCTGCCTGAAAATGAACTTTTTAATTTGTCCCCAAACAGTAATTTTAAATCAGAGATCTGCTTGGCTTTTCAGATCAGAACTGAAAATTGGATGCTTGCTAGCTATTGCTAAAAGTGAATTTGCACTGCTTATTGTGGACTAATTTTGTCAACATATATTACCTTTATAATTGGAAAAGGTGTTTTGTTGCACTGATAGATAGCCAAAAGAGAGATTAGTATACCTCCTATTCATCCCTTCTTTAGTGTCCTTTATGCTTGGAAATTGCTCCAACCTCCACATAAACCTACAATCACAGATAGAAACAACCCCCAGGACTGCTGGGATTTTAAATAGTATGCTGTCAGGAACCCAGTTCAACTAGTTAAAATCACTATCCCCTAGGCTAGTGTCTATCCTCCAGTAGTCTCAGAAATAGATAAATTCATAAATCGAGTCCAAGGAATTAAATATATATATATATATATATATATATATATTATATAATATATATATATATCTCCTTCAATTTATAATGCTCCTAGGGACACTGTAACAGTGTTTTCTGAGATTATGGGTTAAAAAAAAATCTGCATGAAATGGACTATTTCTTAGTATAAAACTTGCTTTTTCAACTGTAGTTGCTTGTATTTGGTTGCCCAATATGATCCCTAGGTGATTTTTCTATTATAATTTATGAGTGTAACAGATTAATAACCTGTCTAGTTTCTTGAGGTAGTCAAAAGGAATATAAATGTTCAATAAAGATTTTGAAGCATTGGAGAGTTAAGATTTGAAATTTAAAAAGGTCACTAAAATATACTGAAGTTTTTCTTTCTGTAGTGTCTGTACTGCCAGGAATGACATCAGAATATAACCTACTTCTCAACTGTAATATAATTTTAATATAAAAGTTATTTGTTATCACTACCATGGCCCAGAAGTGAAACATAATCCAAATACATTATCCATTGTAATATAGCTTTGACACGTATTTCCCTAGTGCAGTTGTTTTCCAGGGAACCTAGTCCTAATTATTTAATACTTTCCAAGTCAGTAAATTATTGGAGGGGAGCAGAAGGCCTGTTGGTGGGTAAAATTTCTCTGAGAAATGAAAGTGCTCTCATAAAGTGAGAAGTTGCAACGAGATATCGCTTAATAATAGCAAGTAATACTTTTAAATTACTGTTTAGAAATGTATTGCCTGATATTAAAATGACTTTATATAAATGCTGTGTCCTCAATTTAAAAGGACATTGGTAACCCCCTAGGACTGAACAGGCCTTTCTTCTACCTAATTAAATTAAGTGCAGTGTATGGTGCCTCTCTGCAAAGATTAATAGAATGCATTCCTTGTCAGTTTAAGTGTCGCCCATGGCAGTATTTTTTTCTAATTTAATTAAAAGCTGTTCTTTTATGAAGAACAAGCTTGCAACATAATTCCTCTTACGTTTACGTTTACATTTCTAAAGGCTGTTTGGGAGAGAGTGGAAAGTGAAAACAAAGAAGAGAAAACAAAAAGAAAGGAGAGGGCACCAAGTTGTAGGTACACAGAGGAAATTAACATTATTTCCTGGGTTTTAGGAAAATTTCTTTTCAAAAGTGCAAATAAGTAGAGAAAACCAGGTATCTGGAAAGGCAACAGGTTTTACTGTGTGTGTTAGACCATAACTCTATCTTATGCTCAGTAAGTACCCTTGATAAAAACAGTGGGTATTTGTTAAAGAGGTATTACACCATAAAGTCTCACATATTTTAATGTTTGTTGTATTATTGGGTTCTTCAAAGTGTGTGATTAGCTATAGAGGTTGAGGTAGATTTTCAGTCTGTTACCATATGCAAAGTTAGCCATCAACTGGCAGTGCTGTATGAGAAACTTGGTTCTCTGGTACGGGTACACAAAGTCCATTCGTAACATCCTGAAGATACGGAAGGACCGTGAGAGCCAATTTACCCTCCTACCTTCCCCCGTATTGATGGTTTTTTGATCAGTATCAAACAATGTACAATCCATTGAACTCTTTGTATCTTTGTCATAAACTTAGAATATCCATTTGTATTACTAAATATTTTTATGTCGATATCAGAAGTTTTTTTTTCTGAGTTAAGTAAAGAGAAAAGAAAATAGTATAGAAGAAGAAGCCTTTTGATAAAGGAAATATCCAATTAAAAAATAGAAAAGTAGGGAAAATATGCAGATATCAAATAAAAACATGGAAAGGTATATATTAGGGAATTACATTAGGGAAATGCAAACTAAAACAACAAGGCAATACCACTAAAACCTATTAGAATCACTAAAATCCAAAATGCTGACAACCACAAATGCTGGCGAGGATGTGGAGCAACAAGAACTCCTGTTCATTGCAGGTGGAAATCTAAAATGACACAGCCATCTCGAAGACAGTCTGGTCGTTTTTAACAAAACTAAACAGCCTCTTACCAATGATCCATTGATTGTGCTCCCAAAAGAGTTGAAAACTTACGTCCACACAAAAACCTGAGTGAAGATGTTTATACCAGCATTTCTCATAATTGTCCAAACTTGAAGCAACTAGGATGTCCTGCAGTAGGTGAAGAGATAACTGTGGTATGTCTACATGATGCAATATTATTCAACATTAAAAATAAATGAGCTATCCAGCCTTGAAAAGTAATAGAAGATCCTTAGGTGCCTATTTCCAAGTGAAAGATGCCAATATGTAAAGTCTGTATACTGTATAATACCAACTACATGACAATCCAAAAAGGAAAACTATGGATTAAGGTAAAAAGTACCCAGTGGTTGCCAAAGACTGGGGGAGAGGGAAAGATGAATAGACAGAGCAGAGAGTATTTTTAACTATTCTATATGATACTATAATGGTGCACATATATCATTATATATTTTGTCAGAATGCACGGAATATACAAAAAACACTAGTTAACTTTAATGTTAGACCATGGACTTAGGGTGAAAATGATGTCTTGCTATGTAGGTTAACCAATTTAACAAACATAACCACTTGTGCACAATGCTGATAGTGAAGGAGACCGCCTATATGTGTGGGGTACATGGGAAATCTCTGTACTATATGCTCAATTTGCTTTGAATCTAAAACTGCTCTAAAAAAAATAAAGTCTACCAAGAAATGAAAGAAGAACAAAGTTGGAGGTATCGCACTATCTGATGTCAAGTTATACTACAAGGCTACAGTAATCAAATAGATATGGTACTGCCATAAAAACATACACACAGATCAATGAAACAGAATAGAGAGCCCAGAAAATAAACCTTAGTCTTATCTGGTCGATTAAGACAAAAGAGATAAGAATATAAAAAGGGATAAAGACAGTGTCTTTAATAAATGCTGCTGGGAAACTTGGACAGATACATGCAAAAAGAAAGAAAGAAAGAAAGAAAGAAAGAAAGAAAGAAAGAAAGAAAGAAAGAAAGAAAGAAGAAAAGAAAGAAAGAAAGAAAGAAAGAAAGAAAGAAAAAGAAAAAAGAAAAATCAAAGTGGACCACATTCTTACACCATATACAATAGACTTGAAATGGATTAAAGACTTAAATGTAAGACCTGAAACCATAAAACTTCTAGAAGAAAACATGGGCAGTAAACTCTCCGATATTGCTAACAATAATTTCTTTTTGGATATATCTCCTTGGGCAAGAGGAACAAAAGAAAAAATAAATGAATGAGACTACATTAAACTAAAAAGGTTTTGTACAGCAAAGGAAATCATCAACAAAACAAAAGACAACCATCTGCATGGGAGAAGATATTCTCTTATGATACATCTGATAAGAGGTTAATATCCAAAATATATAATGACCTCATACAGCTCAACAACAAAAAATAAACAATTTCATTAAAAAATGGGCAGAAGACCTTAACAGGCATCCCTCCAGGGAGGGAATACAGATGGCCAATAGACATATGAAAAGATGCTTGAGGTCACTAGTCATTAGAGAAATGCAAATTAAAACTACAATGAGATATCACCTAACACCTGTCAGAATGGCTATCATCAATAAATCAAAGAACAATACGTGTTGGCAAGAATGTGGAGAAAAGGGAACTCTGATACATTGTTGTTGGTGGTGAGATTGTAAATTGGTACAGCCACTATGGGAAACAGTCTGGAGTTCCTCAAAAAGTTAAAAATAGATATACATTTTGATCCAGCAGTTGCACTTCTGGGTTATATCCAAAGAAAACCAGAACAATTATCCATAAAGATCTATGTACCCCTATGTTCCTGGCAGCACAATTTATAATAGCCAAGATATAGATGCAACCTAAATACCTATCAACAGGCAATTGGGTAAAGAAGTTATGGTTCATATATACAATGGAATATTACTCAGCTATTTAAAAAAATGAAATCCTACCATTTGCAAAGACATGGATGGACCTAGAGGTTATTATGCTGAATGAAATAAGAGACAGAGAAAGGTAAATACCATATAATTTCATTTATATGTGGAATCTAAGAATAAAAAGAACAAACTAATCAAAAATAGGCACAAATCCAGAGGATAATCTGGTGACAGCTAGAGAGGAGCGAGGTTGGGAGGCTGGGAGAAAGAGGTGAAGGGTTAAAGAAGTACAGCTTAGTAGTCGATAGATGGTCACGGGGTTTGGGTGTATGGTATAGGAAGTAGTCAGCAGAAATGTAATGGCTATGTGTAGAGCCAAAGGAGAGAAAGAGTAATTAGGGATCATTTTATAAACTACATAAATGTCTAATCAATGTACTGTATACTTGAAACTAATAACACAAAATTTAAAAATGAATGTAGTACATCGTATCAACAGGATAAAGAAAAATTTTGATTTCATTTGATGCAGAAAAAGCATCTGACAAAATCTATCACCCAGAAATAAGTCCACACTGACTTATGATTAAAAACTTCTGGGATTGTGGGTGATTTCCTTTACTGAACTTGATAAAGTCAATCTACAAAAATACCCTACAACTAACATCATAATTATTGATAAGGAACTAAACACCTTCCCCCTAAGACTGGAAATGAGCAAGAATGTCCTCTTTCACCACTCTATTCAACACTGTATAAAAGGTCTTAGGTAGTTCAATCAAAAGAAAAGGAAATACAATATATAGATTGGGAACAAACTCTATTCGTAGACAACATTATGGTTATATAGAAAATTCCAAAGAATTAAAAAAAAAAACTGGCAAAACAAGTATAGAAAGATTACAGACTACAAGGTTAATATTCAATAGTCAATTGTTCTTCTGTACAACAATAAAAAATGAGACTCCATAACTTTAAAATGGTGTATATTTATAAATTATACACAATGGCAGTAAAAAATTAAATCATTATGTATAAGTCTAATAAATTGCATTCCAGATATATATGTAAAAAATTATAAAATTTTGATGAAATAAATCAAAAATATATAAATAGATATTTTGTTTTTATGATTGGAATACTCAGTGTCATTAAGACTTTCCATTTGTTAATTCTTTCTGTTTGATGTGTGGAATCAATAAAATCCCAAACAAAATCTCAGTAAGTTATTTTGTGGACAACAACAAGCAAATAAAAAGACAAAAGACTCAGAAAAGCCAATACGATACTGAAGGAAAGAACAAAGTTGAAAGATTCACACTGCTCAATTTCAAGACTTACTATAAAGCTACAGTAAATAAGACAGGACAGTATTGATAAAAAATAAATCCATAGATCAATGAAACAAGATGGATAGTATGGAAGTAGATTCACACAATATAGTTAACTGATATTCTACAAACGGAGCAAAGGCAATTTAATGAAGAAATAAGAAGCCTTTCAACAAATATCATTTGAACAGTTGTATGTCCATATGCAAAAAGATGAATCTAGACATAAACTTTATACTTTTTCACAAAAATCAATTCAAAAATGGATTATAGACCTCAATGTAAAATGTAAAACTATGAAACTTTGAGAAGAAAATCTATGCAACCTAGTGTTTATTGATGAGATTTTAGATCTAAATCACAATCAATGGAAGAAAAGAACTGCTAATTTGGACATCATTAAGATGAAAAATGTCTACCCTGCAACAGACACCCTTAAAAGAAGGAAAAAAGAAAGACAAGCCACAGACTGGGAGAAAATACTTGCAAAACATATAAGGGTCTTGTAGCCAAATATAAAAAAGAACTCTTAAAACTCAACAATCAGAAAACAAAGAATTCAACTAAAAAATAGAAAAAAAATAAATAATAATCTCACTGAAGAGAATATATAGATGGCAAATACACAAAAGAAAAGGTGCTCAACATCATTTGTCATTAAGGAATTATAAATTAAAACATTGGTGCATTAACTGTAACAAATATACCATACTGTCATGATATATTAATAAAAGCGAAAGTAGTTATGAGATATATGAGAACTTTTTGTACTACATTCATAATTTTTTAGTAAATCTAAAGCTGTCATAAAATAAAAAGATTATTTTTCAAAACAAAGTTAAAGTAGAAAGGCAACATTGTTTAAAGATTTAGAGAAAATGTTTGGCAAACAAAATCTCAATTTATTACAGCTAATAAATTGTCTATCATTTGGTAGTCAAAAGCCTGCTTGTTGGGCAGATGAAAAGGTGAGAAGAAAAGAGAAGGAAAAAAGGTTTAGCAACCTGGTTTTCCTAATCCCCCTCTTTGGATCCAGCTTCTGGTTCAGTGGCCTAAAGGAGTAACAGATGTGCCACTGGATGTCTTCCAGTTTTAAGGCGAGCATGGTGCTCGACACTGATTCCAGAAATCAGATCCTCCGTCTGCCAAAAACATCCACCAGGGAAAGTTCAAAAATGAGGCAATCACTTCAACACACAACAAAAGGACTCAATAAGATGAAAAAAAAAAAAAAAGCCATTACAATGTTCAAATTAACAGAATAAAAAAAAATTCACCTTTTAGAAGCTAGAGGAATCACAGATAAATCCTGTCTTTTCTTTAATGAGGTCATAATATTAGTCGTCTGTCTGTTGTATATATTTTGAACTTTAGAGGTCCTGTAAATTAGTATGTATTGTTCATTATAAGGGAGTCAGAGCTACAGATAATAGTGTATGAATTTAAAGAGTGTTTTCTCTTTCCGAATAAAAACTAGCACTCACAAAAAAGGATGTTTATTTGTTTTTTAAAAAGATGTCATGATGAATTCCTGCCCAATGTTATAGTCTTATAATAACAGCAGTTCATTCTGTTTTGGTTCCATAGTTGCCTGCCATAAAAATTTAAGATTAGTGGAGTAATTTTGCAGCAATAAAGGCCACCTTGTGGAAGGTCAGTTCACTACTTGCTTGCTTCTTGTTTCTTAATACAAGACCTTTCTAGCATCCAGAATATGACTGTTGAGAGTTGGACCCAAGAGTCTGAAAAGTCCCTTCCTTCGTATTATTGGATACGGTCTTACACATAGCATTTGAGTAGCTTTTTGTTAAAATGGTCCTGGAGGCATATTGCTTCCTAGGATTTTTATACTATCAGTTTTTTGTTTTGTTTAAAAAAAAAGACAAACGTAAAAAAATAGCCATGAAATGAGTAGTTCTCTTAACAGTTTGTGAAGCCCCGAAATATATACTACAATATTTGCTTTATCTTAAGAGATCGATTTTAAGTTTTGAAATTAATTAAAGTACTTTCTTAACATCAGCCAGCACATTTCAAAAAGGATTTTAAATTTCACTAATAGAATCAACAGCTTACTGGGGGTTTTGCTGCTTCTGAAAAGCTTAAACTTGAAAAATTACAATTCTCAAAAAGGTACTAGAATTTATCGAGTATTCTTTATGTAAATAGCACTTTAAAAGTGTTATTTCACTTAGGTCTCAGAGAAGCTTTATAAAATAGTCTTAGTTAGAATTTACAAATGAGAAAACTGAGGCCTAAAGTAATTGGCATCTTCTTAAGGTCACAAAGCCAGAAATAAATAAATTAATAAAATATATGCATATTTATAAATATTTTATGTAAAAATGTACATTATATATGCATCCTATACATTATATATACTATATGTATGTAAAATTGCATATCTATAAACATTATATATGTGTAAAAAAGAGACCAGTTTAGTTTTCAAATTTAATTCAAATTACAAATGTTTCTAGTTTGAAGATTTAAATTTCTTGAGAACATGAACACTGCCTAATTAATTACTGTTCCACCTAGCAGTGCCTAGAAAATAGTGACTCTCAACTATAGTCATTGCCTGACTAAAGGAAAAATGCTTGGAAATTAAATTTCTCAAAGATTAACATTTTCCTGATATTCAACCAGAGAAGTCAGTTTTGTTGAATTTTTAGTAGCTAAACATTTCAAGACATACCTCTTTGCCTTAATTTAGATGTGGGCTTTTAAGGAAAAAACACAAATATTTTCAGAATTTGAATCTACCTGTGCCTATTCTGGTCTCACTTTTGTCATAGGAGTTTGCTATTGTCCAAACTAGGGAACTAGATCAGGTGCCCAGAGTGCAGATAACAAAAAATCATATTTTCAAAGCTAGCTAATGTGTGTGTGTGTGTGTGTTTTGTTCTATTCTGTTTCAACTTCTTTTTTCCTTTGTTGAAAGTGTGTTTTATTTTTTAGTTTTTTATTTTGTACATGACTGAGAGTACTCTAAGATTACTCAAAATGAGTTATAAACCATTTATCATAGAAGCTATGGATGATTTCTACTTTTCACCCCTTCACTTTCTCAATAAGTAGGAAGTTATCTGCAAAATGACATTTCAAATTCTTTTAAAGGAAATCCTTCATCTAGAGATGAGAGACTAAAAATTTCTCAATTTGAAAGGACAAATATGAGTAAAGGATTTAGGTTACCAGAAAGAGATACAAATGTATTATGTGCTGAGATTACAAAGATGAGTAAGATATGGCTTTTTATATTTAAAGAGTTTTATTTTACTGCATTATGACAAGTTAAAACAATATTAAAAACTTTGAAACTCAATTCAGTTCTGCATGTTCTTCTCTTTTTTTCTCTCTTTCTAAAATATCTCTAATGTAATAGTTTGTAAGAGAAACAAGTACAGTAGTTACTTGTTCAGTTATGGCTTGTATGCTATTCAGCTTAAGAAAAAAAGGATAAGAATAATTCTATTCTGCTTCTATCACCAACAGCAAGGGGGCTTGGGCAGGCCATTTTAACTTCACTGAATCTCAGGTTTCACACATTGTATTAAAGGTTGGTTTTTCAATGATATTTGAAATTGCTTCTGTGTGTGAACCAGAAGGTGTGTGTTAAAGTATGTAATGCATGTAATGTACCTGATACACACATAATAAAGGAAACATCTGCTCATATTTTAACTAAATTAACCTGCTTCATAATTAAGTGATCTTAAACTATCTATCTCTGCGTGTTACCACAAAGTACTGTGGCTATATTGGACTCAATATATAAGAATGGGGTTTGATTGTCAGCATCACTACTGCTAAGATTAATGACCTTGCACATATTATATTTATGAACCTGATACTGCCTAGGTGAAGAATGAGGATAAAAATATGGGTGTTTAATAAAATTAATTATATTTTTCTTTTAATTTATTGCGCTGAACATATTATTTTCAAGGGCTTCCTAGTACAGACACATGTTATTGCATACACGTTTTGGCCACAACAATCACCACATTTAAGTGTGATAGAATAAACCAATTTTGTGTTGGAGGTAACTATCGGTCCTCAAAAGTTTCACTGTTCGATACATGTTATTCTTTACATTCTTCCTCCTCTTCCTTTCCTTTCTCAAATGTGTTAGCCTCCTTAAGATTTATGCAATTCCATACTGCATATTTGCATAATAAATATGTATATAAAGAAAAGGATTTAGGAAAAACACTACTTTCTTTATTTCCAAACCCGAATCTGAGGTTAATAACACACACTATTTAGTCTTTACTACCAGACTGAAGTTTCCTCGATGTTACTGATATGCTCAGTACGTATCAAGATGTGTGTCTTTAAAATAAAATCACTGATGAAATTCTAAGATAGCTTCAACACAATACTGACTGTAACTGGAGCCTATGATCTGTCTCCTCTCTTTTGCCCAGCAGAATTTCTATAGCTGGGCATAGGGGTAACAACAGAGACTTGAAGCTATAAGAAATAACTCTGAGGAGTCTGGTCGCCATCCACTTTTCACACCACACAGAAGGCTCTTTCTTGTCTTTTAGTAGAGGTTGCAGTATCTTATGCCCAGGGACACTTGAGTATCCTGTTGTGGCTTGGCATTAAAACAAATTTATTGATGTTCTTCTGTGGGACTACTGGCTAGCCTTTTGTTTATTATTGTTATATTTTATTTGTATAGATATCCCGCCATGCTCTGTGCTATAAATAGTGATGTTTTTATTGTTAGTACCGCACACTTAATAAAGCTGCAGTTTTCCTGGCAATTAATTGTGCTGACAATCAATGCAAGGCTGCAGGCAGTGTGTTTATGTGCTGAGGTTTTGATGAGTAAAGCCCTAAGAAGTCGGGCTGTCAAAATTAAATACACTGCTCAGACATAAAGCCGCACTCTGTTCTTGGTTTCACCAAGCGATAGTTGATTATAGGCTAAGACTAGACCTGGTTTTGCTTGTAAAGTAAAGAATATTTTGTCACCTTTAAACAATAAGTTTAGACATTTATATAGGACAAAATAGCATGATAAAATTACTCATGTCTGTTTTTTCTGGATATAATCTGAGTTGATAAAATGTTCTTTCTTTTGAAGTACCCTAGCAGCTTTTGGAAAGCTTTTTGTTTTCTACCAAACTTGAAGATAAAATACACATAGATGTTGGTATTTTTGGTAGATGTTTCCAATTTATTCATCATTTTTCTGGATTAAAAATAGCCAATGACTATATTTTCCTCGCATTTTTCCCTCTTCATCCATGTACTAAACAACATTTTTCTCTGACATCTGACTTTATGTCCTGACTCACTGGATGTCTAATCTTTTTCCAGTGACAATGGCAGTGACAGATCAAAGGTGTTTGATGATTGAAACATGAAAAAAAAAATCACTCAAGAAATAACTTTGAGAAAACTCTACTTTACTACCCAGTATCAAATTTATTTATAAATGTAAATGTAAACTATTATTTTAACAATTCTCACATTATCCAGAAGCTTTTATTGCTGCTTTTCTCAAAGTATCATTAAGATAATAATAGAACTCAAAAGTCTTTGCTTCTTCACACTTCATAATAAATGAATATACAAAATTTAATTCACACTTATAATTCTATGATTTTCTTTTTCAAACATGAATTTATGTCACATGAACCATGTGGACATGTAAATCCATATTTTACTACTGGAAATAATATTGAGGTTTTTATTTTCATATTTTTGTTATAGTCCTTATAATATTTCACACACAACATCTCAGATTTACAAAAGATTATTTATATGGCCTAGTGAGTTGTTGAGGACAAACCTTATTCAGAATAGGAACTAAATAAATATTTGGTTAACAACTGACTTAGCAAACAAATAAGTAAACAATAAATGTATAATAATAAAGCCATTGGTGTGTATAGTTTTATAACCTTTCCTTATAGAGTTTGATGTGACAATTAAAAATAATAGCTATGAAACTTCTGGTTTCCATTTAGGGATGTTGAGGGTTGGAAAGGGCATTGGTCCCAACCGTATAACAAAAAATAACCCAACAAACATCGATTTCATAACTTATCTTGAACCCATGAAGAGCTGAAGTCACATGGGAATCAAAATATCTTAAACTATAAGGAGAGACAAGCATCTGCAGGGAGAGGTGAAGCATAAATTCTTGTTTATCTGGCAAGAAGCCAGATATTGTTAAGTGGAGATCAGCGAGGATGATTTGGAGGGTGATAGAAGGCATTCAAACATTCATTAGAAAGATACCTGCAAAAAAAGAAAAAATTTACACACTCTTTGTAGGCTTTTTCTGTATAAAATCCATTAGTGATCACATACAAAAAAGGGAATGGTCCTAAGAAAGTTTCCTGTATAGTGAAACCTGAGAGAGAGGGTAACTGTACGAAAGACAGAGAACTCTACTGGGACACTTGTATCTTTATTTCCCTTAGGAAATACAATTATTTATCTGTGAAGGAAAAGATAAACAAATACTGTTGTCCTAAGAGCACTAGGGAGACTTCGTTGCAATTTTTAAAAAGGGAACAAAGGAAAAACTCCACATCGTTGGAATAAGAATAGAAATATTTGCCAATGAAGGGAAGCATCATTGAGAAAACTAAATACTCAAGACCCATACAACATGAGGTCTGCCCAAGGTTTTATCAGAACCACACAGAATGCTCTCCCATTCCCCATTGCCAGGCTAATATCAAGTAATAAGTTAATTAGACAAAATATACCGTCCCTAAGGCACAGAGCAAAGGATAGATTAAAGCTGAGTGTGGAGCAGATATTTAAAAAACAGACAAAACAAAACAAAACAAAAAAGAAAAAAAGAAGATACCAGCCCAAACACAAGGTATTAGTAAGAGAAATATACAGTTTGTAATTTCTTGAGTGTAAACACAGGCAGAACGAACCGTAGAAGCACCCTATTTCATATGTGGTTGACTCAAACCCTGTATTAAAGTCCTATCTGAAATAAAGATGAGCCCATTTTTCTTGCCTCGGCTTTATTTTTCTACACAGATGTCTAGCTATAAATGAAAAGGTAGATCTATGAAACACACAATATGGCAATAAGAAACAACACAATTCAAGAGACAAAACAGTCATCGGAGTTAGACTCAGATATAAAAGATGTTGGAACTATTTGAAAAGGCATAGAAAGAAAATATGATTCACTATAATTAATATAACGAAGTCACTAATGGGGAAGATGAGCAATAAGCAAGATCACCAGAGAGACAGAGATTATAAGACAAAAAAAATCAAGTGGAAATGCTATAAATGGGAAATACAGCAAAGGTGATAAAGGATACCTTTGCAGATCTCATCGATAGACTCAAAAGAGCTGAGAAAAGAATCATTGAATAGAAAGACAAATCTATACAAATGACACGAACTGAAACAATGAGAAAACAGAGTAGGGAAAAACAACAAAAACAACACCAACAGAGCATCTGAGAGCTCTGGAACAATATCAAATAAACTAAAATACATGAAAATACAATCACAGAGTATTATGAGAATGGGACAGAGATAATATTTGAAGATCTATTGGTTAAGAATTTTCTAAGATTAAGAATAAAGCCTAAACCACAGATTAAAGTACACCACACAAAGTAACTACTATAATTAAATTAATTAAGTTATTAATTTAATTTAAAAATAAAACAAAATAATAAAACAAAATAAAATAAATAGAAGATAAAAGAGTAGACAACACACCTGAAAAAAGAACATAGTGAAAAACCTTGAAGACAGTCAGAGGATAAATATATCTTACGTGCAGGACACAGATGAGAATTACAGTAAACTTCTTTTTAGAAATAATGTAAGTCTTTAAAGTATTAAAGGAAAAAAAAAACTCAGTCACTACTTTATACCCAGTAAAATTTTCTTTCCATAATAAATTATAATTACTTTCTAAAACAGGATTTGTATGATGATCTACTCTGTAAGAATGTTAAAGGAATTTTTCAGAAAGGGAAACGTTAAAAAAAAAACCTTGGATATATACAAATCAAGAGTACTGTAAATGAAATGAATGTAAACAACAAATTAATTTTTCCTATTTCTAATTGCTCATAAGGTAACTGAGTATCTAAATAAAAATAGAAATAAATTATGTGATTACAACATATGTAAAAATCAGATAGATTACAAAAATAGCACAACAATGGGAGAGAGGAATTGTGAATATACTGCTGTATAATTCTTATGCATAAAGCAGTGCAATATTATTTACAAGTAGACTGATTAATTGACAATGTATACTGAATTTCTGGCATATCTAGTTAAAATTTTATAAATATTAAGTCAATATAGGAGATAAAATGCTCAATTAATTCAAGAAAGGTAGCATAAAAAATATAAAAATAAATAACACATAGAATAAACTGAAAAGCCATAACAAAGTTGTAGATTTTAATCTTACCATATCAATAAAATACAAGCGGTCTAAACACAACAGTTAAAATATAAAGATTGTTAGATTTGATTTTAAAAAAAAATAAGATTCAGCTATATGCTGTTTTTAGTAAAGAATTTGGCTTTGCCCAAAGAAAGGTCTGACCTTTCCTTTAGCTCTGAGAGGTAATCCCTGTCATAACACTGTCTTTGTTAATAGTGAAGGGCAGCCACAACAGAAAAACCAACCCATGGTTTAGCATGGAGACTTTGGGTTGACCTAGAAACTGAGTTCAATCACATTGTCAATCAATAAAACAATCAATCATGTATATGTTATGAAGCCTCTGGACCTGAAGCTTGGGTGAGCTTCCTTAGTTGGTGATATTCCATGTGTATTGTTACACACTGAAGCCAGGAGGCTAATGCATGCTGACTCTGTTGGGGAAGCAATAGGAACTTTGCATTTGGAAATTTCCCAGTCTCTGCTCCATGCCTCTCTTTGTATGGCTTATTTTGATCTATATCTTTTCCCTGTAATAAAAGTAACCATTAATATAATAGCTTCCAGTTCTATGAATTCTTCTGGTAAATTATTAAATTTGAGGGAGGTTTTGGGAATACCCTGAACTTATAGTTGATGTCAGAAGCGAGGATTGCCTTGTGGAGGACTATGTCCTAACACTTTGTAGTTTGGTCAGGGCTGGGACCTGACCAAAAAACCCACTTTAAACATGGAAACATAGATAAGTTAAAAGTAAACATATGAAAAATGATATAGCATGGCAACATTAAACAAAAGAAATCTGGAGTAACTATTTTAATATCAGATAAAGTAGACTTCAAATAAGAAATATCATCAGGAATAAAGAGGATATTCCATAATGAGAAAGGGGCCAATTGTTCAAAAATACATAGTAACCCTTAATGTGTATTCATGTAATGGAAGATATAAATTCATGAAACAAAATCGGAGAATTAAAATTAGAGATAAATAAATCTGTAATTTGAGTTGAGGATTTCAATATCCTTCTCTAAGTATTAGATAGAATAAATAGGAAGAAAGTAAAGATGTAGACAGCCTGAACAACACTACAACTAAATTGACTTAACCAAAGTTTATAGAACACTCCACCAAAGAACAACAGAACACGTATTATTTCAAGTGCACATGGAAAATCACTAATACGTAATTCTGGGCCATAAAACAATCTTTAGCAAATTTAAAATATCTGTCTTGCTCATTAGTATATTTATAGAAATTTATGTATTCTTGCTAAACAGTCACTGAATAAACATTTGTTAGAAATTATATACATATATTAAAACATAAATTATAATAGATGCTATATGAAAAAGTTCTGGTTCTTGAACCAAAAATAAAAGATTAAGCATAATCTCTAGTCTAAGTAAGAAATAAGAAACAAAATACACAGAGAAAAATAAGGATGTGGAAGATGACATAATACTATAGAGGAAACTATAATAATTATAATCAAATGTATTTTGTGTTAATTGCCACGGAACAAATTACCTTAATCCCTACCTCGTTGGACAGACCCATTCCATGCAGACCATGCTTTCTTCTAACCATGCTGATGGATTTAGTAGTCAGAAGATAACAGCGGGGCTTTAATTGTCTGCGTCTCAAATTGTTATTTAAGAAGAATGTCAGGAGAGAATATCTGGTATTCTTGTATAAACAAACATAATTTATGAGCCTCACTTTCATGTCAGAATTAGACCATTATTCATCGAAGATCTTTAGCTATGATACTAGTGAAGTTTGGAAACTGATATACCACAATAATCCCTCCATAGGGAAACTTGTACCACACATATGGTTAGGAATCATTTGTCACTCTGAAGCCAAAATGTGGTTCAGTGTGGAAAAGAAGACTTTTAGGATGCTGTGTTGATTGATACAGATAACAAATGCTACACTGGTGGCTGTTGCTTCTTTCTTAGACCTTTTGCCAAATATTAGTAAAACAATGTGGGTTATAATGTTAATGAATGACTGTTTACTAATTCAGCCTTTTGTGATAGTATGAAATAATCTTAAAATTATAATATAAAATTTGACTGACATAGAATATCAGTTAATATTGAAAAAGCTATCAAATAACTACTTTTAAATATAGTATTTATCTAATTTTATGAATAAATTTATTGAAACTGTTCAAGTCATAGATAATTTTCATGTATTAAAGCTATCCTGGAATATAGAAAAAAATATCAAAATGTTGTCATTCCTTCTATAAAGTTATCATTATTCGAAATGAAAATATGGCAAAGAGTATATCTAATAAGAAAACTATCAGAAACAGAAGCAGATTTCCTAAAAAAATTCTAGTAATGACAATCATCAATAACTGTTTGAGAAATATAATGGAATATATACCTTTCTTAATAAGTACAAAAACAGAATATACAGTAGAAAGTTGAACAAGATGTAGATATGACAAGTGTAAGAAAATTCTAAAAATTTCTGAATGACATAAATAGTTGAATAACTAAAGAGACATAATATATCCTGCATGTTTAATCTGAGAAATAGAAAATTAATTTTCTCTAAAAAATATATTTCAGCAATAGAATTCTAATACCAGTAGAATTTGGTGGGTTACTGAACAACATTAATTAAAAGTCATCTATAAGCATAAATAAAAAAGAATAGCAAAGGAAATTATGCAACTAAAGAATAATGAAGTGGAGTGAAGAGTGATTACTTTGCTAGATATTAAATGAAAGTATAGATTTTATAGAATAGAGAGAAAACTGATCTGAGAAAAGAGAGGTCACGGAAACAGAATAGAAATTAAAAAGATCAATTATGTTGTTTATAATCTGATAGTCCTATTATTTCACATAAATGAGAACAAAGAATTATGTTAAGTGATGCTGAGATAATTGATGTTAACTTTTTGGAAATATGTATTTTTTAATCCTGATTTTACTTCCTGTAACAAAATTATTTCCAGATGCTTTAATGTTGCAAGTTCTAAAATATAAGTTTAATGTTTATTTAGTCTTAAAAGGGATTATGACTATTTAATTTTAACCCACAAACTGAATTCTTAAACACAAAAGAAATGATGGAATTGACTAAAGAAAAAATAGCACTACAGAAACCAGCTACATCCATCGATCAGCAAATACCACTAATAATATTCAAAAGGTAAACATGAAATGAAAATGTAAAAATGAAAATAAATCAAATTCTGATGGAAATTATTTATGACAAAATGGCAAAAGATTGGATATTTTTCTATTATATCAATAATTTTTACAAATCAAAATAGCAAGAATAAAATTTAACTTTTGTCTAATCTCTTTGTAAACATGTGATGATACATCAGAAAAACACATTAATGGTGTTTACTGGTGAGTGAATCTGTGGAATAGCAGGGTGTACATGGAGATCAAAACTGGAATCTATGCATTTATGGGACATAACTCTCTGGAAAATATCACATAAGTTATATAATTGGGAGTGTCTCAGAGAGCAAAATGCTTCATGTGCAAGCATGTCCTGGTTGTATACCTTAGAGACTTCATACGTTAGATCTGGAGAGGACACAGTGTAATACTGCAAAGAATGTGAGGTGTGACATTGATAGTTCCAGATTCCTTTATGCTTTGCCAGTGTCTTGCTATCAATTACCTGTATCCTTGATTTTATTAATGAAGCTAAATTCTGACTTTTGTGTTTCTAAATTGACCATCATGCCTCAGAGAGAACAATGAGAAAGAACATAAAGAGAAATTTATCAGGAACCCAAAAGATTTAAGATGTATATGCCACGAATAACTAGTATTTTTGAGCACTTACTATATGCTAGTCAATCTATTAAGAATTTTTCATTGTATTATCCTCGCCACAACTCATGATAAAATATTATCTCAATTTTACAAAAAAGAAAAGTAACTCTGAGTCTTAAACATTTTGAGATACTGGCTTCAATTCACATATTAGTAAACGTCATGTTGAAAGCAGCAAAACCGAGGATAGTCAATTTACTAAGAATAAATAAATATAAATTAGAACACAAAAACAAGTTACCAAAAAATTGAAAAAAAAATTTTTCAATTTTGTCCCTAAAGATTGGGACAATACTAAAAGAATTTAAATTGCACATCTTCTCTAGCAATATGTTTCTGGTATACACTGATAGAAAGCCTAATATATATATATATATATATATATATAAAGAAATTTGTTCAGAATTCTAGAAATTCATCTGAGAGAAACATCAAAGATGTTTGTATGAAAATATATTTTATTATTTAGAAAAAATGAAGATACTTAAACTTTCAATACTGCAGAATTGGTCAAATGAATCATACGACTTCTGATACTTTTAATTATTACATTTTAACAAATTTTAATAAAACTTTATTAAGCAAAAATATCGTATGATAGTTAACAAACAGCTTATGGTATGTGCAAAACAGCCAAATATCTGTATGAATGCCACATTTTTATAGTGATATATTTATGTATTATGTTTTACAAATACATAGAAAACATTAGATGGTTATATAGTAAATATCAAAAATAGTTAATCATGTTCAGTGGATTATAAGTTATTTTCTTTGACCTTTTATGAATTTTTCTATTTTCTATGGTAAAAATGATTTATTTTAAAATTAATACAGAATATATTAATGAATTATATTTTAATACAGAATATATATTTTACATATATTTTAAAAACCCAAATTTTTGAGGAGGAAGCTTGGGCCATAGAGTTAAAACTTGGAATCAATTTTGGTTCAAATCAATTTGCAAATAAAGGTTTAATGCACAAACTGAAAAGTTGCATGCTATTGTCAAATTTGATAGCATAAAAATCTAAAATATGAAAAGCAATTTTGTTTTCCAATTGCAAGTGAATATTTCTTAAGAGAGATGAAGATTTACGTTTTGAAAAACAAAAGACATGTTGAAGCAACACATTTTTTAAAAAAGAGTATTCGCTTTTTTTTTGAAGAGACCATGTAAGGACATTGGAATACAGTGTAATTGGAACTTTTCTGATTGAATCATAGCAGCAAGGAAGTGACACAATGTGTCTGCTCGTGGTATGCTGAATTCATTAAAATAGAACACCTTTCTATTAAGAAATTGTGTCAGAACACCTTTTCATTAAGAAGTCTTCTGAGAATTAAATGCCAAGACTGGATTCGATATGCAAGATATTTGCCAGTGAAATGCTCGTGACATAAAGGAGGGAGCAGGAAGACCTCCAAGCATATGCAGGTCCAACATTTCTGAAAGGAGGGAGCGAAGAAAGCATCGGGTAGAAAAAGTTTTGTAATGAAATATGGTTCTCAGGAAGTTCTGTCTAAGCTTATCGGGAGTGCCCAAATAAGTCACTATTGGAGTAACCGACATGGGGCAGGGTTGAC